>OX371261.1:105659301-106859301 GCA_947311025.1 Lypha dubia
ATAGAAATGCAAGATTTTGTTATAAAAGGAAAGAATATCATGCCACAGGATCACTTGACTATCTTCCCAAGGATTAGCAACTGGTTCGTGTTCTGGTATTTTCCATAAGAGCAACTTGTTGCTTTTACATGCCGTCAATATTAAAGACGGACTATTGATATAATTATTATAATAAATATTATAAATTCTCGATGAAAATTTAGAGCTGTTGCCTAGTGTTGGTTTTTTTATCACAAGTCAAATTGTGAAAAAATTTTATTGATATTAAAAAAGTCTGTTAGAAAAGAGCAGATACTTTTCTAAAATTTTGATCTACGTAATTTATGGTTTCTCTTTTGTACCGCTTGATACTTGGCAACATATTGATCATTTATATGAGTTTAAGGACAAGAACATTGAAACCTTGTATTGTATTTTAAGTGTCATAATTGTTCATTTTTAACTTTAGTGATAAAGTGTGAATTGTAAGTTTCAATGTCTGGCTTTGACACATGTCATAAAAACAATAGCTTGAAAACATTCACCTTGCAAAAGAATTTACAAATGTGTATATTTTTGGAAAAATTTAAAAATTATATGTTTAATAAAATTTTACCCATCCCACCCACAACTAAGCAGTGATATGCCTGCCAATCACAAACAAATTAATAATGGAAAGACAAAAAAATTAATTTGCCTGTGTCGTATAACAAATTTGTAATAAAGGCCGACTACTGTGCGCTATTGGTTTTTTTAAGACTCATGTTTTAATTGCGTTCTTAAAAAAAGTTAACAATTTCATGGTAAAAACTTAATAATAAAAATTTTTCAATATATAGCCATAAGCGTAGCTAGACTGTTATTCTGGTTTGGGCAAGTGCACCGCTTTCGCAAAAAGAAAAAATTTATCACAAAAATTCAGTTTGAAATAAATGTAACAAAAACAAAGTATTTAAAAAGTTAAAGGTAACTATGTAGTGTTTTCAAGTTTAATATATATACATATATTAATAATAATTATATTAAAATCAATTTATTATTCTAACGTTAGTTTTCTATTTTTTTTTTTCAAAATATGTTTAATACCTTTTCTAAAGTTATTTTGTATTTGACTATTTCATTTTCAATATTTAAAACTTCTAAATTTGATAATCGTTCCTGAAGCATTGCACTACGTAACCGTGTTTTTATTCTACGCATATCTGAGAAACTCCTTTCACAACTAGCAGAACTAATAGGAAGGCTTATTGCCACTTGTAAAAGTTTGTAAATGTTTGGATAAATATTCTTGTCAATTTTGGATTTTAGCACATCAAAGTTTAATTTTTTTTCGCTGGATATATTTTTAAACATATTCTTAAGTACTAGTTCTTCAGCTTTCTTTGAATCATAAGCAATTTGCAAAATATTTTTGTAATTAATAATGAATTCGCTAGCGGCTTCCAAATCTAATTTAAAGAAATCGTTAACAGTTTTATGTAATGGAACGTTTTGGAATCGGCATTCCATATTAGAAATTATGGTATCGACTACTGGATAATATATATTTAACTTCCAATAATCAACTAAAGGAATATCTTCAGCAGATCCAAAAATTTTGTTAAATGCAAAGTAAACACTTTTGTTATGCTATTGAAAATATCAATACACTTACAAAAAATTTTAAACGAAAATAGCAATTTAAAAAAAGGAGAAGGAGTCTGGGGTGGGCAGAAGCGGGTCTGGGTGGGTTTTGCCCACCCCAGGCCTCTCCTATCTACGCCAATGAATATAGCAGAACAAAATAAATAGTAATATAGAAATTCCTACACTTTTTTACACCATCCATACTTTGGTAAAAGTCACAACGACTGTAGGACAATCACTTGTATACATGTGACAAAAAAAAAAGATATCAAAAAATAAGTTACAATATACATTCCTACTTTTTTTTAACTATCGCAAAAAAAATGGAACTTCAACAAACAAGTAAAAAGTTTATACTTTTCGAAGGATAAAATGTGCAGGAAGAGAAGAGAACATTGTTTTACAGTTCAGTGGATGTAGCAAAAAAAAAGATTTAAATAAAAATATTGTATAGTGTACTTGTATAGTGTATAAAATACAACATTGTATGTTATAAAACCTGTTGTTTTTCCCCACTGTATAAACAACACTCAAATACTGTGTTGTTGTTTGTAAAGATTTTTTTTTTTTTTTTGTTCTACAAATATTGGCCTTCTTAGGCATGATTGAAAAAACAAGGAGAGAGAGAAATATTTTGTTGACATTTTTAAGTTTAAAGTTGTAAAAATTATATCCAATATTTATATTAGTTTTTCATAAAGCTTTTTTTTATAAAAAAAAGATATATGTATGTAGAGAAATTCGAATTTTGTTTTATACACAGAACACATGTTAACAAAAAACAAACAAAAAAAAAAAATAGTTCTGCCAAACACAACACTTGATAACTTTTCTTTAGTTTTTTTTTTTTATACACAAGAGCATTTGCTGCATAAATTTTAAAACTCATACATATTTATAAATTTAAAGTTTTAAAGTTAAAATTTAATATATTGATTATTTTGAGGATACATAAACATCCCAGCAAAACTTACTGCTTTGGCCGAAGCAGGTTTGTAAGGAAGAGATGCTTGTTGTGTTTGTGCCTCCTGCTGCGAAAAGCGCTTCGAACATGCATGATTTTTGTTCGCGATGTCCTACTTTAAAAGACCGCTTTTTTCTAATCATCCAAAATGTGCTAAAATCATGTTTGAATTATCTGAATTATGCCTTCGTTTTACTGCGTCATCTTCTAACACATATAATTCATCTGTAGCCAATTACACAAGTTTAAATAAATAAGAGAGAGATAGAGAGAGGCAGAGAGCATCTAAATGAAATTTTATCTTCCATTCGGTGTTTACTTTATTATTCGTGTCAACTAAATGTAAATAGCCGACCAACTTCAACGCGCTTAAAAAGAAGTTGAGCGATCTCTCTGCCTTCTTTTTGTGCAGCCTCGGAAGCGCTTCAAAACTGCGCATCTCGAAACCATGAAATTTTGTTACTGCTTCCAGAAACATAATAATTTTTTTCTGGGTACTTAACCTTGTGGGTATGGGAAGTATTTTTATGTTAATTGAAATAATTTCATTATGAAATAGTGTTCATAAAATAAGATTTGTTTAAAAAATGTCCAGCGCTCTGCACGCCAGGACCGAGAATGCTAAACAGAAGTGTTAAACTTTTATAGAATTTCTATTGTATACAAATATTGCTTACAAGTACAAAACTATGGCCGAAAATTTTGTAGAAAATTCTTTAGAGAAAACGTGTGTTAAGAAAAATATAAATTTGTCAAACAATATCTTGTTACTTAAGGTACGTTCACATTGAGGAGACATTTTATGAAAAATATTACATATTTGTTTGCTGTCGTCTGAACATAAAATATTTTTCAATGGAAAATAGTAAACCTGCTATTTTTGTGAAAAGAATTTTATTGCTTAACAACCAAAAATGTTTCCAATTTGAATATAGTGTGACCACTAAAAGGTAAATATATTGAAAATGATTATTAGCTCTTACAAAGAACAAAACATAGTCAAATAAAAATATCTATCTTTAGGTAAAATAATTCAATAAAACATTTTTACGCCTGATATTTTTTCGGTAGCTTTGTTGGACATGCTTTAATAACGTTAAAAAAAATTATGTTGCTGCCTGCCGCGAGAAAACCTAAAAATCTCTATAAAAAGCCAAAAAATTTGTGAAAAATTGCACTCCTCGGGAAAAAAGGGACAACTTGCGAAAAGTTATTTAGTATCACTAACGACATAATATTATTGAAAAAAAAAACCTTAAAGAACGCGAAAAAATAATATGGCGAAAACTTGCCAAATCTTGCTAACGCGAAATATAAAAAACCCAGAAACTTCCACACAAATTGATCAGAAATCGCTAAACTGTGAAAATAAATAATAAAATGGCAAGAACGCTAAAAATCGTATATCGTCAAAAAATTGCTTCATCATTTGTATTGAATTGATCACCACAATGAAACAAATCGATGTTGGCTCAAAATTGACGACGAATTGTGAAATAAGGATGAAAGTAATAGTTTTTGTGCAATTTGTAAAAATATTTTCTTAAAACTACTTTTTGGTTGCCCAACAGCAGTAACTAAGCATGTTTGTTAAAAAACAAATTTATATTTTTTGATAGTTTTATCTAATATTTTGTTATCGAAAATTTTTGTTCAAGTGTGACCACGGGGAAAATATGTTTTTCAATATTTCTGTATGCATTATTTTACTACTGTCTGATGAAATACTCTAAATAAGCAAATAAAAGTATTTAGTGTGAATGTATAACAATTTCCTTATTGATATGAAAACATTTTAATTCAAATATTAAAAAAAAATATTTCAAGTAAATGTTTTCGCAATCTCCTTTAGAATGTCTTAGAAACAGGAAATATTATTATTTGAAATCACTTAAAAAATTGCATGATGTGAATGAGTTGCCTTAAACAGTGGTTTATTTCTTTGAAACATGGTAGTTGATCTTGCTTAGCACTTCCCATTCTGTATTTGCCCTTTTTCTGAACCGTTTATCTGGTACGATGAAAATTTTGATGTCATCAGAGCGCTGGAAAATCGTAGGATGCTTGTTTACAACAGGTAGATGTATTGTGAGGTATGGGGGCATTGGAAATCTTTTAATAACACTCAAATTCTATTGGGACTCGATCCGAGGTACTTCGATTTAATACAAAATGCAATATAACCACACACCTTCCTTCCATGCCATTCAGAAGGATGTTTTTTTTTTAAACTGATAAGTCAAAAACGATAAAATTTAAAAAAAAATACTGTTTCTTTTAGTTTTGGAAAATTTTTAAAATTTAGAAAAAAAAATAACTTAAATTTAGGTCGAATGTTTACCGTTTTAAAGTATGCAAATTTTCTAAATAATTTTTTTTAATAAAATATAAACTATTTTAATTCCTAGGACAAAGAGTCCTTAATGGATTCTGTAGAGAGTTCTTTTGAGAGCATATATGAAAGTTTTGAAAGCGTTGACAGTAATTCTGATACCAATGATGTTTTCGACAATATCTAATACATGACGCCAAGGAAGGATAATAAATGCGTCCGCCTGGCAGCGACATATGTTGCTGTTGAACGATTTTAAAAATCGATCCCTGATGAAAATCAACGAAATCATGCGAGTAAGCAATGCTCATAATGTGTGGAGCAGTTCTCATTAAATTTCTCATAGTTTGATACCATATTCGAGCTAAGCATGGCAATTTTATGATCAGGTTATGCTGTTATGCTTTGTGTATATTTCCGATACAAATGCATTTATTTTATTCAAAACTTTGTACGCTAAGAATACCAATGCTTCGAACATTGTCTCCGACTTCTCTTAAAGCTTCCAGATTTGCGTGAGAAAATAGCAGTTGGACACGTTTCCTTCAAAAATTAATAATCTTGGGAACGAAAATCTTCTAGAAATCTCAGCAAGCCTGTCACAGCATAGCCCGGCACATAAAGTGTTCACACAAGTACTTTTCAACAGGTTTCTGATAATTGATTCAATGTTGCCGATTATTTTCCAAATTTAGTGGATACAAAAGTAAAAAACTTTGTAAATATTGTAAGAAATCTGCCAGCAAAGTCTGTTTGTTTGTTTTAAACATGATCTTCATTTCTGCGGTCAGAATAATAATAAAAATTTCTACTGGAATTACTACCATCGAAAATGATTGATTTTGGTTTTTTTATCTCAATAAAACTTTTCTTATAGATAAAATTTACCGGTTATATTTTATCACGTGTAAACCGACAAGATTGTCTAGAGATGATCTTCGTAATATTTTTCCTGGCGTTCGTTCAAATCTGCTTTCTTCGCTTAAGTAAAAAGTGTGATCTCAAATTCAAGAGAAATTTCGTTGAAATTAAGATTTTTTTAACCATTTTTTTTAAGAAATTGTTTTAATTTAAATAAAGTTAACTTTAATTAAGAAATGTCTTTAAAATGTTTTGAAGCACATTTTTTTACTGAAATTTAAAACATGTCTTTTTGTTTTGCGTGTAGAATACTCAGATCATAAGAGATTTAACAGTTTAGTCATAAAAATTTTTTTAAAAAATTTATTTTAAGAGATATTTTTCGATTGATTTGAGCACAAAAATTAGGTAAAGTTTTTCCTGACACGCCATTATTTTCATGCAAAATTCTTACAATAAATTCTGAATTGAATTTAAAGTTTTTCGTTAATTATTTCAACTGTAACGTAATTTTTACTAATCAAAACGCACAGAATTTCTCTCAATAATAATGTTGATTTAAAAGAGAATTATAATAGAATGTAATAAAGGAAATCCTTAAGTGTTGTACATTAAACTGTATTCGTGATTGAAACACTTGCTGATTACAAAAATCACTGGCCTTCTGTCCATGTGGTTGTGCATTATCTGGATGTCTAAAAAGTTTATTAACAAGCCTGTAGAACACAAGAAAATTTTAAGAAATTTAAATTTTGTTTATGTTTTAATAAAGTTGTTGCCCTTTCATTCTGCTAAACAGGAATGTTTTCTTTATTTTTGTTTATGTTTTTTTTTACAATACAATTCAAATATCTTTGGGCTTTGCTTTCAACACAAATATAGTCTCAACTTTATTAAAATCGTTTATAATAAACTCAAATCTATCCAAATTTAATTCTTCAGTTCATAGATTAACCTTTTCTAACAGCTTGAATAGAGAAATGTTGCCAACATGTTTAGAATTCAGGTTAGATCTGATTGTAACTTACAATTGACCTTATTTTGTGTTATAAACCAAAAAAAATTTTGGCAAGGGTTGAAAAATATATAGAAGACATAACAATACCCGTTGGTATTGGAAAAATTTCATATAATAAAATGGGACAAGAAAAGAGAAAAAGAGAAACTCTTTTGTTAATCAAACTAAAGTAAAATAGGTTCAGTTGCCAATTAGGGAAAAGTGAAATGCTACAGATAATTGGCTAGGATACACTCAAAGAAAATATAAAGATATGTAACAAATTTATTAAAATAAATAGTTTGAAAAGAAATTCTAAATTTAATAATAATAATTTAGAAAAAGTAAATTATAATCATATAAAATTTGTGTGGTTAATAATTCTTTTTGATCCACTACACACAAGGTGACATTACATGTTTAATTTTCATTTAGTCATATTGGCCAAAATCCCTCATCAGAGATTATATGAATGGCCAAAGGTCCATTTAAATGGCCTAGAATTTTTTGCTCAAAAGCAATTTAGGTATGGTAACTGTATTTTGTTGTCTATAATTATTATACAATAACTAAAATTTTGCTGTAAAAGCCAAACTTAGTATTGCCCATCATCAAAGAACATTTCACAGAGTTTTAGCAAAAACCCGGCATTGGCGCCTTGCGACAACTATTTTCAGCTAAATTTTTTTTTCGAGTGTAAAAACGATAGACAGAAATAATAATTTAAAAATAAGTGAATAAAATAATGAACTAAAATTTGAAACAAATTTTAATGGAAACTGAAAGTTTTACAAAACGAAAATTAAATATGTAAAACTAGTTCATGTTTAATCTACCAATTGCTTAAAATTGTCATCACATAATTTAAATGATACAAATATCGCTTATAAGGTTACAGCTACGTTCACATTTATTTAATATTTGTTTAAAAAAACGTATCCACTAGTTTTGCTTAGGGATATGTAATTAAAATTGGTTTTTATATTACAAAATAAGATAAGTTATTCTACAAAAAAGTATTTTTATAAAGTTTTTTACAAATGCGAACCACAATTAAAAAAAATATTGGAGTTAAAGGAAATAAAATTAGTTTCTTTCTTGGTTACGTTTGTTTTTTCAACAAATATTTTAAAAATGTGAAGGTAGATTAAGCATTAAATTTGCAAAATGTATAAAATTGTTGAAAACATCGATTGAGAAATCAATCCCTTTAATATTCACTTAAATTTTCGGTAACGTAAAATAGTTTTCCATGAGATAATAGCCGCCCCGAGAATTTAACCCCAAAAAAAAGAAAAATATGAAATAATGCCTCAAATTTGTTTCATATGCAATAAATCAACAATTTTTTAAATTAAAAAACACAACAAAAAAATTAAATAAAATGACAGACAAAAATCAAACTAATGTGCTGTTGTTGCACGACGAACAAATGATTTGCGTAAATTTGTATGAAACGCTTTGAGTGATAACAGCACATAAGTCTAAGAAAAAAGGAACGCTTTAAATCTTCACTTCTGATAACGGACAAAATATTGATTTTCACATCTAATGGCATACAGATAATAGAAAACTTGAAACGTACAAAATTGGAAGCTTTGGTAAAAATATATAAAGGAATGCTGCAAACTGGTTACAACTCTGGTAAAGAGAGACTGAAAATATTCGAGACGAAAGTTACAAAAAAGTGATATTAAAATTAATACAAGTGTTTTCACTTGGGTGTACGTTTATACATATTAATGATGTCCACACCTTTGTCCTATGTCTTCTGGCACATTATCAGACATTACATTTGACCAATTACCCATAAAACTTTTATGTTACTGCCCAATCTTTGCAACAATAGAGCAACGGAAATACATATAAGGTTAGAAAAGGAAGTAGGTAATCTATGTTAAACTGGCAGAAGGTAAAAAAGCACCTAAGGTCTCTAGCCAAAACCAAAGTCAATAGAAAGTTAATCTTTAAGAGTTGTCTTTCGAGGCTTGACTAGTAACTGGGGATGCCAATCCCGAAATCCCGATCTCGAAAATCCCGGGATATTCGAAATTCGCTGAATCCCGAATCATGGGATTTTAAATCCGGGATATTCGGGATCAGTCAATCTTTTTTCTTTTATATATTTTTATTTATATCTACTTATAAATTATTAAAACAAAGTCATCATAACTTTCCCCTATAAGCACATAAGCAAGTTCATTGTCGATGCCAGAGCTCTTGCGAGAGTCAAATGAAAATATAATAGACTTTTCCTAATCCAGCAACAAAATACATAGTTTTGCTGTTTATTGCTTTCTGAATAGCGTTTATAGCACGGACACATGATCAGATAACATCCTTAACAGACATTGGATTTGTATGCATACATAGAATTAATGTTTCCCAACTGGATGTTTTCATTCATATGTTTTTTGGACACGTACATAACTAATTTCTAGAACGAATATAGTACAAAAAGAATGCTCACGGTTAATAACAAATCGATGCAATCGATGCAATTGAAAATAATTGCAAAATATATATATATATAAAATATGACCTGTAGCCGAACAATCCATACATAGAATAATTGCAAAAGATAACACAACAAAGATGAAACTCCACTATTGTCACCGTGTTGCCACAATATTGATCTTTTATATATATATTTTTAATTCACCCTGTTAAAACTGTCTATGAAACAAAGAGAAACAAATTTAGTTTTATTATTCTTTTTAAACGCGTTTAGCAATTACAAAAAATAGGCCGTTAAATATTTTAATTTAAATAATTTTATTTTGTTACTTTCGTTTTTGATGAATACTTTATAATTTTGTTATATGTTGCAATAATATAAAAAAACATATTTAATTATATTTAACAATGCAAAATAAAATTAATTATAAAATATATATAATATTTTATTCGAATAAATGTACTCAAGAATTTATGTTTTGAAAATTTTTATATATTTGTTGTGGGTTAACTAATCTATATGCATTTTATTCCGGGATCCCGGAATTTTTCGGGACAATAAAAAGGCGACTAAGATCTTTGCCCAAGACTAAAATCGATAGAAAGTTAATCTGTAGCGATTCTCTTTCGAGGCTCAACCATTAACCATACACTGGTACCATGGGAGACGGTAAGCCCCAAGGATAAATTGCTGCTATGAATTAGAGCTCGTACATTGAATTCAACGTACGATGTGATGCGAGTTGCTTACTATACTCCTTTTCATCTCCTTTAAATATATATACTGGTGGGCATCATGCTAGCTTCGATGAAGGTATGATTCCCCGACCAGTTATTGATGAGGTCCCTTCGGAAGTACACTAGGCGATGTATTAGTAACTGCGTTCACTACTACACAATCTATAACTTATAACATGGGTTCAATGTTTCATCAGGGAAAGTCGTCAATATCACGAATATTCTCTAATGAAAATTAGTATGGCATTGTATTACTTGTTTTTGAAATGTTTAAAAACATGTTTTTCATGCATTAATGTTTCTCAACTGGATGTTGGCATTTATAATTTATATCTAATTTCTAGACCGAATATGGTACAAAAAGAATGCTCACGGTTAATAACAAATCTGATGCAATTGAAAATAATTGCAAAAGGGATTATACATGGTGGCTGTGGCAGAGGTATTGGTTTAAGGACTGATGCTCAATCAGTGGTATTGGCTGGATGGACTTCGGTCTACCAATGTCAGGCCTCGATGTGCTGTTGCAAAACAACAAATAAAAGGGAATACATAGCTTGAGCACTTTAGCAAGATGGTTACGCATGGTTAGTGGTCCATTCATAAGAAGTTTCCACCTAATGTGACACTCGAGGTCACACTTGTGTTCCATGGGGATTAACTAGAAAGTGCTTCTGAACACTTATATTCAATCGGTGTTAAGAACACTGTGGGCTTAGGCCGTAATGGAAGATACCAACATACTCAGCAGGAACGGCGATGTTATTATTTAATAAGCGATGTCCTGTTATGCTGCCTTCTTACAAAAGAATATTAGAATGTATGTTTATTTGCATCGACACCGTTTCTACTACCAGCACGACGATTCTTAAATTACCACAGCCAGAATTATCAAATTGCTATTCCCTTTGAGAAAAAAAATGTTTCTTCGATTCAACTTATTGACATAATTTTTTTAGGAAGATTCTTTTGTTAACCAGTTTTAAAGCAAATCTTTTTCTCTTTAAAATCCGCATGAAAAAAGACTTAGAAATAAAAATACTTAAAGCCTAAAAGTATGTTTTAGTTTTTTAAGCTTTCTTAGCGAAGGATTACCAATATACTAAATATATATTATTTGTATGTATAAGTATATTTTTTTGCATCCTGGTATCAGATTACAATGCACAAGTGTGCATAATGTTAAACAAAAAAATGTACGAACTTTATAACCCGATCCATTACACGAGTATGTAACATATTTTCTAAAAAATATTACTTAAGCATGCATACATACAAACACACAAAAATACATATTAAATTATATGCTCGTCATGTGTTATTCCAACCAGTGTGGGAATGATGTGGATGGTTCATGAGTGAATAACGCTAAATATAAAAGCATCAAAGAAGACAAATAAATCTTGATATATTATTTATAAGACTTGCCAACATTTTACTTAGATTTTGTAAAATTTTAAAATTTTAAATATTGTAGTGTAATAAGAAAATGATTTTGCTTTCCATTATTCAAGTAATTTGTTTCCAGCTAAAGTGCTCTTTTTGCAAGACGATCGAAGTGTAAAATTTGTATGAAAAGCTTTTGGTTTTTGAGTGATTTTCATATAAATTTTACACTTAAATGATTCGTCTGCCTTGTAGAAAGAATAAGTTTTTTTTCTCCAGTTGTTTGATTGATCGATCTAATTTACTCAAACTAATTTTTTACTAGAAATTTTTTATACAGGATTTATCCAACATTGACTGATTTGCTTTATTCGATTAATCGAGCAAACTTTATTTTAATGAATACCCCAGTACGCACGCACGTAGCAGCAGAAAAAAATCCAACATACATGTACAGAAATAAAACCCAATAAACATCCCACAGGGCTTAGGTTTCACTTAAGTTTAAAGCAAAAAAAAAAAAAAACGAGTAAGAATGTGGGAGTATCATAATGATAAAAAGTATTTGCACAAAATAAAACAAAACAAAAACCATGTTCGCTAACATTGGCAGTAGCAGGCAAAGCAACAACAAGAATTACAAAAACTAAGAGTGAAACAACAAAACAAACCAATATCCCACTAACAACACCATCAACAAGGGCAACAGAACAAGAACAACAAAAAAGTGACAGGAAATGAGTTGATAAGTTAAAAAGTGTTCTAGTGAATAGATACGACGAGATGGAAGCATATGAATAGATTCTCATATATTGATAGACATAATGGCTGTACGTTTACGGTTTACGGTTGTTGCAAAAGTGTTGTTCCTGTTGTTGTCACTAATGGCAGGTTTATATGACTAGAGAGAGAGACTTTTGGAGGGCAAAAAGTGTGTGGTTTTTATTTAGGTTCCCTCAATTTACGTATGATATTGTATATTTTAATATATCACAAGGTGAGTTTTACTATATTACCAAGAAACGGATGTGGTTGTTCCACATCCTGCACATGTGCATCTATACTCGTTCATGCATTTAGAAAATCTAATATATATCTATATATATATATATATTTTTTTTTTGAATTTAAAAGGTCATTTAAACTATGAACTCAATATGTATTTAAGAATATATTAACAAAGGATATGTGTAGTATGTAGAGTATATGCATTTGATGCAGCATTTGTATTAGTAACATGATTATCTGTTACAATACTGATTGATCCTGATTGTAATGACCAAGGAAATGCAAATTAATCTTTTGAGTCTAATAAAAATAAAATTACTTTATAATTCATTGTCACTAACTTTTCTAAGCTTAAAGCTACGTTGACATTTATTAAAAACTACATGAACCCGGTGTGCTATTGGGAAAATTTAATGACGATCGGTCCAGTAGTTAAGACTATATTACGATTTTTAATTTTCTTAAAAAGGGGCGTGGTCCCACCCACTTTTCTCCTGGTACGTATTCCTAATTACGCCAATACCATATGTACCAAATATCATCGACGTAGGTCAAAAAATGCCCAAAATATGGCGATTTAAATTTTTGGGTTATATGGGCGGCGCCACGCCCCTTTGTCCAATCAAAACTTCATATAGCCTATTATGCCTTCCAGAATCACAGTAACATGCTGTGAAAATTTCGGGAAGATCGGTCGAAGGGTTTGGTTTTCCTAAAAAGGGGCGTGGTCCCCCCACTTTTCTTCTGGTACGTATTCCAAATTATGCCAATACCATATGTACCAAATATCATCGACGTAGGTCAAAAAATGCCCAAAATATGGCGATTTAAATTTTTGGGTTATATGGGCGGTGCCGCGCCCCTTTGTCCAATAAAAACTTCATATACCCTATTATTCCTTCCAGAATCACAGTAAGATGCAGTAAAAATTTCAGGAAGAAAAATAAATATATGTATATGTCATTGGTGGTGCAGTATGAAAATTGGGTTTTGCCACGCCCCTCCGCCCGCAGACCGAAAATAAAAAGCAGACTGCACAGTGTCACCCACCTTAATATTCTGAAGATTCCTTGAAAATTTCATCAAAATCGGCCCAGTCGTTTTGGAGTCCATACGTTACATACATACATACACACATTCATTTTTATATATGTATATGTATATTGATTTGTTCAAAAAAACGTAACCACTATTTTTTCTTACGGATAGTGTCATTTCAAAATACAATTTCAAAATAAAATTTTTCATCCTTCAACACCATATTTTTACATTGTTTTTAAAAAATAAGAAAATATACATAAAAAATATTAGAATTGAAGTAAATAAATTATTAGTTTCTCTCTTGGTCACGTTGTTTTCGACAAATATTTGATAAATGTTAACGTAGCTTAAAGACGACTACACTACACTTTCTTCTTGTACATATGAAGTTTGCATTTGTATAAGTATATTTCATATCAGCTTTCTTATGCACTAAGTAATAATCTTTTCAGCTTATTGCAAACAGAGACTTACATAATTTGCATTTAGCTAAATCTTCTTATTTTACAAGGTTAAAGAAAATGCAACAATATATTTTTGAAGTAAAAGAACTTTAATGAAGATAATGTATGTAATAGAAAATAAAATAACAATAGAAAATGTGAGACATGATTAAAATATATATATTTGCTAATTAGCTTTTTTAGTTGAGCTGGAAACAAATTAACAAATTCTAAGTAAAAGAAGAAAATAACTTTAAATTAAATTAATTTATGTTACCTCTTGTTCGATTTAGATAATATGACATACTTAGAACAGTTTATTTTATCTTCTTACCAAATTGATATACTTAATATTAAGTTTGATCCTTTAATTGATTTTCAATTTTTTTTTAACAACTCATTAATACATTCTTATCTGCAAATTTACAGTCATGCATATATTTTAAATACATACGAGTATGTGTGAGTTTTTAAAGTTTGTGTTAATTAAGTTATGAATTCTTAGTCGAACTAAGTGATGTTTAATCAAGGAAATTTTAATTTGTCACGCTTAGGTTCGTGCTCTCTAAATCTAAAAACTTATGGTGGCACTGAGGTCTAAGCGTTAAAAAACTCTAATGATGAGACAGTGGTTAGCCTCGAAAAATTATGATGTCAGGTCAACCCTCCGTGCAGTATAATTTTTCTTTGTCTGTTCAATTGACTACGAGCTTATCAGCTTTTGTTAGCTGTAATATTTTTGTCACATGAAAATAAATTAAAGTTAATAAATATAAATCCACTAAAGTTTTTATTTAGGAAGTTTCTGGCAAAAAAAAATCCTGGAACCCTGTTAGTTCATCGGGAAGAAAATGCCAAGAAACAAAAAGTATGGAAAACTCTATTTTGAATTTGCGATTTTAATTCTTAATGATGCGTATTAATTTAGCTGCTGTAACAAAATAAGACAAATTTAAGAAATAAATAAAGTGTTGGCAAATAATTTCAATAAAACCGCCATTTTTATTCCAAATTTTTATAGTGATTCATTATGGCAAAATTCATTGGTTTTTTTTTTTTTTGTAGTTTTATTATTTATTGAATCTTCAATTATAAATTGAAATGTCAATAAGTTATTCAAATCTTTATAATTAAGAATATTACTCGCAAGTGGATTTGGGCGCAACTCAAGTTATTTAATATATATTCTCGCGTGTTTTGAAAATACTGTCTTCACCAACGGAACATCAAGGTCTTTATGGATTCGCTGATTTCGGATATACCAGGGGCTGCTGTTATTGTACGTAGAATTTTGTTTTGTCGCCTTTGAATTTTTTCTACATTTGATGCTGAGGCAGTGCCCCATAACTGGATTCCATAGGACCATATTGGTTTTAGGATCGCGTTGTATAAGAGAAGTTTACAGTCAAGGTTTAGTATAGAGTTTCTGCCAATAAGCCAATTCATTTTGGCTGCTTTTAATTTTTTTTTAGATATTTGACTTCAGTGTGTTGCGGTATAGTTTCATTGCTGATTTAAATTTGATATGTACCCTTGTAAATTCCGGGAAGCTTCTATAGGATTTTCATGAACGCTTAGAAATGTTACTGATCAGAGGCATTTATTAAATACAGTAAAGGACCGAATATGCTACCTTGAGGGAATATGGCTTCAATCGACTGCGGAGGGCTTAAAAAATTGCTTTCCCTAACTACAAATTTTCGTACCATTAAATAGCTTTTTAAGAGCCTGACCATGTTTGCGAGTATATTTTGTGTCAATTTGTGGGTCAGACTTTCGTGCTATACTTTTTCGAAAGCCTGTGCAACATCAAGAAAGAGGGCAGAACAATATTTCTTTTTTCCAAAAGAGTCTCTAACTACATTCAGAAGTCTGTGAGTTTGTTCAATAGTGCTATGTTGTCAGCGAAAACCGAATTGATGATCTAGAATGCATCCATGACTAGTCGCTATAGGCATCCATTACTAGTCATAAATGGATCATATACATTTTTTCAAATAGTTTTGAAATGTTAGGCTACTACCGATCTGAATTTAAAAAAAAAATCTACTTGAAATTTTTGTATTAGTTAGTTCGTTTTGCATTTCAGGCAACGTAATATTTTAAATGAGTAAATAAACTATATAACGAACATTTAAAATTTGTTTTTAAAAAATTGTAAATAAATATTCAACTAAAAAAAATTATTTTTCTAACGACGAAAATATGTTGAAAGTGTTCTTGTTAAGAACATACTCGTATAAACTCCACTGTAACAAACATAACTGGCTAAAGTTTTAAGAGTTTTAAAATCTACATCCTTGCTAGTAATTCTATCGGATTTCATTATTTGTCCCTCTCTGTATTGCTACTTTTTTTTTGAGTGTGCCTTGTTTCGAAATTTCGGGGTTTTTATATTTATTTTATCTTCTTAACTAAAAAACCGGAAGCACCCCTAACACCTCCACCATTTTGCATCAGTCCCTCTCACTCTTTCTCTCTTTATGATTTCTTTACAAAAAGATTCATTATAAATATTAAAACTTTTTTTGAATAGTGTGACACGGCCTTTAGCCACTTAAAAATCTTAGAACAATATGAGTTGATAAAACCTTTTATGAATACCCAAATTGTTGCAAGTCCTGTATGTATATTTTGCTTTCTTTTCGAAATAAAAAAATTAACACTAAAAAACCATTTTTTTTTTGTAAATGTTTGTATGTTAGTTTATTGAAGTGCTCTTGTGCAAGTTGTTTCTCAATTGCTGTTGTTGTTTTTGCTGGCAGTTGTAGCACAAGTAAATGAAAAACAATAAATGAAATTAACATTTGAACATTTAACATGCGGTACTCTGTTTCTGTGTATGTGTGAATGAATGTGTATCTATGCTGGAGTGCATGTGCGTTACATTTTGGTCTTTATTTATTTTTCTATATTTTTTTCAATTTTAATTTGTATAGACGTATTGTATATGTTGTAAGTGTTTGTGATTTTTTGTTTATAAGTTTTTTTTCCACATAAATGCAAAATAAATTCAATAGCTTTCATATCAAGTGGAAAAATTTAAAGTAGTTTGTTTTTGGTTTTTGTTTTATTGAAATTGTTACGCCATAATGTTTTAAGTTTAAAAAATAAATATTTGTAAAGGTTTTGGCTTTGCTGTGTAAATAATTATTTTTTTTTTTATTATCGTTTAGGACGCTTTAAAGGGATGATTTTAAATGGCAACAGGAGAAAACTTAAAAAGTATTAATAGTTTGTAAATATTTTCTTAGCATTAAAATATTGGTATAATTTTTTTTAGTAATTTTTAAATATATTCAATATTTTTCATAATCGGTTTGTGTCAGTTTCAGTTGAAGGATATGAGTTTGGCTTTAGCAACGCTTTTGCTCACTTTTATAAGTAGATTAATGAAGAGAAAGTAGGAAAGATTTTTTCCTGCTAACGGTCAGCCGAATGACAAAACATGCTGTTTCATTTAAGTTTTTTGGATAGTATGGGTATTGAGTAATAAAAAGCTGTTGAAGTTCTGTCATAAAAATCCAGTGTAATTGCCGTTGGACTGATCATATGTTTCATGTGGCCAAAGAAGCATTCAAGTGCTTCGGTTTGCTGAGACCGTCTAAGACGTACTTCATCACTGCATCTGCTCTTCTTCATATTTATATCACCTATATTGAAACGATAATGGAATACCTCTCTCATGTGTGGGTCGGTGCTTCAAAGAAACCTGGCTTTTTTTTACAAACAACAACTCAATGTTCAACATGCTGTTTTTGAAGAGCACATCCGTCTATGATCGATATTTTAGTGACACGATCTACGTATTACAGAGAGAATTTGTACTTCAGCCGTATGTGGAGTAAACTTCGCGCAGAGGTCTTTCCAGTCGCCTTCAGTATGGTAAAGTTTAAATCGAATGTCTAAAAACTATACTCACTTTATCGTTTTTCAAACCAACCAGTTTATCTAATTCCGGCAGAATGCACTGGTTAAGTAGCGACCATCTCGAAAATGCTGGTCCCAGCCAAAAAAAAAAACAAAAAAAAAACACACTTAAAATAAATGTCCTAAAAGATCCACTAGAAGACACAGCGTATCATATGGATAATATTCAGTGGAGATTAACATTTCAGAAATGACAAGAGGAAAACTGAAACACAAATTGAAAATATTTTAAAATTTTGTTATTTTATTAAAAATAAATGTACATATGTACATACGAGGGCGGATTGATATTGAAGCTAGCTACCGCTAGATGGCAGCATGAACACAAAAACTTTTTTTTTACAAATTGCGATCTGTCAAACGTCAGCTGTTAAAATTTCACCCAAATTCATGGATTAGTTTATTTGTTGTCAAACAAAACAAAAACGAGTTCGACAGACCACTTCACAGCGGTTTTTTGACATGATAAAGCGTAATCCTGTTGATTTTTGGCTTCGATTAATAACTGTTGATGAAACGTGGGTCCACCACTACACACCTGAAACCAAAAATCAATCGAAAGAATGGGTGGAAGCTGGAGGAAGTGCTCCGAAGAAGGCGAAGGCAGTCAAATCGGCTAGCAAGGCTACAGGCTACTGTATTTTGGGATGCACACGGAATATTGGTCATCGATTATCTTGAAAAAGGATCCACAATCACAATAAATTATTATCGTGCGTTATTGGATCAACAGATTGATGCAATCAAGAAAAAACGACCACATTTAAACAAGAAAAAAGTGATCTTTCTTCAAGACAACGCACCGGTTTACACAGCATTAGATACGATGCTAAAATTACGTGAAATACACTTCGAATTGGTTGATTGTCCACCTTATAGTCCAGATTTAGCTCCTAGTGACTTTTTCCTGTTTCCAAACTTGAAAAAATGGCTCGCAGGAAAAAGATTCAACTCAAACGAAGAAGTGATTACCGAAATTAACGCGTATTTTGAGGGGTTCCCGAAATTGTATTATTCAGATGGTATAAAAAAGTTGGAATATCGTCTTACTAAGTATATTGAGCAATTTTTCTTATCAACGAAGGAGATCACTGTGCTGTGCCATAGATGCTGGAACAGTTTTTATTGCATCACTTAGAGAGTCGAACAACAATTAACACAATGCAACAATATTGCACATCAGAGAAATTGATGACATTCATTGACTTGCCCTGGGTGCCGCCGTGGCTGATAGGTAGCAATGCTAGCCTAGTAATACGGAGGTTGTCAGTTCGATTCCGGCCATAGATCCTGGGTGTTTTCTGCAGACAAGCTAATCGCTTTGCGGGTTGTGTTTGTTTAAAAAAAAAAAAAAAAAAAAAAACATCTTGCCCAGGTCCTAAGTTATTACTTGCTTTGTAGTGAACGCACCACTTGAGCCAGCACTAACCACCCCCACCCTCAACCCCAACAAAAAAAAAATATGTGGCTATTTCAATCCCTTTTATTCCTCTAACTATTCTGTATTACCTGGAAAATAATAAGAGGATGTTAAAAATTGATCAAGTGTTGTCTAGGCGGTCATAAAAGTGACTAATTTTTAATATCGATTCACTATTGCATTGACGAATTGTTACGGAATATGGATGAATATATATTTATTTTTAGACGAAAAAATGAAAAGAGTAAACAAAAGGCAAGCCCTTTAAAATATAATAATCCTTTGTAAAACTCTTTGTAAACGAAGGAGTTTAATTAAAAATCAATATATCAAGTGGGCAATTTTCTTCTCCGAGTTTCAGCAGCATTTTATGGTACCAACCACTCAAAAAAGGTATTTTGAAAATTTTGCAATAAACAAAAGAGTTATGCGATAATCAGTTACCCTGACGCCGTGGCTAATAGGTGGCAGAGCTATCTTATTAATCCTGAGATTTTCGCTTCAATTCCGTCCCAAAGACCCTGGATGTTTTCTGCTTAATCTGTTAGCAGGATGTTTCATTTACAAAAAAAAAAAAAACATTTATTTCTATCAACTTTGAAATATTTGTCAATTTAGCAAAAAAAATTTATTTGATTATACACAAGGACATGAATTTATGTCCGCATGTACAACACACTTCTTACAATACATATCTTTAATTCTGATAAAATGCAAATGGCATAAAACTTATCATTATCCAACTGAGACAAATGTCCATACAAATCTTAGTACTGAAACAACAATTGACTTAAAGTCAAATAAACCTAAAGAAAAAGAATTGTCTATTGTATGTTTTAGTATACAATTTTATATCGGAAGCAAGTATTTACGCAAATAAAAACCAATTTGTGTGAAAACAAAATTGCTATAAAACTCATCATAAAAATAAAAAAATAAATATGAGAGAAAAAAAGCAACATAATGAAATTTGCTAAAAAAAAAAGAAAAAGAATAAGATTACAACAACATTTATTTGTTTGCTTATGCAAAAATGTACACATCTGTCGTTAGAACCATGGATCAAGTCTACACAAACTGCAACCTTGTTAAGAAAAACATGACCGATCCCATCATAATTTTCACTTTGTCTATAGCAATAACAACAAGAACAACAGCAACAACAATAATAATGTTTTCTTATAAAATTCAAGTAATTCTTGTGTATCATTTTGGGTTCATTGTGTCTTCATTGTTATTGAACAAAACAAACAAATTTGCTGTTGGTAAACGGTAAATTGTGCATAAATTTAATATTCTCATACATAATAGATGTTTAGATAAAGATAGAAGGCCAATAAGGTAGAAAATTTTTCACAAAAAAAATAAGCATGTATTTTAATGTCGTATCCTTGTTTTATTTATTTTTTTTTCGATTAGTTTTTTTCATCCTGGGATTTGTTCGTTCGGTTATTGTACAATTTTCATTATTAAGAAAATTGTTAGCAGAAAATAAGTCAGTCCTTTTTTTTTTTTTTTTTTTTGTTGAAATATTCATCGTATTTAATACGAATATAGATAAAGAGAGAGAGATAATCGTTGTATAAAAGACAATGAATTTCATGTAATATTTTGGGTATTTGAAAGAAATTAAATTATTTTATTTGTAATTTTTTTTTTTTTAGTTTAACAAAAACTAGATTATCGTTTAGTGACTTAGCAAAAATATTTCATATTTACGAGTAAATGAAAAATTAAGCAAGTTGTTTCTTACAATGAAAATATTTTGTATAAAATTATTTTGATCGTTTTTATCTTTCTATATTTAAGAGTATAATTCGATACATATAAACATAGGCTTGCGGCTAAGAGTTTATTTTATTTAGGTTCCTTTCTGTTTGATTTTGTTATAGTTCATTGATTTTTCAAGGATTCTCGGACTAGATGTCATGTTGACTTTGTAAAACTGTCGTGTTTATAACGAACTCGATGTGTTTCCGTTAAAGGCGTTATTCTATATCTGATATATTGTATTGATAAGCAAAAGATCAAATAAATATAATAAACAATGATGACCCTCTGCTCTTTTTTAAGATTACAAATGTAACAAAAACCACATTTAAGTTTAATAGAACAGTACCTTGTGAAAAAAGGACTAAAATATTTATAAAAAAATTTTCGTTCATATGATCCGAACTACTTTGTATTTTTAAAATAAATACTACATAGTAGATGAAAAATATTACCTTATATTTTCAAAAAATTAGAAACCAAACATCAAGAGCCAAATCAGTGTTTTGCATTCCCTACCAGATATCTATCGGGTCAATGAGCGGAAAATCATGCGAAGTCAAAAAATGTATACTAAAAGTTATAGAAAATATTATAAACTCAAAAAAGTTTTATACTTAGTTTTTTCGTTACAAAAAATTCCAAAAGTTGTGTTTACGAAGAAAAATAATGTATGAAAAGAAAATCAATTGAATTTTCGCAGGCTCTGTACATTCGATTATCGAATTTTTGACAACTGAAAAGGTTAGTCATGTTTGTGTGTGTGTTCTTCGATTTTTGACTTTTGAAAAAAATGGATAAAAGGATATGCATTAAATTTTGCGTTAAAAATGGAATAAAGTGTTCCAAGGCACTTGAAATGTTGAGGGTCACAACTGGTGACAACCTGGGGTTTATGGTAATAACGTCGAAACCAAGGACCAATCATCCCAATGGAAGCGGCCAGAAGAGACCGAAAAAAGCACGCCAAGTTCGATCATATTTGAAGATTTTATTTACTCACTTTTTTCGGAAATCCATCTGATGCGTTGTACGTTCTGAAAATCAACGGCTGGTATGCTGTTTTGTATCAGCTGAGCAAACTAATAACACATGTGGAGAAAAAAAATCATAGATTCTGTATCACAATAATTCACCAGCTCACACATCAATGCTTGTTCGTGATTTTTTTGCCAAAAACAACACCCTAATCATGCCTCAACCACCTTATTCAACAGATTTAGCTCCCTGTAACTTTTTTCTGATGGCCGTATCGAAAAGGGCATTTCAAAAGTGCTTCGAGGATTGGAAGAAGCGCTGGCATAGGTGTATTATAATTGAAGGGGATTACTTTCAAGGGGACAAAATAAATATTAATGAATAAATAAATACTTTTTAAAAAAATTCAATCTTAACCTTTTCTTTTGAACAAACCTCGTATTACGGTGAAAATCGAGTTAGGATTGGAAAGTGAAAAAATTACTTGCAACATGTACAAGACTATTTTCTGACGAAAGAGAAGCTAACATAACAGTCGGCGAAGTAAAACAATAAAAAGTCCTTCTCATAAGTAAAAGGCATTCCCTGAGTGCTTGTCCAAAAAATATAAAAATTATATTCGGTAAAGAATTTATTTCCAACTGTTATGCTCGCCTTCTTTGATGGCCATTAGACACTCTACACCCAAAAATAATTGAAAATTTTTATGTGTAAGCTTTCCTGCAGGGTTTCATAGAGAGGCAAATCTAGATCAAGCCTGTAAGGAGACATATTTTGTTTCAAAAATAAAACCAATGTGTAAAGTTTTTTAAACAAGAAAGCTATAGCACCCAAATAAAATGCATAAACTAAATGGGACTTACTAAATGGTTCTTGAATCAATTTTGTTTAATGCACCAGTCCAACTCAATGCGATATACATAAATTATACATATAATTAAACTGTAAACTAATTTATGTTTAATTAAAATTTAGTTAAATGATATTTAGTAAAAAAAATAGATTAAAATTACCATTGCCAATCATTTGTCTAACAGAAAAAACCAAAAGGACTAAATACAGAAGACAGGTTGGAAATTATCAAGGCGATTTAGAAAATGTGTTTAGAATATCGTTAAATGATACAACTACTTTTTTTTTCTTCTTTTCTTTCCTTAGTATCTTTAAAAGTGCAAAGTTTAACATTAAAATTCTTGTCGACTACCTACCACCAGGACTTTGTAAACGCCTTGGAGTAATGGAAGTAAAAGAAAATGGACAAAAAACATATTTTATTAATATTAGCGAGCGTAAATAATGTGAATCAGCACGTTGCCGAATTTAAATGTTTTCCTTAGTTGATATTTCCCGTTGAATATTTGTTTTATTTCATATTGATTTTTGGTTTTTGCACTGTTTTCTCATTTTTACTTATTAATTGATTTCTATTTAGATCCTAAGAAATTTCAAAGTTCAGTTAGATTTAAAAAAAAAAAGAACAACTTTTTCTGTTTCAAATATAGAGTGTTTTTTATAGAGGTATAAAATAAACAATAAATTAAACAAGGATAATTTTATTAATTTTAATTTTATTTATTAATAACTGTCCCGTTTCAACTTGCAACGGCTACCACTCACTACATCTTGCTACACTGGCATCTTTTATCTTTGCGCGGCTAAGGCTCGTCGGCCTGTGGAGTGGTGTCCTTGCTTCGATGTAGTGGGTGTTATATAAAACAGTACCATTAAATATTTTTGTGCCAGTGCCACAGACCTCAGAATATAACAAAATGATCTGCACCGCTCGCTGAGTGCTTTTCTATTCTTTAGGTCTAATTGTCGATGACTTCTTCCAATATTTGTGGCTGTATATCAGCAATGACGCGGCGATTGTTTTTTTCTATGTGGTCAATCGTTTCGAAGTTTTCGGCGTAGACTAGCGACACATATTCCTACAGAAAATAGTCTTGCGGCTGTTACTAAACATTTCCCTCAATAAAACGGCTTAAGCACAAGATGTGTGACATGTTGCACCGTCTTGTTGAAACCACAGCTCATACACATCATGGTTGTTCAATTGATGAACGAAAAAGTCAGTAACCATTGACTGTAACATTCTGACCAGCATTGTTTTTAAAGAAGTACGGACCAATGATTCCACAAACCCTTAAGACACACCAAACAGCCAGTTTTTCTGGCTGTAACGGAGTCATAACATAAAGTTGAAGATTATCATCATAAATTTGCAAAATTTTGAAGCGTTTTTAAGGTTTCAGTCTATTGATGTTGAAATTCCAAACGAAACAAACAAAATGGCCGCAATTTAAAAAAGTGTTGCCAAATTAAAGTTTTATACCTCAATATTTTTTTAATTTTTTTTATTTTTTTTTTTTTTAATTAGGACCAGCGCTCAGGGGATGACACCTACGTATACAGTGCATTTTGCCGGAACTCAGAGAGAGGGATAGAGTAGAGCAGATAGATGTAGAAAATGTAGAAGGCTTAACTCTTTTACAACTCTGCTTTGCGCGTTATTTTAATTTTTATAGCAGTGTTGAGGCGCCTCCGGTGTTAGGTAGACGCATTAACTTTGTTAAGCTGTATTAGCAGGCATTTTATTAATTGTTTTACTTCGCCGATGTTTCTGCTCACCGGAGAAATAAAATATTGAGAGAAAATAACAATACGTTATAATTGCAAAGTAAAATTCTTTGAGTATAATGGACTATGAGAGTTTGTAGAATATTAATAGTAAGCAATCAGACATGGGGAATTTCGTACTAACCAAAATTATTTCAATATGTAAAAATAGAATAAATATGAATTAAATTAATTCTCGTCATCTATTTCTGTTGAAAACTTGGTTAAAAAGTTGATATTCTTCCCAATTAGTATCCAAAGGTGAACAATAGAACGCTGATGAGAGGAGTAGCGGCCATGAAATCGGTATACTGATATATTCTTCTAATCTGATTGCACATGCTAATGTTTATCAAAAATAATACAAAAAAAATAGTAATTTTGAATTTTCATTAAATTCAATAAAACTGAACTTAAGCCTAATAATACTAATTTCTCATTTATAGTTTTATACCTCTTTAAAAATTACCCTTTATTTACAAACATGATCGAAATATACATACATATTGGAAAGAAGTACCTTTCAAATACTTATGAATGTTTGCAAAAGAAATTTTTCTTTCCGGTGGTAGTAAAACTGTAGCTGTCAGCAGAAAAAGTTAAAAAAATATGAAATGCTTAAAAACAACAATTTAATTTTCTTATCTGATCTAAAATAAAATAAGTTCCAAAAATTTATAATTCTTGCATTTGCAAATTAATTGACCCTTTTTGGGCTGTCAAAATAATAAATACATTTTTTTAATTTCCATTTCCACACTTTTAAATATAAACAACGTACTTAAATGGAAAAAAAATCTTTTGTATTTGTCCAACGCTAAAATTAAAATTGTCACTGGCGGCAAATTTACATACCTTAAAAAAGTTATTTTAAACGAAAAAAACAATATTGATATTTATATCTCGCAAAGTTCTTTACAAAAATACAAAACACAAAAATATATACATACTATTTATATATATATATTATTTGGCATGGAAAATATTATTTCCTTCTAAAAAACTTTCATTACATATTTACTTTCATAAACACATAAATAAACAACATAACGACCTTTTCATTAAGGAAAAGGTAGCATTAACATTTCAATGAAAAGAAGTGAAAAACTGCCAGAGCATGACGGTTAAAAAAGTTTCGAACAGACAGTCTGATGATTAAGGTATGAATTAAACATTTCAAAACTTTTTTATTTTCAATTTTTGTATAATAATCATATAATATAAATACATGCATATGTATATGAATTTAATATCAAAGTTTAATTTTAAGTTTACAATACGGTTGAATAATCATTTAAAACTTATCGTTTTCACTAGCAACACTGTGCAGTAAATAACTAGAGCATTTTCATATTGACCAGATGTTTAAGATTAATTCTGCTACAACTCACAAAAATCAACCTTGAAAGTTTTTTCTTGAACACAGATTAGGGGGAACTTAATTATCTTCCTTTTACATGTCATTGCACTGAATGGCCATTGAGACATATAAAGTCCTTAGGTTTTAGTTATAATTTTTATTAATATTATTTATTTTATTAATAAATCCTGTTTCAACAGTTTTCTCTTGTAACGCAAGTTATAATGTTATATTACAAAGGACACATTCAAAGGACATATTCATAATACAACTTCTTAAGATGTCAAAAATATTCAATTTCGCGTTAGAAGTAATAAACATTCTACTAATAAATGTATATGTTTTTTTATAAATTTAAGAGTTTGTATGTTCGAATGTATGTTCTATCATAACGCGAAAACCGCCCTCAGTGGATTTGAATGGAATTTAAAATGTAAAATAGGAACAAATTTAAAGTTTTGGTACTTTTTATTACCGTACAAATATTTTATAAATTGTTACTTTCTGCGGTCTGAAATGAAAACAAAACCTGCGACTTTTGATAATATTTTAGTTTTGGTACTTTGTTTTTACTACTGGTACTTTTTTTTACTATTGATGCTTTTGTCACTTTTGGTACTTTTTATCAAAATATATAGATCAAAATAAAGGGTACTTTTTAAGGGGTTAAAAATTAATAAATTGCTTTTGGTAATTTTTATATATCTTACAAACTTTTGTTTACATTAAAATGTTGTGTACTTTTTTGCGCGTTAAATGAGAAAAATTTTATAACTTTGGCTTTTGGTTTTTTGGTTTGTTGGTTTACGTGGCTGCCTGCTCCGCACAAGCATTCAAGTAGAATCAATAAGATTTCGTTTTGACAGACCACTCCACTCGTCAGTGCCAACCTGATCTTGGTCCCAATCCAGGCTTCAGATTCGGAGTAAGATACTAGATCCATCCCGTCGAGATAAGGTATCTAGTTAGGTCGCCTATACCTATCCTTGATACCTACGAGAGATCGTCTAATATGCTGTTGCCTAAGAATTTGTTTCTAGAAAGGTGCAAGGCCGGGCATTCGCAAAGAAAGTGGATGACTGTTTTCTCTTTGCTATGATCCCGGCAACTACGGCTGAACGCATTGTAGGAAAGGCCTATCCTGCTAGCGTGTCCCAATTACCCAGTGCCCTGTCAATACTGCGACGAGCCTCGAGATGTCCCTGCGGTTTTTGTTAATTAGTTGCGTTGTGCGCTTATGGTTGTAGCAAGGACACATTTTCTTAGCCACCTTAAACGTGCTCAACCTTCGCCACCTATCTTCAGCTTTCTGCCGGTAATATTTGAGAATGAGATTTCTAATATTGCCAAACGGCATGGCTACCGATTCAGCAGTGGAGAAAGACGTCTATGGCAGATTCACCCCTGGCCAATTCATCCGCCTGTTCGTTGCCCTGGAAGTTGCTATATGCGGGAACCCAGATCAGGGTAACGTCAGTCTGTCTACCTAGTCTGGATAACGCGTCTTTGCACTGGCTAACTAAAGTAGAAAAAGTAGTGTATGATGTTAGAGACAGAAGTGCCGCTTGGCTATCGACAAAGATGCCGACTCTTTCTGGGACACCCCTGCCAATCAAAACCCTACACGCCTCCCTTTTGGCCAATATTTCCACCTGAAATACACTGGCTTCATCAGAAAGTCGGAAAGAGAGCTTTATTCCAAGGTCCTTCTAGAATACTCCAGAGCCCACACCGCAGATCATTCTTGATCCGTCAGTATACATCCTGAAGTTGACGTCTTTTTCTATGTTTCTCCTTTCCGCTCTCGTCTGTAATGGAATAACGACGTACTGTCGAAGTCCAGATGAGCTACCATGTAATCGGTGGGCTTCCTAAGTGTCGGTGATAACTGATCTAGGATTCTGGCATGGCCATAGGTCCTTGATCTCCACTTTTTGGTACTTTTAGTTTTTTTTTTTTCAAAAATTTGTTTACATTAACATTGAGTGTAAACGATGTCGGGCGAAAAAGTTAACTTGATTTATAATGGATGTCCCAAAATCAACACAAGATTTTAATTTGTGCAGTAAAGTTTTGGCAGCAGACAGGTTTAAGTTAGTAGATAGCTTCACTATCCAACACAATCATGTGATCTGCCAAAAAGTTCAAAAATTACAAAAATATTTAATTTCGTCAACTGTGAGGAGATTAATTGAAAAATTCAGGAATACTGGATCCGTTGCATGGGAGGAACCTCAATTTTGCATCGTGGACAGGAATTACATATTTCAAGAAGATCTCTACAGCATAATTGACGCCAGGCTTACAAATTTCAATTAGCACAACAACAAAAGCCTAAAAACTATCTATCGAGAAACGCTCCATTTTACTAACTCAAATTATCAGCTGTCGTAATGTATTTTTTAATGGTGACAAATTCAAATCTTGCACTAGTTTTGGAACACCCTTTACGATTACATATCGCACTTGATCAAGAAAAGGGTATTAACTCAAACTTTTTAAAATTTCACTTTTTGCAAGAAATCCACAAACAACATCAGTATCTATAGACTATAAAAATTTCAACGCATTCCGATAACTCTTTCATCTCTAAAACAATATTTGAGACCATTTTAGTGATTGTGACAAAATTTAAAATAGAAATTCCCCGTATATTTTCATAAAAAAAGGTATTATTTTGATTTGAGCCTTTATTTAAGTTAAAAATAATCAAATTGTTTTACTTAAATTCGGTTTTATTTTGAGTTGATACTGATATGTTGATAAAAAGATTTGGAAACAAAACATAAAACAAAAAAAAAAAACTCTTAGTAATTTTTAATTTTCATTAATTCAATAAAACTGAACTTGAGCCTGATAATATTACTTTTCATATAAGATTTGGAAACTTTATTAAAATTTCAACTAAAGCGTCACAACTCAAAATAATACAAAAAAAAAAAAACATCGAGAAATATCAGAGAAATGGTATTAACTCCAAAAATTGATTTTTTTTTGCTATAATTGCACAAATTTAAGGGAAAAACAATGTAAATATATTTTGTAATGGAATTTACTTACTAATGATTAGTGATGTTACGAATATCAATTTTTAGTATTCGCGAATACGAATACGAATACGAATATTTAAAACAGTATTCGCCGAATACGAATACAAATACGATAATTTCTTTTGAGGTTTATATTTCAAATTTAATTGGAAAAAATCCCTGCCTTTGCGTTAGTAACTATAAATGAAAAAATAATTAGTGATTAAACATTATTATTGCATTAAGATGCCGAATTTGAAAACCTCTACAGAACATTTTTTAATTATTTTACTTACATACTTTCAGATTTCGTTTTTCTTACTCTGCGTGAAATACAATGGGTTTTTTTTAATAAAAATTAATATATTTTTTTACATTTTATGTACTTTTTTTAAACTTTTTTATGATTTTTTTTGGAAAATGTATGGGAAAATTAATCGAAAAATATTCGCTGGAATTTGGCGAATACGAATACGAATACGAATATCTTAAAACAGGCGAATAGTCGAATAGTCGAATACGAATACGAGTATTCGTAACATCACTACTAATGATGTATTCGGATTTTCAAATTCTCTTAAAATGTAAACACAAGCAGTTTTTCACCTGAAATTTTGAAAATTTTAAAATTTTGAGTTAATACCCTCTTGTTGATCAAGTGCGATATCACAAATGTGAACTTCTAAGCGTATAAGTATTAAATGTTGTCTTACTATCTAAATATAATTACTCATACGCAATGACGTAAATTTTTTTGTTCATAATTTGCCATTAAAATGAATTTTGCAATTACACAACATTATTTTGAAAGAGATAATAAAGTTTAATATTTTCACAATTTGTGATATAAATACTAAAATTTTAAAAATTTGTGTTCAGTTAAATTTTACCCAACAAAGGACTAAATATTTAATTTTTTTAATTTTTTCTCTCAATTGATATGAACTATATTTTTAATACAATAATAAGGACAATATTAGTTTACTGATAATTCCATTGTTTAAAATTATTTCAAATATGCGGGTTTTCATTACATCATAAGGACACTTGAATGAAATTTCTTTACAGGATTCATTTACAATTGTGGTTATTGGTACCTTATCATCGACTAGTGTCCTAAATGTAGTAAAACTACTAAATAGCACTCGTTACTCTTACAACAAAGTTCTCAATAAATTCTCAATATAGAAAATTGGGAATAATTTAAAAAATATATTATTCATACCAGAAATGAACCTAAAAAACAGTTGTTTTAATACCAAAATTTGACCTAAATTCGTAAAATTTTGTTACTTAAGTCTTTAAAAAATATATACATATAAATAATTTATAATTATACTTTGACTGTACACACATCTCACATCTTTTTAATACAGCAAAAGAAATTCGCAAAAGGAATCACAAAAAAATTTACATAAATTTAAGTTATTTATAAATTTCTAACAAACAAAATTTTTTCACAAAAATAAATCAAAATTTAAAACGACTTAAAAGAACTTTACTTGCATATCAAAACAAAAACACAAACACAATTCCCAATTTAATTTTTTTTTTTCACAGAAAAGAAAAAAGTAATGACATGGCAAAGCTTTAAAGTTGTCACAGACTAAAACATCCTATTAAAAATGTACCAAAAATCCTTGTTATCTTCGTTTTTTTTTTCATAATCACCTTAAAATTGCTACACTTTTTGCCTGTTTGTTTTTTTTTACACATAAAAATATATATTTTGCAGTCTCGTTTTGAAACAAAGATCTTATATATAGTGATTTTTTGTGTTCTTTCGTTTTCTACGATTTGACAAAGACAGCAAAGAAAAGTACCCAAAAGAGGACTGGTAAATATTTAATATGACTAACAATTGGTGAATAAAAATCTAGTTTAAAAATGAAAAAATACTATAATTTCCAGCAAATATGTATTGCTATGTGGATTTATATATAACATAACATTTGATGCTAAGAGGTCTTTGGATAATATTTTAAATTAAAAAATACATAAAAAATCCCTCAACGTATTCCTTTGGGTTCCTTTTGTGTGTCACACAGTAACTTTTAAAAACATACAAGAAAAAAACTGTGACAAATGAAAATAAATGCAAATAAGGGAAATTTTCATGTAAAATAAATCTAGTAGACTTTTAAATAAAAGAAAAATGAGATGTTTAATAAAAATTTAGATACGGTTACCTTTAACCTTTTTGGAAATGATGATGTTGAAGGAAACCTTAAAAATTTTAATAAATTGTATCGTTAAGGAAAATTAATAAGTTGAAATCTTGCCATTCTAATTAATATTAAATACCTTGAGGAAAATAACCAGCCAGTCTAAGGTTTTGACTGTTTTTTTTTTTCATAACAAGATTTTAAATTATTTTTGCTGTAACCCAATTAAACCTTGGAAGGCATCTACGCCTTTTTATTTTATACATTAAAAAATTGTTTTTATAAAAAATGTATTACTTTTTTTAACTATTTCATGAATTTTTATGTAAATACTTTTGTAAGAAATAATTTTTATAGCCAGAAAATTTTACATCTCACCAGCAATCACTGCAGCGGCAGTCAAAAAGTTAATTAGCATTAACTCTTCAGCAATTCGTTTGAGGTAAAAACATTTGCAGGAAACTCTGCCAACTTCAGTTGACACTTGCAAGGTTATTTTTCGGCTGGTTTTAAAAATCTACTATTTTTCTTCTCTTGTTCAATTTAGCTTTTATTATATCTCTGTTTTTATCTATTGCAACATTGCCCTTACAAAGATAACAATAATTAAAAATTTTTGGAATAAACAGCATAAAGGCTGAATAAAAACTTATAATTAAAAATATGCCATTTTATCAGTTCTATTAAGGGTTTAATGAAACCGGTATCCTACTCATATTAATATTATAAAGAGGTAAACTCTGGAACAATCGGTTCGATTTCAAACAGTTTCTTTTAGAAAAATGTAGAATGAACTCTCGAGTCAAACACAGGATATTTATATTTACTTTAAAGTGCTTAGAACAGGGTCAAGGTGCGATTAACTCGAGAGATATTTACTATCGTTTAAGATATATACTATATTAATTCAAGGCTTTTTAATGCCAACACCACCTTCTGAGGGTGGTGTTGGCTGAAGTGGTTAGCGCGTTGACTACTAAGCAAACAATGACTTGGGGCCTGGGTTTAAACCCTAGCCAGAGCAAGTCAATCAACATCATTAATTTCTCTAATGTACATTAGCGAGACATTGTATTAATTGTTGTCGGACTATTTAAGTGATGAAGGCATAGCACTGGTCAGTAAAAAACTGTTCCGACAGCGATTGATGATGTTCCAAGCTAATGTACACAACATCGCCCTCCTTCGTCGGTTAGCAGAAACATCGGCGAAGTAAAACAATTAATAAAAAATGTCTGCTAAAAAAGCTTAACAAATTTGTCTACTTAAAACCGGAGGCGCCTGAACACTGCTATAAAAATTAACATAACGCGCAAAGCAGAGTTGTAAAACAATTAAGCCTTCTAAATTTTCAACATCTATCTTTTCTACCCTACTCCTCTCCCTGACTTACGGCACAGTGCATTGCATACGTTGGGGTCATGCCCTGAGTGCTGGTCCTAATTAAAAAAAAAACAAAAAAAAAAAAAACAGTAGCTTATTTATGTGAGTATGACAGATGTCTTTCAGTCCGACTGTCTTCCCTTCAGTTCGCCTGTCCACCCTTCACACCAGTCCATTCGTCTGTCCTGTTCCCTGTTAGAAAGCGAAAACTACATTGTTTTTTACACTTTAACGGTTAAACGTCTCAATCGATTTTATTTAATTTAAAACACCGATCTATGATTACAAAAAGGATATATAAGTAATATGTTTTTTAAATAGAACCGGGAGGGTAATAGTAGGTAATTTCCTCCAAACTGAACGAAATTCAACGAACTCCCGTTCTTTTAATTAAATTCTTTGAAATTCAACATATGATACGTTGTATCAGTAAAATATTCCTTGAAATTCAAAGTAAATTTTTATGTATTTATGAAGCCGTTATTTGATGTCATTCGTTGAATTAAACAATGAACTAGTTTTTTGATTTAACGTATAATACGTTGAATTTAAGAAACTCGTTCATTTATTTAAACACAATGAACAAATACTTTGATTCAAAGAACCTGTTTCTTGATTTAATATACGTCTATTTTGTTGTATGAATACGTTGGATCAAGCAATAAATTCTTAAAAATCAACGTACGGTTTCAACGTATGGTTTCTTAGCTTCAACGAACTGGTAAGTTGAATTCATTAAACCAGTAATTGCCATACGTCGAATTCAAAGAACATGTTCCTTGGGTGAAAAACAAGCAATAAATTCGTTGAATCAACGAATTTTTTCCTTGAATTTATTTGCTTTTTTGGTAGAGTACCACTTTAAAACTATTCAACCGACTTTGATGAAACTTAAAACAGACATAGATCGGTTCCAAAAATGATACATAAACCATTTATTTTCCAGCAAACTAGGATCAGGAGGGTGGAAATGCAACTTAAAACACTGGTAGATCGCATTCAAAAATGATAGTTAAGCAATATGATTTAAGATTTAAGAAGGCGGCAATTTCCGTGAAGAATATTAAAGCTCATATAGATATGCTTTTAAAAAACCACACACAAGTTTATATATTTTGTAGAATCCGGTACATCATTTCTGTAACTTGGGAGAAAATCTCCCATCGCAAAAAAATATGTGAAATTATATTTGTAGGATGTCACACAGAATATCTGTAAGATTTTGCAATGACCTAATAAACGAACAAAAATTTTCTTACTCAGAATGTTTTTCTCAGAATGGTACTAAACTTTGCGATGCAAAAAGCTCTCACATTTGTTACTGCAATGAGCCACAAGGTGCAGAATGGGCCGGCGGCAACAAGAAATTGTCGCATTAGTTTTGATAAAACCTAAAATATAGATAATGGTACGTCTAAATGGTAAGATGGGGATTATTTTTGTATCCTTTAGCTGAATACTCCTATTTAGTGGTGCGACGCCAGGGCACACCTAGTATTTAATAAAAATTATCTAAATTATTATTTAGTTTTTCAATAAAAACTGTATACATAAGTATTTAAATATAATTATTTCTATGGGCTATTGTTCGTAACGTAATGATCAGAGTGAATTAGACATTGTTAACATATTTCAAGCAACAAAGGAACATTTTAATATCTAAGCATTACTTTAGATTTCAACAACTTGGCTGAATAAAACAAACGTTGTTTCGGTATAAGCCACTAAACCTCGTCAATAATCATGTGTAAATACTTTCACTACTTGTTAAGTAGCTCTGTTGAACGTAATTACACATTTTATACATTTCGAATGAAAATGGAATACAGGACTTCTTACTACTAAATTTATCTTAGTTGTTAACTTTCATTTTTCAGCTGGTCGTGTTTTTTATACATATTTTAATTGAGTTTTGTCAATATTATTTCATTTTTTTTCCACAACTTTTTTTAAGTTCTGCTAAGCAAAACTGTAAAAGTATGATTATAATTCTGCCAGACCTCGACAGTCTGGCGAACATGGGGCTAACCAACATATCCTCCTTCTTGCAACAATCAGGATGGTTTGATCCGGCGACAGGGCAACTACAGGCAATTGAATAACCAATTGACTGAGCCCTGTCTGCTGTAGGGTATCACAAAGGGACCGAATTAACGGACCCAAGTGCGTCACGTCTCAGATGTGGCGGCCCTCGAAACCTAACCTAACCTAACCTATGATTATAATTTAAGTTTTAATTCAAAATGATTTACAAAAAGTTTAATTGATTAATTTTAGACTTAATGTGAATTGAATTAAAACACGAATGTTTTTTTCATAAATTAAAAATTCTGGCATGCATTCACATCACTTAAACGATTAAGTGAACAAAAGTTTGGGGGAATTCATTTAGTTTAATTTTTTAATTCACTGTTAACACTATGATTAGGGTCATTAATAAAAAACTCTTCTTTCAAAACGAAATCATTCCTGTAGAGCTCGGCTACTGAGCTATTTTTGACAATTGTTAATTTATTTTACAACAAAAAACCTATTGTTTTTTATTTTTTAAGTTGTTGCCGAGTTGTATGTAATTGATAGTCATATACTTTGAAAAAAAAACGGGTTAAATCGCCCTACTTGCTGTAAACATTTGTTTTGTTTATTTTACAAATGGCAAATTGCATGTAGCAGAGTAACAAACTGATTAAAAATTTGAAGCGGCGTCTTAGCAAAAAGATTCATTTCAACCCGCCGCTGTTAAGAAAAATTGTGTATCATATTAAGAAACTTAAACTTAATAATGCATTTTTAACAGCCGAACTACTTGTAAAAGCAGTAAAAAACCGTTGTGTTTGGCAGCGAATGGTATTTACAAAAGCGGCGCTGATGGCCGGCTTCGAATGGATCGGCTTGGCTCTCTGTTTTTGACACACAGAAAACATTTTACACTGACAAAATGCCTGTTGAGCTTTTGACGTTATATTTGTTTTAAGAACAATACTACCTAATTTATTATACCATAAATTAACACATACATGTGTAAATATTTGTCTGATAAAATATAACTGTGAAATTTTATCAATATTTATTAGAGGCGGCATGAAATATGTGACCAAGAAATAAGGACAGAAGAAAATAGTCCCCAAAAACGAAATAAAAACTCAACAAAAGACCATAGTGAAGAAAATCTTTAATCCCGTCTGTAAGTCGGCAGCAAAGGAAACCTTCAATAATAAAGTCTAAGTGATGATATTAATAAACATATCATGTCTAGCTACTAGTGATGAGCTGGATTGGAAGCCTACCGAATTTTAATTTTAGCAACCCAAGTAGCTACCTACACAGCTTTTAATTTGTTTTGTATTTTTTTAGTTAACAAGACTCAAGTCCTGGGTATGTTTCTCAGGATTTTATTTTGGTTGTCTAAAAAGGTTTTCTTAAAAACCTTTGAAAGTTTCTGTACGAGTACATGCCGACTTCCTATATTTTAAAAATACCTAAGTTATGTATTGATCTTTCTAAAGTCGTTGGTATTCCAAACTACTCGTGACTTATGCAAAGATATCACTGAAATATTTTTATTTTTATTAAGAAGATTTGTTAATGTCAGTTAAAAAAAAAACAAAAATATATCGACTACCATATTTATGTTTGACATTTCAATTTTCTTTTAAATCTTAACAAGTTTTTACTCCTATTGATTACTTTTGCTTTCTTTCTTTGCCCATTTTTCGCAACACTTGCTTTACTCCACAGCTATTTCTCTTAAGAAATAATTTTTCTTCCTTTTTTTTTTTTTTGGTTTTCTGGATTTTGCTACTATTACGTGTTGACTGTTATACACATTTACATATTTAAAAGATTTAATAAAAAGTCTTGACACCTTTTGCCAGCACCATTAAAGCGAAGGTGGGTGTTTTTTTTCTGTTTCTTCTTTAGGTTAAACTAGGCATGAAAAATAAATGCTAAAAGTTAGCAGAAAAAAGGTGAAAAAAATTAAGGACATGCAAATCAAATTGAGATTTAAATATATGATTAAAACGTTTTTGTTCTATATAGAAACACTTTGCTAGAGTTTCAAAATAAATTATCCCAAAAAATAAAGTCTTAGAACTTTTATTTTATATTCTTAAGGCCAAATAGAGAAATTCAGCTTATTGTGTGGTACTTAATTCTTAAGCTTTAAATAGGGAATGTTTGTGAGCTTATATTTGTAGAAATATTTGGGAAAGGTGTTAATAGTAGTATTTAATATTTAACACTTATTATGCAAAATATTTCTTTAAAAGACTTAGCTATTTGAGGTTTATTAGCTTTAACAAGTTTGTGAGTTTAGTGTGCCGTAATATAAAAGTTAATGATTATTTTTTATACAAAAAGTAGCTATAATTGACTTCTCTGTATGCAAATATTTTTATATAAAAAAATTTTTAGGATTTTCTTAATAAAATTGCATATTTTCATCTGAATGTAAATATTTTAATTTGAAAAGAAAAATCAAAAATTGTATTTCGTTTTACAGCGGTGGTGCTGACTGTTACACTACTCGGCAAAGAAAATGGAATTCAATAAAAAAAAAATACCCTACCAATATAGGCTGTTTTTTATAGAGTGATACAAATTTAAATCATAATAAATCATGATATTTTTAATATACATGAAACGGGCTTTATTAGAAAGAAAATTTTATGAAATTAAATCTGGAACACCAATTTTCAAAAACTGTTCGTATCATTTGCGGCCGTATTTCGCGAATAACTCTTCGAATGTTGATTTTCAGGTGTTCAATTGTTTGAGGTTTATCGACGTAGACAAGTGACTTAACATAACCCCAAATTAAATAATCTAATGAGGTTAATATTGGTGGCCAATTAATTGGGCCATTACGTGAAATTATTTTTTCATCAAAAGTTTCTTTGAGTAAATCAATTGTAGCGCCCGCTGCACGATGACTTTGACGAATAGAACAATTATTTTAATCAAAAATTTGAAAAATTTAGCACGCGTTGCTTTGCTGTTAATCGATTAATAATAAAATTTGAAAGCAAACTAAACAAAGAGCAACTATTAGCTGTTAAATGGGTGTTCAAATAAAGTGAAGCCAACTCAAAGTTGTGATACTTTAAAAAAAAAGACGTGTGGCAGTCGGGGACTGCCGCGGTAAAGATATTGCATTGCATTTTTTATCAACTTATGCAATTTCAATTTCAGTTTTCTAGCTATACTGTAAGTGCCCCATACAAAGAAGGACACCCTAGTCCCCCCTTCTCCTGGCTCTAAGCTACCTGTCCCACAAACTTTCACCCAAATCTGTTTAGGCGTTCTTGAGTTATAAATAGTGTAACTAACACGTCTTTCTTTTATATACATATATAAAAATCCCCTCAAAAACCCAGTAATCCCGGAAAATGTCCCGGGAAAGGTGGCAACACTGGACGGGAATTCCCAGTGGCAACACTGGAAATTTAAAAAATTATTAGAAGCTATGCAATAGCTTCTTAAAAACACCTATATTAGAAATGTGAAAGTGATTATGTTGAGATATTTGAATATATTTTCCACAAAAAATTTAGATGAATTTGCCGACTCAAATTGAAAGATAGAATACATTTTAACATATAAAAGCTTGCAAACTAAATTACCGACAAAGTTCTCGAAATAAATTACAGTTTATACAGAAAGTTCATAAGGAAGAAGCTTCATCAAATGTAACTAAATGGGCAAAAAATAAACAACAAAAAAATAATTTATATGTGATCGTAAAAGAAAACCGTATAGTTAAACACAGATGTCAAAAATGCCTTAGTGATATTTGTAATAGATAAACATCCCTGCAGGAAATTTCAATTAGTACAATTGTACTAATTAGCTCTATTCTCTTAATACATTACCCATTAAAAGCTTTGTACCATAGAAATTTAGCATGTCGTTACCTAGATTTCGTAGTTATCATGGTATAAAATGGAGCCATTTGACCCAGAAATTAACTAAAACTTGTAGACGTTTCATGGACGATATTGCCGAGAAGTCACCAAACTTTTCACAAAAACAAAAAAAATAACTTGTCATCAAGATGTCACCAAACTACTCGACAAAAGTGGTAAACTACAGACTTTTAGCCGCAAGCTTCCTACAGAGATTTTATATCATCTACAAAAAAAAAACTTTTTGTGTAAATTTAGTGAAAATTTTTCCAAAAATATACTTCTTTATAGGTATTTAAACGTTTTTTTAAGCTATTGCATAGCTTCTATCGCGGGCTTTGAGCCGACCGAATCAAGAAATTTTGACACGTTTGTTTCTTAAGTCGTTTGTTGTTGAAACGAAAAACTTGACGACGAAAAAACCTGACACTAAGTTTGTTTCTTAAGTCTTTTGTTTTTTTAAGTATTTAAATCGCCCAATGTATGTTAATCCCTGAAGTATGCTATTGAATTTGATTTCATTAACATAGAGTATTGCCAGAATAACGACGGAGTTATTAAACAAAACGTAATAATATAACTGCATAAGTTGATAAAAAAAATGCTATGCAATAGCTTTACCGCGGCAGTCCCCGAGTGCCACATGTTTTTTTTTTTTAATTCTCAAGTATGTGTCTAAGAGACACATGTTCGTACGATTTGCAATTTTTCTATATCGGTGTGATTAGGGTTAATGGCCAAAAACCGTGCAAATTTTTAGTTTTGTTACTTTTTATTTTTTTATTTTATTAGTTTTTCAAATACAGTATATTTTTTTTTTTTTTTTTGGGATTAAATGAGGAAAAGCTGGTACTTTTAAGTACTTTTTTTGAAAATATTTTGGGAAAATTAAAGGAAGTTAGTTCTACGGGATGGAAGTGCAGCAACAACTATTTTTTTTTTTGTTTAAGTTTGTTGGCGTCAAAATACGTTACGATGATTGTTTATGCAAATTCTATATTTAGTGTAAGAAAAAATTTACGACCAGCTCTTAGGGAACAACATCTACTTATGCAATGCATTGTGCTAAACCTTAGAGAAAGCGATAGTGTAGAGTAGATAGATGTCGAATATGTGGAAGGGTTAGTTTTAACTTTGAATAGCGCGTTTTTCGAAGTTTTAGAACAGTATTACAGCACTTATAGTGTTAAATAGATGCATTGAATTTCTTAAGCTGTCAGTGCAGTAATTTTATTAATTGTATGACTTCGCCGCCATTACCTGGAACACTATTAATTGACGCCGGAACTGATTTTAATGACCAGCGCTATGTCTGTACCACTAAAACAGTCCAAATACAATTAGAACAATGACACAATAATGTACATTAGAGAAATTCTTGATGTTAATGACTTGCCTTGGCCAGAGATCGAACCCAGGTCCTAAGTCATAGTTTGCTTTAACTACCAACAAAGCACTAACCACTTTAAACATACAAATACAAGAAGTTTAAAAATTTTCTTTTAAAGAACCATGATATTATTTGGCAGCAGATCAGTTCAATTTTGCAAGTTTTCTTTAACTGTGCGGAAATTCTGTCAACTGTCAAGTGATTATGTTAAGTATGGTTTGGCATTTCAAAATGAATAGACTGATACCTGACCACCGGTTGGAAATTATGCAAATTTTTATTTTGATAATCATGGTTATAAATAAAATTCTTAAATACGATTTTCATAAGCGAATTTTGTTTAACAATGAAGATCACTTTTGTTTGAATGGATACATCAATAAATCAAATTGCCGTATTTGGAATGGTTATAAACTTCAAGTGTATGTTGAAACACCATTGGTGACGGCTTAGAGCCATGAGTACTGACTTTTTCGTTCATAAATTGAACAACCATGATGTGCAGGAGCAGCGGGTTTCAACAAGACGGCGTAACATGTTACACATCTTGTGCTACAATTGATTTATTGAGATAAACGTTTGGTAACCGCATAGTTTCACGTTACGGAACCGTGATTTGGCCTTCAAAATCGTGCAATTTAACGCCGCTAGACTATTTTCTATCGGGATATTTTAAGTAGTTAGTCTACGCCGATAAACATGAAGCGATTGACTATTCAAGTAGTCAACAACATTCGCTTAAATCATAAAATATCAATTGAAAATTAGACCTGCAGATAAGGGTACGTCCGAGCTACCCGTGGTGGTCATATACCTCAAATCATACTTAATGTCCAAAGATTAACTTTCGAATAAAGTAAATTTCATGTTAATTTAAAAAATTCATCTTTGTTTTACTTTATTTCCCAATTCTATATTTCTATATATAAAACATACTATATTTCAAAATAAATTAATAAATTTTTTCTGCTTATGTTTTGTCTGTTACTTTGATAAGATGGAGAGGTAGCCGCCACTATCATCTATCGTATTAGGTTACACAGTAATATAATTTTTCAGGATTAACTTCAGTATTGCCTAAAAGCAACCATTACTATTTATATCATTTTCCCCTTAAAATAAACACAACTTTTAAGAGGAAAAGTTTATACATACTTATATATATTTTATTTTTCTATTGTCATTTCATATACAAAAAAAAAAAAAAAAAAAAAAAAGGGCTGCTCACAAGTGATAGAGTGTTATATTGTTAATGCTTCACTTAGTCCTTTGAAATAAAAAATAAATTTGGATTAAAAAAAATTTCTAAACTAAACATAATTTTAGGTCATTTATTTAAAAAAATTTCCATATTATTAGTTTCTTTGAGCTTTTCCTCCGATAAACAAGCATTCCTACTGACTATTTGCAATTGAAGCACTTCTCTAAATGGTGGTCATTTTCGGGAAAGAAATCCAAATGTTTGTTAAAAAAAAACTTTTAATAAAAATTCTACAAGTTTTAGCTGAAGTGTATTGTTAACTTCTAGCTTTTAATTTCTTCAAAAGATGAGAGCAGAATTTCCTCAATTTTATTGAAGTTTACTTCCTTCTTATAATTTTTCCAATTTCTTATTAATTGTTAAATAAAAACTCTGTGTAGAATCACAACCATTAGCACTGATGAAGAATGAAGCTTTTGACTATGTATGAAAAATACCAAGAAATCTATCAAAAATATTAAACTCTGATTACTACCACATTCCGTAAAATAATTTCTTGGGTTCTCACTAACTTCAATTTGGATTTTTATTGCCAAACACACTAGTTAATCAAAATATGTTGAATACACTTAGTTTTTGTTAAAAAAAGCAAAAAAAATTTCCACAAAAGTTTGCTTGAAAACTAATAATTGATCGATTAAATGTGAGAAGGAAAATGTTCTTAAACTAACTTACAAACTTTGGAATAATTTTTTTTTTTTACTTTTTATTTTAACCGCTGCTTAACTTACCAATACCATATTTAAAGACTTCCTTATATAAAAAAAATGGTTTATATGGGTATGTCAGTCATTTTGCTTACCTGTAAAGAAATTATAAAAGAAAAAATATTACAAAAAAATGTTCAAAATTTATCGACTTAATATACAAAGAGAAATACGTAAAAATATTTAAATTTAGATAAAATATTTTACTGAATTTACGAACAAGTTAACGAACAAAAAACACTTAACAAAACCTTAATTGAACAAAATATATAAGAAAATATATGTATTGTTCTAAGTTTGAGTTTTAAAAGCACGAATTAAATCCCAGTTATTTTATACATCAGTGCGTATAATTATTATTTAATCCATTATTTTATTACGTATACGCATAATTAAAAACTGCATAGGGGTGGTATTATAAGAAAATCAACTGAGCCTGACATGATTTTGGTCGTAGCACCGGATTAAAATTTTACATATTCTTATGTTCTCATATGCAGCATATGTCACTTATATAAGGTTGTCCAATAGAGATGATATGATTTTGAAGTGACTTTTCGGCCATTTGTAATATGTCATCATCTGTCATTTGTTTTTCATTGTGTTCATTGTTTACAATTTAATCATGGAGAGGTATACGCAAGAACAACGTTTACAAATTATTCAGTTTTATTATCAAAATAATCGTTCTCCAATTACCACTTTTCGTGCGCTTTTGCCATTTTATGGTCGTAATAATCGTCCAAGTGGGCTCGCTATTTGTCGAATTATTGAAAATTTTGAGCTAAAATTTTCTTAACATAATGTTCAAGTGCCAATAAGATAGAGAATCGCTCCATTAAATTCACCTAAATTGACTGTTTGGTATGGTTTTTGGTCTGGTGGAATCATCGGTTTGTACCTCTTTCGAAATGAAGCTGGTAATACCGTTACTGTCAATGGAGAGCGGTATAAATCGATGATAACCAACTTTTTATGGCCGAAATTGGAAGAAGTTAATCTAGACAACATTTGGTTCCAACAAGACGGAGCTTCGTGCCACACAGCAAATGCAACAATTGAATTATTGCGAGAAAAGTTTGGAGATTCGATTATTAAAAGAAATTGTGATATTGAATGGCCTCCAAGAAGTTGTGATTTAACACAATTAGAATATTTCTTGTGGGGTTATTTGAAGTCATTAGTCTTTCGAAATAAACCAGACTCTATTCAAACTTTACAAGTCAATATTGAACATGCCATTCGTGACATACGAGTTGAGTTAGTGGAGAAAGTGCTCGAAAATTGGGTTCATCTAAATCGTTCCTTGAGAAGAAGTCGTGGAGGCCATTATTTAGAACTCAATTGTATCGATTGTACTTCACATTAAATAAAAACTTTTGAATTTCATTAACAATAAGTGTGTTTTAATTTAAAAGAAATCATATCACTCTTATTGGAAAACCTTCTAGGAGTTGAAGGATACGTAAATCGTGCAAATTATCACTAAAAATTTATTTTTCAATAGCTTGATGTTGTAATGTTCGTACCAGCAGAGTAGTTAATGAACCCGATCATTAGAAGAACAGGCTACACTGGCCTACAACCACACTCTAAAACAAATATATGGTCACTCTTAGTGAAAAATGGACATATTAAATTATTTTGATGACACCAATAGAAATTTATTTATAAGTTAAAGATTTTTAATATATTTTGACTCCACATTTTTTTCAGCAAATTTAATAATTTAATAGAGTTTTGCACAAAAAATTTTAAAGCAATGTTTAAAACGGATGTCTTGTTTTAAACACTTTCTCAACAACAATGTTATGATTAAGCGACTCTTCCCATATAACGTAAGACTGGATATGTAGCCTCATTTTTTTACAAAATTTCCGAATCTGTAACAAATTCCTAACTCTTCCACTCTAAAAAAATTAACAAAAACCGTGCAATAGCAGAGCTTTAAAAAAATCATCTGACCTCTTTACCATATCCATTTTCTTAGCCGTACTGGTACAATGCATGTCATAAATATAATGATCCTAAAAAATTCTTTTGACATATTCGCCTTAATATTCTTGCTATGAAATTGTTTAAAAACAAATCATTAATTTCTTAAGCTTAACATACATTTTGAATGACTTTATTTTATAATCAAAGGCATTCATCCATCCAACCAAAATCAAAAAAAAAATCGAATTAAAACTTTTCAATAAAGGACCTGCGTAATAATATGTGTGAAAGATTAAAAAACACATTTTGTTTCAAACTTCTTTTTAATATAATAAGAGTATAAAAGTGTAACAGTACAAGTAGGACACCGTTCTACTCATTATTTATTTATATGAAAATTTATTTAAAGTTTAGAAAAACTTTTCATCTTTTTGATTTATTAAACAGTTCAGGCATGTACGTATTCGTTTTAAGAAAATTTCCAATACCATGTCACAAGAGAAAACAATTCCAAAAAGTTTTGTTTTTCCTAATTCACACCTTAAGGAATCAACAAACCCTAAGCAAATAAAGCCATAAGCTTTGTTTTTCTATGTATATATGTACGTACGTACACCTTGCTAGCATTTGTGGCCGATTTAAAAAAACAACACAGAAAATGTGTGGAATGCTGAAAAACAATACAAAATAGTATGCCAATGATGTAAAACTGTAGTGCAAAAAAAAAACTAACCAAATATACAAAACTTTGTAAAAATCATGAATATTTATGAGTAAGAAAATATTTTTTTTTAGAAAGCTGCTTAAATAAAAAAAAAAAAAAACAGATTATTTTGCCTAAAAACTCAAAAATAAAAATTTTGGCATGTGAAATACATTAACATGACTCTACAACAAACAGTTGTGGTAAATTTTGTCATAAGGATATTTTTTTTTTAATAATTTAAATTTTTACTTTTTATCCTGTAACCCAAATGTTATTTTTTTGGGACAAGATTTTATAAAATAGTTTTAAACTTTTTTTTTGCATTTACATCCATGCAAACATAGTTAGGCATGTATGTGTATGCAAATTTCACCTACAGAGTATTAAAGTTTAATGACACATACATACATCTATACATATGCTACGCACATGTTGCTGCTGTGCATTTGAAGTTCGTTCTACTAAAAGTACGCCTATATTTTTAATATTTGCGAATAATCGATTTAATATATTAATATATGTAATAAGTGTTAAAATCATCTTTTGCGTCTTTAAGGCATTAACTTTTCACTTCAAAAAACAAAAAAAAAAAAAAGAGAGAAAAAGAGCAAGAGCTGTAACCAACTCGGCTTCAAAAAACACGTAAGTGTTTTGAGTTGTTAGAGTTTTTTTTTCCTACACTTTTAATTAATCCAACACGCAAAGAAAATACCTGACTGCAAAATATTCATCCCAATAAGAAGAATGTTCCACAACCAATTAATTATTCATCATTTAAACAATGCAACAATTAATTAATACAATGCCGCAATAATACTCTCAACAAAAAAAAAAATAAGTAAAATTATGGAAATTTTTCTTAATTTGAGTTCAAATTAGTTGCCGTATGGCGCCGATGCCGTTTTTTACAGAAACTCAGTAAAGTTTTCCTTGATGTTAGAAAATAAAAATTTCGTCTTTAACAGGAAATATTTACTAAAAACTAGAAAACTATTTACTAAAAACAAGTTCAAGTGTTTATTTAAAAATTAGTAAAAATTTCGTCATGTGCGCCACATCTGCAAACTTGCTGTGCAGTTTTATATCCTTGATTTATCTTCTTCTGAACCGGCCATCTACTCCAACGAAGCTTTTGATATCATCAGAGCGCTAGAACGTCCGGAAGACTTATTTACAACATGTTGTTGTATTTTTTGAAATGAGGGGTAATAAAAACATTTTTAATAAACTTACGTCTTTTGGCACTCGTACCAAGGAACTTAGGTTTCGTAGAGAGGCACTCTAACCAACTCACCATTACACCTTGCTACCTCTCAACAGCCACTACAAATTATTTATACATTCGTAATTTTTTGAAATTAGTAATTCATGAACTAAAAATAATTTTACAAAAGCATTTTCTTAAGATTTTGGAAAAAATTCCAATCTGAGAAAAAACAATGCGCTTAAATTTAGGATAGCCGCTTTTATCGAATTCAAATTTTTATTAACTTTTCAGGAGAAATTCATTTCCATATAATTTTTTTTTACAAATAACTTGAGTTGTATAATAATATGTCTTTAAATTTAGTAAAAACATTCTTATACCATATTCAGACATACATTCTTAATTTTGTCAATTTAGTTTTTATTTAGCAAATTAATTTACTGTTCATACATACTCAATTAGTGTTTTTGCGACAGCTGAAAAATAAATATTGCTTTTAGTTTATTTGTTAAAATTTTAATTGATAGAGATATCAGAAATGGATAAAAATTCTGTTTTAAAAAACATTTGTTCAATTCAGAAGCTCAGTCGTCTGTCTTATGGTTTAAAAAAAGACGATATTTGTTTATGTGCTTGTGAACAGACAAATTTGTTGTATCGTTATTTTGTCGTATTTTAAATGTCAGTTTAATATTAAAAAATTTAAATGTCAGTTTTATATCAAGGTGTGAAACCAGGTGTGGGAGTTATAATTTGACGCTAAATATAATAACTTTTTTAGCGACAAGCAATTTTGATTAAATTAGTTTGAAAATTAAGTTGAAATGAATCATGTATATATTTATCATTAAGAAGAATGTATTTTCTGGTGTTACTTATCACATATATAAAATATTTTTACAAATTAATTTACCAAATAGAATATTCCCAGACCCGGCCTCAATATAACAATTGAAAAACATATAAAATTCAATCGTATAATTATAACACACTTTTGTATGAAAATTATTAACAACAAAAATACAATATTATATAATTATACGATTAGACAACACATATGATTATTATTTTATAATTGAAATGTTGATATCTTGTAGACCTTTCGATCGGGGTTTGAGTGCAAAATAGCATTTCTAAAAAAGGTAGTAATAATTTGATATTTCTAAACAATTTTTAATTATAAATTATTTTAATTATTAATTTATCATTTAACTTGTCATTGTAACGAATTTTTTTTTTCTATTAAACATACTTTTCAGTAAACATAACTTTGGAAAAGGGTTGCATTTTGTATTTTACTCAATTAGTAATATAATTTAGTACTTATTGCAGAATTTACTTATTAAGGTCTTGTATGATAAATTAAGCACAATTAAGACCTAAATTGAATAAATTTTTTAATTGTACAACGAAAGTGTATGTCTAAACATGGTATTACTTTTCGAAAATGCGCACTCAAATAAATAAAAATTTCCTTTAAGTAGAATTTGTTTAAAGTGAAATTATTAACATTTGATTTTTTTTTATTATAAGAAAACGTTATTTGATTTAAAAACAATGCCTACAAACATATTTACACACATATTAATAACATTCATGGTATAATAAATTAGGTAGTATTTTCCCTGAAACAAATACAACGTCACAAAACCAAAAGGCATTTTGTTAGTGTAAAATGTTTTCTGTGTGCCAAAAACAGAGAAACAAGCCGATCGCTTGGAAGCCGGCCATCACAACCGCTTTTGTAAGTTCCAGTCTCTGCCAAACACATCGGTTTCTCACTGCTTTTACAGGTAGTTCGGCTGCATTGTTAAGTTTAAGTTTCTTAATGTGATACACAATTTTTCTTTACTACAGATATTTTAGTTTTTTATATAAAACTTCCATATAAAATTTAATACTTCAACGGCGGTTTGAAATAATGTTTTTTGCTTAGACGCCGCTACAAATTTCTAATCAGCTTGTTACTCTACTACATGCAATTTGACATTTATAAAACAAAAATACCTGCTGGCAGGACGATTTTACCTGTTTTTATTATACCATGAATCACATTATAATTATTGGTTGAAATTTTTTTTACTAAAATTTAAAACATTGATTGGAAAAATTTTGCTTTAAATTAACATTAGCTTAGAAAACTCTTCGTCGCATTACTTATAACATGTTTTTAGCAATATTCTTGTAAAAATTGTTTACCATTATAAAGTTCACATAAAAAAACAAATGAGCAGTTTTTTGGTGTATTTACCCAGCAAAAAGTACTGCTTCGTAAGAAGCAGGTTTGTAAGGGAGAGATGCTTGTTGTTGTTGTACCTCCTGCTGAGAAAAGCGCTTCGAACATGCATGATTTTTGTTCGCGATGTCCCACTTTGGAGCTCTTGTTTTTTACATAAAAGAGCGCTTTTTTCTAATCATCCAAAATGCGCTAAAATCATGTTTGAATTATCTGAATTATGCCTTCGGTTTACTGCGTCATCTACTCACATAAATAATTCATCTGTAGGCAAATACAAATTTTAAATAAATAAGAGAGCGTGAGAGGCAGAGAGCATCTAAATGAAATTTTATCTTCCATTCGTTGTTTACTTTATTATTCGTGTCAAATAAATGTAATCAGCCGACCAACTTCAACGTGCTTAAAAATAAGTCGAGCTATCTCTCTGCCTTCTTTTTGTGCAGCCTTGGACGCGCTTCAAAACTGCGCATCTCGAAAGCATGAAATTTTGTTACTGCTTCCAGAAACATAATAATTTTTTGCTGGGTATTGTTGTTTCCACCCTTAAAACAATATGTACCACAATTAATGTCTTTTTGTTTAATATTTTTTTTATATTTTTACAAAGATTATAACAAGTCTAAGCTCAGATATAACGCTACCTTCACATTTATCAAGTATTTGTTGAGAGAAACGTAACCTCTATTTTTGCTTATTGATAGTGTAATTTAACGTGGTTTTAATACTACAAAATAAAATTAATTATTCTGCAAAAATTTTACATTTATTCCAGCAAATACTCAATACTCAATAATTATATAAATGAAATTTTTAAAAATATGAATTATAATTTATGTTTTTAAAAATTTCATTTATTTGTTGCGGTTTGTAGAAAAGTAAACACATTCATAATGAATGCAGAAAATTATTTGCTGTGATGTTTTTAAAGTTTTTGAAAATCTATTATTCTTGTGCTTTGTAATTCGCAAATTTAAGTTGGGAGTTTATGTATGAGTAGATGAGTTTTGGAACTTTTCAAACAGAAAGGGTAAAACATCAACTGATGAGTTGGTATAGCAACCAATTCTTAAAAACATATATTCCAAAAAAAAAGTATTTTTATACAGTTTTTAAAAAATGTGAACCCCTAATTAAAAAATTTTGGAATTTAAGTAAATAAATTATTATTTTCTTTTCTTGGTTACGTTTTCTTCGACAAATGTTTGATAAATGTGAACGTAGCTTAAGATAAATAGAAATCGTGTGTTCGAGTACGTAATACTCCCGGTTAGTTAATGATAAGCACACAAAAAACCACTAGTACCACATATCGCAATTAACATACCTCTCAGATTTCTACAACAAAACTTTTAAGCCACAGATTACGAAATGGATAAATGTTTCCTGGCAACTACGCAATTACAAAATAGCTTTCATAGCAGCGAAACATTTTTTTTTTGTTTTGTTTTTTTTTTTTGTTTTTGTTGTTTGCTCAAATTTACTTTAATTAACTTATTCCATAAATTAGATTTTAGAAAAAAAAAAACAAAAAAAAACCCACATAATTACATATAAATAAGTTAATGGTGGTGGTATTACTTTAATTACAAGTAAATTTAGGAAATATCCTTCCTAGCAAAAATATTTGAGTTGAATAGAGACTTTTTGTACGTTCATTTAATATTTTCATGCTTCAGTATTTTATTTTGAGTATGTGTATGTTAATTTGTTAGAAAGAAAGTTTAAAGAAAACATTTCATTAGTTTAGAATAAACAAAGAATAGTACAAAATTGTTATAATGACACACACACACACACACACACACACACACACATACACATACACACATTGAAAACGAAATTGGCAGAAAAAGCATCAAATATTCTATCCTTCTCTTGTTCTTTCAGCTGGAGAAATACTACTTCAAACGACGACTAAATAATATAACACAAACACTCGTAACATACTTATGCCATACACAAACTTTTCTATGTATTTACTTGTCATACTGCTAACAAAAACATATATATACATACACACACACAAACACTTAATATTAATGTTTATTTAACCTACAATATCTAAATGAAATGAAATGTGTGAGTGTATAGTATAAGAGCCTTTTATACTGGCACTTTGTTAATGCATATGTGTGTGTGTATTTGCGTTTGTGTCAGTGTGCAATGAATAGGGTTGTACTTAACTTAAACTGTGTGTGTGTGTGTGTTTGTTTAAGTGCGTTTTTTTTTAATAACTAAATGTTTTAGTTATTAAAGGTGCTACACTTCATATTAACACAAAAATATATTTATAAAACAGAAAATATTATTAAAAAGAAAAAGCCCGAAGAAGTAAAGAGCTAAACTAAAGCAGAAGGTGTGTCAAAAGTAATATTTCTTATATTTTATAGTCAAAACAATTTACATTAATATACGAGCAAATAAAAAAGAAACGTATATACGTACACACCTAAGCATTCAAATGGTAATATTCTGTTGCTTTTTATCGTCTTATTCAATTTATATACCTGGTGACAAAAAAATTGGCCAGAATCAAGAAGCAAAAGCAAAAATACACTGAATACTCGCGGTCTATAAAATATTTTTTAAAATATTTTGATATTTTGATAGTAATTTGATTAACTGATTTAAAAGTAAATAAAATCAATTAAAAAAATTATTGAGTCAATTAAAATTTTAATTGAAGTTAATTTTTGTACTGATTAAACCCTTTTCACGATATCAAAAGAATTTCTTCATTCGTAAAATTACATTTGAATAAAAAACAAACACTTAGGTAAAATTTTACAACACACTCAAAAAAATAGAAACGTATTAAATTTTAGTAAAAAAAATTCCTTGAAAATTAGTTAAACAAATTTCTATATTTAAGTATAATTTGATTAATGTGTAGAAAATTTTTTTTTTCATATCAAATAGAATAGAATTTTTTTTAGAATTTTCTTTAAAAAAATTCTCCTTCAAGTAAATTTTTATTTTATTTGAGTGCACATTTTCTAAAATTAACAATGTTTTTTAATAAATTTAAGAACATTTTATCATACAATGAAATTATTTGTATAAAAAATTATTTAGAAATTCACATACTCCTGAATACATAGTTTATAAAAATTTTAATACTGAAAAACGAAAACGTTTATCCTCAATTTAAGTTCATAAAATTTTTCTCATATTGGAAAGTTTTTCAAAATTTAAAGAAAATAATATTTTAAATTATTTTCAGTTTATGACTTAGTAATTTCAAAAAATTATTTTTGTTAACGTAAGAAATAAGGAATTTAATACTAATATGCAAATACTAGCTGTTCCTGTACTATACCTTAAAGTAGTGAAGAGGTTAGAGTGCCTATCTACGTAGCCCAAGTTCCCTGGTTCGAGTCCCAAAAGACGTAAGTTTTATAAAAATGTTCTCATCATCCCTCATTTCAAATAATACAACTGTATGTTGTAAATAAGTATTTCAGTCGTTCCAGCGCTCTGATGACGTCAAAAGCATCGTTGTAGCAGAAGGGTCGGTTCAGAAGACAAAAAAAAGACATGTGGCACTCGGGGACTGCCGCGGTTAAGCTAATGCATAGCATTTTTTTTATCAACTTATGCAATTATATTATTACGTTTTGTTTAATAACTCGGTTGTTATTCTGGCAATGCTGTATATTAATGAAATCAAAATCAATAGCATACTTAAGGGGTTAATATAAATTGGCGATTTAAATACTTAAAAAAACAAAAGACTTAAGAAACAAAGTTAGTGTCAGGTTTTTTGTGTTAGGCTTTTTCGTTACGGAATTTCTTGATTTAGTCGCCAAAGCCCGCGAAAAAATCTATGCAATAGCTTAATAAAACAAGGAAATAAAAATGAGCAGCAAGTTGGCAGATGTGACGCACATGATGAAATTTTTACTAATTTTTCGATAAACACTGAACTTTTTTTTAGTAAACAAGGAAAATTTTACTCATTTTCTGTAAAAATTGGCATTGGCGCCATTTGACAACCAAATTAAACTGAAATTAAGTAAAATTTCAAAAATATTAGTTCATTTTTTAGTGTATTTTTATAAGATTGAATATTGATTTAAAATTCAAGAAAAACAAAGGTAAAACTTATTCGTGATTGACCTTTAACCTACGAGGAAATATGTATTAGAGCAATTCCGCAGCAAACTCCAATTTTTTTTATCGTAACGTTAACAGTCAATTAATTTTGTATTTTGACTGATGTTGCTTAAATGTGTCCCCTTCTTCAATAAAAAATATAGAAAAGTAAAAAGTATGTCAAGTTTCATAAATTCAAATTTTCAATGACTCAATATATTTATTAAACTAGTACATAAATTAGTTTTTGATGATATCTCTCTATTATTGCAAGACAGTCATATCTCAAAAAATCAAAGTTTTTCCAATACTAAAGAAAAATTTTTTTTTTTATAGAACATTCATTCTTTAAAAGCATATATTTATGTAAACCGTAGTTATAAATACTAAAATGCTTAAGCCGGCCATATTAATGCTTAAGTTGTGAAAACTTTAAATGCATTTTGCCAAGTTCCCTTTTTTTAGATATGACTACGTTACAACACGTTGCATTAAAGAAGCGAGCACTCATTTGAGACGATCATATTTACGTCGGTTTTTAAATTTTATTCACCCCGCTTTGCGTCGTTTTAATTTGGAGTTGCGTCGCTAAATTCCTACTGATGATTGAACTTTTTAACTGAAGTCATAATAAAAACTGGAGAGTTTATTAAATTGCATATAAAAATGGGAGTTCCCCGTTAATTCTCTATACATTTTTATACAATACCCTCTTTTTTTGATCAGAAATAGAATTTTTAAACTTATATTTAACTTATATATAGCAAAAAGTGATCCGATTTGAGTCGTTGCATTTTTAATTGCATTTTTTCGGTCCCCATTAACGACGCAAATTGGGGCGCTAGTGTAGTCAAAGATATGTTAATTGCTTAATTCCTAATTTGAGCTAAAGTCTTTAATTGATCGAACCTAAGAAATTCAAACTTCTCAATCTAGGTACGTAACAAGCCAGACTCAAAGCAAAAAACTGTGTACAACTTTGTATGTGAGGCACGATTATATTGCAGATGTTTTATGTATGCATACTACAGCAGTGCATCATATCTTTGTGAAAAAATCCAGAATAGAAAGCATGTTTTTATGTCACCACCTGTTTTAATATCAGTAAAGCTTGTTTGAAACATTTTATGCGTAAAGTGCTTGAATTAACTAAAGGTAGGTTGGTTGCTACTTACTTTTTGTTTATTAAAATTTATGTTTGATAATAACTACAAAAACACCTATAACACTTGCAACACAAACACAAAAGCAACAGCAACAGTAGCAACAACAACAGCACACACAAAAATATGAACAAATATAATAGCAAGAAAAAAAAAGTTCAACCTGAGCATAGTAAAAGAAAATCTAACTTTTTTTGTTTGTTTCTTAATACTTAGAAGTTATGGGTGTCAAAAAGTCTTAACATTGTTTATAAAATTTGTGATTTTTCTTATCAAGTTAAATTAAAAAATAAAAAAAAAAAATCTCCATGATAGGCTGTAACGAAGGATGGATGTCCTACACTGAGTAGCAATCAGTAAACATAAATTTTAATATCAATTTAGATTGCAAAGTATTTTGGTTTGAAATGAAAATATTAAATATGTTTGGCTTTTAACGACTAAAAATGCAAATTAGTTTTCTTCAATCAAACAACTTGATTTATTGATACAGTTAATAAAAAGCCGCTTAATACGGAAAATTTCATAACCTGACTGAATGTCCTTTAGTTTTTAGTTTGTTTTCGATTTCAGTATTGCCGCAAGGACTTTTTAGTATTGGCTGTGGAATTTCAAGACTTTGTCTCTTATGTCTTTGCATTATCAAAATAACATTATCTGAGAGAGTTCTCCAGCTAAAAATAAACTACACGACGTTTTAATGAACTCGCATTGTATCGTAAACATACCAAAAAAAAAAAAAAAAAAAAAAAAAAAAAAAAAAAAAAAACACTTGTGAAAACTAACTTAATTTTAGTAAAAAATGGTCGTCGTATGGCAGCAATTCCGTCATTTATAGAAATTCTGTAATATTTTCGTTGATGTTAGAAAATAAAAATATCGTGTTTCAAAGGATATTTTACATAATTATAAGAAAATATTAACTAAAAACTAATTCAGTGTTTATCAAAAAATTAGTAAAAACCTCATCATAAGACGCCATCTGCAGTGGCTACGACTAATGTTTTTATATCGTTACCGTAATATATAAAGGCCCCGTAACAAATTTCTTTTTCAAATCTGATTTGTTTTTGCTTATACCGAAATATGATAAATATGCGATTTGAAAAAAATTTTGTTAGTCGTTTTTTGTATTAAATTATCGATATAATTTTGAAGTGGTTCATTTCCGTGCTATGTGGTTTTTGATCTTGCTAAGTACTTTTGGTTAGCGTGTTTTTTCTTTAAGAAGGCACTCAGTGAACCGTATATGTGTGTAGTAGAGCGCTGGGGTTTCATTTCATTACTGGTAGAATGAGGCCTGAGGGGTAATGAATACATCTTAATAAAATTCTAATTAATTTTCATTTAAATCAACGCAATTTTTATTCAAACATTTTAGAACGTTTTTAGTTAAGCTTAGAAATTTTTCAAAAATATTTCCAAGAAAATTTTTTTATACAGGGTGTCCGCCGGGAAGGTATACTACTTTGTTTGTTTATAATTTTTGATTAAATGAAAGAGAATGGATCTTATATTGATAAATGTTTTATTTAATGTCGGCAATTATGTATGGAATACAATATCAGATAAATGTCCGCCTCTGTTAGACTCACAAATGCGAGCCATTTTTCATTACATTCTCACACATTTCACGCGGTATTTCATTAATTTCATCACGATTATTTAGTTTGAGTTGCTCAAACATTTTGGTTTGTTTGCATAAACCTTGCTTTTCAGATATCCCCATAAAAAGAAGTCCGAAGCAGTCATATCAGACAACCTTGAAAGCCAATCAACATCACTATTTCTGGAAATAACTTTTTGTAAAAAGAGGTCTCGCAGTAATTCCATTGAAATCCTGGCTGTATGCGATGTGGCACCGTCTTGTTGATACCACATGCTAATCAAGCCCAAAGCATTATGTTGTGGCGTTAAAAAGTTTTCAATCATATCACGATATCGCTCATCATTCACCGTTACCGTTACGCTGTTTTAATTTTCAAAGAAGTAAGGTCCAATAATTCCTTCGGACCAAATTTCACACCAGCCTGTCACTTTTAATGGATGCAAAGGTGACTGATGAATAATTTGAAGGTTTTCCATTGCCCAGAACCGACTATTCTGTTTATTCACATATCCATTCAAATGAAAATGTGCCTCGTCATTCATTATGATTTTTTCATGAAAATCAAGGTTGTTATTGGCGAGCTGTAACATCCTATTGGCAAATGCACGTCGGCGTAAATGGTCTTGTGGAAAAAGCTCTTGTATCAACTGAATCTTAAATGAAAACAAATGCAAATCCTTGTGCAAAGTTGTGGCCAAAGTTGTTCTTTGAAGACCAAGCTCCTGAGCACGGCGTCGAATTGAGGTTGATGGATAGTTTTGAACACTTTCTTGAGCAGCAGAAATATTTTCAGCCGATCTTGCAGTACATTGTGGTCCATGCTTGGGCCTATCACCTATAGACCCTCTTTTTTGGAAATCATTCACTGCACGATAAATAGTGCGTTTTGTTGGCACGTTGTTTCTCCTAAAAATTTCACGTACCTTTCTCATCGTCACAGTAATCGATGATTGATTTTGATAAAATGTTTTAACGATTAAAACACGTTGGTTTATCGAATATTTTTCCATCATAAATTTGCCACGTGTCTACTTCACGACTGCCAAATATGAACCATCAAGACTAATGTTTACCAAAACGGTGGCAAAACAAAGTAGTATACCTTCCTGGCGGACAGGATGTCCAGTATAAATTTAGTGCAGGTCTCTTCGTTTCTTGTTTTTTTTTTCGTGTATGTTCTTAATGTTCAAGTCTATGGATTAATGGACCAGATATATAACTTTTTAAACTATATTAATACGATTTTTACTAGTCATTTGCGATTCGTTTCTGAACGAGATAAGTATGAGTTCAAACCTCAGATACCTTCGTAACCTTAGAGTGTATATATCCGATGTTGGCTTAATATTATTCGGAAAATTGTATTGATTTTCTTACATCTTGGGAGTGTATGTTCAAAAAAAAAAAGCAATGAATTAATTTGATCAATGTTACTAACAAATTACAGAACAAATATGTACATCCTTTAAACACAAGTGTAGCTCACACATATTAAAAAAAAAATTTTGTTAAATTTATGCATGATATTCTACTTCTATTATTTTTTACCGTCTTCAGAGGAATGAAAGGCGCAAAACTGTATTTAACACATATCCTGCGTTAAGGAATTTTTTCCAAATTGGTTAGCATGTGTGCTGTTACGTCTTAAGTAGTCATATATATTTTTATAAAATACACGTGTTTTAGGAAGTTTGTTTTTTTTAATTCCAGCCCCTTAAAATAATTTATTTTTATTTATGCTCGCTTGTATGCCATATAAGAAAGAAATTAATTGATAATATTTCATTGTAATTTATTTGAATTTAGGAAAACATAATAGACTATATAAATATCTATCTGTACGATGTTATTAAGCAACAATCTGTTTCCTTAAAACACTTTAAATATTAACGTTGTCTATATAGAGCAGACTTTATGAAGACATCCAACAGGCGTACGGTACACAAAATTTCAATCTAAAAATTAAAATCATAATGGATTAAAAATCTATATGAAATTGTTAGATATGATACCTTAACAATAATTTTTTAATATGAAATTTATATGAAAAGGTATCATCAGCAATAAGCCACATGCTGCTCCTGTGACGAAAATTATGCGGTCTTCATTTTTTACTGCTACTTTAAAGAATTGTTATGATCGGCTGACACTTCACTGCAGGTGTGTGGCCGGTGAAAGGCCTTTTCTGTAGTTTGAAGTCATCCTGTACAATTTGATTGGCTTTGGAATATGGTATCGGTATCGGTACTATTAAAAGCGGCGTCGTTATCAGTAAATACATACGTGGTAGTTGTTGATCTCTCTCCCATGGCTATTCTCAAAAATTTAATATAAAGTGAATACCTTTTCGATCATGGATTTTCCAGGCTTAAAGCCACATTGATAATAGATAATTTTATCGCAAAATTTAGCTTGTAGTTGTTCACACATGACAGTATAAAAATTATAATCACCCGAAAATTTGTTTCAAAATCATTCTTGGGAAATTCAAAAATATGTCAAAAAAAAGTGTACAAAAACTCTTTGGTATCTGAGTGGAATTACTTACTTAAAAATTGTGTAGAACCGATCACAGATATCCACACCTTCGTGCGGTACCTTCTGAGAAAAACGGTATGTATCTCTTTCCATACATTTTACTTTGGCCAATTGCCCATAAAACTTAAATGTTGTTGCCTAATCTCTAAAACAACAGAGCAACGGATGTACATATAAGGTTTTCCAATAGGGATGAAGTGACGTTTCGGCCATTTGTAATATGTCATGATCTGTCATTTGTTTTTCCAAAACGTTCTCAACAATTAAGACTGTTCAAACCACAACATGGAGGATTTTGAGAAAGGATTTGGGTTTGCATCCATATAAAATTTTTCTCAGTCAAGAACTGAAGCCATTGGACCACCGTAAACGTCGTGAATTTGCTGATTTTGCCTTGTAACAACTTGAATTATGATGACAAAAGTTTGAATGGCCTCCAAGAAGTTGAGATTGGTCTTTCGAAATACTCCAGACTCTCTTCAAGCTTTACAAGTCAATATTGAACGTGTCATTCATGACATACGACTTGATTTAGTGGGAATAGTGCTCGAAAATTGGATTCATTCCTACAGGAGAGGTCGGGAAGGCCATTTGAGTGACGTTTTGTTTAGATCTTAATTGTATCGATTGTACTTCACATTAAATAAAAAACTTTTGAATTTCCTTAACAACAATTGTGTGTGTGTTTTTTTTTAAATCATATCACTCTTACAGTAAAACCTTTTATAAGATAGAAAAAGGAAGTAGGTAATCTGTGTTAAACTGGCAGAAGGCGAAAAAGCTCTTAAGGTATCAGCCTAAGACCGAAGTCGTTAGAAAGTTAATTTTTTTGGGGCTTTCTTTCGACGCCTGACCAGTAACCTAAACTGGTACCACGTAATCCTTTCGTATGAGTGTCTACCGGAGAGTACAGAATGTTGTTCCCATAGTGGACTAACCATGCATTGTTATAATGCGAGATGCAGATCTGTTCTCTTGGGGATGGATATTTTTTTGCATGATTCCGTGGCCGGTTATTGTTGTGGTGTCACCTTCGGAAGTACACGAGGTGGCTGTGGTTGAGAAGTATTGGTTTAATAGACTTCGGTCTACCAATATAAAGCCTCGATTTGCTGTTGCTTAACAACAGATAGAAGAGATTAGATAGCTCGAACACTTTGAGGCAAGGTGTTTATGCATGCCGCCATCAGGCTTCTATGCCTTGGCTTCAGGCTTCTATAACTTGGGGGTGCTTGTGAACTCATATATTTACACGCTGTTAAGAACACTGTGGCCTTAAGTCGAAAAGGAGGTTCCCATATTAACATGTAACACATCTGTGTATTTTGTTGTTGGATTTTATGAATTAACTACGACATTTTGCATTCAATTACTTCCTTCACAAAAATCTTATTTCTATGAGGAAGAAAAACAGGGATAAATTAAGTCTGTCGATTTTTGTTAGCTTCATTTAATCGCACTCATCCAACACTATGTGTTGTCTGTAATGGTTAGCGCGTTGACTACTAAGCACACAATAACTTATGCCCTGGGTTCGATACCTGCTCAGAGCAATCAACATTATTAATTTCTCTGCTGTGCATTAGTGTGGTATTGTGTTAATTGTTGTTGGACTGTTGAAGTGATTACTAAAAACTGTTCCAAAAGAGATTGATACTTTTCGAAACTAATGTACGCCACAGCGCCGCCTTTCGTCGGTTAGCAGTTTCGTCAGCGAAGTAACGCTGTTCATACAACTTAACAAAGTTAATGCGTCTATGAAACATTAGAGGAGTTGTAAAAGAATTAAACCTTCTTATACATTTTCAAAATCAATCTTTTCCTTTTGCCAAAGATCCGGCACAATGCATTAAATAATAAGGGTCATCTCCTAAATTTTCGTCCTACAAAAAAAATCTTTTTTACAATTTCAAACTAAAAAAATTCCAGTGAATTCAATTGAAAACGAATTTGACGTGTTGACCCCGCATATACGAGTACACATCTTTATTGTCTTTTATTCAGAGACTTTGCCATCTTGTTTTACTTATTTGACCTAAGCTGCCACTAATTTGGCTTACACAAAAAAAATATTCAACATTAAAACATAAAATTTAGCTAAATTTTTAGTTGTAACCGTTGAAATTAAAAACCGTTGAAATTAAAATTTTTTTTAGCATTGGCTAAATTTATATTTAATATTTTTTAGATTTAAGATTTGAAAAACTTATTGATAATTTAATTTATAATTGAAGATTCAATAAATAATAAAATTTATCAAAAAAAAAAAAAAAAAAAAAAAAAATTTTTAGTGGAAATGAAAAAAATTCCTTTTTAAATTCCATACAAATTAAAGTCAAATATAATATACGAGTACGGCGAATAATTAAGCTTAATTGTTTGTTCAAGTATTTCGAATGCTTGTACCAGTTTGAGCGTTTATGTCTTCGTGTTTATTATTTATATGACGATAAGGTAAACTATGATAATTACATTTGTTTAATATTTTTTTTCTTTTTGTTTTACAACACACACAACCATGAAGCAGCACTAGAAATTAATTACACTTTGTGGTATAAAATATTTATGTACTCTTGGTTTTAATTTAGTAGATGGAGTGTAGAATAACAACGAGGATAATCTGGAAATTGTTTTATGAATACAAAATGTAAATAATTTGGAGATATTTTTTACTAAATAACATGAGAATATTTTTTCGATTGGTTGAAGATGTTTTTTCTTTATATTTTTTATTTTTTTCAGGTCGAAATTTAGACGAAATAATATTTTATAAAAATTTTTGATTGCTTATTGCAAATATGACAACTAATATGCGGTAGTGAAAATAGAACAAAAAGGCATTGGAAGTTCTTTTCTAGAACACTTATTTAGTTCAGTTTGATGTTCTGTTTTATATATCTATTGCTGAAATAAAAAAAGTATTGTACAAAAAAATTTCATGAAGTATTTCAAAAGTAAAAGGTTTTCCAATAGGGTTGATATGATTTTAAAGTGACGTTTCGGCCATTTGTAATAATTCATTACCTGTCATTTGTTTTTCATTGTATTCAGTAGTGTTTACAATTTCATCATGGAGAGATATACGCAAGAAAAACGTTTACAAATTATTCGGTTTTATAATCAAAATAATCATTCTCCAATTTCATTTTTTTTGTGCGCTTTTGCCATTTTATGGCTCTAATAATCAACCAAGTGCGCTCGCTATTCGAAAATTTTGAGCATACATTTTCTTTACATAATGTTCAAGTGCCAATAAGGCATAGAACCGCTCGAAGTAATGCAAATACTGCTGCCGTTCAGGCAAGTGTTGCTGAAGACCGCAATTTGTCGATTCCAAGACGTTCTCAACAATTGTGACTGACTCAAACCACAACCTGGCGGATTTTGAGAAAGGTTTTGGGTTTGCATCCATATAAAATTGTTCTCACTCAAGAACTGAAGCCATTGGACCACCGTAACGTCGTGAATTTGCTGATTTTGCCTTGGAACAATTTGAGAACGATAACGATTTTTTTAAGAAAATCATCTTCTCCGATTAGGCACACTTTCATCAGCAAATTATTAATTAAAAACCATAAAATTCCCCTGAATTGACAGTTGTGTGTTGTTGTTTGGCTGGTGGAATCATCGGGCCGTACTTCTTGCGAAATTAAGCTGGTAACACCGTTACTGTCAATGGAGAGCGGTATAGATCGATGATAACAAACTTTTTATGGCCGAAATTGGAAGAAGTTGATCTTGACAACATTTGGTTCAAACAAGACGGGGCTACGTGCCACATAGCAAATGCAAAAATTGAATTATTGCGAGAAAAGTTTGGAGATTCGACTATTAAAAGAAATTGTGATATTGAATGGCCTCCAAGAAGTTGTGATTTAACACCGTTAGAATATTTCTTGTGGGGTTATTTGAAGTCATTAGTCTTTCGAAATAAACCAGACTCTATTCAAACTTTACAAGTCAATATTGAACATGCCATTCATGACATACGACTTAATTTACAGAAAAAAGTGCTCGAAAATTGGGTTCATCTAAATCGTTCCTTGAGAAGAAGTCGTGGAAGCCATTTGAATGACGTCTAGAACTTAATTGTATCGATTGTACTTCACATTAAATAAAAAACTTTTGAATTTCCTTAAGTATGTTTTAAAAAGTGTGTTTTTTTTAAAGAAATCATATCATTCTTATTGGAAAACCTTTGTGAATAGAAGTTAATATTTAGATTTTTATAAAAAAATGTCTTAGGTTTTGTTTGTGCAATGACTGATATATAATGAGATTTTACCTAAGACATATTTTGATTAAAAACTACTTTCAGAAAATCTATTATTTTATAGGATATTTTAGTAACCAAAGCAATTTTTTCACAGATTTCTAGCGTTCAAGGTTGCGGTTGATTCTTAAGTATCCATAAAAATTTGTTTAAAAGAATTTAAATTGTTTAAAACAGAAGTTTTTCCACTTAAAAATAAATACGTAAATTATTTCTGCAATCACCGAGAAAAAATGGTAATTTTAAATTAGACAGGGTATAACATTTTTAATGTGTTTTTTATTTAAATAATTTTCGCAATATTAAAAAAGAAGAAATTTTGTTGCTTATCGGGCAAGATTTGACTTTCTTCTTCGCAAAACAGTCAAGACAGTCTCTTGAACAGTAAGCTGCGATCAATTAACTAAGTTTTGGATAGGAAAATCTACTTGAAAAAACCATATATTTTTAAGATGAAAAGTATGAGCTTGGCAATGATTTGAATAAGTCATAATCCAGATTTTAACTTGCTTGGAGATTTGCTAGAGATATGCTGTTCTAACTGCAAACTTGAAATCCGTTAAATACAACCCCTTATGATTTTTTTTTTTTTTGGTAATCAGACTGATCGATTAGAAACTTTAAATTTATATCCATTTCGCTTTCACTGTGTATCACTACGGAATCCTTCGAGTTATTGTTGATGTAAAATTTTTCAAAATTGATGGAATTATTAAAAAAAAACAACCTGCTCATTTAAATTTTTAAACATGTTATAATATTTAACTTCTCTTTTATGTTTTTATTTTAAAGGATCTTTTAAAATCCAACTCGTAAATAATTGTGAGTTTATATAAATATATGTTCTTTTTTTTAATAATAGTATATGTATACCTTGATATACTTAATTACATCGTTATATATCACGTTAATTTCTTCCATGTAGTCGTTACCTTAAGAAAAATTTTAGGAATTTTAATGATAGTTGTTGTAAAACACTTAAATATTCGTTCATGTTTTCGATGTTGTTACTCTATATGTACATACTAATATTTTAGGGTAATTAATTTCATTGTTAATGGAAATAACACTTGGATTGAAAAGTGAAAAATAAAAGAAAAAGAATATCAGGTGTAGCCATTACACGTAATATATTTAGTCCAAATTTAAGCTGAGAAATTTAACATTTATTTTAGTACGCTTGTTTTGTATAAATTCCTCCCATAAGTTGCATGCAGTTTAATTTTTAAAAACTTATGATTGGCAATAAAATATTAGTCTTGCAATAATTTTGCAATGTCGTGTATATGCGAATTAGTATTTGTGGTAAATTATATTTTTTTTATTTACAAGTTAATTAACAAAAAATATATCACGAATAAGTTGGATTTCTTTATTTCTGACTTGTCCAATATATCGTTACGTGCATACCAAAACGCCCTAAATAACTTTATAGGGAGTTTTACAGTAGAAACAAAAAAAATGTAAAAGTAAGTCCAGAAGCTCGTACGTTGCTGAGAATGTTTCCCCAATAATTAAAAAATGGACGGACTCAAAACATTCATACACCTGAAGAAAAAACAACAAAAAACCCAATTGAATAATAAGGCAAGAATTTTGTAAATTTCCAAACCATTAATGTAAAACAATCTGTTGTTAAAACTTTCTAAAGACTCGGCAAAATCAATTAATGATAGAGAATATTTAATTGACTGATTGCCGCTGACGTAAATGACACTGAGCTTTAAATGGTAAACAACTACAACAATGAGACCGTGGTTTTGTCAGCTTAACAGTCCGCCATGTAGTCAAAAATTTCTTTATCTGTTCAATTATTACAAAATTCTAAAGATTCCTTTCTAGTGAAAAAAACTAATTTAATACAAAGTTAAACTTTAGCCAACGAATTAGAACATCTAAAATTTCGTTCAAAAGTAGGTGATGGCAAATAATTTCACTGGTCAAGTTTTGATAATTTATTAAAACAAAAAGACGCAATTTCATTATTTTCATAGTGATGTACATATATTGGTAAAGTACATCGGAATTCAAAAAGAAAATCGATATCCACCCTACGACTTGCGTTTCATGTAACGAAATGTAAAAGAAAATGCTTTATTTCAAAAGACAGGTATAATTTATACGACACGAAAAAAGCAACCTTTGAAACTTAATAAATGAGCTAATGAATGTTTTAACCAAATTACAAATGAAATGACAAACCGGTATACACCCCCTTTTTTGTTGTAGAGCCGCCACACTCATTTGGCTGTTATTATGTCAGGTCAAAAATTACACAAATATAAATTTAAGTAGAGAAGGCTTGATTTGAAAACAAGCAAATAGCAACGCCTCTTTTATATATAATTACTAAACGCATGTGTAATCAAAAACGTATTCATGCCAACCCTCCAAACACTTAACAAAAAAAAAAATAAAAAATAAATTTGTTTTAATGACAACGCACTAATTTCAGCAAATTACTAAGAATGATGCTTCAAATTACTCATAGAAAGACAAAAAATACCAGCTAAACTTTCTGTAACATGATTATGCCTAAAAATAACAGCTAATTACCCATTTTCTTTCTTAAAGGTAATTTCATTAATTAGGAATATTTTAGAAAACCAAAAGATAAAATAACAAAATGCTTTCAAATATTGTCTATAAAAGAATAAGGAAGCATGGCAAAATGTACTCAATTTATTAATTCATATTGATTTGAAAGGCTAAAGGTTAATAACATTATCTTGAGAAAGAATTATTAATTGTTAATACTCCAAGGATGAAGAGAAAAATTATCATCAACTTAAATTTTAACACAGAAAGCGATATAGATCTGATTTTCCTAAGGAAAAGAAATATGAAAGACCACCCATAAAAGCCAAAGATAAAAATATAATTAAATCCTTGATAGCAAAAAAAAAAAAGGCTTTATTCAGTACTAAATTAAACTACCATCAGCTTTAATGCACAGACTGCCAATTGGGCAATAACCTAATGGAGGATTTGCAACTGCCAATTGCCTTTTGCAATTGTGAGATTGCTCAAGATAGCAAGTCTAGATAAGGTGCTCTAGCACCGGGCAAGGTTTACAATAGATCTCCTTCGGTAGCAGTATCCTGTTTCTCATAATTCTAACAATTTATTCATTCATTCGTCAGGGGTGTTCTTCTGTATTTCGAACATTATAAATTCGGGTGGAATACAAAACACTCCTGTTTTTATATATTCGTATAAGCTTAAAGCATCGTAAAGTAAGGGGTATTTTTTTAAGAGTGACACAAGTTTAAATCATAATAAAACAAGGAAATATATTTTTAATATCATAAAACGGGATTTATTGGAAAGAAAATTTTATGAAATTAACATTTAAATATGATTTCTGCCATGTGGCCGAAATGGCTGGCGCGTAGAAGGCGCAATCTGGAACAATAATTTTCAACATCTTTTTGCAGCATTTGCGGCCGTATTTCACCGATAACTCTTCGAATGTTGATTTCCAGGTATTCAATTGTTTAACATAACCCCGAAGAAGATAATCTAATGGGGTTAAACCACACGACCTTGGTGGACAATTATTTGGGCCATTATTTTTCCATTAAAAGTTTCTTTGAGTAAATCAATTGTAGCGCCCACTGCACGATGAGTTTGACGAACAGCACAATTACTTTGAGTTCAAATTTCAACAATTCGCACGCGTTGCTCTGGTCTAAGTTGATTCATAATAAAACAAAAAGCAACTATCAGCTTTTAAATGAGTGCTCAAATAAAGCAGTGATGCCAACTAAAAGCAGTGGCACTCTATAAAAAATTATAAATATATAAATTATAATTAACAACTTACTTTATTTCTACTAGAGCGGCAGATAGAAAAAAAACTTAAGCATTGAAAACAAACATAAAAATATTCGTCTTATGCCTTCTAAATTTCCATTCAAAATTAAAAAATTGGTTCATAAAATTAAAAAATGAGTAAATTATCTACACTTTTAGTTTATTTAGAATTTTGTAACACTCACTTAAAAAAAATCAAAACTAGTATTATAACCTTCCGACACAATCGACAGTATTCTAGAAGTAAATAATTTTTGCTTTGAATGTTCAAAAAAAAAAAATTTGCATCAGAAAAATGTCTTAAAAAAACTGTCATTCAGATAGATAATTCCTTCCAAAAACTGCCCGCAGAGATCTTTCCTGTCAGCTTCATATGTCCACAAACACTATTCACTTTATCCTCCTTCCGCACTCAATTTTCCTAGTTCCGGCACAATGCACTGCATAATTAGGGGTCATCCCCAGATGCTGAACTTAATAAAACAAAAAAACTGGTTTCTCTTCTCTCTAGTTCATTTAACATTCCTAAAACTCTTTTATATCTTAGCATGAAGAAAGAATTTCTATATTTTTGCAAAACCAGTTGGACAAAAAAACATTAATGTTTTGTTTCTTTGAATTTTTTTTTTTTAACTTACAAGCATTAGCAATACGTGTACATTGATTAGTTGCAATTATACAAACTAATAGCTTCCAAAATACTGAACCCTCAATAACCCATAATATTTCGTTCACTTCCGTGAATAAATGTTTTTAATTTGGTGTATGTTTTGCTAAAATCGGTTAATTAATGTTCCCATAAACTCTGTCACTAAAAATGATCTTGCCTATTAATTATACATATCTTCATATTCTCGAGTCGCAGTATTAGTTTCCAAACTCGACCGAATCTTATGAATTGATCGTAAGCTATATTTTAATGGACGAGGGGAACGGACGACCCAATCAACTCACTTACAACTTTAGACACCAGCACGTTCAAGTACGCGCTTACGATTGAAATATGCAAAAATTTGCTTTAAACTTAAGAAAAAAAAAATAAAATTGGGATATTCACACTGTAGTCATAATTGTGCCAGCTGATAAACATTTAACAACACTCCATTTTTAGTCGGATTATTGCGCATTATTTTGCATTTTGGATTAAATGTAAATGTTTTTAAATTTTTAATAAAGAAAACAATAAATTTCCTGCAAATTTTCTAAAATGTCCATTATCAATTAAAATTTTAAATATATTTTTTATCTATACGAACTTGCTGAAACAAATATAATCAAAAGCAGCTGTTGCCGGTAACATGAGCTGAACTTTTTTTTTTGGACGGCGGCAAAAACGTTCACAAGCTGCCAGGCAGATCAGTTACACAAACACATATTTTCATTCAAGGCGAATTAATTATAAGTTGGATGCAGTGGCGAATTCACGCGAATTTATACATTACCTACACAGTCAAATTTGTTACATATTTTCCCGCGCTATTTTAATGTAGTTTTTCATGCATGGAGAATTTTGACAGCGTAGGTAATGAATTCGCCGTTTACACAAACAAAATGCCTGTTGTTTGCTTTGTTGTTGAATTATTGTAGTCGTAATGAATTTGCCTTTTGCACGAAAATATGCACTAGTAATGCACCGCATTGTTGGACTGTTAAAGAGATGAAGGCGATTGCTACTGTTCCACGCTAAGGTTCACAACACCGTCCTCCTTCGTCGATTATCAAAATCGTCGGCGAAGTAAAACAATTCATAAAATGGCTGCTAACACAGATTAATGAATTTATTACGTCTACTTTAAAAATTAACAAAAACGTGCAATAGCAGAGTTGGAAAAAAATTAAGCCTTCTTCTACATTTCACCATCTCACTTCTCTACTCTATCCCTTTTTCCCTAGTTCTGGCACAATCCATGGCATAAAAAGGGGTCATTGCCTGAGTGCTGGTCCTACAAAAAAATAAATAACACGGGGTAAAAAGGATGCTTACAGTGTCATAAAAGAATTTATATTAAATTTTTGTAGAACAATAAAACGAGAACCCAAATTCATGTTGAACGCCAGAAATCAGTTAAAAATTTATCAAACTACATAACATAAGCATATAATAAGCTGTCAATTTGGTACTTGGTCGTAAAATTTCAATAAAGTAATTTATTTCTTGAATGAAATCAATTTAAATCCTTAAATAAAATGTTCGTGTTCTCTAAGTCTTTTTAATGTAGATGTTTGTCAAAGTTGTTAAAGTATATGAACATTTTTCAATGCTAAATAAATCCTTTCAGGTAAGATTTAACAGAAAGTGAAAATTCTATATAATTAAGTATGATATGAACTTAACATGATGCTATAGGACAAAGAAATAATGGCAAGCTAGTCTTGTGAAAGCATTAATAATTTAATCGTAAACTCAGAGCTTTTCCTAAATCGACTTAACTGCTTTTATCGCAAAAATTTACAAAATTTCCTTATTTTAGAATAAAGAAATAGAATTAAAAGTTAAGAATCTAAAATAAAAACATCTCTATATAAAACAATACTAAAACTAGATTGTCTTAGACCACATAAATTCTCCTTTCATACAACAAGAAAAAACAAAAACAAAAATAAAACGAGAACACTTGACATTTGTAGAAATTTTCACAACAATAATCTTAATACTGAAAAAAAAAATAAACGTTTGTATTTAAGGTCACTCCACTAAAGTGGGTCACAACTCTGTATGGTTTCTAACAACTATTAAATGCTAAACAACTAATTGAAAGTTAATTGTTGACAATATCTTTTTACCTAAACCGTTGACAAGACAACTAAGGAGACAACATTTTATGTGGAGCTTTCATTATTGTTTTTAGTAAGTGCTCTTTAAGTTTTAAGCACTTAATTGACTCAAGCAGTTAAAGCGGCTTCTTAAGTGTTTACGATTGAGTACAATATTAAAATAAAATTGTCATGAAATTTTATGGCTAAAGACATGAATTAACTTTTAAAATGTATTGAAATTAATTTTGCCTTGTTCCAGTTTGTAGGATTTTTTTTTATTACATCGATTAAGTGCAACGTATTTAAATTTTTACTCTTTAGTTTCAGTTTCAGTTTCTTTTTCTTTTAAATTTATTTTTTTATTGTAAGAATACTTGCCAACGTCTTAAGGTATTTATTTTATTTATTGCTTTCTATTTACTGCAAATAGATTTTATTTCGAATAAGAAAGTAGATTTTTTTAAGATTTAAATAAACTAAAACTAAAAAAATTTTCTTAAGCCAGCTTAGAACAAAATGGTTTTAAAATAAAATTTAAATGAAATTAAAAAGCTGACTTGTATTAATAATTAAAGACAAGAGTTAAACAAGTTAAAATCGTCGTTTATACGCTATACGTTTATAAAAAAAAAAAGAATTTAAAATATTAAAAATTGCTAAAGGTACCAATTTGTCCCCTTTTTAGACTCCTAAAAAGTATCCTGAATTCGAGTGGAACAATCATCTTAACATACAAACTTTCACGTTTACAATAATACTAGCTTTTACTCGTAACCTCGTTCACGTTTTATTTTAATGAAGGCCATGTGTACCAAATTTATCGAAAAACCAAAAAGTACCAGATGCAAAAAGTAACATCTTTTTCTCATTTTACTCTCCAGATTCTACACTGTATTTAAATGAAAAAAAAATTAAAAAATTAAAAGTTGAAAAAGTACCAATTTGTTCCTTTTCAAACCCCTTAAAAAGTGCCCTGAATTGGAGCTATATTGGAACAAACATACAAACGTTCACATTCATAATAGTATTAGGTATTACTCGACACTTCGTTCACGCTTCATTTTATTTAAGCGCAAAACTGTCTGTATACCAAAATTTATCAAAAAAGAAAATACGAAAAGCAAAACATACCAAAATCAAAAAGTAGCAGCTTTTTCTCATTTTACTCTCCGGACTGTACACTGTATGTATATGAAATAAATTTAAATTTTCCATAGTACCAATTTTCCCCTTTTTAATTCCATAAAAAGTACCCTATATTTGAGTAACACAAACTTTCGCGTTTATTATAGTATTTTACGCATAAACTTTCTTTATACGAAATTGCTCGCAATAGCAAAAATGTACCAAAACCAAAAAGTACCAGCTTTTTCTCATTTTACTACTCAGAATGTTCACTTTATGTATAAATTTTTTTTTTTTTTTTTTTTTAATATGAAAAGAATTCCCAAAAGTACCAATATGTTTCCTTTTTAACACGTTAAAAGTACTCTGTATTGGAGTTGCAGATACTTTCACATTTATAATATTATTAGGTTTTACTCGTCACGGTACATGTCAATAAAGGCATAAACTATCCATATGTGACCTTCTCCGAGAAAAGGTGTGTAGTGTGTGAAAATGAAGGTATTAGAAAAATGCATTTAAAGAAGTTTTATACCCTTTTAGGTACCAGAATCCTCTCTTAAGTCCAAACCCGTTTTATGACACACTAGGTCCCTTTTCTCGGAGAAGGTCACATATACCAAATTCATCGAAAATACCAGAGAAAAAAAAGCACCAATATTTTTCTCATTGAATCCCTCAGAAAGTATACTGAATGTTTATGTAAAAAAGTTGGTAATAAAAACTAAAATGTACCATGTACTAAGAGTACCAATTTATCCTATTTTTTACCCCTTAAAAAGTACCCGTCATTTTAATATGACTCACATACTATCGGCCTACCAAATGTTATCCAAATTCATTAGACGGATTTCGAATTTTAGTGGAACAAACATACAAACTCTCATATTTAAAATAATAGTAGTGTACTAGTTAGATTTAACTCCACATGGCCTACTTAAGTTTTATAGTGTGAACGTGTGAGAGAGAGAGAGAGAGAGAGGGGGAGAAGGAGATCATACTACTACTTTCTTTACTTCTACTACGTAAAGCAATTTAGTTTCTTGCTATTTTATTGCTCATCTTAAGAAGTTTAAGAGTTTGTTAAATCGATTAAAACTAACACAAATTATCCAGTGCTTAACACACCAGCCTTGAAGTATTAACGTTAATATTGTACGTTTCAGACAATAGCAACTCAGCTATGCAACACAGTTCACTTAAATGTCAGTTATTTTCCAGGCAATAAAAGTCAGTCTAAGTTTAAATTTTTTATTAAAATACATATTTTCTTTTTCTATTACTAAAGTCTTCCGTCTGCTTCAGTGTGTTCCTTCTGTCGTTTTTTTTTTTTGCCATTTTATTTAAATATGCAAATTATAGCAATTTAAAATGAGACCAGACCACTTTAACCACATAAAAGCTAATGTTTTTAACCAAAAGGCTTATACAGTTGTTTGGTTGTTATTCATTCTGAAATATTTTTCTACTGGCTGCTATTTTTCATGTTCTTTTTTAATTCTTTTGTTTTTATTTATTTCTGTTCTATTTTTTTTTTCTTATTTGGTGTTGTCTTTGTTATTAATGTCTTTAAAGTTTTGTGGAAAAGACCATTTAATGTAGTGGCCAAAAGAAATAAAAAAAATTAAACAAGTTTTATAGGCAAAATGACTAGAAGAATTTTGTCTTGCTCTACCAGAGTGGCCAGCAAACCGAGTCTATTTTTGTACTTTGTTGCCTTGTACTTGCAATTCACATAATACAAAAGAAATTATTGTTGTTGCAAGTTTGTGTCTCAAATAGGTTAGATGCAATTTAAATTTTTTCCTTCTTCTTTTCCTTTTGTTTTTCATTTCTCTGGCTTGCATAAAAATAGCAAACAATAAAGCATCAGCAAATTTAAATATGCTTACAGTGCAAAGTGAGAAATGACTAGTTTTTAAGACTAAATTGTTGTTATTGTTTTTGTTGACACAACAAAACCAGGAGCAGGACAACTGCACAAAAAAACAATGGTCATTGCATTAAATCCTTTAGGGTCATTATTAGTTACTGCTTGCTTGTGTTCTATCTAAAATACGAAGTCAACGTAAATCTTTTACTTTTTGTTGTGTAATAAATGTCTTACAGAAGTTGCTATTTATTGTCATGTTTATTTATGTATAAACATATGTATGTATGCTTTTCTTAAGTAAAATATGTCCTTTTTTTCTTATTGTTAAATAAACGGGGGAAAAATTTATAACAGCAAAATGGCAAATAAATTATAAAGTTCAACTTTGCAAAAAAAATAAAAAAAGTTCACTTAATTGAAAGACAAACATTCTAAACATAAAGAATACTTTAAAGGCTTATTTTTATTTATTAATTGTTAATATCCTTTTGTTGCGAATGGTTATCGTAAACTGTTTTATATAAAAAACAAGCAATTTTTTATAAAAAGCACAAGTTTAAAGCAAGTTTAAAGTTTCATACTCGTAAATTAGTTATTTATAATTTATTCAGTCATTCATAAATAGCTTGTTTTATTTGTACAAATAAAAATTTTAATTTTTTCAAATCTATTTCAAATAAGAACAATTTCATTTTAAGTTAATTAGCATTCTAATCAATACTTATTAAGACTACTACACACTCTTCGCACAGTAGACCATTTTTCCAAAAACCAAGGCACAAAACTTGATGTTAATTTTATGTAAAATTATTTAAAGCTTCGTATAAGCAAATTTTTATTGATCATTAAAAAAAACCTTCTTAAGTTGAATTAAAATTATGGCTCTCTGTCTTAATTAGTAAAATTTGGCTATTTTTCAGTATGTAGAAAAAAAATCCTCATTTAAAAACTCAAACTTTACTTTAAATTAAAACTTACGAAAAATCCACGTTTCATCATACATTTTTATCTTGATTTTTTTTTTAAATCGTGTGTATGTTTACTTTAAAATATTTATATATAAAAAATTACCACATTCGTTATTTATACGCTTTTAGCACTGTCTGATTTCTAAAACTAACAGAAAGACTTGCAAAATTTAACACATCTAATGTGTGACATGCTGTATGAAATAGCACCCCTAATCAAATAATATCCAATATAATATGAAACCTAACAAATAATTAAATAAAACCAACAAATTTTATGAAACAAATCAAAAAAATTACTGCCATTATTTCCAAACGTCGACTGAAATAAGTTCTAATTTTTGCGACTTAATTAAAAATCAAATAACTTGCACTAAAAAAAATGAATAAAACCCCGAAGAAATAAAACCGAAACAAAAATTAAATAACTGCTGTTGCTTATGGGCTCATCAGAAATAAAAAAATCCAGTAAATTTTTAGTGCCCGATCCGGTTTTCTAAATACCTTAAGGAAAAAATTCCTAACAACTCCTTGCTAGTAAAGACAGTCTTCTCCTCTAAAATTATTATTATTTCAAAAACCTGATTCGCTTAGTAAAGGTTTCCTGTATAGGGTTTTCCCTTCTGAGGTATTTCCAATGGAGTCTTCCCTTACTGAAAATTTTCTGGATTGCCGACGGTGATATGTCATATTGTCCATGTCACTCCAACAGGCGTCCTAGCGTCCATGGATATTATATTACTTTCAAAAGTGTCATAATGAAAAACACACATTGCTTGGCAGAGAGCAGTGTTAATCAAGTCTTCTACATATTCTAGAACTATTTCCTCTTCCCTATCCCTTTCCCGAAGTTCTGAAACAATGCACTGCATAATTAAGGGTGATCGCATGATCCTACCGAAAACCAAACAAAATATATTGGGAAAAACAATTAAGTTATGAATTTTAGTTGAACTGATTGATGTTTTATCACGAAATTTTTTAATTAGTCAGTGGTGGGATTCAGTAACTTTTATTACGATTTTCGTATTGTTAAAATTAATGTAACGAAAATTTATCGAATTTGGTATTCAGTAACACTTCTAACGATATTCGCTATCGGTATGTTAACGACAATAATTTTTCGGTTGTTATGAAATAAATAAAAGTCAGCAGTTCAATGGTAGCACGTTCGTTATGCCAAGGACAAAATTGACCTTTCAAAACAAAATACGAAAACACAGATTCTTTTATGCATAAATGATAATATTACCATTATTTAAACATGTAATTTAACATTCATATCTCTAAATTTCATTAAATTTAACATTCATTTTCTAAATTCTAAAAAATTTTGGAAAAAAATTTCAATAAATAAATTAATTTATTTGTTTTTTGTTTATTTCTCTTTGTGCTTTTCTTATATAAAAAAAGGAAATTATAACGATGTTGTTAAGAAGCAATTAATGAATAACAAAATCGTTACTGCAAATCGCAATAATTGACGGTAAATTTAACAATTATCGAATTGTTAAAAGTTACTGAATCGCACTACAGGCTTAAGTTCGTTTTCTTAAATTTAATTTTTAATTTAAAGTATTATTTTTATTAGAAATGAAATATATGAATATATAGCTCCAGGAGCCGATATTGAAATTATAAAAATATTTTCGTTTATTCTAAATATTTTAAACTTGTACAGAAAAGTTTAAAGTCTCCAAATTTGAAGAGTTTTGTACCAGAAATTACTTAGATTTTGTCTCAAATCTTTCAAAAAAAAATATTATTCCGACTGTAAATAGGATTTTAGCCCCATTGAAAATATTTAATAGAATATCAGTATTTAACAGTTTAGATACAAATGTCACAGACTGAGGAAGTTCTCAATATGTTGGCAGCCCATTAGGATCCACTAATTTCGTCCCAAACACTGAAAAGCATAATTATAGTTTCGAAATGAAACTAATTTAAGATGAATTTATCTATCAAAGTTAATTCATTTTGTAATAATATTTTTTCAAACTTAAAAAACAGCCGTTCGTGTTAAAAGAAATAATGTTGGCTATTAAATTATCCTTTATTTCCTTGAAATATTAACAATTTCTTGAACCGTCTAATGATTCCATTACGAACTTTAGCCTTTATAAACATCAACAAATGTCTAAAGAAACTTAAGATAATTATAATTTAATATACGTTTGTTTTTATTCATCTAACTTTATTAACAAAAATTTTTACAAAAAATGTTGGTAAATAAAAAAAATTTTATGTAAAATAAACTTGTTAAATTTATATCGAAAAAATTATTTATTTTAGAAGGATGTCATGATTTTTCTCAATATTGTCTACTTGATAATTAAGTTCAATATTCATCATACGCTCAAAGCAAACCATGCACACTCAAAGCAAACATACACATATGCAACTAATTTTTTTCACATTTGACACACTTACTTAGCTGCCGGCATGCATGTCGTATACTTCATATTTAGTAAAATATCAAGTATCACATTAGGAACGAATACATACAGACGAACTTCCCTGTAGCAGTATTAGCCAATAAGGAGAACCTATGTGATAGTAGTGTGTATGAGTATGTATTAGTGTAAATATAGCGAACAAAATGCATGCTTTGTTCATAGCGACATTCAGTTTGTTTTGTATAAATGTTGAGATAAATGAAAAAAATTTCAAGTTAAAAAATTACAAATGAGAAATTTTTATTATTCGGCTCAAGTTCAGTTTTATTGAATTAATGAAAATTCAAATTACTATGAAATATATATACCGATTACCGAAATATACCGATTTCAAGGCCGCTACACCTCTCATCATCGTTCGTTTGTCCATTTTTAAGGAAATACATCAAATAAGTCTTTCATCAGAAGCAATATTAAAATGTCAAAACTTAAAAAAATTCAACTTTTAATGATTGGTATGTTCGCTGAAATTAAAATAAAATATATTATTGAACAAAAATAAAATTACTTTCCTACAATTATACAAATTATTACTTTATTTTTATTAAAACTCTGCTTATATTTTATAATCTTGAATAAAATAAATTAATTGCGCATTGTTGGAAATATTAAAAGAGAAATATCAAAAGGCAATGCGAAATAAATCTTCAACTGAATTAAATTGTTGTTTATATTTTACATTTTGGTAAGTAGTTTTACTTTTATTCGGTTGTATACATATACGAAGCCATATGAGGTTCGGCACCCTTGTGCCCCAATGGCCTTCGCTTCTCTCTAACCTAGTAGCTGGGTATCGACAAATTTCTACGTTATAGAGAAAATTCGTTATAGAGAATATCTCATTTTTTTTTATAAGTTAATTGTATTTCAGGTTGGCATAACATTTTTATTTTAATTAAGGATTGATTACATCCAAACAAATTTATATGAAAATTTAAATCTGTAAATTTTGAAAAAAACATTGTTATATATTTTTGTTTTAGACTATTAAATTTGAAACATAGTAAAGAGTCGCAAGGTATTAATACGTGGAAAATAAAACAAGAGGTTTGGTAGAAAAAGATTGACAAAAAGCAACTAAATAAAATAAACTGTGAGATAAAACATACAAGAGAGAATTACTAGTTTTCCAATTTTCAAGGAATTTTAATTTCAAATTTTGCAGAACATTAATATTAATTTGTTCATTGTTTTTGCAGCCAGCTTTCCATTAGCTTTCAACCAAGTGGATGAAAGCAAAACTGGATTTAGAAAATACAAATACTACACTCTAATGATCTCCAAGCATGACCAATGTTTACACTTTTGTTTATATTTTTTCTTTTTTAGAAATTTCATATTAATTAACAAATAAAATAATAATTACAATCGTAATTACTTAAAATTATATAATAGTTTCTCATATTGTCAGTCCAAAGAACATTTATTAAACGCACATTAAAAAAAAAACAAAAGAAACTACAGCAGGAAACGAAAAAGGTATGACATTTTTAAAGCAATAAAGTGTTAAAATATTTTAAGATATAAAAAAGGTGCAGTATGAAAATTACAAAAGAATGCAATATTATTTGTTAAATTCACCCATATAAATTCTGACATATTCACACAAACAGTCAGACAAAGTCATATCGTTTTATTTAAATCTTAATTTTGCAAAAGGGGGCAAATAAAACACACTCAAAGAAAATATCATAGAACGTTGTCGAAAAAGTCTTTCTTACGTGTTCTTTGTTAAAAATAAATAATATATTTTTGTTGCTGTTGCTGCTGTTGTTACTGTTGTTGTTGTTATTGTTATTACTATCATTATATAGCTTTTGTTCATGTATGAACATTATTAAAACACATTGCTCTTAATATAGAAAGACAGGCAGACAGACAAACAGACAGAGATATATTTTCATTGAAAATCCTTTTCATTTCATATGAATATTCAGTATATTACCGAGGGTGTGCACGTTTAAAATCTGTGAGTGTGCGTGTGAAAATAAGCATGTGTTTGGCATTTTTGTAGATATATCAACATATATTTTTGTTGTGTTTGTTGTTTTATTTGTAATCACTTATGTCGTATATGACTTTCAGTTTCATTACTTGACTCAAACGAAAAGAAATGTGTATCTTTAGCTTTTCCCATTTATTTACTGTCTTTTTTTAGTTAAGTTCTGTTAAATATCGCTTTATGTGTACGACAGAAAAAAAAAACAACAACAAAATCGTTTGTATGTATGCACACACATATGTACATACATTTGAACATCGTTATATATATGTATGTATGCATTAAACAATGTTTTTGTGCCAAATCTGCTTTTATATTTCACATATTTTTTGTTTATTTAGCTTTTTTTCTTTTTTGTATTTATTTTATTGAAAAATATTTTTGCTGTTTTGACAAAATGAAAAAAAAAAGAAATATGAATGTATAAATGTTTTGAAATTTTGCTTCTGTCTGAGAATAATATTTAAGTCTTCTTATGTGATCTGTTGGATATAAAGAAAATTATGTTTAAGACTTAAAGTGAATAAGTTCCAAAAAAAAGACTTAAAAGTCATGTCTGCTAAGAAAACGATTGAAAGGATATGGCCAAATAGCAATGCCCATATAAGTATGCTTAAGTTTTTAAATGTACTACATACACAAATACATACATATATATGTACATATATTTTTTAATAAAGCTTACGATACATACACAATTATAAAGTTCAGATATAAATACACATTTATTTTGATTATTGAGCTCAATATTCCATAAAAATTGTAATTGACTTATACGACATTGTTATAAATATTGAGTAAAACTTGATACGCAACACTGTTCAGTGGTAAAAATTATGTGCAATTGATCTACAATGACATACATATGTCAACAAAATAAATTAAATTAAGTTTATTAAATTTAATTTTTTTAAATTTAATTTATATCAAAAAATAAGTTAAACAAGTTAAAAATAACCAATATTATTTTTGGTTAAAAATGTTAGTTTAAAAATAAGGAAAAATATAATAGGTTGTAATGAGGACAGTTTAAAATAAAAACAAAGTTCTTTTCCAGCTGACAATCTTTATTGATTTAGCTTAATTATGTATGTATGTATGTGTGAACATTAAAATAATTTTGTCAATTAACCAAATATTGACTCAATAAATGATAGTTAGACACTTTAAATTCTTACAGGATTTGTATTATTATGACTGATCTATAAAAGAAAAGAAAGTTAAGAATTAATTAATCCAATGGCAAAAAAAAAAAAAAAATTTCTGGTCAGGTATACTTCCTTGTTGATGTATTTTTAATAAAACCGCAATACGAAAGACTTAAAAACTTAAACAAAATATTGTCATGTACTTGGAATTTTCAATGGAATCAGTTGTTTTCTAAATTACCTGTATTAATTATCACTGACACATTTTTCCTTACTTTTTTTTAACAATTGAACACTAAAAAGACGTAAGTGCAGTGAGGTCCTCAAATGGGGAACAATATGGGTGATTACGTACCACTCGCGGAATGGTAACCGCGCCCAAGATATATATTTGGAAAATTTAGAAATTATATAAAAATCATCAAACAAACAAAAGGCATTTCTATAAATTCATAATTTGACTGATCCCGATCAATTGCATTCAGTGGAAGTACTTATTTGCAGCTTTTCGCTCATAAGAATCCCTCTCTATTTGACAGACACAAAACTATTGTATGTATACGTAAGAAAAATAAATAAAAATCTTTAAAATATTTATTTAAAGTCTTGAAAAAAATTCATATCATCCAACCCCTTTCACAGCTCTTCAAATGCATAACAACAAAAAATGAAATAGAATAAAGTAAAAGTGCTTCTGCTAAACATTTAACACAAAAGAATTTCGCTTTAAAATAACAAAAGAAAGAAATGCAAACAAAAAAAAAACCTAGAAAAAAGCAACAAATATAAAAAAAATTGCGCTTAAAAAATAATACGTTTATGCCTTAAGGAGCCGTCATGTGGAAGTCGTACGGAGAAAAGAAAATAACAAAAATTGTAAAACAAGAATAATGTGTTAAAATTGCTTAAATTCATTAGTTGAGTTGGGTAGACAGATTAAAAAGAAATGCGTGCATGCATACTTGAGATGGAGTCTATGCTCTGTAAATGTAACACAATAACAACAACACCACTTAAAGTTGTTAGACTCACTTAAACAACTAAAATCCATGTTCAGTACATGGATGCAAAATGCAACAAACCTCTATTGAGTTAAACATAACTGTTACACACAGACAGCTATACATAATCTCACACATCCATAAACATACAATATAGTTCACAAAGCTACACAAATACAGGGCAATGCATACACATAAGGGAATCCAGCACAGAAAATATTTAAGATGATAAAATGTGATTTTTCTTATTTTATGAAGGATAAAAAGAACCCAGTTCCTTGTTTGTTAATTTTGTTTTTTTTTTTTTAACGTAAAAGTTCGTAGTTAAGAGCAGCAGATGTTTTCTTTTTGTTGTTGGTTGTTGATAATATAAAAAAGCAAAAGCAAGACAAAAAAGTATGCATGTTATATGAAGAACACACAGCAAATTTTGCTGCATGAAAATGAAAAGGACTTTTGACAAAAAACAGACAGTCAGGAGTAAACAAAACAAACTTGTATTTTTTCGCCCATATAATTAAACGAGAGGACTGCTAACTCTGATTTGAAAGCCATAAGCATGAAAGTCATTCAAAAAAATTAATATTCGATCAAGTTTTACTTTCCGATCGGCATATTTTCACTTCCGTAATTGTATTCTGAACGTTTTTGATTTACAGATTGCGTTTAGTTTATATTACGATTTTACTGTGATAGGACTTTTTGTAATGATAAGCATTTGCTTAAATTTTTTTACCTGCATAGCTTAAATTAAGCTTTTTTCTATTAACATACAAAGCTTATTTTACTGCCAGCCCCTAAATATATGCAAGTTTTTAATTGTTTACTACAAATGAAGTTAACAGAAAAATGCAATGTGAAATCCATTTCTAATATTAAAAGTGGTTCGAGAACAAACATAATATTCGTTTTTGTTTTCTAAGGACTGATCTTCCGAATTTGAAGGCACTTTCAAGCGGAATTGTGTTCTGTGACATGACTGAATAATGAATTTTTTTATTTTTTTTTTGGAAAATACTTGCATGTCACTTAGGTGGTAATTGTTTTTCTTACTCACATTATAATTCGTTAGGGAGTGATCTTGCATGACATCTCTTAAAATTTCCAAGAAGTTCTATAGTATTAAATAAATTTTCAAGTATATAATTACATGCAATACAAGGACATTCATTACTCAAAGCAAGTCACTTCTAAATGTTTGCGGTTGCCTAATTACATACTAGTTGAGGCCTACGTCAAGGCCAGCTAAAACATTATTTTCCCCATTTAGACACATACACATTTATGTCTGAAGGTGTTTATTTATAGATACTGAAATAAAGTACAAGTGTATATGAGTTGCACAAATGAAACAACAAAGGAAAAATTTATCAGTCCAGACTTGGCACACTTTTATGCATTTTGTTAAAACTGTTTGTTCAAAGTTAAAGCAAATAATAAAATAAAATAATAAAAGTTCATTAACTAAACACACTAAAATAAATAGAGGCTCACAATCCAAAAAAAAAAAAAAAAAAGGGTAGCACTCCGTGAGTGCCGACAGAAGTGAAAAGGTTTTGTGATTACAACAATACACGTGCTATTGCCAAAAAAATTATGCGTAGATATAAACAATTATATAAATACATGCAACAAATTTAACCACTTATCAAGGCGAATGCAACAGGTGAGCTTACTAGCAAAGCTGACTGAGCTCGCTTTATAATAAATTTTAATACAAACTAATATAGTTTGAAGAGAGTACATAAAAAATGGTTACAGTTTGGTACTCATACGTATTAAAATGCGCTAAATTTGTTTGTGTGTTTTGATATGCAGCGAGTGCTTTATACCAACAAAATACATGTTGTTTTTGGATTGTTGTACTTGTTGTCGAAATGCGCATACCTGGTAGTTTTGCCATACCACTTATTGTAAACGCAAATGCAACTGCGCCCGAGAAGTTAACAACCTAAATTTTTTTCGCCCAAAATGATGAGTGCGCCCTCTTTGGTGCACCAAAAAGTGAGTGTTTTTCTCATATATGGCAACATCACCCACGAGAGAGGGCGCTCTCTTCATTTTGAGCGAAAAAAATTTAGGTTGTTAACTTCTCGGGCACACAACATTTTTCTTTAATCTATTACAGCAGTCGAAGTCGAATCGAGAACCGTAATAAACCCCAAAATCTGTAGGTTGTTAACTTCACTCCGATTAGGCATTCGCACAAACAGAGATGCTACAAGCGTGACGGTGTCGCGAGTTCTGAGGTTTTATCTCATCCAAAACCTTCGCATCGCGCCAATAGAAGTTTTCACTTCAAAAAAAAAAAAAAAGAGAATGCAGCCAACAACAATTCGTTTTTCGCTCTAAACTATTTGGACCAGCAATAATTTAAACGTCTCTCCTTTTGTACAGATTTTTTAATTCTTTACATCATTTTAACAAGACCAAAGTAGTGGCTTTGTTCATTTCTATGATATAAGAACTTGTATTAAAAAAATGAAGCAATTTCTACTGAGATTTTTTAGGGACCCCGCCCAAAAAGGCAGGATAGATGTAATCTCATCAAAGGACTTTAGGGGTGATTTTTCAATGCCTCAAAATATTAATTAATTTATTATTTTTGATGAAAATTTTTAAAATATTTCTAAAATTTTTCCGATTACAGCAGCATTATTTATTACGAAAAAGCTTGAAATCGCAATTTTTTTATTTTATTTCCAATCCGAATCTTAAACTCTTCTTAATCCTTTCGTAAAATTATAAAACGATCATCGACAATATACAAAAACAACTCTGCACGCATGGTGTAATAAAAACAGGTAAAATCGCCCAGCATGCTGTGTATTTTTGTTTTATAAATGTCAAACTGCATGTATCAGAGCAACAAGCTGATTAAAAATTTGTAGCAGCGAAGTGAAGTGAAGTATAAAATTTTATTTGGAAATTTATATATAAAAAATTAAAATATCTGTTGTAGAGAAAAATTAACTTTTGACATTAAAAAACCCCAACCTAAAATTTAATTTATTAACAGCCGAACTTCCTGTAAAACCTGTAAAAAGCCGAAGTTTTTGGCAGCGGCTCAAATTTACAAAAGCGGCGGTGATGGTCGGCTTTTTCTCTGTTTTTGACACACAGAAAACATTTTACACTTACAAAATGCCTGTTGTATTTAGTTTAGGGACAATACTACCTAATTTATCATGTCTGTGCGAGTGGTAGTTTAAAATCGAAACTACTTATTTGTTCAACAAATTCTTATACATTTGCGTGGCACGCATACTCATACATACATATGTAAATTTGGAGGATATTATCGTATGAATATTAAACAAAGCTTTTTAAGATCTCAATAGGTTGAGAAATGGTAAGAAGTAGATTTTCGAAAATCTAAGATGGTGGCTGTGCTCAAAGTCAAACGAAGAGTAATACCACTGAATCCTGCTTAAATATTATTAGAAAAAATATTTAGGTGATATTGAAATATGAGAGTATTTACTCAAACAATCATCCAAACTATCAGCGGATTTTGTCATTTTACACTTTTACACGCTATTTTGCACTTTTCTTCGCAATTCGTCACTATGAGGGAATAACCAAAATTTTAGGACAATTTTAGTATACATACTCGTATATTAGATATGAGTGGCAATTTTGGCATAGCGATTATAATCGATTATAATTATAATGAATAATTATTCATATATCATTTAATATTAGTCATAATATTCGGAAACATTTTTTTTTCCAATTTTATTATTTATTGAATCTTCAATTATAAATTAAAACATCAATAAGTTGTTCAAATCAAATCTTTTAATTTCAACGGTTGATTTTTGTTGATTTACATCTCTCGTATACGGCTGAGAGAAAGAGTATCCCTCCTCCTCAGCCGGGCGTGACCTCTGCACTGTAGAATATTCCGCGCAAGTGGATTTGGGTGCAACGTAAGTTTTTTTACATATTTTTTCGCGTGTTTTGAAAATACTGTCTTCACCAACGGAACATCAAGATCTTTATGAATTCGATGATTTCTGACATACAACGGGGCTGCTGTAATTGCACGTAGAATTTTATTTTGTCGCCTTTGAATTTTTTCTACACTCGATGCTGAGGCAGTGCCCCATAACTGGATTCCATAGGACCATATTGGTTTCAGGATCGCGTTGTATAATAAAATTTTACAGTCTAGGCTTAGTATAGAATTTCTTCCAATAAGCCAATTCATTTGGGCTGCTTTTAATTTCATTTGTGTCAACTTTTCGTCTATATGCGGTTTCCACGTCAAACGACGATTAAGATGAACGCCCAGATATTTTACTACAGTGTGTTGCGGTATAGTTTCGGTGTTGATTTGGGCATGATAGGCGGGCATGTTTCCCTGCGCAATGTAAAAGTGACGTTTTTTTTTTTTTTTTTTTTTTGTGGTAGTTTTATTATTTATTGAATCTTCAATTGTATATTGGAACATCAATAAGTTTTACAAATCTCAAATCTAAAAATACATTAATATATGTTTAGCCAGTGCTAAACAAAATTTTTAATTCCAACTGTTGATTTTTGATGTTTTACATCTCTCGTGTACGGCTGAGAGAAAGAGTATCCCTCCTTCTCAACCGGGTGTGGCCTCTATAATTTAGAATGTTGCGCGCAAGTGGATTTGGGTGCAATACTAGTTTTTCAATATATTTTTTTGCGTGTTTTGAAAATACTGTCTTCACCAACGGAACATCGAGATCTTTGTGAATTCGCTGATTTCGGATATACCAGGGGGCTGCAGTAATTGTACGTAGAATTTTGTTTTGTCGCCTTTGAATTTTTTCTACATTTGATGCTGAGACAGTGCCCCATAACTGGATTCCATAGGCCCATATTGGTTTCAGGATCGCGTTGTATAACAAAAGTTTACAGTCAAGACTTAATATAGAATTTCTTCCAATAAGCCAATTCATTTGGGCTGCTTTTAATTTCATTTGTGTCAACTTTGCGTCTATATGCGATTTCCATGTTAAACGCCGATCAAGATGAACGCCTAAATATTTTACTACAGTGTGTTGCGGTATAGTCTCGGTGTTGATTTGTATAGGCGGGCATGTTTCCCTGCGTAAAGTAAAAGTAACGTGTACACATTTCTGCTCATTCACTTTTATCCGCCATTGTTTTAGCCATGTTTCCAATTTTGAGATGTACCCTTGTAGATTCCGGGAAGCTTCTACAGGATTTTCATGAACGCTTAGAAAAGCCGTATCATCAGCAAATGTTGACGTGTGAATGATACTGCTTAACGGTAAGTCAGAGGCATATATTAAATAAAGTAAAGGACCGAAGATACTGCCTTGAGGGACTCCGGCTTCAATTGACTGCGGGGGGCTTGTAAAATTGCCTTCCTTAACTACAAATTTTCGTTCCTCTAGATAGCTTTTTAAGAGCCTGACGATGTTTGCGGGTAGATTTTGTGTTAATTTGTGGACAAGACCTTCGTGCCATACTTTATCAAAGGCCTGTGCGACATCAATGAAGAGTGCGGAGCAACATTTCTTTTTTTCAAAAGTGTCTCTAACAATATTAACAAGTGTGTGTGTTGGTTAATAGTGCTATGTTGTCTGCGAAAACCGAACTGATGATCTGGAATGCATCCATTACTAGTCACTATAGGCATCAGCTTGCTCATATACAGCTTTTCAAAAAGTGTTGAAATGTTGGGCAATAGACTAATAGGCCGATAGGATTCAATCTTCGTATGATTCTGGCCGGGAAACATAAGGGAAAAATTATTCAAATAAAAACGCAATGAAAGAACGAACAAAATCTTTTTTAAAAAAATAATTAAATTAAATCCTCAAACTTTTATATTGTGGACAACAACCAAAAATGCCATTTTGGGACTTTATTAATATCTTAAATTATAGAAATTTAGTTGAAAATGTTTTAAAGTCTACTGATGATTTTTTTACATTGAACAACCAACTCTTTGAATTTTATTTGTAATTAAAACCATGCGTATGTATGTTTTCATGTTTCAAACTATGAAAAGAAAAATCGATAAATACAAATTATTTTTCTAATAAAAAAAGGAAATAAACCATTTGCTATGAAATATTTCTAAACAGTTCTCTTCAATTTTGGTTAGTACGAAATTCCTTATGTCTGATTGCTCACTACTACGGACTATGAGTGTTTGTTGAATATTAGTAGTGAGAAATCAGACATGGGGAAATTCCTACTAACCAAAATTGTTTCAATATGTAAAAATGTAATAAAAACGAATTATAGCAATTCTCGTATTCTATTTCTGTTGAAAACTTGGTTAAAGCAAAATTTAAAACTTTAAATTTAAAACAAGTGGTTTACAAGAACTGTCAGTTATGCTTACCTTATAGCCATTATATTATGATATCAAATAATAAATTAGTTTAATTGTTCAAGTAGCAGTTTAACAACTAAAAGCTTCACAGTTTCTAATCTATCGGAAATGGAATACTCAATATTGAGTTTGCTGAATTTATTTTATCCTTTTAAATTGACTTTGGCTTACAACTGTGTTTCTCTACGATGAAAAAATACGTCCTGGAATCTTTAAAGATGTTTTTATCAATGTTTATTCGATAATAGCTTCGATAAGTAATTATTTCCTGAACAGTGAACCCCCGCCTGTGTGACTATATTCTACATAGATATCTTTTGACCGTCAGAAAGGTCATTTTGACACAAAGAAATGATCAAAAACCGTTAAAATAATATGGTATTGAGAATTGTTTTGTGCTCAAATCAATTGATTGAACGAATTCAACTCCTGTCTATTTCTAAAGGTTATGCCACAATTTTATAAATGTAAAATTTTAAACATGATCTCAAAAATCGAAAAGCAAAAATCTTTATCTCACCACTATTTAACGCTTCCAGATAAAGCAAAACTTCAGGCAACACAAAACTTTACTCGGTGAAATCACCGTCTACATCAATAGAGATAAGAGGTAAAATGTAATATCATACAAGTGACAAAATACCCAGAAACCGCCAAGGAAAAATTAAGTATTTACATCAAAATAATTTCCACCTAATAGTGTAGAATAGCCAAAAAAAAATCGTTGAGCCAAGATTGTTTCATTCAATTTAGAATTAATTTTTATTTTTTTGAGAGATTTTTCAAATATCTATCGTTTTTTTAGTTAGGACCAGCACTCAGGGGATGACCTCTACGTATGCAGTGCACTATGCCGGATCTAGGAAAAAAGGTTGTGCGAACGAGGATAAATCGAGTAGTATTTGTGGACATTTGACTTGAACTTTGAAAGCACCCTGAAGGTGCCAGGAAAGACCTCTGCGGGAAGTTTATTCGACTACAGTTCGAATTTTCTATGTAACGTGTAGTGCTGTTCATTGGCATATTGACCACAAAGGGATATGCACTTACAGAAGAGCGTGCTGTACGTGAAAGAGACGGGTTTCGGGAACAAGGTCCCTGATTTCTGTAGAACACTTGCCGTTTAGTAATGACAGAACAGTGAAACAAATCACACATTACGTCGATGCTCCACTGAGTCAGTAGAGAGCTTTATTCCATTTTTAGTCGGATATCGGTGGTATAAATATTAAAGAGATCAAATGGAGTGAAATATGTCTCACACTTTCTTATGAAACCGATACACTTGAATGCATATTTTGAGACATGAAAAATGTGACCATTCCATCGAAAGCACAATGAATTTTCATGCCAAGAACATCATGAGCTTCTGATTACTCAATATTTATAGCATCCGTAATTAATTTTGTTGTTTGGAGCGGTTTTCTCTAATACTAATAATTGTACAGTCGAAAGCGGTAACTTCTAATTGGTTTTTTTTTTTTTTTTGAAAATTTAAAAATTTTGTCCTTTCTCGTCTTTGAGACTTGTAACTTTAAAAAATTTATTATATATAAGATTTTTTTTTTTAATTTTGCAAACTTTGTAATTGTTTCTACCATACGTGCTGTACTTAGCACTTCTCAGCAACACTATGGATGCGAGTTGTTGTATATGTGCAACGTATTGCTGCTTTTCTGTGTTGTTAACGTTTCAACTCATTTTCCATGTTTCATATTAAGTTTTTTTCTGTCTTTTTTTCCCCCACGAACGGAAAATATTTACGTTCTTTTTTTATATAATTTTTTTTTTTTTTTTTTGTTTGCTTCTGCATTAATGAAAAACAAACAAAGGATGGAAAATTTAAACAAAAGATGACACACAAAAACAAAAAATGTTTGTCTTCAACACTGAATTTTTTAAAGTTTTAGTTTTTCGATTTTTCTCTTTTTTATTTTGTTGCTTTTGTCTTAAGGACTGGCACAGATACACTAGCGGCTTTGTGTTCTTTTGTGTATGTCCTTCAAGAGTGGCGGGAAGTTTTTTTTTTTTAGGAAGGAGTAAAAAGTCGCAAGACATCTGCAAAGAGGCGAAAAATCTTTCAAAATAAATTGTTAAAAATGACACAAATATACTTATATGGCAACAGCAGAAAGCGAGTATATTAAATTGTTTTTTAAAACATAAAGAGATTTTAAAGCAATTTTCTTGTTCAAAAATACGTTTGAACAGAAAGATATTAAAAAATAAAAGAAAAGAACATCATGTGGTACTTGACCAGGTTTCTTTGGCTTAAAATAGCAGCATGTTATTAGTGCTTAAATTGAAAGTGTTTGTTTTTACTTGATTATATTGAGCCATTGATGCAATAGAGTCATAACTCAAAATATAGAAAAATAATTGTCTTATCGTTCTTCATATATGGCTCATCATAATAACTTCATCCAAATATTTTATATACTAAACTTTAGAAAGAAAAATAACTTTTTCTTTTCTACTAAGTTGTTAGAAAATAAAAAAAATTTAAACTCGTTTTCTGATACACTAATTTTTTTTTGCATAGGCCTGATATAAATATTTTTTTCGGATGATTAGATCATCGAATATATGAAGTTCTTTAATAAACTTAATTAATTTCTGTAAAGTAATGCCCTGATACAATATATATTTTTTTGCCACAGCCAGTCAAACGAGCAGTCTACGTGTCCTGTAGTCATCATTAGTGAGACTCTCGAATATCATCTTTATCATTCCATTAAAATTATTTCAAATTAAAAATATCTTATCGATTTAGTTATCAAATTTTTGGAAACATACAAATATTTCTCTTGAAAAACTGGTTAAATAGTTGATATACTTCTCAATTAGTATCCACTTTACGAAAATTGTAAAGACGGACAATTGAACGCTGATGAGAGGTGTAGCGGCCTTGAAATCAGTACTGATACGTTCTGCTAAAAACTGATTGGATATAATTAATAATATTTTCCAACATACAAAAACTCTTAGTAATTTTGAATTTTCATTAATTCAATAAAACTGAACTTGAGCCTGATAATATTACTTTTCATACAAATATATAATTTAAAAAAGATCTACAAGAAAATCTAAATTCCATACTTGTATGTAAACAACAATTTGGCCTCTTTAAAACACTTTGTACCACCGTCTAGCACAATCTATTTAAAATTTGTTCAGCGAAATTCTCCAGTTCTTGCAACTAGACCAAATTTTCAAATCCTTAGTTTGATATTTTATATGAAATATATCCAAAGAATACTGGTCTCTATATGGGAGTGTCTAGTGACACAGTTTTTACCCTTCATAATATTACAGCTTTTCAACATGGTTTTCAAGAAAGAAGTTTAATTTATCTTTTGAAACTTCAACCCTCTCCCGATCCCTCTTTTTTACTGTTCACAAATAAGATATTTCTAAACGCAACAATGACATAACCCCCCCCCCCCCCCCACCACAAATTAAACAAGCCAAAACAGAATCATCACACTAAGCAAAATGAAAAAGACAACAAAATTGTTGAAAAGAAAGCACAAGATGTTGAGAGCAGAGCAGAGAAAAAAACTTTAGTTCTTAATATTAAATTTTTCTTTATTGCTGGTGCGTTTAAGATATAAAACTTTTATTCAAGTTCTTATCTCGAGCAGCTCAACTGAGTTTGTTATTTTTTATAACATGAAAGAAAAATAATAATAAAAGAGTAAATACACTTATTCACTCACTCACTCACTTACTCACTTAATGTTCATTTCAAGACAAGAACCAAAAAAAAAAAAAAATAATAAAAATTGAAATTTATACTCATTTATAGTTTAGTGATAGTTTTTATTAATTTTGTTTTTTATCTGCTCTCTTTATCTTTAGAACACAATTTTTCTATTGAAAAAGAGTAATTGCCTGTAATATATGAATGGCTTGATAATAAATTTGTTGAATGATACACAAACACACACACACACAAACACAAAAACATGCACACTGCATAAACAAACAAAAGAGAAACTTATATATCTTTGAAATGAAAACTTCTTTAAACAATGCTTTGATGCATTTTCTATTATATGGGGGTCACTTTTGTGTACGAGGATATAATTATTTGTGCGCAAAAAAAACAGAGTACAAAAAATTTTAGATATTTAATTAGGAATAGAAGAAAACATTTCCAACAGCGAGTGAAAGAAGAAGTGAATTGAGAAGAACAAACAAAATTGCGTTAACAAAAATGCAATTAAAAAGTTGTTTGCCAAACAGAAGCGAAAAAGTTTAAGAATTACAATTTAAATCATTATAAAATATACAAAAGTTTTAATTGTACAATTTGTGAAATATACATACTATGAAAGAGATTGGTAGAGGGGGAGAGAGTGAGAGGGGCAGTTAGCTAAAAAATATAATTTTATATTAAAAGTATCTCATGAATTTTGATATTTAAACAAGAAAACTGGAATTAGTTTTTTAAAAAGCAAGTTTGAACTCTGAGTTGAAAGAAACTACAGCTAAAGTGGCAATCAAGGATTTCAATATTTATGTATCGACAGCCAATCAATTGAATATCCTTTTTACTTTCGATGGTTTTGAATACCGTAACCTGCATCTGAAAATAAATGGATATGATACTGTTAAATAGACAGAGTAAGTTTTCCATCATGTTTTTATAAATATTGAGCAGGCCTATGGAGGAGGAAAAATCTTGTTGCGTGCTTTTTGAGACATTTATGGCACATTTGATAATTCAATAAATTGCTTTCTTCGGAGAACAGCAAAGTTAATGATTCTATGAGAAACTCCATGGTTAGCATTATTGTAATCAAAGGGTGTCCCCATGCTGACTTTTAATCCCCACTTAGTGGTGATTGAAGTACCTCTCCCCCTTCTTATTGAGCAAGAGACTGGTGTTGGCTGAAGTGGTTAGCACGTTGGCTACTAAGCAAACAATGACTTGGGGTCTTGGTTCAAACCCTGCACAGAGCAAGTCAATCAACATAATTAATTTCTCTAATGTACATAAATAAATTGAAATATAACTGTTGTCGGACTATTTGAGTGATGAAGGCATAGCACTGGTTACTAAAAAACTGTTCCGACAGCGATTGATGCTGTTCCAAGCTAAAGTACACAACATCGCCCTCCTTCATCGGTTAGCAGAAACATCGGCGAAGTAAAACAATTAATAAAATGCCTGCTAATACTGCTTAACAACAAAGTTAGTGCGCCTACTTAACACCGTAGGCGCTTCAACACTGGTATAAAAATTAACATAACGCGCTAAGCAGAGTTGTAAGAGAGTTAAAGTTAAGCCTTCTAAATTTTCACCATCTATCTTCTCTACCCTATCCCTTTCCCTGAGTTCCGGCACAATGCACATACATAGGGGTCATCCCGTGAGTGCTGGTCCTAAGTAAAAAAATTAAATAAAGGATATCCAATTTTATGTTACGCCAAAGTTCTGCTTGTGATGGCAACGGGCAAATATCATTTCTCATTTGACTCATATGAAATGGAAGCAACATATTCATAGCGTAGCATAAAAAGCTACATGGCCAATCTGGGTGGCGTAGAGCTTTACTGAGTGCACAATAGTGCAAAAAATTAAGGTGAGGTCAGTCACTAAATATCCCATAATTTGTGTGGTGGCATGACACTTAGCAGATAGCAGCGACAATCAAACACTTCAAGGTTCAAATATTGCCCAAATCTGCCCATTGAGGTCTTGATATGAATACAAATAATTATTAAATGATCTAATGAGATCTCTGATTTTTGTTTAGTTCTCAGAAAATATGCGTGCCAGCAGTCATCAATTACAATTACATCGTCCTGAAAGCAGCTGCTAGGGATGTCTAGTGGCAAAATAAACTGTAATTTTAGGTTCAAGAGCAGACTCAATATCGAATTCCTCTTACAGACATGTGATAGCTAAGTGCTCTTACTATTGATTCCAGAAGCTCCCGTTGATTCACAAATACATCGAAGAAAGAAAATGACGATGCGGCTGGAGTCATGGACCCAAAGTGAAAATCTCTTTGCACAATGGCATACAATATTTTTTTAAAGTGGACCATTAAAGATTCGCATAAAAGGTTATTTACTAACATACCTTCAAACGTCCGTTTTTGCTGGTTGTACAGCTTCCCTGTTGCTTTCATAATTTTTCAGTGTCCTTTCCAGTGACACATATAAAAATATTGTGTCACGATGTTTGTTATCGAACTCCTCCGAAACGGTTCGACCGATTTTAATAAAAAAATTTTTATTTAATTTTATATTTTAAACCGCTATGGGCACGAGGAGGAAAGGGAGGGGCCAATTACCGTATTTACTAAACTATTAACCCAATTCGTATGTCAAAGAGAACAAAATTAATTATGTTGTTGAAGGAGAGATGGTGCTACCTACGCCTCTTGTCGTCGTTCGATTTCAAATAGTCAAGTATAAAATAGAGGGTTGATGAGTGGGGAGAATGTTTGTCCCAGAGAAAAAAGAAATAGATTCCGGTCGAAGCTGGCACAATCATCTAGTATATTTATAAATATTTTGAAATAGTTTTTTACTAGTGATAGGCTCGTGTAAAAACAGAGTAAATTTTTTTTCTCGCTTCCTCCAAATTGAAATCTGGAAAATTTTATATTAAAATAAATAAAAAAAATATAATTTAATGCAACTTTTAATAAATAAGAGGCAACTAAACTTATACTTTAATTTATTTGATTTCAAAAAAAAAGTTGCATTTTACATTTGTGGAACAGACTAGATAGAAAATGATTTGTAAATTTATATCATATATTTATTTTTTATATATTAAATCATCTGCATTTACTGAAAACATCGGGTCGAAGACATACAACGGACAAGTATTAATTAGCATTAGGGATCGATGCTGATATTTCACTGACACTCAACAGAGACGGGTCTGATACGGAACTGATACGGAGCGGATAAGTGTTAATAGTCCTTTAATGTTTATTTTTTTAATAATCAGGCAATCCTTTATTGGTGGGAAGAAACATGTTTTAAAAAGCTTTTTTTCTTTTCCATTTTAATAAGGAAGCAAAGTTAACGCTTACTGTTGATGCTTCAAAAGTGGCAATCGGTGGAGTTTTGCAACAAATGAATAAGGGAAATTTGGAACCTTTAGCTTTTTTCTCTAAGAAACTAAGTTCTTCTGAAATTAAATACAGTGCTTTTGATCGGGAATTATTAGCTATTTATTTAAACATTAAACATCTTAGATATTTGTAAGAAGGAAGAAATTTTATTGCCTATACTGATCATAAGCACCTTATATTTGCTTTGAAGTCAAAAACCGAAAGAAGTTCAAGGCAGGTTAGGCACTTAGTATAGTATATATCTCAATTTACGAGTGATATGAGGCATATTAATGGCAATGCTAATATGGTGGCTGATACTTCATCTAGAGCATTTGAAATATACTCTTTTAGGGATTCTGAGATTGATCTGAAAGGCTCATGTGAAGAGCAGAAAAAGGATAAAATTATTTTAGATTCTACTCAGGACAGAGATAATCATTTTAATCTTAAATTGATCAAAATACCAATCTGTTATGTAGAAATTTGGTATGAGTGTTCCTTAGGCTCACCAAGACCTTTCGTACCATCTAATTTGCGAAGAATTGTTTTTAAAAAATTGCATGATGTTTCACACCCAGGAATTAGGGCAACGCGACAATTTGTAAACCGATGTTATTTTTGGCCAAATCTGAACAAAGAGCTCAACATATGGCCAAAGGAGTATAGACATACAAAATCACCAATAGTTAAAATTGATATACCAAAAAGGAAGATTTGAGCATATACATATGGATATAGTAGGACCTCTACCATTTTCTCGCGGGCACCGATATTTGTTGACAATAATTGATCGTCACACTCGATGGCCTGAAGTATATCCTTTAAAAGATATTACAACAGATGTTATTATTGATACTTTCATAAGGAATTACATCTCTCGTTTTGGAGTTCCGTTGTATAGAACCACAAATCTGGGTAGACAATTTACTTCCAATACTTTTAAGGATTTTAGAATGTTTTAGGATTACAACTTCTCCGAATCATCCTTAATCTGACGGCATGATTGAAAGGTTTCATAGGCAAATCAAGGCAACATTGATGACTATGGGTAAATCAACAGATTGGTTCGACGAACTACCGATTGCTTTGCTAGGACTCCGATCCATATTCAAAGAAGATTTACAAGCTACGCCTGTAGGAGATGCTGTATGGCCAAAATTTACGTTTACCAGGAGAAATAGTAACTTTTACAGAGAATTACCATGTGCTGTAAAAAAATACACTCCTAAAAAAACCAGTGTTAAAATTCCAAACTCAACCGAGCAGTTAAAAGACTTGGACTGGCAAATATAATGAAGAAACCAAAAGAACATAGAAAAACAATAAAAAAAAATTTATCTTGATTGAAAAAAAATTATAGTGTAAATTAAACAAACAAAAACCTTAGTTTAGCATACTCCTAAAGGGTGTTTTATATACGTACTCGTATGTACGAACAACGTATGTATGCATGTATTCAGCAGCCAGTTGTGATGATGATGGTTGTAAAATAGCAAAGATTTTTTTCACAAAAATTTCACAATAGAATTTGCATACATTGTTATGAGTTTCGTGGTACTGCAAGAATACCGAATAGTTACCATTTCTTTTTTCTTCTTTTTCTTTTTTGTTCTTCTATACACAATTTTGTATAAATAAAATTTTAAAAACCAACCGCAAATAGAAACTAACAACACTGATGAGTGTTAGAAATCTTAAAGATTTTTAAGCAATAAAAAATTAAAACAAAAAAAAAAAACATATGAAAAAAGTAACGAAAAAAAAAATTTAAATAGAAAAAAAAAACACAGTAAAAGAAAGATTCAATAGATGAAAGAATTTAATTACAGTGAAAGCGAAAATTGCTAGCTTCGTCAAATGTTCAGCATATGTAAAATTTAAAAAGGATTAAAATAAAAAATAAACAAGTACTGAAAGCATTTGCACATGAATTCTGACGAGGTTTAGTGGCTACTACCGAAAAAAAAATCTAAAGGGATGTTTAGATATTAAATTGTTCTTTTGTTTTTTTGAAATACGTTAACAATGCATAATTTTCCTCTGATTATTACATTACGAACTTTAGCCTGTATAAATATCAACAAATAAAATAAATTTTTTCTGCGTGGGTTGCAACATCAGCATATATAGCAAATGTTGCACATACTGAAAAAAATTATATAATAATAAATAAAATTACTAATTAGATCTAACATTAGCAATTAATCGTTTTTTTCTTTTTTTTTTTTTTTGCTATTCATAGTCCCTCATTAAATTTTAAATATATACAAATGAATAGCCAGCCATTATTAAAATTTAACGACTCTCATGTACTCATTCCAAAAATAATGTTTATTTTTAAGTATCGGTTGCATGAAATAGGAAATCGATGTTGACATCAACAAAGCCGATTTTGCTTATTAAAATTTAAATAATTTTATTCAAAATTATAAAACAAAAATGTTTCATGCAAAAGGAAATTAACCAACAAACAAAAATTAATAAAATAAAAAAATTTTAAAAAAAAAAAATAAAAATTAACAAAACGCAAAACATAAAACGTCAAATTATTCAATTATTTAAATTAACATGAACATATGTATGTATGTATTAATCGTTATTTTTGCAATAAAAATCAGAATTATTTGATTAAGCAGATATTTTTGTGTTTTGTCAAAGATATCACTAACAGTTGGGTACACTACTCGGGGTGGCTCTAAGTTCAGCCAGTGTTGAGTGATTTTGCCTGGTAAATTGCTGCTCACTATCAAAAATCTCAGATGGTCGTGAATTAGGGAGTTTGTTGCATCTTCTATACCCACTAATGGTTTCGCTGACCGTTCGTAGATACAACACCTTGAAATTACTCATGATAGACATTCTATTAAAGTAGAGTAGAATAACGTTTCTTATGACCTCACTGAATTACTTAGTCCTTTTGGATGAACCTTTGGAGAGGGTCCTGCATTAAAATATGATGGTTCTAGTGGGTTTACATGTCACATGGCATCTGGAATTGTTTTTAAGAAGCATATTATTCCGCTTAGCAGGTTGCATTAATGTCCTCTTGTGAAGGTGGCCAATGTTGGTAATTTTTACATATCCTGTAATTGAATCGGTAGAGCATTGTGTAGTGTGGTTTGCAATACTCGCCATTGGGTGTCAATGGGGACGGGTTTCATACTGTTTCAGCTTAATTTAAGAGGGAGCGATCGATGGCTTTAAACTTCTACGAGTACCTCTTTGTTCATACACCGGGAGGTGGTCGAGGCGGCAGTCTGGGCATTTACTCTGAATTTTAAATCGGATATAAAACTATTTGAAATTGTATGTTTTTTACATGGCAGCTCGAAAGAATTTTCTTTTCATTATAATCACAGAGTTGCACATCAGAACTTTTCTTCGGGATTTCACTTTTTCGTTAGTATATGTGGCGTGCGAGGCAAAGTGAAGTGAAAGAGGCTATCAAATACTACGCACACTATCTGAAGGCTACACACCGTAGACATGTGTCTTCCGTCAACAGAAATCTCTAACTTCATCCTTACTTCTTCAGTCCAAGAACTGAAAAGGGACATTCTAAGGACTTGAAAGTTAGGACCATCAATTTACGCTCTTTCAGCAAGTTTATTATGGCGGCTAAGTATTTGGTGCAAAGCCATCGTCGTGTTATATGCTTCTCTGAACCCAGCGGGAAATTCTCTTTCTGTGATGATTCGAATGCTCATGAAATTCGCTATGCTGAATTCGTATGAGTATAAGATATTGTGAATTATGATTAAATTCTACTCACTTTTTCCGTACTAATTGCTGATAAACATTAACGTCTGCCTAAATCTTTTATTTAAAACTATAGATTTAAAGAGTCAAAAAAAAAAAACTCCTTAGATATAAATTTATTTTTTGTACTCATTCAGTTTACATTCTTTACAAGTTGACAGATTTGAATACATCAACGCTTACGTTGAGATAAAGTTTCTTAATATTTTTTGTTTTTGTTTCCTAATTCTGCTCTTAGTAACAGTTCGTGTAATAAAAGACTTCACTGTCTCAAGCAATCACGTTTAAAACATGATTTTTTTTTTTTTATATCACAAACTTTTATTATTCATTTTTTTTTTTTTTTTGTTGTCTCTCTATTCATTCATCTAACTTAAGCATAAACTTTTAAAATTATTTATAAAAGACGTGTAGCTGGTAGAGAAACTTAAAATAAGAAAAAAAAAAACAAAAAACTTACCGTGTGCATCTTTAGAGGATAATGAACCACCCATACCGGAACTACTACTGGTACCAATGCTGCTGCCGCCACCAACAATACTCCCAGCACCGGTCGAACCCAAGCCGTGTAATGATATGGAGGCAGTATGAAGACGAGCTAATGCATTTTGTGTTGGCAGCAGCAGCAGAAATAAAAGTAACATTAAAATTCGTATCAGGTAAGTGCTGGTTGTAGGTGTTAATGTTAATGTTCTTGTTTTTGTATATCTTGATAAAGTTGCTGTTGTTGTTGCTGCTGTTTGAAAACAGCTACAACAACAAGAAGAATACCAAGTTGTTGGCATTAAGATATGACATTTATAGCACTTCATTTTACTGTTTTTTAACAATATGCTCTTCTCAGCTGCTTCTACTCTGTCTTCTTAGGGTTTTTATTGTTATAAAAGAAACAATTTTAGTCTCTTTAATTTTTTTTTCCTCTGGCTTTTTCTCTGTTTAATAATTGCAAGACATACTTTTCATCAACTTAATGTTAAGTTTGGTTTTTGTTTTTCTTCTTTCTTTTTACTCTTTGAAAGTGTTGTATTTTTTCTCCTGATTTTTCTCAGTTAAAATTTCATTATTTTGTTCACTGGTGTTTTTTTTTTTTATTTTTTGTTAATATTTCTTTTGAATTTTTGTTTTTTGTTTTTTAATTATTTCTTGCAAATGAAAATGATATGGTTATGGCTGGTAACTGCAAAGAAAATTAAAAATATACCAAATTATTATATGGCAAAAGACCTTTTATTTTTAATGATAACAATCCTTGTATGTGTGCGTGTGTATGTACATTGAAAAGATTTCAGTTAACTGATTCGTTAGTGAGTTTTAATTTCTTTCATTTTAATCCTGGCAGTTGTTGAAAATTTAAGAGATCTTATTTTATATAACAATTAAAATTCAATTGACTTAAAAAGAGGCATAATAACAATAAAAATGCTTCATTTATGTGATAAAAAGAAACTATAAATGCAGGAATGATGGTGAAGATATTCCCAATTATTCTGATAAATAAAAAATTTAATATTAAAAAATTTAAATTATCAAATCTTTGTTAAGGAATAAGATATTGAAATAAATTTGGATTTGTTGTCAATTTTAATTGGAAAAATTGTTTGTACAGATGTGAAATAGAGAAAAGAAAACAAGTTTTCTTTTTAATGTAACATTCGACGACATATTGGAAGACTAAGTGAGTCTGAATTTTTCGTTTTGTATGAAGACCTATGGGCAAATTCTACGCAGGATATTTTTTTTTAATAAGAAATTCGTTCTTGAGATGAAAATTAATAAATGAAACGTTCAACTGATTTTAAGTTTCAAATTATCTCTAAATCAATTGAATGTTTCGAAGGAAAATTATTGAGAAAAATTATCTAAATACTTAAAGGAGGCATATATCAACTTGAAAATTTCAATAGTTAAAAGTTATTAAATATTCAAAACGTAATTGAATTTAAAACTCTCTATTGAGTATTGAACACCACACACAATATCTTTTACTCACTAGTCTACTCAATAAATATTTTATTACTTGTTCGACAGGAGTTAAATTTACAGAACATCGGAATTATAAGCACAAACTCTAAAATTGTGGTATTTAGTGAATATACAAGAATATATAATACGTAAAGTAATACGGACGGCTTTTTTTTCTAAATTTTAGGACCAGCACTCAGGGGATGACCCCTACGTATGCAGTGCATTATGCCGGAACTCAGGGAAAGGGTAGAGAAGATTTATATTGAAAATTTAGATGTTTAACTCTTTTACAACTCTGATTTGCGCGTAATGTTAATTTTTATAGCGGTGCTGTGCTAAGTAGACACATTAACTTTGTTGTTAAGCTGTATTAGCAGGCATTTTATTAATTGTTTTACTTCGCCGATGTTTCTGCTAACCGACGCAGGAGGGCGATGCTGTGTACATTAGCTTGGAACAGCATAAATCGCTGTCGGAACAGTTTTTTAGTGACCAGTGCTATGCCTTCATCACTTAAATAACTCCGACAATAACTTATACAATGCCTCACTAATGTACATTAGAAAAATTTATGATGTTGGATGTCTTACTCTGGCAAGGGTTTGAATCCAGGCCCCAAGTCATTACCAAGATTTTTCTGGGAACCCATAGTGTTCAAAAAAAATGTATGCTAGAATTTTTTTAGCAAACACTTTTGTAAAGGTTTTAAAAACACATCATCGCTGGTGCAGGGGAATCGTTTTAAAAGGAGGATAATTTGACTTGCCCTGACTAGGTCTTGGAAAATTTTAGAACCCAGAGTAATACTCTTATGCTGCTAAGCACCAGACATTGACATAGAAGTTGAAGAACTGTTTCATTACAACTTCTGCAGTAGTCGTTGCAACTTAGACCCCTCCTTCTGTCATGAGTTTCAATACACTAGTCCCCTAATAGTCTTGTACGAAATTTAGCAAGAGCGAGTAGCTCGCTTTTCCTGTGCAGGCTTTAACAGAGCCTCTTGAACCTGGCCAGACGGCAGGCTTGAACCTGGATCAGTCAATTGCAGTAAGATACACTGAGGGAAAAACGACGTTGCAAAACTGACAACGAATGTGGTCAATATGACACCCTTATGTTGTCTCTTTTTTTATTCCGCTTGTTTACAAATTGAATTGAATTACTAACACAATTAATTTTTAGCACCGCCCGTTGCCAAATTGTAAACAAACGTTGTTGAATTGACAACGTAATGTTGTCAAATAGTACGCGTCAGGAAATTTCAAGTTTTTTTGATTTTCCAAATTTAGTTTAGAGAATTTGTGTCAAGTATAAAAAAGTGAACACGAATTAAAAAAATGGAGCATATTGAGTACCAATTGGTGGAAGACAAAAGTAATTTAGATGAAATATATGAAGATATTGTGATGGTCAGCGACACCTGTTTTGAAAGCTGCAATGTTGCTGAATATAGCGACAACGATAAATTAAAGGACTTCCTCGCTGCCATAAATAAGGAATTAATTTTTGATCATTTGAAATGTAAGTAAAAAGCAGTTTGAAACCACTACTTTTGATATGCGTTTATAATTTTATAGCCGCACAAGTTACATTTAGAAGCTCACCTTATTTAAAAAAGGAAGATTTGAGGGAAGCAGTTCCACCATTAGGGCTACGAGCAGAATTTAGAGAAAAGCTCCTTGCAAGGCATAATAAAACACTTTTTTTAAAAAAAATTAAATACAATATTTGGCAATCGTTTTAATATATTTTGGAATAGAATAGGTGCCTAAAAGTCGACACCAGTATGGTGTCAACTCGACACCGGTGTGGTGTCACTTTGACTCCGTTATGTTGTCACTTCGACACCATTCGACAAAGCCAGGTGCTGGACAGATCATCCACAGGAAGCTGGTTCATCTAAGCGAAAAGGGCTCTCGTTGGAGTCTACCTAAGTGCTTCAGTTATCAGGATCGCCGCCAGCCGGAAAATTTTGGCTAGAGTTTTACGATGGGAGCATTTCTCTATCGATGGTTTTTCTTAATAAACTCAAATTTCAAAAAAAAAATCATTTACGAGGTTAACGTATAAAGACAGTGATGTGTACATTTCTGTACATTCATGATTAACAATAGTCTGTTAATTTATTGAAATCTGCCGATGATTTGATATACGTTTCAGTAAAATAATAGCAGGCCTATCAAGCTAAGCCGACAACAAATTCATACTTTTATATTTTAAATTTATTTGCGAAAATATCTCAAAAAATATATTTCATTAAATTTAATTTAACCATAAAACTGCATAGAAAAAATCATACCAATAAATTCATATTCATGTTTATTGAGAAGTTTGACATGTATTTGTTTTAGAATGTGGCAATAGATTTTATTTCATTTAAAGTGATTTATGCAAAAACAATTAACAGCAGCATTAGTTTATTTACTTAAAACTTTTCAGGTCAAACATTGAGTACAAAAAAAGTAATTAAGAATTTATTATCCCCATTTTTTATTTATAAAACAATTTAGCCCATTTTTTCGTTTTGTTTTTGCTCTGCCGCACAATAAAACATTCATTCATATTATTTGTGTTTCCATTACACTTGAACTTCTCTTATCTCCTTTCGGAATTGTATTTGTTTATTCATCCTAATGTTATTAATATTGATATTCACTATTTTATTTATATTTTATTACGATTAAGTGTATTTTAATAGAAAAGAAAAATACAAAAAAAGAAAGAAACAACACAACTTGTTATTTGTCCACCACTTAGTTATAAGTAAACACACAGACACACACAGCTATAAATACTTATGTTTACTTAACATGTTTATTTGTAGGTTAAAATTGAAATTGCGTATATATATGTGTGTGTGTGTTAAAGGGAGAGTGAGTATGGTAGTAAGGATAAATGTATTAAAGTTATACAAACTTCATAGTCTACACATCCGGTATTTATGGTTCTTTAAATGCAGGGCACACAGCAAACATAATCCAACACAAATAAAATATAAATAAAAAAACAAACACAATTATAAAAACGGAAACGTGGCCTGTATCCGTTTAGTTTTTACATGCACATAGGACGTTTATTAAACAGAAAAAAAAACAGCCAGTAAACTACCAACAACAATAGCAGTATACTTGCAATAATAGCAAAGTATACAATGAAACTACAACAAATGTGACAATGCATATTTTATGATTAAACAATCACTGGCTCCTTTTAATCTTTTACAGAAAACAGTTCTCGTTTATCAAATAATTCCATTTGTTCATGCAGGCAATATTTGTTTAGGTGAAACTTTTAAAAATTATATTCACTTGGATTTTTTTATAGAGAAGTCGGTATTGAAAAAAGTTTTATTGTCTTCGAAGATCATGTAATTTCTTTATTGACTTATTGTACACTGAACTCTAGATGTCATAACGTTGCCGAAGAAATATGATTTTAGCAGGATGTGCAAAAGAAATAATTAAGGATATACTACGGCTAACACATGAATAAAAATCAAATGCTTGATTAAATATAACGACTGATTTTCGGTTAACTGAACCGATTCACAGTGGGGCATTTCATAATAAAAATTAAAACCAATATGCATTTTGCTAACAGACGACAATCCGATTTCCATAAAATTTCAAGTGCCATTTGAAAAGTTACAACTAAGTTTAATTTTCGATTTTATACATTTAGAGGACACACAGTCTCAAAAGCGCAAAGTGCATCATGTCGGATTTATAAAAAAAAAAAAAAAAAAACACAAACATTATTGCAGCTTATATTTTTGATCTCATAAAATCATGGATTTTCAGGTAGATTTTATTTAATACAAGAGTTAGAAAAATCTACCAAATAAATTTTAATATTTTACCTTCCTTGGTCCAGTGTTTCACTATTGGAGTAGTAGTAAAAACTAGTCCGACATTTTTTTTTTAAATTAATAACGATGCTTTTATTATTTGGAAAAAAAAAACAAAAGTTATACGCAGTTTCATATAAATTATTTAAAGAAGGAAGATTTTTTTAAATAAAAATTATACCTGCAAGAAATTTTTAAAACATTTAAAACGTAGAAAATTTGATGGTAGGAAGTAAATTGGCTATCAAATGATGAAATATCAAGAATCGGGCTGTCAAAATTTGACATTTACTTAGTAAAAAGTTGGGAAGTTTTAACAATGGAACGCTACACTCTTGAACAAATAATTTTTATTGTGAAAATTTTCTATCATGAAAAATTTCCCGGTCGCGTATCTTCTTGATTTTGCAATGTCAACTGTTCGCCGCATTCTTGGGATTTAACCCAGCTGGATTATTTTCTATGAGGCCATTTGAAAGACCAGGCTTAAGGAGCAAATCACAAGCAACTGACGCTCTGAAAGAAGAAATTAAATTCGACGCTGAGTAGATAAGCGAAGCTTTGTTGCAAAATGTGGTTCAAAATTTTATGAAAAGAGGGAACGTCTGCCGAGGTGGACATTTTCCCGACATCATACTCCATTATTAGTTCCCATATTTCTACTTTATATTAGGATCAATAGAACTGAATTTGTCAAAAAAAAAATACTTTGTGGTTACAAATTTGCCAAGCCTTTGCAAGAATTCATTACTACTAATATGGTACTACCCTTCAAGTATTAAAATATTTACGGGCAGGTATTTCTTTTAAGTTTTTGTGTACTTTTCAAATAACGACTTCAACATAAAAAAACAATCAAAGAAATTATAAAATACTTTTCCATGACCTTTCAAATAAAAAAAAGTCTAAACTTAATTATGTACAGACGTTTGTTAAATTTTGCAATATTGTGCTGACAACAGCGGTATTCAGTGTTTAGTGCAAATGATCTTGCGAAAGTACAAATGCAAAATATGTATCGAAGCTTTTTAATAAAATCCAGCATAAAAATACACAGATTGTGAATGAGTATACGTCAGCTCCTTCCTTACGGTTTATCTGAGGGTGTACTTAAACACTTAGTGTAGATTAAGCGTTCACTATCGCCCCCGAGCCACCCCACTCAGGAACCCGAAGGCATCCCCGAGGGGATGACAACAGGTAGCAACTTCTCAGACATGACCAAGGCCCGCCATGTCCAAACACCTTTCTAAAGTGAGCGAGCTACCTAAACTCTGGAATTCTGTTGATTCACAACAGCACATAGAGGCTTCGCATCGGTAGACACGAAGTCCGCTAAGCGAGCATCAGTCTTTAACCGACACCTCTCCCAGCTTTTGGTAACAACCACAACCACTGCGTGAACTCTCGAAAGAGACCTCAACCAACAACCGGCCCATGGGATCCTGTAACCGGGATAGTAGAGCAGAACTCTACTTCCCGGTATAAAACATTCCCCCATGTGGGCTGCCGGCCCCGTAGTACCAGTTCAAACTACTGGTAAAGTTTCGAAAGGAAATCCCAAAAGGGATTAACTTTCTATTGGTTTTGGTCATGGGCTAGACCTTAGGTACCCTTACACCTTCTATGTAGACTTACGTGGCAAGCCACTACGTTCATTATAAAATATATGCACATTCCGTTGCTCTGTTTATTCAGAGATTGGTCCGTGCATATAAGTTTTATGGGTAACTGACAAAACGTTATGTCTACAAAAATCAGTTACCCTATACCCCGGGGAGTATTGCATCTTGTTGTTGAGAATCAACAAGATGAACTATCTACCCCCCGGGGGGATAAAAATACACAAAGTTGTCGTTAAATTTAACAAAACAAACAACGCTATTTGCACTTGCACTTTTGCAACACTATTTGCAGCAAACACTGAATACCGCCAAAGAAAAATTAATAAAAAAACCGAAATTTTCAGTTCCAACGATGGTAAAAAAAACCTAAAAATTTCATTGCAAGACAACAATTGTCTGATAACAAATTTATTTACTTATAAAAATTGTCAGTCTACTTGGTTATCAGTTTCTCTCAGAGAATGAACAGCATACTCTTAAGATAAACAGAATAAAAGTTTTTTTTTTTTGTTTATTTACTGACAATGATAAAATTCTCAGTGCACAGGTTGTAGGAAATTTTTACGACATTTTATTTACAATATTTTAAGATCAGACAAACATCTTACAGAGAGAAGTAGCCGAGTTATGAGAAAATCTATGTTTTCCTACATAGTTTTAGTGTCCACCTGAAATTTTTCACAGTAACAAACCGTTTATTGCGTTTTAAATCAAATATTTTTTTAACAAGAGCGTAAACTGCAGATCCGATTAAATAATATGCCACCAACCTCAGTACAGAGTATAATACGGTCCCCACCAGGTTTTCTTCTTGATTATATTTGGTATTCTTATTGATTTTTTCAAAAAGGTTTTCTTCTTGATTTTATTAGGTATTCTTATTGATTTTTTCAATAACGTTTTCCTTATTAAAATAATAAGACCTCCTTCTTGAAAAAAAAAAAACCATAGAGATATCTTATTAATTTTGTTCTATTTTATTAGGTATTTATTAGGCACTGTTTTATCTGTTTATGCATGAGTACTAAGTGTGAATGTATTACTATCAACTTTAAAGGCTTATAGCTCCCAAAATACTCAACTGACAATAGCGAGCAATATTTCGTTCACTTCGTTTTTAAGTTTTGGCAAAATCGGTTGAGTAATCTATGCAGAGTATCCATCACAAAAAACCTTCTTGCCTACTAATTATATAAATTTTAGTTTAGATGGTAACATACAAGAAATAGTTCCAGATTCTTAAACAAAGATTTTTTTCAAGCTACGTTGTAAAGAATTAATGCTACGAATTTAGGAAACAGTTAATTAAAACATCCCGTTTAGTTAACAGTCAAATGAGCTATGGCATCACTTAACATCTCTAGAAAATTTTTATCTTCTTTGCTCTTAAAAAAAATTTAAAGGACGAAATAATTTTACTAAACCTTTTTGTGTGGTACTTTCACAGTTCGTATATTATTCTCACGTAACGATTGTATCTTATTACGCCGCAAACGTCAAAAAATAAAAAAAAAAAAAAAAAAATAAGTCCAGTTTATTCCTTCATCACTCATGGCATAACCTTCAATATAATTTTTGTGTTCTACTTTCGAGGAATGCGAATAACTTTGTTGGTTATTTGTTATCAATTTTCAATTTAATTTTATTTATTTATATATGTATGTATGTATGTATTCTTTAAGCTCATTTATTGCTCTATTTGTTCGTTTTTTTTAGTATTTTTTTTTTGCTGTAGCTGTTATTATTGCTATTTAGGTTTATTACTCCCTCTACTGTAATTTTTAGCACTTATCTATTTAACTATTTTATTTTCATGCTTCAGTAATAACAGCCTTCTTCCGTAGTCAATTTATTTATAGGGGAAAAATAACAACAAAAAATGACTAAAACAAGTCCTTATTATTATGTGTACTAACATACACACACATACACATTTAAATAGAACTTTGTATGTAAGTCTGTTGTAAAAACATCATTTGGCTCTACATCCCCACTCGTCGAAAAGGTACTTAAACACAATCACACACATTTATCAAACGTTGTGAGAGGTAAACTTATGTTGTATTTGATGGGATATTTTACATTGTCATCTCTACTCTACTCTACTCTACTCTACTCTATCTAAAGTCTGTTTTGTTTTTAAGTTTTTTCCGTTTATATTTCTCTACCTGTTTCATAGACAACCATTTTTTTTTTTTTTCATCTGTAAAAATAATGGTCAATGAAGCGATCATTTGAAACTTGAAAAAAAAACTTAAATTAAAACGTAGAAGTACATACGAAAATTCATGGCAACCAACATTCCCTTTCTGTATGTGAAAGACAACAACAATTCAATAATATTGGTTTATTGATTGAGCTAAAATTGCTTTTGTTAATGGCTCTTGAGATTAATAGTAGAACGCATTATTCTTCTAAATAGGAAGAATGCTAAAGCTTAGTTAGAAATGAATTTCCTTGAAAAAAAATCTTAGACTTTTAGCTTTAATACCGTTAAATATGCTCCAAATAAAAGAATCGCATGGTAGCTGGTACACCATCCTATACCACTTTTAGAGAACAGTCAACAAAAATTTTGATAATAGATAATATATCAGTTTGTTCATTTGACAGTCAATATAATCAGCCTAGCGCTCAAGAAATTCGTGCATGTATTAATCGTATGGAATCCAGTTATGGGGCACTGCCTCAGCATCAAGTGTAGAAAAAATTCAAAGGCGACAAAACAAAATTCTACGTACAATTACTGCAGCCCCCTGGTATATCCGAAATCAGCGAATTCACAAAGATCTGGATGTTCCGTTGGTGAAGACAGTATTTTCAAAACACGCAAAAAAATATATTGAAAAACTAGTATTGCACCCAAATCCACTTGCGCGCAACATTCTAAATTATAGAGGCCACACCCGGTTGAGAAGGATGGATACTCTTTCTCTCAGCCGTACACGAGAGATGTAAAACATCAAAAATCAACAGTTGGAATTAAAAATTTTGTTTAGCACTGGCTAAACATATATTTATGTATTTTTAGATTTAAGATTTGAAAAACTTATTGATGTTTCAATTTATAATTGAAGATTCAATAAATAATAAAACTACCACCAAAAAAAATGTATTAATCGATTTCACACTAATTTTACTTTTCGTGATTCAAAACCATCATCAACTCTAAGAAATATGCTCACCGAAGATAATATTACTGATGTATCGCGAAGTTGTTGGCTTATCGCCTTCGACTACGTGCAAAATTTTACGTAGTTATTACTATGGCTTACGTACCTATAAAAGCCGTGTTAGAACTAAAGAAAACAAACATCATTTGCGATTTATTGGAAAAGAAATTTGTTGAAAAATTTATTTCTAGAAGTGAACCTATTGTGAAATTCACACCACTGTATTACTATTTTACATCATTGATCTCCGAGATATTTTTCACCTAAAGCTATTGAAATTAAGGTTCTTATTTAAGTGGTTGGCAGTGTCTTTATGACAGACTTGTTATATTAGCTTATTTTCTGTTCTTAAGCCAAAATATTTCTGGATGTTTATAATCAATTAAATATTTTTCTTAGAATTCTTGTTCGTTGCTAATGCTGCAAAGGTCGCTATTGGACTTCTATTTTACTAAATACATTTCCTCATCTTCAAATATTAAATTTGTTTAAAACAAACTTCTATATAAATTCTTAGCTTTATATTAAAACTTGAAAAGTTGAATTAATTATTCATCGACAAATTTTAACAACTAAAACTTTATTGAAGTGTTTGAAAAACTCATCATTCCTAAGGTTGTATAAACATCATATACTACTGCAAAGAACATTATAACTTAAAGTTGATCAAATCTGGTGTCCTTTTACTTAACGACTAATATTCTTTTAGTATTTCAAGCGTAAGAATAAATAATCATCGAATTAATATAAGTAGCAAAAGTACTCAGAAATGTTCAACGAAAATACGTACTTACATACATACGTACATACATACATACATACAGATACCTATAAATAAAATAAAGAATGTTTGTGTTTAACCAAAAAATATATTGCTTATCAACATACCAAAGTTATAACGTTTATTGATAAAAATGTAATGTTACAGGAAACTAAAAACTGAAATAAATAGATTCAAACACACACACAGACGTACAGAAATGCTTTCATTTAGAAAATTCACCCCTCCAAAAAATAAAAAAAAAAGGTAAACAACAAACCATTTAACGCCTACTTGACAGGAAGGCGAATACGGAATTAAATCAAAAACACTGCCTAATAACATTTTCGATGCCAATCTTTCGGTTGTGTAAACGAGCCATCTATCACAAGAATTCAAGCAAAAGATAATTCGAACTGATAACAAAATATCCATCTTCAGATAATGCAATATTATACCATTAAATTGAAAGCAATCAAAATGAAACATTGAAAAAATAATACAAAATAAAAAAACAAGTAGAAAGAAAAGGAATAATAAATTTCAATTTCAATATAATATTTCTGCTACTAAATAGCAAATAAAAGAGAAAACTTTAACAGAAACAGAAATAAATATTTCCATCAAACATTAAACAAAACTGGTAATAAGCAAAAAAAAAACCTCAAGTCATTTATATTTATAAATTCTATTGAAAGCAAAAAGGGAAATAACAAAATATACATACAAACTAGCAAGCAAGCAAAAAAAAAAAACAACTATAATAAAAAGAAAAGGAAACTTTAATACAAAAATATTTGCAAAATAATCAAAATAATAATTTTGCTGAGCAGAAACATTCTTGGGAAAAAATCATATGATTCCAAAAGTGAACAATTTTACCACTTTTGCCTATTTCTTTAGTTTTGTTCTTGGCAACAAGATATCTGGTTTTCTGAAGTTACAGCCCGCCCTGCGATGTCAACCGATCGATAATGCTGAAATTGAACCGAAAAACAACTGATTGACTTCCTTTAAACTTTCCAAATACATAAATATTAAATTAAATTAAATCTGCGATAAAAAATAACTGAAACTAGTTTTTTTAACGTCGAACAATATGAATCGACATCGTGGGTCAGGCCATTTTGGCTCCTCTAAACATTTTAAATTTTTCAATGTTTGCGACTTTTTAAAATTTAGTGTGCGATATGATTCTCTTGTCACCGGGTTTCAAAAGTTTAAAAGTCTGTGCTTTTCCTACTTATCACATTATTATTGCAAATTTTCGACAGAATAGAAAAACCCATATAATGAAAGTTTATTGAAAACTAATTGCTTCACCATGCCAATAGAAATTTCAGCAATTTCTGAAAGAAATTATTATTACAAAAGTTTTATATGAAATATTTACTGCATATGCTTATGTATGCATTTTTAAATTAAATGAAAAAGAAAATTTCCTTTGTAAATAACATTGAAACTAGAAACAAGTTTAAGTTTATAATTATTGGTTTCAATATTAAATTTGGAAAATAATTTTCCTTTCAGAATTATATAGAAAATGCTTGCAGTTGCAAAGTGTATGGAAATCTTTTTTATTATTCTATTTTGTGAAGAGATATTTTACTCTTTTACAGTAATGGCCTAATTAGTCTTGACTTTTACTTTCTGTAATGTTCTGTGCCGTTCTGTTGTTGAATTTTTGTAGTAAGAAGTTCTGTAAAAACGTATCAGCTGTTTCTTGCAGAATATACATAGCCGAATAATATACATATATTATCGGCGGCGGCGGCGGTGATCAAAAATTTAAAACGGCGCTTCGTCTTAATTATCAGGTTGAATAATTTCAAAGAAAATAAGTTAAAAACGTTATTTAATTAAAAAAAAACTCTACTGACTATAATAGTTTCATGAATATAATTTATTTTTATTAAAAATCGTTTTGTTTTTAATGTGCTTAAAGTCGATGGCGGAGGTCATTATAAAAATTATCAGCGATTACGCGGCAACTTTTTTCCGATCGGCTTGGTTCACTGAAACAAGCAGCTGTCTCTTGCTGTCACTTAGAACTGTAAGTAAAATTCTGTTTTCAACAGAATGGTCCGTAACAGAACTGAACAACTAATTGAAAGTAAATGTTTTGCATACACAAAAAATGAACAGCTGATCCGGAACAGAACAGAAAGTCAAGACTAATTCTACCGTAAGTCGGAAAGTTTTCCGAAAAGTAGGTAATACTTTTTGTATATCTTTGCATGTGTAGTACCTAGAGAGAGAGAGAGTAAATATTGCTCATACGGCATCAGCAGAAACTAATGCAATACTTTTTGTTTACATTTCAAAACATCAGTGCGTATGTGCAACGTCGACGTTGTGGTGAATATTGCTCATACGATATCAGCGATTTAGAACAATGGCGTCACTGAAATTAACCAGAGGAATGCAATACATTTTGTACACATTACGATGCTTTAGTACAGCCTTTGTCATAAAATGAATATGTAGGAAATATCAATGTATTGGTGATTTTACACTTGTAGAAATTAATTGTTACATTTATTTTTTACTGTAGCCAAACATCATATTAAACGTTTGTATGCATACACACTGGATTGGTTTAGCGTGTTTATAGACGAAAGAATGAATGAATTTACATAATTATAAAAATATTTACATTAAAATATTCACAGTGTACTGTGAATAACAACTAAAGAGACTTAAAAAAAAAGTAATATTTTCTTGTCCTCTTTTGCATGTGTTTTGTTGTTGAAAATTCTAAAATAAAGCGACAAAGAACCTCATTCGTTGACTACTATTATACAAATGAGTATATTTCGTATTTTAGTTTGTCTTTTCTTTTTGGTTCGTGTAGTGTATGTGAAAATGACGATTGGTGCTCGGCCCGTAGGGCAAGCTTGACGATCAATGCTTTAGTACCTATAGAGAGTGATAGAGAGAGAGAGAGAGAGAAGGGTGAATATTGCTCACACGGCAACTGCGATTTAAAACAATGGCGTCACTGAAATTAACAAAACTTATGCAATACTTTTTATTCTCATTCGGATGCATCACATCGTATAATCCAGGGTCAATGCTGCTCATACCTTATCAGTTTTTTAACAGTCTTCAAATAATTAAGGAGATTTTCAATTCGTGTGTACAGAACAACGTATAGAAAAATACTATTTACAAGTGACCAAAAATATTCATTTTGCAAAATAAGAATTTATACGTCTCAAAAAATTTGTTTTTAAATTTCAAAATTATTCAATTGATGTTTTGATTAATTGATAAATTTCATTTCTACGTTTTTTTAAATACTTTCATAAATAACACAGGGGAACAAAATCGAAAAAATTTTAAAGGCTTTAATAACCACTATATAGATTTGATGCAGCAAGAATACCTAAGTACAAAAATGGTAAAATTTTTCAATTCTATGGATAAGTTTTTTTTTAATATTTTTCTAAAATTTCGGATTTTAGAAGGGGCTGCTTTACCAATGATATCATAACTATGGAACCACTTGTTCAATTTTGTCACAAAAAATACTAAAACACTTGAAATAAAATAACTTTTAAGCCATGCTTATTTAATTTTTTTATAAACTCAACGATTGCGGAATTATTTAGACTGAAATGATTAAAAATAATTTTTTTTATGCTAAATTGGAAAATTTTTATTCTTAAAATATATATAAAAAATGGAAAAAAATTCATATTTTTATTACATCATTAGAGAGGTATGTATATTCCAAATAAAATAAACTTTACTTCATGAAAATCGATGCATAAATGTTGATTTTATTCAGAATACAGTGAAATTAACCGATTTTGAGATTTGACTACGTTGCAATAAGTGCTCGATATGTACTACACCACGTATTAGTTATATTATCTTATTATACAAACATCCGAATTCGACTGTATTTCTCAAAAGATTTATCTAAAAATATTTTTCAAAAGTATTTTACCAGAAGTCCTCCTTAAGCAACGTTATACAGTATCGTCACTAGCGGAATTGAATTTTTCAAAATATTATTTTTGGGCAAAACATTTTATGCATGTTAAATTAGACTTTTTGATGTATAGCGCACAACTCTTTTTATTTTGGAGTAGTCATTATAAGATTTTAGCATATAAAATTTAATGCTCTAAAACCTTTTACAAAGAGAAAACCGTAGACGTAGTTATATATCACCCGAACATAATAATATTGGTAAGCACGTTCCTTATATCCACTCTACAATTTAAAACCGAAGCATCCAATGGATATGCGATAATTTGCCACTACCAGTTACGATAAGTAATTCGCGTTTGATATACAGCAATTAATTGAACTATTTTTTTAAACACCCATACCTTCATTATTATTTTGGAATATTTTTCGAAACTTTTTGAGTCTCTGCTGTATGTATGAGAACGTGCAAGACGAAGACTGTGTTTATTATAAATTAAGTTGGTCAGAAAACATCGGACTGTGTAAAAAGAAGCAGATAACAAACATGAAATGGTGTTCATGCTGCAATCAGATTTTTTTTTATTTTTTTGCTACATAAGCTGATAACCAGGCTTCCATGAACGAATTGTATTATTTTTTTTTGTTTTTTTTTTTTGTTTAATCAATTTTGTGAACGGTTTTATATGTTTTTCTATAACATTTTATTACTGAAAATTATAGTTTTAGCTTGAAAAAAAGCTTTTCCTTAATAACATTTGCAGAATTCACAAGTTTCTTTTTAAGTCTGTTTCCAAGCATAATAGCTACCAGATAATAAAGTTTATTTACTGAAAATAAAATTTTATACAGTAGTTATTTATAGTATAAGCATACAATATATATACGCACATAGTTAGTTTGTATGCGAATTATTAGCATAATTTTAGTCGTGTGCTCTTTTTCTCCACAAAATTAACTTGGTTGTTCACTTTTATTAGCAGCTAAAAAGGAATAAAATAAGCATTTCCTTAGCTCATGCTTCATTTACCAAAGAAAAATCGCAATAATATAAAACAAAAATCAAAAACAAACTATTCATCCATATATTTTTCAAATGAATGGCACATGAAGAATAAAACTAATATAAAAACGAATATAAAATACAATAAATAAAAATGCTACGAATATAAATAAGCAAATAGAAATAAATAATACAACATTTAACCTTCAAAATAAATTTCAGAAAACTCTAAGCATCAGGAGTCGCAAAAGCAAACGGAATGGGCGCAAGTGTTTGCCTCAAAATATATGGAAAAAGGGTGAAAATCTTTAATATCATACCATCAGTTTTATAGCAATACAATACACTCACACACATACCATTTAAAATAGTTGTTGGTAAAAAGTTTAACAAAAAAGAATATATATAAACTCGTTGATAATAAAAAAAAAAAATCATTGAAAATCTTTTAAGCTTCCGAAAACAAAAAATAAATGGAAAACTGGGCGAAAAAAACGTAAACAGAAACCATTGAATTGATCGAAATTCTAACAAACGAAAATAAACCGAAACAGTCAAAATAACAATAATATTATCTAAAAATTTTGTAAAGATTACGTGTATTGTAAAATAAACGAGACAACGGTATTTATATTAAAGTTGTTCTTCCACCAGTTTCTTTTATAGTTTTCCTTGACATTATTTTGTGCCGCAGCGAAAAAGGGGTTAAAAGAGTAGACTAATAAGAAATACAGAATAATAACAGGATTTATAAAGGATAAAGACTAGAATAGAAGCTATCGATATCGAACAAAGAAAAAAGCTTTTATTTTATTTATCAAGAATTCCAAATGGGAAGAGAACTTAGCAAAAAGCATTTACTTTTAACACCTTTCGTTTAAGATTATAGTGGTTATTTATGTAACATGAATTTATAGGTGAAATTCAATATATATAAAGTCCAATATATAAAATAGTATTGTAGAAAAAGGTAAAGCCTACCTCAAAAGTTTATTTATGTAATTTTTATCAAAACGACAACAAAAAAGAGCCAAGAAAAAAATTTTCTTCAAGATTTGGTCTGTTATAAAAATTTCTTGCATTTCTACTCTTTTAAATAACACATGGGTTAAAGCTCCTTTTTTAATAAAGAATTTTAAAATAATATTTTTTATATTATTCGAACTTATATTGATGTACCTGTGAGAAGTAAAATTATTTAGTTCAGTTTTATTGAATTAATGAAAATTCAAATTCAAAAATATCGATGACAAAATATCGTTCCAAATGCAACTTGACACATTTCTTATCAGAAAGTTTAATAATTCCGTGATTTTTGAAATTTTCAGCGTATTAATTTTAAATCCAATACTGGTTACCTAAAATGTTTTTATCACTAGAGGAAGATGCTACTCTTATCTTGGCGCCAAATGTTTACCTTGCCCAAAGACGGCTGAGCCCGTAGGCATCTTAACCAGATGATTATATTATATTTTGCATAAATATTTGCAAATAAAAGAATTGCGGCAATTGCTCACATTCGACTGTAAGAGCATCCAACTGAACATTTTAGAAATATAAAAAATATTGTTTGGAAGTGTGTAGCAGCAATACGCAAGTGGTTTTGCGATATATGGTAATTGCGGACGAAATTAGGATCCATCACAATACTTTAGAGACCAACCAGCATTAACTCAACTCAAATTAAGTAAAATTTCAAAAATTTTAGTTAAATTTTTTGAGTGTAGAATAAATTAAAAACTTTTATTATGGGAACACAATTGGAACGAACGACGAATTCCTTTGGTAAAAGTTTGTTGCGTAAATTCTTCATGTGGTGCACAATTGGGTCGAACAAATAACTGCTGTCATAATAATAAAATAAATTGTGTGTATTTTTTTATTACAAATTTGTTTCTATATACACTGGAGCCCCGATTTGCGTCGATCCGATTACCTTCATTTTTTAAAATTTGGTTGAACCAATTTGAGTTGTTTCGGTTTGTGTTGCATTTCTCCGGTCCCCATTAAGGACGCAAATCGGGGATCTAGTGTATAAACAAAACAGCGATAGTGTTACCGCATAGGAATATAGTTCTTTTATAAAATTTACCAAATTAAAAAAAATAATAAAAACAAATTTTATAATTAATAATTATGTATATTTAACTAAAAAGCTTTATATCATAAAAAGAAGCACTTATTAACCCTCGTGTTAATACCCGGGTACCGGGGTACCAATCTAGTTATATTTACATGAAAAATATGTATTAAAAATTAAAATTTTTAAACAATCTTCTGGATCGTCGTTATTTAACTTAAAAGAAAACGAATTAAGTTTATAGATATAATTATTTGCTCCGTTTATAATCCAAAAAATATGCTAAAACTTTAACCATCGCAACACGCGCACCCAGGTACCCCGGTTACATGAATAATTAAAATGTTGTTTATTTACAAAATTATTTTTCTATATTACACTGAACCAAAACCTTGGGTGAAAAATAAGGAATAATTCGTTGAATTAACGAATTTATTCCCTTGAACTCGACGTATGGCAATCATTGGCTTGTTGAATTCAACGTACAAGTTCGTTGAAGTTAAGAGCCCATACGATGAAACCGTACGTTGATTTTTAAGAATTTATTATTAATCAACGTATATTACTTAAATTCAAGAAACAGGTTCTTTGAATCAAATTATTTTTTAATTTTGTGTTTAAATAAATGAACGAGTTTCTTAAATTCAACGTATTATACGTTAAATCAAAAAACTAGTTCATTATTTAATTCAACGAATAAAATCAAATAATGTGTTTAACGTTGAGTGCATAAATACATAAAATTTTACTCTTAATTTCAAGGAATATTTTATTGAAACAACATATGATACGTTGAATTTCAAAGAATTTAATTAAAAGAACAGGAGTTCGTTAAATTTATGTAAAAATGTTTTTTTCAGTCTACATTTAATAACGTCTTCAGAGTGTTCAGCACAAATAGGCCGTCCCCATGCTGCGTTGCTTTTGCGAGTTTTGCGTCTTCTTTTTTCTATTTGTTTGTAGCACACGTGACAAGATCCCGAAACTTTTTTTCTTCCCCTTTTAACCAGCTTGACAAATTTATTAGAAGTCTCTGCACACAGAAAAATTTTAAAACATGATTCAATTAAAAAATCCGAAGATTCAATTAAAAAATTATTTGATTTTCAGCCAATTACGAAAATTGTGGTATTAACACATCAGTTTTAATTGAAATTTTTTTTTGTTTTTTTCAATTAAAAAAATATTATATTAAATAAAGATTTAATTGATTCATTTTTCGAGATTCAATTAAAAAATTAATTGAACAATTTTTAAAGATTCAATTAATAATTTAATTAAACAAATTTAAGAGATATAATTAAAAATTTAATAGAAACATTTTTAAAAAATCAATTAAAAAATTGTATGAACAATTGTAAGAGATTCAATTAAAAAATTAATTAAAAATTTTTACAGACACGATTAAATTTTTAATTAAAATATATAACAAAATCAAATAAAATATTAATTGAAATATTTGAAAAACACAATTAAGAAACTAATTGAAATATTTTTAAGGATACAATCAAACTATGAATTAAAGTCACTTGCAGAAATAAAACAATTTTTTATGATTAAATTTATTTAATTTTTAGATAATTTATTTCCATACATTCTTTTCAATTTATTATAATTACATTACAATTTAATATATTTATCATACATGGGAGTAATTAAATAAATTGACTAATAAATTGTCGATTTCATTGGCATTGACTTATATTATAAACAATGCCCATTAAATTTTTAGTATTAACAATTTTTTGAACAATGCTAATAATTTTCAATGAAATAATTTCTTTATTAGTTAGTTAAAAAGCTGAAAGCAATTTTTATAAGTGCACACATGAACCACATTAGGAGGTAGGAAATAACTTTTCACATGGTCGAATAGTTTTTCAGGAGTGTCAAAAGTATTTTCACATAAAAAGCATTTAATACTATTAATTTTTTAAACTTACTTCTTTTTTTCTTTTTTTGTTTTTTTAAACAACCACGCGCTTAACTGGACGAACTCAGAATGATGTTTGTTTGTTAAAATTTACTTACTCAAATGGCATGAGACCATAGCTGCCAGATTTGACGATTTTGGGTCCTAAAAATGACGTGGTGACAATGGGACGATTTATAACCTCATTTTGACGATTTTAAATAATTCCAGCTTGCAACATTTATATGTACTATTAAAGCAACCTTGAACTGCTGAAAATTGTAATGAGCAACTTTTTAAAAACTAGTTTGCTTAATAAAGCTATAAACACATAGACCACAGCGAGCAGCAGGCAGCAATGTGTCAAAAATAAAATACACGAGCCTATATGAAGTTGATTATTTTGACGACAGCAAGGCAGGTTGTTGTCTATGCTACTTTTGCGGTTGCTGCCAAATTAGACTAATTTCTATTTTCATAAGCAGCAATAAGCTGATACAAAGGTGCCAATATAATATAAATGGTACGGCAATGAGAACTTAAAATATTTTTTTCATTTGACGTTTTTATGACGATTTCAATAAGCTATATTGACGATAATGACGATTTTTGCCCAAATATATGACGATATTACCTGGTGAATTCCACGTGTGACTTACACGACACGAGGCAAAACTTTTGTCATTTTTGATAAAATTTCTGGTACAATCATAATTTTTTTAATTTATTCGTTTTAGGAAATAACATCTACACGAACATACGTATTAATTCATGCACTTTGATTTTTGATTTGCGATTACATATTTTTAATTTTAATATAATTAATTAGTTGTGACTTACACGACATCAAATCCATTGATTTCAGGGTAATCAAAGATAGTTTAAAAATTCTGTTAATTGTGTAGTCCGATTCCTTTTAAACTGCACCAAAAGTATTTGAGAAATACAAACAACGACAAAATGGCTTCAACTTAGTGAAATATATTTTATTTTTCACAAAAAATAGTTTTTTTCGCGTGACTTACACGACATACAAATTGTGACTTACACGACACTAAATAATATGAAGAGTTAAAGTTAAAGTTATGAAGTTAAGATTATACAGTTTTTGATAAATTTAATTTTTGGAATTACAAATAAATTTATTTTAGCGCTTCAACTCTTTTTTGAAGATGTGCAGTTACATTAAAATGAGTTAAAAAGTTAAAAGAGTTTTACTTTGTTGTGTACTTTTGTATGGAATTCACCACCTCAAAAAATCTGGCAGCTATTCATGAGACAGCAACACTCAACAATAAGTATTCAGCAAACACAAGTGCTTAAATTAAAATTGAAGATGATGTACGAAAAATATTTTATAATAAATAATGCCTTATTGACATTCAAGAACACTGTAATCAAGGCCTGTGCGTCTAATACAAATGGATGTGTGTATTTTCATCTAAAGCAAATGGAACGAATTCATAATTAGGTGTTTGCTAATAAATAACATATTGTAATGATTCTTAAAATTAATCCAAAAAATTTATCGAAGGCTTGAATTATTGTTTGGTAGGTTACCTCCATAATACTCAACAACAGTTATTCATTTTTATATACATACATACTTATTTTCAACTGCGAAAAACCTACTACTTGACAATAGCTAACAACTTGAAATATAATTGTTGCAGGAATGTCAAATTGTATATTGGAGTTGTAATGATAGGCTTCTAAAATTGAGTGCCTAAACATAATTGCACCAGACCATATTTATTTTTGTTTTAGACTGTTTTAAAAAAACCCATATTTAAGACCTTCCGTTTTGAATTTTAATCCAGTTTACTCGTATATTCTTCGAAAAATGTTGGTACGGTATGTATCAAGATTAGTGCAAGCTCGTACTTGGTATTAGCTTTTCTCGGAAATGCACTTTATGGTCCAAATATATGTAAACATTTTAAACTTTATAAGTCAAAATTCAAGTGAGTTTGAATGGTACAGAAAAGTACAACCGTATTAACTTTACCATCCCTGTTTGCTCTTTATGGTCATGCTTGTTGTTTTCTGTTAAGATGTGAAGTAGCAAAACCAATTAAAATATTAATTGAGTTAATTAAAGTATTAATTGAATTAACTAAAAAAGATATTGACAATTTTAATTGAAAATATTTTTGGAGACAATGTGGCATACTCTAAAATAGTTAACGATTTTCTCATATAAAAACAAAAATTATATTATTTACATACAAATAATACGTAATAATAATTTGTTACTTCATTTCATTTTGAATAAAAATCTGTTGCTAACACTTTTTTGATAAAGCAGCAAATTCAATTAAAGTAAACAGTAATTTAATTAAAATATTAATCAAATATATAAATTTTTCTAAGCAATCACTTAATTGAAAAAAAATTAAGAACTATTTTTTCTGTGCAATGGGAGATACTTGGCAACCCCAAACGCTTTCAATGGCAATTTTGGTTGTATAATTACGCATAACTTGGGCATTTTTCATTCGTGATTCAATCATCGGCTTAGTAAGCTCTTCAGATAGCTTACGCATAAAGAGACGTATCTCAGTTTTTTTCTTCACAATCATTTTATTGTTTTCATAGTAAATGATGTATATGTCACTTCGTTGGCATTCCTCTATCTCACTGCAAGCGATTGATCCAGCAGGAATCATACAATCTTGCTCAAGAAAGGTGGGAACAAGAGCACACCTAGCGAGTTGCCAGGTCCACTTGGCCCCGCTACAGCCTGCACAGAACTCGCGATCTACTCAGGCTTGGTAAATGTAACACAAGACGACTAGTAACAGTGCTAACGGGGCACTGGTGTTTCGGGACTCATGCCAAAAGGATGGGCCTAAGTTACAATGACTACTGCAGAAGTTGTAACGATGAGGAGGAAGAAGAGACAGTTCTTCATCTTCTATGTCAATGTCCCGCGCTTAACAGCATTAGGACGGTTAATATGGGCTCTAACACTCTGCCAGACCTCGACAGTCTGGCGAACATGGGGCAAACCAACATATCCTCCTTCTTGCAACAATCGGGATGGTTTGATTTGGCGACAGGGCAATCACAGGTAATTGAATAACCAATTGACTGAGCCCTCTCTGCTGTAGGGTATCATAAAGGGACCAAATTAACGGACCCAAGTGCGTCACGTCTCAGATGTGGCGGCCCTCGAAACCTAACCTAACCTAAACTAGTAAATGATGTATAACGTGGGTGAAACAATATCTAACATATTGAAAAATAATCCACTGGCCACCTCAAACTTCGGCGCTGACTTGTGTATCTTCTAACCATTTGATCCATAGTATCAACTCGACTTATATATTTATTATAAAAATAAATATCATTTAATGCACTTTTAAAAAGTTTTAAAATTTAATTTATTTCATAAAAACATTGATTATTAGTATATTATAGCATATGGGTACCCGGGTACCCCGGCTGCTAAACAATGTGGATAAAGTTGGGTATTAACACAAGGGTTAAAGCAAAAAAAAAACTTTATTTACTTATATATTTGAAAACTAAAAAAAAACAAGGTATTTTTGTACTGATTCGTTTGCAGTTCGTCGGCGTATGAAATAGAAATAAAACTATCAGAGAATTCGTCTCGCACGACGAATTTCATCGACGTCGGTATTGTGTTCACTTTCATATGCATACATGAGTTCTATTTTTCACGACGAATATTCGCAACGAAAAATTCGTTGTTCGTCCCAATTATGTTTCTAGCATTAGTTATGTTGTGTTCACTTTTTATATATTTTATATTCTTTATATTTCCTACTGGTAAATTTCGAAATAACTAAAATAGTGTGGCAATCACAAACATTTGTGTGTAAAATTTATTTTTATTTTTAAGTTGTGAATTTTTTATTCGAACTGAGTGATATTTAATCAAGGAAATGTTTAATTTTTCAGGCTTAAGTTCGGTTTCTCTAAATATAATTTTGTTATAAATTAAATTATTATTTAAATTAGAAAGAAAAATCTAGTAATTTATTTGATTTATTTTTATTTTTAAAAATTTAAACCATCAAATGTTTACGAATATTAAAAGTAACAATATTTTCTGCTAGGGAAGATGGTTTAAATCAACGAAGTTGAACAAAGTTTCTACTTTTGCCTAAAACTTTATTATTCTTCGTTTATGAACAAATTTACAGATCCGTACGAAATTTTTCACATGTTAAGGATAAGTTGGAGTTGGTTTAAACTTTTGCCCACAACGAAAATTATTGAATAAACAAAACAAACTTAGAACTATGCAATACAGCAGTAAATAAAATTATATATTTTTTTTTTGTAAAAGATCTACAAAAAACGAAACCCCTAAATATGGCCATAAAATAACAGGAAATAATAACAATGCGATAAAAAGAAAACTAGAATGTTGATTAAGGAAATAGAATTTGAGGAAACAGAAAATAAACATGGAAATGAAAATAAAATACAAGTATAGAGGGAATATGTATTATGAGAGATGTAGGGATAATAACAATGTTTTATACTTTTTATATTGTTAAAAACTTTTTATTGTTGACGACTGTGAATTTGAAATATATTTTATTATCGCCAAACTTGATCTCATTACATGAAGTCACTACTTTATCATACTCATAATGAAATAAGTTAATAAAGTTAAAGCAATAGTACATGCATTAGGTGTTTAAGAGTTTAAACTTTGAAAATATTATTATTTGAGAAAATTAAATTATAGCGAATCAGTTTCCTAGTCGCATGTTTCTTTGTCTGCTTATTAAAGTATAAACGTATGCAAAAACTTTGTTTATCTTCTTATTATACAGGTTTTCTTTTATTATATAATTTTTTTAGAGTTACATATTTCATTTTGGCTTGTGTTAAGCATTTTGAATTTTGGTTCCTATAATAAACACATAAAAAAGCGAAATGAAATCCATTTAATACACCTGTCACCAGGAAGATTGAAATAAAAATGTGGTAATCAAAACTTTATATTTTTGGTGGAGTTAATATGTTATTTGAATTTAGTATGCTCCATTTTATGTTTTTTAAATTAATATTTTATAGCAGTGGAAAAAAGTTTGCATATGCTTTTTAATATTTTTTATGTTTGTATGTTTAATAGAACAGAAGTTTACAAATTAAAGCGAAGCAAACTGGAGGACACGGTGTTTAAGAAACTCCTTGCGAAATTCGATAATGAGAACAAACATTTCCTATTCACATAAAATCTTAAAGCAACGTTGTTCTTTGTACTTTTTTTTAAGTCAAAAAATCCATGAAAAAACAACCAAATGAGCCGTTTATTTTGAAAGTGGCACAAGTCACTTTATAAAAAAAATCTCTTTAATGGCAACACTAAATAAAATTGAACGGTATCTTTTCATTTGTAAAACATTTGCAATCAACAAAAAAAAGTGACTTATACCACTTTCAAAATAAACGGCTCAAATGGTTAAGCCGATCGGTATAAAAATCCATATGATAATGTAGTGGTACTCTTGTTTTATGTTTTGTTGGTCTCAACTGATCTGGTTGTTACAGACATTCTCACGACAATGTTGCCACATATTCGTAATTAGTATAATTAAAACAAACAAAAAATTACTACATATTAATTTAAGAGAATATGAACTTCCAGGTCAGCGATTTAATTATAGCGTTTGTTTATCTGTCAGCGTTTTTGCCTGTTTAAATATTTACACAGCATACATATCGCACTTGATCAACAAGAGGGTATTAACTCAAAATTTTTAAAATTTCGTTTTTTGCAAGCAATGGTCATATCTATCCACTGTAAAAATTTTACACCATTTTCTCCCATCTTTTACCCAAAAAAATACAGTTGTATCTCTCTTTGTGATAGAAGAATAGTATAAAAAAAAAAAAAAGTTTTTTGCCTCTACTGAAAATTTTAGAATTTTTTAATACCCTCTTGTTGATCAAGTGCGATATGTAAATTTTTGCTATATCGTTCATTAACGAATAGAACGTTATAACTCCAAAAAGTCGATTTCGAGATAATTGCAGTTCAAGTTATTAACTCGTTCTCGCCCATCTAGAAAACTGACGTGGAAAGTACAGAAGACACAAAGATGAATCGTATACAGAATATAAAGCATGAAATTACGACAATTTCTGTATAATTAACTCCAAAATTTAAAATTTTCAGTTATGGAGTTGTATTTGTAACTGAGCGATATGTTTTATTTCATTTTGATTTTTATTGTCTTGCTTTCAAGAATAGCAAGTTACTGATTTCAAGCCGATTTTCGAAAATCAAATTTTCATCAGATTTTGACATTTTCGGGTCGTTCGATTCTGTTCAGATTTTTACCATGATATCTGTAATTATGTACATAAGTTTGTATGTATATCTGTTTGGGGGTTTATTTATGTAAACTCAACTAACTTGAGAATGGTTATCCAATCGGAGCGAATTTTCGAATTTTTTTTTGATAAATTTGATACTGTTGGACTCCTTAAAGCCAAAGTGTATTCACTTAAGCTCAACAAGCAACAGCGATTGAAAATTTGATTTAAATCGATTGATTTGTTCTACAGACCAGTAACTGAGTGTTCAGTGCATTTAACTTGGAGGACGATTTTCTAAGTTCAATACTCATGTCCTGCTTTTATTTTATTAGCTTGGAAAAACATCTGATATTTAATTAAATGTCGAAATCTAACTTTTACTTTTGTTGATTTTCTATATTATTCGTTTTAAGGCAAATCCTTGAACTCAGAAAACTAATTTTTTACGCACACAGACGGACATGGTTCATTCAATTTCGCTGCTATAAAATTTCGTTCGAACATTATGGAAATTACAAATGAAAGAACAAACCCTACAATTTTTGTAAAGGGTACAAACAATGTAATTAAGTGGACTTTTCTTTGATCACAAACCATAAGCTCTCAAGTTGTTTTGAAATTTCGTATAAACTCTATAAAAATTCGGTGACAACTAATCGTCGTTATTTTTTCCTTAAATTTGTTTACAAATTTTATACTAATCTGTTTATTGAGCCTTTAGGTCACTTTCTTGTAAAGTGTAAATTTTATACAATTTTATTTATGCCTGAAGGAGCCACAAAAAAAGTGGCGAAATTGGAAAAATTGGAAACTAATAACTAGTGTTAAGGTTTTTTATAAAAGTAACTGACCTAAATTCTAAATAAACAGATTAATATAAAATTTAATATAAGACTGAAAAAAATAGAAGAATAATTTTTTTACAAATATTGAAGCGATCGTGCCGCTCAGAAAACCTTAAACCACTAAGCTTAAGTCTTAGTGGTTTGTTCGTAAAACCTTGTATATCTATGTATTTTTTAAACTTATGTCAGCTTAAAATCTTAAAATGTAGAAAGGCCCTAACTCATTTCAAATCGCGTTTTTTTTTTCATATATCGATTACTTGGAGGTTTACTTACCGTGTATAAACACGAGTTTTGAAAAAAAAAATAGTTAGGGCCTTTCTATATTAAGGAAACGATTAAAACTCTATTAATCTCTCAAACAAATTTGGCTTGTCTTAATTAGTACACTCAATGCCACGAAAGCTTAGCACTCATTATAGATACATATGTCTAAAATATAATTGAAACATTTTTAGTTTCGCGTTCTTTTTATCACTGAACTTTAGAAATATTGTATTCCTTTATATGGGTACTAGCTTATCCCGGTGTGCTTCGCTACCCCCCCCCCCCTCGTTATAAAATAAAATTAAAAGTATTTATATATCCTATTGTGAAAATTTAATGACGATCGGTCCAGTAGTTAAGACTATATTACGATTTTTAATTTTCCTAAAAAGGGGCGTGGTCCCACCCACTTTTCTCTTGGTACGTATTCCAAATTATGCCAATACCATATGTACCAAATATCATCGACGTAGGTCAAAAAATGCCCAAAATATGGCGATTTAAATTTTTTGGTTATATGGGCGGTGCCACGCCTCTTTGTCCAATCAAAACTTCATAAACCCTATTATTCCTTCCAGAATCACAGTAACATGCTGTGAAAATTTCAGGAAGATCGGTCCAAGGGTTTGGTTTTCCTTAAAAGGGGCGTGGTCCCACCCACTTTTCTATTGGTACGTATTCCAAATTATGCCAATACCATATGTACCAAATATCATCGACGTAGGTCAAAAAATGCCCAAAATATGGCGATTTAAATTTTTTGGTTATATGGGCGGTGCCACGCCTCTTTGTCCAATCAAAACTTCATATAGCCTATAATTCATCCGATAGTTCCAGTTAAATACTGTAAAAATTTCAGGAAGATCGGTCCAAGGGTTTGGCCTCCTACAAGGAACAAACAAACAAACAAATAAACAAACACACATTCGGTTTTATTTATATAGATATTTTTTTAGCTCTGAAGCAGTTTAACTTAAATCTTTGATTTAGAAAAAATCCTTCAAAGAAAATTCAATTGGATATTATCGAAATTTATTCAAAATTTATGCACATGATTTTAACATTTTCAAATAGATTTATTTTCTCTGTGTCTTATATGGTATATAGTATTTGCGTATGTTGTATACATTACATTCGTATTAACTTGTGTACGCTTGTCTGTATGTAATTCAATCTTCTGTGACTTTAATGCATTTAGGATACACTTTATGGAAAAACAATATAAAAGACATAAAATATAAGAAAAATCCTAACGCAGATCATACCACAAATTCAATTATATTTGAGTAAATCTTTTAAGCCTAATGAATTGTTGTTTTTTTTACAAGAACAATATTTCTCCTCAATATATAAAGAATTCAAAAAATATTAATTTGAATAAATATCGGACGCTTAGACCTAAGCAAACGTTAGAATAGAAGAAGCTGAAGAAAACGATGTAACCATTATATTTTTAAAATATTTTATCGGGCTGGACAAGTCACACATTCCGATCGGAATGATTTTAACAACGTTATTATATTGCGATCTTTTTTCTTTTACCGTATTAAATTCCGTTTTTTTTTATTCGATTTTAGTGTTAAAGTATTTTATACACCAGATCCTGGCGATCCTAAAAGTATGCACGTTTTTGTATTTGTTAACTTCAAATGAAGTTAGAAGAAATAATAATTATCAATTAAATACAAACAAAATTTCCGTTTTTCGTTCTTAACAACAAAAGTTTTGAAACTAAAACCACTTTTGATCGGAATTGAATCTATGACATGGCTGTATATGTAGTAAAATGTTGATTATTTGATAACTTTCTAAACCTTATGGCTCGAATTTCGGTTACGTTGCCAGCCGGAAACCGAGCATTTGTGGTTGCCAGAAAACTACTAGCTCTCAGTTGCAAGGTGCCATAAATAATATGATTTTCTCTAATTGCGAACCCACTTAAGGATCGGTAGCCATCCGTAGAGTATGAAGACAATATTTGCAGTGCTGTGCGATTTCTCGTTGCGGGAGAGAAAAATAAACATAATTCAATGGAAGACGGCGATAGCATTAGTTGTCATTGTTTGTTTACACAGAAAAAATAAAAATTGAATTCAATTAAAAAATTTGTGATATCAATTAAAAATTTAATGAAATTTGCACCAGAAAACAAATTAATAGTATCAATTAAATTTTTATACATTTATAAACTAAAATTATTTATTAAAATTAAAAATTTAATTGAAAAAAAAAATTATATATTTTTTTTTTTTGTGTACATTTTTAAAAATTTATTAGTGCATACTTCAAAATCGTATGAAAAACCGCACCGCAATAAATTATCGTTACACTGTGTTCAGACTCAATGTTGTGAACATCGCCAATTATTCAAAAACTATGGCAACATCAGAAAGAGAAAGAGTGTTAAAAATTGAAAGAATAAGAATGTCCGCAATGAAAATAAAATAGATTTTAATTTTATGCTGTTCCGCACTACGTTTTTTTTACTTCAAAATCGTATGAAACACCGCACAGCAATAAGTTTTCTCTAGATTGTGTCCAGACTCGTAATCGGACCATAAATATATTAAATATTTAAAATAATTAAAAAAAAATTCAATGAAAACATAAGAATATTTTAAAGCTTTTATAAAAAAAAAAAGATATTATTCCATTTTCATATAAAGTAAGTTATCCGTTTTGTTATATTTTGCCTAAAAAAACTATTTTGTTTTAAACATTTAATATAAAAAAATTATTTTAGAGAAAAACACTTGTATGAAGTTTATTAAAATTTTCTATAAAATAAAGTTGTTTTAAGTTTTTTGCCACCACGCCCACACTTACTTGTGTTTAACATCACTAGTCTCAAAAAGTTTAGGTTTCAATAATAAGTCAATACATTTTACTATATAGAGTTTAAACTATGTACATTCACACATACATTACTAAACTATATCATAAATACACTTGCATGTACATACACACATACACATATACAACTGCACATAGGTACTATTTAGTAGTTATCTAAAATAATGACAAAGCAGAGAGTTCAATTACAAAGTATATGTGTGTGGTTATTGAACTTTTGTTAAATTGTATTTAAAAAGTTGTCCAGTTTGTTTGTTTTTTTTTTTTTTTTTTTGCGGAAAATTTTGTTTTATTTATTTTCTACTATTTGACATGTTTTTAAACGACAATGTGAAACTTTTGTCTTTATCGCTTTAAACTTTGTATTTTGAAAGACTAAAAGCGAGAAGCAAGTTGAAAATAAAACTCACACATGCTTTTCATATGCCCCTGAACACTTATGAAACTTTTTTGTGTATTTCTTTTATGTTTTTTTTTTTTTTTTTTTTTTGTTTGTTGTATTGTAAAAAGTTTTGTAAATTGTAAATGTTGTTTTGTTGTTTTGTATTGATTTTGAAGTTAAAGAAGTTTTTGTATTATACTGCTAAAAGCCATTAAACTTTTTGTTATTGTTGTTGTTTTGCATGTGTGGGAGTAGACTCCATTTATCGTTATATTTCGGGGTCAGATAAGTTTAAAACCCAAGTGATTTTCATATTTTCATCTTTAACAGTTTAAATTTTGTGAGTTTAAATTTAAACTTATACTTCGTTTTTTAGGCAGAAAATTTTTGGTTTTTTTTTTAAACCTTCACCAAAGCATGATTTAAAAGACTAGACTCTTAAGTTTAAAGTGTAATATATATGTTCTCCTTGCAATATTCCTTCTTAAACATCGGAAGACACTTTTTGCTTAAACTTTGTCTCATGAATTTCTAAAAGTTTATTATTTTTAAAATTTTTTATAAGAAATAAGTTTGCCTCTAATAATTCTTCTTATATTATAAATGTGACCTTCTCCGAGAAAAGGGACCTAGTGTGTGAAAATGAAGTTTTGAGAAAAATGCATTTAAAGTTTCAAAGGGTTGATACGCACTAATACGAAGAACATTGTAAAAATAACTATAAGAAAGGAAAAGAATAAAGTGACGCTTCAGTCTTGTGCCAACTGTATAACGAGTGTTATCAATATCTCAAAAGTTATGATGTTAATTTGAAGTAATTTTTATAAAAATGGATATTTCTGACAGTTTTGATGATGATTTAAAAATACTACACTCGGTTTATGGCGATGATGAGATCGATATGACGTTATCTGAAAGTGTCGGTGCTGATACTTCGGGACTAACTGAAAATCAAAGATTTTTGCATGATGTTTCCGAATCCAATATTATATCCGAATTAGAGGAATCCGTTGAAGATATACTAGAGTCGATGAATATCGATTTGATGTACGGAGAAAAATCCAAAGCATGTTGTTCGAAAGAATCTAATAAGATAATTCCAGAAAATCTTGCTATACAAAGCCGGCAATTTTTCCAAGAATTAAGTAAACCAGAACAAGATTTAGTCCATTTGAGCCATTTGGAATTTCATCGACAACATACCGTGAACTCGCGGTAATGTGAACTTCCGCAATAGTGAACTATCCACTAATGTGAACACTCTTTTCTAATATGAACTCTCTAAATTTTGAACAAAGTTTAATGGCTCTAAATAGTGAACAATGGTTTTCTGCAGAAAACCAACTCGCAACAGATAAATAAGCTCATGTAATGACGAGTGTATTATCAATAAGGCAAAAAAACAGAATCAAAGCTAAAGATGCTGTAGAAATTTTTAATAAAGCTTTGCAGTGGACTCAATTTGAAATGATCGACCAAGCCGACATTAAACCATTTACGGCCTCTGTGCCAATTTGGGAACACTTGATAAGGGACGACACACAAAAAATCTGTTGACTTTATTCAAAATATTTTTACGTCATTGATTGGCTAAAAGTACAAACATTACTCGTAATAAAAAAAATTTATTACATTACTTGATTTTAAATTTTAAATTTTAAAATTAAATGTTTCCTATAAAACCCACTGCGGAGGTCGGTATGGTTTTTTTATTATAATTTTCTATACAAAATGCATTATTACTTATTTTTTTATAAATTCAGTATATAACAAAACATATAAAAAGCTTTTAGATGGAATAAAAAAAATTTAGATGATTTTACACCACTTGAAATAATACTGTGCCAATTTTGGCACAATGGCCACAAGTGTGCCGAAAATGTATTGGGATTCTGTGCAGAAAAAAATCAAAATGAGTTATAAAGAATATTTTAGCACAAGTAAATGTCTGACTTATGTTCAAGTATTTGAAAAAGTTTTTTGCGAAGAAGTCCTGGCCATGATTGTCAACTCCAGTCAGGCGTATACCAGTCAAAATAATCGATATAATTTCACTCCCAATCATCATTCGGTTACAAAAAGCAAGTTGTGAGAAGTTTCGCTTTGCTGCTATTGTTTTATTATATAGTTTAATAAGTCAAGTGATAAAAATAACGAGACATGGTCTAACAAAGTTGTGAAAATGTTGCTCATAAATTAGACACTAATCCTGCAAATCCCAAAATATTTTTTACAACTTTTTTACTAGTGATGACTTTTTTCGGGACTTACGCGGCTTCCATGACAATCATATAAAGAAATTGTATTTATTATTATTAGGTTAGACCAAAGGCATCGCTTCCCAAGTCCCAGAGGATGTGCTCGAGCGTCTATTTTTTGCATTTTGAAGAATCTACATAAATCATTCTCAGAGTTTTCAATAATGAATTGGAGTTTCCAGAGACCACAAGGTGCAGTAAACCATCCCATCAGTAGTCTGAGGTAATTTTAGTCCGTTTGTTGTAAATTTTGGGATTTGTTTTTGAATAACGTAAGGAAAAATCATTACCCACTATAAAGGAGATGATTTAAAAGTCCAGAGGCGAATTTTACAATAGGTTCGATAAAAAATGGTGAGAATCTGCTGGCCCTCTTTAAAGACGACTATAGCAGGGAACAATGATTCAAATTAGTATGTAGGAACTGTCAAAAGATAGAATACAGAAAAAAAGTTAAAGTCTGATACGGAAATCCTATGTTTGTTTGAAAGTTTTAGGCATGGATCAGTTATTATTTCGAAGATATATGCTAAATTTATCTTCCACAGTTGTCAAAAAAATAATCCCCTCGGCCATCGTCCTCAAGTTTGCAACGCTTATGAGTAGATGGCATTGAGTACATTCCTGAGAAATCGCGTACGATGTGTAAGCTGCAACAATATAAGCCATTGCTGGTACAAAAAATGCAAAAAAAAAATATTTCCACCCACAAAGGATATTTGGCAAATTTGGGTACACACGTTTTATGTCCTGAAAACAAAAAAATTTTATATGTTTTTTTGGTTTTTCTGTATTTCTTTTTTTACTCCTAATTTTATATAAATAAAGAATTTTTAAAATTTTTCCTTGTCATTTTGGTTTGGCTTTAAATGGGTTACTGCACTGATTAAAATAAGGGAGGTGGCGATAATGAAACTAGTCGAGCAAAAAAAAAAACTCAGAGAATAATTACTGATTACTTTCTTAAATAATACAAAAATTTACATTTCATTATTACATTGCTTTTAGATGAGTTGATCTCTTTTTTTATTATTATTTATTTTTAAAATTTAGTATTAAATTAAAAGTGAATGCTCAAAGTTTTCTTAGTTTCTCATAATTTTTTAATATTTTTTATTATTTAGTACTAAACTAATGGTGTTTTCTTTTCTACAAAAAAATGATACATCTTCATGCAGAAAATGTACTTTGGTGTTCGTTTCTTAAAAATGTTTCGCTCTCTAAAAGGGCAGTGTGTTTGATTCTAAAAAAATCGCCCTCTCTAAGGGAGGAAGGCATTGCACTTTTTGCCCCGTAAAAAATCGACAGTGTTGATAGTGCCCTCTAAAACTTAGCTGTCAGCTGTTGAAAACAGGGCGTTCCACTTTTTCATAAGCTGTGTTCAGTTCTAGCGAAATAACAAGCTGCATTATTACAAGGTTGGCAAGACATTTTATATATGTACCTTTTAATAAGGTGCCATTTTGTATGTAGAAAAGAAAACACCATAAGAGTGAATATATTAACCTATTTAAGTTTCTAGTTATCTTTTTTATAATTTTTTTAATATTTGGTATTAATATTTTTTATATTATTATTATTACGAATAAACGTACATAATTATTATTTGAACTTATATTGATGTATATATGAAAAGTTATATTATCAGGCTCAAGAGTTTTTTTTATGTTGAAAAATATTATTATTTATATCCAATCAGTTTTTTAGCAGAACGTATCAGTACTGATTTCAAGGCCGCTACACCTCTCATCAGCGTTCAATTGTCCATCTTTACAATTTTCGTAAAGTGGATACTAATTGAGAAGAATATCAACTATTTAACCAGTTTTCAAAAGAAATAGAATATGAGAATTAATTTTTAGTTCATTTTTTTGAATTACATTCTGAGAGACGAAATTAGAAAAAACTTCTACTATTGGTACTTATTTAATTATGGTACTTTTTACTTTTGGTCCTTTTTTACTTTTGGTATTTTTTCCCTTTAGAAATTCTCTTAATGAATTTGAATGCATTTTGTTAGACGAATAGCATGTGACCCAGATTAAAATAATGCTACTTTTTAACGGGTAAAAGGGGATATATTGGAAGTTTTGGTACTTCTTATTTATGTACTAAATTTTATAAATTTTCTATAACTTAACATACTTTCATAGGGCTGAAATGATAATGATTCTTTAACTAATAGTACTTTTTAGTGCTGGTGCTATTTTCCTTTTGGTTATTTTATTTTTTTCTTAGGAAATTTTCTTAATCGATTTGCATGAAATTTAGTAGACGAATAACATGTGACTAGATTACTTTTTAATTGGCAAAAAGGGACATATTTGAAGTTTTTATATAAAATTTTATAAATATTTTATTGTGCTTTTTACTTTTGGTACTTTTTTCCAATTTGGTATTTTATCCCCTTGAGAAATTATATTAATAGATTTGGATTAAATTTGGTAGTCGCATTGCATATGATCTGGTACATATGGTACTTTTTAATGGGTAAAAATAGGTAAGTTGGATCTTTGGTACTTTTTAGTTGTTTTTTCACCTTGACTCAGAGTGTATTTTCTGGTGGGTAAAGTCTAGCTGGTACTTTTTAATATTTTAGATATTATAAGAAATAATATAAGAAATTTTTCAAAAAATTATTTTTTTTAAATATAATTATGTTGCAATTTTAATAACATTATGAACAACATACAACATGACTTTATTAAGCGAAGCCTAATTAATATTTACACTATTATACAACCAAATTTTTTTTTTGTTATCAACGACCACACATTATTGCAGATAACATAATATTGTTGCCGCAGCCATATCAACATGACTAATTCACATATTTTCTTTTCTGTTTTTTTTTATTAAAAACAAACACAACCCGCAAAGCGATTAGCTTGTCTGCAGAAAACACGCAGGATCTCTGGCCGGTTTCCAACCGACAACCGCCACACATACATACATACTAACTCTAACATGTTTGAAGAACTCGAATTTTACTACTTATTTTATAAGGATTTCTATATAGATATTTTTCTAAGCATTGAACGATTTTTATGAAGAAAAAAAGTTATCCGTATACGATCATGTGTATACATACTTACATATAAAACGAAATACATATGTAATTAGATCAGTCGCTGCCCAGGTATTTAAAATAATACTCCTGAGAATTATTTCAGTAAAAAAATATATACACATGAATTTAAAATATAAAACCAAAACTGTAGAAAATAATGACTTTATATGGGTTTTCCCATCAGCCAAATGTTTGCAAATAATAAAATAAATAAAATCGGGTATCGTATAACAACAATTGCTACCAAATCAAATTTATTTATTGACATTCATTAAATACATTTCATAAAAGGAACAATAAAAAATAAAACATACATAAAAAAAAATATATATATATTTTGTCATGGAACATTTGGGATATTAAAACAATTGTCTAAACACGGTTATAAATTCCCTTTAATACTTAAAACGTCAATTTTATTCCCAAATATACACAGTCAAAATAAAAGACATATTCACTGATATGTAAATACATACGACACATATTCGCACACTTATGTATACCATTTTTTTTTTTTTTTAAACTTCAACCCAGCAAACAAATTTGATATTAACTTGACACAAATTATTCTCAATTCTCTTTAAAAAAATAATCCTTTGGAGATGAGGAATATAAGTCTCATTTATCTTCATGTGCTGTTTAAAAATTTGACATATCGCTCCTTTATTGCAACATAGTCATATCTCAAAAAAACAAAATTGTTCAGTTACTGACGAAAAAGTGTTTCTAAATAACTTTTTTATTTGCAAACAATTTTTCATAAACATATCTCTATCTAAACCAAAGTTATAACCACTTACTTGTTCAAGCCATATACATAAATGCTTACATTTTGAAAACTATAAATGCATTTTGCCACGTTTGAGTTTTTTTTTGAGATATGACTACGTTGCAATAAAGGAGCGATATATACATTTTAAATATCTGTGTTATGTAGAAGAGTTAATTTCTAGCGCTTATATTTTGAATAGTAAAATATTTAGTTAAATTAATTGTCATCCACTAAAGGATGACAAAAACTTAAAACTGATTAAATATTGTTGTTTGATGTTGTGTATTCGATGCCATATTAAAAATTGTTGAATAAAAGTTCATTATAAATCGAAATTACAGTTAATTATTAATTATTTTTTTGTATACTTGAATGTATATATGTATGTACATATGTATATACTAAAGTTGACAATTATTCGCCTTTCAACTTTGTTCGAATATTTCAAATAACTGTTTTTGTTCGTTCGATCAAACGATTAAAGCTGAAAAATTATTCGATTAATCGATGAGAACAACGAATAAAAAATGATTTAAAAAATTTATTGACCAAAAATAAAAATTTCATAAAAAAAAAACATAAAAAAAAAACTCTTAGTAATTTTGAATTTTCATTAATTCAATAAAACTGAATTTGAGCCTGGTAATATTACTTTTCATATGTACATCAATATAAGTTCGAATAATAATTACATTTATTCATAATAATAATATAAAAATATAAAAAAACTTTTCATTTTTGCCTTATAAAATACTTTTAATGGCAACCAGCGGTTGTCTAATTGTATAGGTGTAGAAAAGAAAACACATTCATAATGGAAAATTATTGTTGTGTGTGTTTGAAAAATTTTTTAAATGCTATTTTTATGCTTGGTAATTCACAAAAATATATTTGTGAGTTTTTGTATAAATAGATGCGCTTTGAAATTTTTTTTAAACATAAAGGGTAAAACATCTACTGATGAATTGGTATAGCTACCAACGAAATATATATCTAGATATTGCTAACCCGCAACAAATAAATAAAATATAAAACATAAATACTTGAGTACATGCTCAAATAAATGTAAAAATTTTAATACTATAAAAAAACTTTAAAATAAAATAGTTAATATATTTATTAACAAAAAAATACATAAAACTATTAATTCAAATAAACATGCTTCATTAAGTCGCAAAATGGCTCCATAAAAAATGGCCCCAATGAAAAATGGCCCCAAACTGCAAAATGAAAAATGGCCCCAAACCAAAAATGAAAAATGGCCCCAAAATAGGAAAAATGGCCCCAAAAATAATTATTGTTGTTTTCAATGTAAAAAGTTTGGGGCCATTTTTCATTTTTCAGTTTGGGGCCATTTTTCATTGGGGCCATTTTTCCTATTTGAGGAATTTAACGAAAAATGAAAAATGGCCTCAAACAAAAATGAAAAATGGCCCCAAAATAGTGTAAGTGATATAAATACCACAAAAAACTCATTACATCAAATAATGCATTTTCAAAACATGTATTATTATTAAACGGCGACGTTGCTCGAAATTCTATGGAGTAGAGCTACCTTGGGCCCCGCCAAAGGCGCCTAGAATGCAAAAACCCGTTAGTAAGCTACTGCCGCTGTGAGCCAACATGAAGAAAAATGTGGCTGCGTTCAACAATTGCCCAAATAAATTAAGTCCCCAGATTTGCTGCAGTGCATTGGGGTGATACGTGAAAATTTTCTGCAATGCAGAAAATCTTTACTAAATATTGCCGTGTCGGGAAATACCATGGCGGAGAAGCCCTAAGCCCGGCCGGAGGCCGGCTATGCAAGGGATATTTAGTAAGCAACTCAATTTTTTGAAAATAATCCAATATTTTAAAATATTTGAATTTTATTACTAAAGTTTTCCGCGTAAAGAGTAAAAATTGCGCTTAATACCATTGGAAGGTAGTCATTCGTTATATAGGGATGGGGATGCTAGGCGCAGATACTCAACTCTCATACTTGTATACGAATTGATTTGACCAACTTAACGTTTAAGAGTAAAACCTGAGAGTGAAAAAACCCCATTCTTGCAAATTTTTTAACGTTTCATTGAAATCATATCACGACTTCTAGGTATGCGCAGTTCGACAACAACTACAAACATCTAACATAACAAATTTAAAAAATTTTTACGTATGAATTTCAAACTGAAAAAAATTTGTTCAATTAATTGACATTATTTATTCGATTTATTCGTTATTCGAAAATAGGCATTTAAAAATTATTCGAACAAGAGTTTCGTTTTGTTTGATCGATTAATCGAATTATTCGTAATCGGTTGACAACTCTAGTATATACATAAGTATATCTATATATGAAATTAAAAAGTAAGCATATCAATTTATGTACTTACATTTAAATAATAAGTAACACTAATAATCAAAACTATCATGTACATTGATATGAATGATAAACTGTAAGTTAACTTATTATCAAATTCATTACAATAAAATGTGTAATAATATGATTCGGTACCTTTTAAATAATATCGCACTATTTGCGAACAATCACAAATATTGTAATCATTTGGAGCTTCCATCAACGTTTGGAACAGCTGTTTGGTATTTTATTTATATATTTCAAAGTAATAAAAAGTTGCAATGGACGACAAGAAATGAATACTTCTGGTGCAGGAAAATGAACAACAAGTATTCTCCCGGGGCACAAGATTTCGAAGAAGAACAGCAAAATATAATTTAATATGTTTAATAAGAATTTTTGTTCTTTTTATGTATGTATGTATGTACATGCATATGCATGTCTGCACATTCATGTGTCAGAACTTGTAGAACTTTAATTGAATTGAAAAAATTTTGCTTTTAATTTAGATATAAAAAAAAAAATATTTTTAAAAATTCCATTTTAAGTTAAATGATTTTGTTACTTTTAACTAGTTTCAATTTTATATCCTCATTCTGGAACGTCTAAACGTCTAATATTATTCATGAGACGTTATGTTTGTTGGGAATATACAAAATATGTTGGGTTTATTTTTGAGAGAAGCCACTTGTTTATAATTTTACTGGAGATACGGTCATTTATATTTATGAGTATAATTGTCAGAGATAAACGAACATAGTCACATTTAGATTACAATACATGTGTACTCGTATGTTAGTATGCATATGTGTGTATTAGTGATGTTACGAATACTCGTATTCGTATTCGACTATTCGACTATTCGCCTGTTTTAAGATATTCGTATTCGTATTCGCCAAATTCAAGCGAATATTTTTCGAATAATTTTCCCATACATTTTCAAAAAAAAAATCATACAAAAGTTTAAAAAAAGTACATAATATGTAAAAAAAATATTGATTTTTATTAAAAAAACCCATTGTATTTCACGCAGAGTAAGAAAAACGAAATCTGAAAGTATGTAAGTAAAATAATTAAAAAATGTTCTGTAGAGGTTTTCAAATTCGGCATCTTAATGCAATAATAATGTTAAATCACAAAATTTTTTTTTTTCATTTATAGTTACTAACGCAAAGGCAGGGATTTTTTCCAATTAAATTTGAAATATAAACCTCAAAAGAAATATTCGTATTCGTATTCGTATTCGGCGAATACTGTTTAAAATATTCGTATTCGTATTCGCGAATACTAAAAATTGATATTCGTAACATCACTAGTGTGTATACAGTAAATTTTAGTTCTTTTGTGATTTAAAAAGCTAACAAGCACGTAAGAATATTTTATTATTAAATACTTGTTAAAGCATTTATATAACAAATTTAGTTTTAATTAAGAGATTATTTTACTACTTAATATTTAAATTATTTAGTAGAAATAATTAAAGGGCATATAAACTTGGTTCGCATAAGTGATAGAATCTAACTTGCCAAGATCCATTTTATTTTTATAGTAAAGAGTTTCTGAGGGTTATGTACAATAGGCTGTAGTGTATTACGATTTTTAAATTGCTAAAATAGAATATTAAACATACTTGTAGGTTTTAATTAAACAAATAGAAAAATTATTAAAAACTTTTTGCCTTTTTTTTACCATTTTTCGGCCCCTAAAAAAATTTATTAATATAAAATTCTAATATTTTTTTTCACTTTGCAGTCTTTTAAACTCATTTAAGTGCTTGAATAAATTTCATATTTCATTTTTTCGTTTATATTTAAAAACAACTACATACAAAAAAGCCAGTTATTAAGGGTTTTGCAAACACCAATCAAACTTGACACATAAAGAATATACAAATGCAAAAGGGAGTGAAAAAAAAATGTGAGTGAAATATTCAAATGAAACAAGAATAAAAAACACATTTAATAAACCACAAATTAAACAAAAAGGGAGAAATTTACAAAAAAATTTATAGAAAAAAGAAATAATAAAAACAACCTAAACGGCGACAGCCATAAAAACAGATTCAGATAGAAAAACCCAGCAAAGAAATCAACCGACCGACCGACCAACCTTCCAACCTACCGACAATGAACAGCACCATAACTACATAACAAATTATATACGGAAACACACAACACACACACCTACCTCACTAACGCTCACCACAATATTCAACAGTTTGTTTAAAATGGGGTCGTGTTAACAAATTACAACAAGAACAAAAAAAAAAAAATCGAATGCAAAAAAAGGAGTAAATTACGTTACTTTACAGTGATTGAGAGAAAAACCTACAACGAAATAAAAAATCATACAAAAAAAAATATCTTTATAAATATTTATATGAAGGAGCAAAGCAAAGAAAGAAGGAAGGAGAAAAAAACACATTTGAATGAAGGTTGTCAAATGGAGGGAGGTCTAACACTGATTGAATATTGAATGATTTAAATAAAGAATTGTTTGAATAAATGGTTGGAAAAAAAGTCAGTCACATTTATACATATACATACATATATATTTACATACATACATACAGATATACAAACGGAAGTCAATACGAAATAGAACATTACGAATACAATGAAAAAAAAACATTGAGATGATGATAATTTCTAAACTTCTTTGCATACTTTCCATCACTAATGGTGTCACACAAACAAACAAATCCCTGAACTGGTGTAAGTGTATGTGTGAGTTTTTATATGTGTCTACTTATTGTGGTGTAAGTGGTAAAGTTTGAAAGCATAGCATGAAAAACGATAGAAACAGTAAGATGATAGAGTCAAACCAAGAAGAGAATATAGAAAATAAAGAAAAACTCGGTTAAGGTTGATTGCTATTATTATTATTATTATTATTGTTGTTCTTGTTCATGATGCTGTTCTGTTGTAGCAGTTCCGACGATGAGAAAAATAGCAAAACGATAATGATGTTTGACAGTTTTGTGAGGGAATTGCGTATTCGAATCGGTTTTTTCTTTATTTTCTCTTCTTACGAATTTTAAATTATAAATTAAAGTAAGAAATAATTAATAGGAAAGATTAATTGATATAATTTTATGGAAGAAACTGAATTTCTTAGAAAATGTACCTTTAAAGGTGTTTTTAAATAATTATATAAGTAAGTGTAAAGTTTAAACTGTTGTCTAATTAATTATAAGTTTTCTTAAGAAAAGCACTGCAAAGCGTTAGATATTTCCCTAAAATTTTCTTGTTTAATTATAAAGTTTTTATGTTTTTAAAAGGGCTAAAGTGAAAATGAATAATAAAGAAATAAAACGAGTTAAAAATCGATGCCTTGGAATGCGACTAAAAAAAATTATTTGGATGATTCATCACTGAAAACCGAATCGCCAAATCAAATGAATTTTTTTATTATTTTATATTGGTGTCTATTCCAGAAATTGCGTCGAAGAAGTGAAAATTTACATGGAAAACAAAAACAAAATTGTATACATTTAAAAAATGTGTTTTTGTTTATCAAATAAATTTTACCACTTTTCATTGAGAGAAAAACGCGTTAAATTTCTCACTTATATTTCATTTTAGAAATGTATGACAAGCAAAAACAATTCTTGAAATTTTGTTTTTGTTTCCATGTAAATATTCACTTCTTCGACGCGTTTGCTGGAATATATGTATATGATTATTATTATGAATAAACGCAATTAGTATTTGAACTTATGTGTATTAATGTATAAATGATAGAGTTGTCAATTATTCGCCTTTCAACTTTGTTCGAATATTTCAAATAATTGCGTTTGTTCGTTCGATCAAACGATTAAAGCTGAAAAATTTTTCGAGATCGGTTAAATTGCTAATCGATTACCGCTGCAGGGAAGTGAGTAATTGGGTACTGAATAGGATAAATCATTCCCGGAGGATTAGAGTGGATTATAGAGTCGCGGTGGCTATAGGCCCTAAGCTTGACTCGGGAAAGTTTTCTTTACCACCGGGAATGTGGAGGAAGGTTTCATAAGTCGTAATAAGGAATGGCATAAACTTATGCCAATTCAAAAATCATAAATGTTCAGTAGATGCTGTATAAGTAAGTCAAGCAAAATGAAAAAAAAAAAGGAAGCCGCGATTAGAAAATGAAATTTCAAGTTCGTTAATAATTTCATCTGTGAACAGTTTTATGACATAAAATTATATTGAAAAAATTTTTGAGTTACGCCGTTTTAAGATTTACTGTGCGAGTTGTTAAACAAGATTGCCTTTTGCCTCCAACGCTATTTAAGAATTTCTTATAAATACGCATGATTCTGTAAATTGCTTGAATGAAATTTGTTATTAATACCATTAAACATTACATTACTATGACGAACAAATACATAAACGTTAGAAAAGCACTTTTTTTATATATTTAAGGTGTAATTCATAAACGATTCATAAAGTTAATGTGCACATTAAAACCGGTTTTCTCATACAAAATTCGTACATTAACGCCACAATAACTTTAATAATAATTTATGAATTAGGGGGTTAGTATTCATATGATTATGAAAAATAATTACAAAAATATTAGCATCATTCGATCGTAAATTATATATCGTTACATAAAATGCAAAACGCTATTATAAAAATTTAAATTATTTTACAGAAGAAAGAAAAATGTAAATTTGAATTTGCAACATATCTTTTGATTCGTAATAGTTAGACACTTTAACTTATTAGATGATGTGTATTATAAGGGCTGTTCGAACAAAATAAAAAATAAAAGTTAAAAATTAACTGATGTATAGCTAAATAATTTCCTCTTGATATTTTATTAAAAAAAACGCCATTTTTCAGTGGAGTGTGATCTATTGTTTTACGAATTCATTAGTGAAATCATATGATACGTATAAACTAATATCGAAACTGTATGCTCTATCTAGTTCATAAGAAAAAGTAAAACTTATAAATCTCAACACAACTGATTGAACCTCACACAGTATTAATTATTAAATTATTAAATTATTAAATTATTAAATATTTATGCAAGTTACTGAATTAATGTCATGCGGAATTTTATAAATTGTAATACACATAACATACACAACAATTTCCTTACTCTTCTAAAATTTAATTAGTTTCGATTTATATTTTTTTTAAGTAATTTTGATTTTCCTTTTACTCTAACAAATCTAATGCGATAAAATATTGTCCTTGTAGTTGGCGTTATAATTTAAAAACAATTAATACATAATTAATAATAATTCTTAACAATTAACATTTATAAGAATTGGAATGAGGACAATAATATTAAATAGTACTTAAGAAAGCAATTATTTAAGGAGCACTAGGATATGAAAAAACAAATTAAAAAGAACTTGTTCATTTGTATATAAGATATGTTGATAATTTACAAAGCAGTTAATCACTTGTATAGTTAAAGTGATTAGGAAAATTATTATAAATGAACGAAATTGTTATGGTAATTAAATATCAGTATGACTTTTTTATAAAAAATAGCAATAAAATAAAACTGTATATAGATGAGTATTTAATAAATGCAATCAAAATCTACAACGAAATTAATTTCGTTTTCACACTTTGTATAATAAAATTGAGTATAATAGAGAGATTTTGATTCAGTTAACAAGACTTTTGTTTATGTATGTATATATGTACATATAAAGTAGAAACTAGAAAGTAGGATGTTTAAGGACAAATGACTATACAAAAAATTAAACTCGTACTAAATTTAATTTGAGAATGTATTTTGCGACGAAAAATTTTAATCCAAATATCCTTAAAATGTTCTTGAAATAATCTTAAAAGGGATTAAACACTTTTTAAGTTGTCTCTGTTCCATACCGGAAATGAAAAAATAATAAAAATACCGAAAACAACGTTTGTTCTATTCAGCCAGTGCTGTTGAAAAATCTTCAAAAGGGATGTGGGAAATGAAAAAATAATAAAAATACCGAAAACAACGTTTGTTCTATTCAGCCAGTGCTGTTGAAAAATCTTCAAAAGGGATGTATAAATATTAAATTTTGCCTTTGTTGCTCGCAATATGTTAACAATGTCTACCTAATATTTCTCTGATTATAAACATTTACGAATTTTAGCCTGCGTAAATATTAACAAATATTAATAATAAACAGTTCGTAGTAATTTAAAAAAAATTACAATTAATATACATACATGTTCATTACCAAAAAAAAACAACAACTCTGGTTAGTACGAAATTCCCTCATTACTGTTTGGAACTAATAATCAACACAAACTCATAGTCCGTTATCATCAAAGTATTCTACTTTGTAATTTAACGTTTTTGTTGTTTTTACTCTATATTAGGGAAATTCACATATTACTGTGACCCCTGTTATTAGGGTATTTATAGCTCGTGCCCAAGCAGAATTGTTTTAATATGTAGAATAAAAAAATGCATTAAAAATTAATTCTCATATTATATTTCTCTTGAAAAACTGGTTAAATAGTTGATATTCTTCTCAATTAGTATCCATTTTACGAAAATTGTAAAGATGGACAATGGAACGATGATGAGAGGTGTAGCGGCCTTGAAATCAGTTCTGATACGTTCTTCTAAAAACTGATTGGATATAAATAATAATATTTTTCAACATAAAAAAATTCTTAGTAATTTTAAATTTTCATTAATTTAATAAAACTGAACTTGAGCCTGATAATATTACTTTTCATATGTACATCAATATAAGTTCGAATAATAATTACGTTTATTCGTAGTAATAATAATATAAAAATATAAAAAAAAATAAAATCTAATCACTTCTGCCAACACCAACACCAGCATCCAGAATGAAAATATGTTAAAATAATTTCGATTAGGCATTGATTCAAGTATGCGATAGGCTTGAATTTAGATAAATGAAATTTTTACGGCTTTCAATTGAATGCATGGTGATAATGGACGTGGTTTACTTTCGCCTTAAAGCAATCCGGAAGTTTTTGTGCAGTGGTCTTTGTTTTTGGGGATTGAATTAAGTATTTAGCAGTTAAATATTCCTAACTTAAAGCAATCTTTTTATACTTGATTAAGGAAAATCCGTAATTATCGTATTTTTGACACCGTTTGAGAATGATTTAAGTTCGTTTGGAAATATATATTTTCTGTGTATTAATATTATTTGCTAGATATACCCGGTTCGCTTTGCCAGCCCCTCTTTATAAAATCAAATTCCTATTGTGAAAATTTAATTAAGATCGGTACAGTAGTTAAGACTATATTACGATTTTTTTATTTTCCTAAAAAGGGGCCCACTTTTCTCCTGGTACGTATTCTAAATTATGACCACACCATATGCGCCAAATATCATCGACGTAGGTCAAAAAATGCCCAAAATATGGCGATTTAAATTTTTGGGTTATATAGGCGGTGCCACGCCTCTTTGTCCAATCAAAACTTCATATAGCCTATTATTCCTTCCAGGGTCACATTAAGATGCTGTGAAAGTTTCAGGAAGATCGGTCCAAGGGTTTGGTTTTCCTAAAAAGGGGCGTGGTCCCACCCACTTTTCTCCTGGTACGTATTCCAAATTATGCCCACACCATATGCACCAAATATCATCGACGTAGGTCAAAAAATGCCCAAAATATGGCGATTTAAATTTTTGGGTTATATAGGCGGTGCCACGCCTCTTTGTCCAATCAAAACTTCATATAGCCTATTATTCCTTCCAGGGTCACAGTAAGATGATGTAAATATTTCAGGAAGAAAAATAAATATATGTATATGTCATTGGTGGGGCGATGTGAAAATTGGATTTTGCCACGCCCCTCCGCCCGCAGAACGAAAATCAAAAATCAGACTTCACAATGTCACCCGCCTGAATATTCTGAAGATTCCCTGAAAATTTCATCAAAATCGGCCCAGCCGTTTTGGAGTCCATACGTTACATACATACACACATCCTGTTTTATATTGTATGTCACGCGCAAAATAGAAAGGGACCTAAAGGTAAAAACCGGTTTTGTTCAGGAGAGCCATTTTAAAGATTTAAATACGTGTATCTTTGGTGTACTTCACTTTTATAAAACGCGCATATCTCTGGCAGGGAACACTTTCGGGGCATAGGATCAGTCTCATTCGATGCTCAGATTTTGTCCACATCAAAAAAAAAGTGAAAATTGATTTTTTTTTAGGTCCCTTTCTCTATGCGCTGTCACATATATGTATAGATTAATGGTTGCAACGCCTAGAAATATTTTCAGAATATTGAAAGAAATTTGTATATGCTACACTCAATTTTTAAATGATTTAAAAAAATTGTTAAGTTTCGCCGGAAATCGACCGCAAGACGAATGTTTAAAAAGTGCCCACAACAAATTTGCCCCTGAAGAGACTACTCGTAAAGCTAATTAAAAAATTTCAAACTACCAACAACTGCTAAATAAAGCACAGAAGTTTTTAGTACAGTAACAACCTTGAAATGTTTTAAATCAATAGTGTATTTTTTTAGGCACCTTAACTTCAAACAAACACATAAAAACAATTTAAATAATACATTTGCTGAATAATTGTTTTGTAACAACAATATTGTCATTAAATGCTTATTTATTTTTCTACCCTTTACAACCGGAAATTTATTATTATTGCTTGAAGTAGAAATACATGATAATTATTCCCTTAAGTTTTTTTTTTTTTAGAAACTCTTTCATTTATTTTATTCCAACAATTAGAGAATAAGTTTTCCTAACAATAGGGGTTAAAACTAAAAAGTCACCAGTTATTTTAATTTATCTTGATCCTAACATGAAACGGTATTTTATTTCTAACACTCACACACACACACTTGTTAATTTAATACCTTCGAATATAATCCATAAACAGAGAGTATTATACATACTGTCACATTCGCTATATTTGATGTCACATCTATTTATTACTTTAAAGTTAGATGAGGATGATTATTCGTTCGTTACATGAATAAAAAAATAAACAGCAACTATAAATTATGGAGTTATGTAACAAAATGGAAAAATTCCTCTTCATACCGTAACATTTTGTTCAAGTGTATGTATTTATGAATACATGCACCACTGTGTACGTGTGTGAAAATATATAAACACAAGTATATATAAAATTTTCATACAAATATTGCTGACTTTTAAATTGTATGAGATACCATGGTAGAGAGATGTAAAGAGAGGGTTTATGGTATCCTTTTTATGTGTGTGTGTATGTGTGCGTGTGTAGAGTGTGGGTGCCGGAAATTGTTGTTGTTACATTATTACATATTCTTAACACTAAATGTCAACACCAAGTAAAACAAAACAAATGGCAAACACAAAATACAAAATACAAAATACTACAAGCAACCGCATATAAAAAGCAAAACCAACACTAGGTACAATTTGTAACCACTAACTACAAAACAATTGCAATAGTATACAACAACAACAACAACACATAAGTATTGCTTTGTATGTAAGTACATATATATATACATGCATATATGTGTACTAATAATAGAACTATAATTTTAGCATAAATATTTATTTCGCTAGTACATTTTTGCAGTAGTGTTAAAAACTTTTAGAAATCAAATTATTTATATATATATATATATATATATATATATATATATATTTAAATTAAAATTATAATCGTGAAAATTTATATAAAAAAGAGGCAGTACAATTTCTTGTGATGGACGTAATGGCCTCATTATTCAACCGATTTTTACAAAACTTTTACCAAATTGAAACTTTTTATTCACAGAAGTGCAAGATGTATAGTCGGTTCTTGTGATCTCAGTATTTTGGGAGCTATAAACGTTTAAAGTTGCTACTAATACATTTACACGTATTACAAAATATTAAATTTAATGGTGATTCACTAAGAAATAAAATCGTTTTATGATGATCATGTAAGTACGAATAAGCGAAAAAAACAAGCAAACAAAATATGATTATCGTTTTCTCCAACTGGGTTTTCATACAGAGTAACAACAATTAAGATATATTTTTCTATGCTTTTGTAGGCAAATTTTAGGAATGTTATAGGAACCAAAGAGAAGAGATCATAGTAAATTGATTCAGCCTATTGGAAGGTCTTTCACTTTTGCATTTAACTGTTTAATTTTTAATAGAAGTGTGTGAATTCATGCATATTTACCAATAAATAATTGTGGTTGCTTTCGATTTTTAACGACGTTGTTATTTCCATCTAGAATACGGACTATTGTGCCGTCTGCTTAATGCAAGAATATCTAATCAGACTAGTTATAATGGGTGCGTTCATCAGATACAGTTTGCTACACAACAGTTGTTCAACAATCTGTTGAACGATTTGATTACTAAGCGATGAGCGAACATGTTGAGTGAGCACTCACTGTTTTAGGTACGATATATTTCATCAAATTACGATATTTCAGTGCAGTTCGACTTTTGAATCAAATTTCAAAATATATTTTTAAATATTAATTCATTTAAATTTACAAAAAAATATTGTGAAATCATTTTACACAATAAAATTCAATATTTTTAATTGAAAAGTCAAATTTTTTGTTATTTTTGACAAAAAAGTCAGCAGATCGTTCAGAAAAATTAATCAAATCAAAAGCTGCTACACATGGTATAATAAATAAGGTAGTCTTGTCCCTAAAACAAATACAACGTCACAAAAACAACCGGCATTTTGTTAGTGTAAAAACTTGGCTGTTGTCAAAATGTGATGTGTAAACAAAACAAAAATTAAATTGAAAAAAAAAAAAAAATCAATTGCATAAAATAAAAATATAAGTTAAAATTATTTACAATACAGAAAACAAAAAGGTGTTGATAGATGTATGTATAAAATCAGGATGTGTCTTTTATTTGGGTACTTGGAACAACTTTCCTTCCCCCTTTGCAAATTTTTTTTGCAGACACTACATACACGCATTTTAACCGATATTTTTAATTTTAATTAAATATTAAAAATTTTTCACGCTTGTTTTTTCACTTTTTTAAATTTTAATTAAATAAAAAAAAAATGTCACAATATTTTTATAAAAACATAACAAAGTTTTGACAACAAAAAATCAATCAGCTGATGTCAATTTTAGCTAATGCGACTACCTTATAATTAATATACCTTGCTGCTACATCTAAACTGTTTAGTAGCAGGTTTTTCTGCCGGACTGCGCCCAATATGCCATGAGCGTTCACTGTTAGGTAAGGTTAGGTTAGGAAGGGTACTGTGAAAACACACATTCACTCGGAGACCCAATTGCATATATTTTTATTCCTTTCATATATTTTTATTGGCTGATTTTCAGACTTCTCAATGCCTCAGAAGAAATTAAAGAGATCTTATCATCTATCATGTAGTCACTTAATTCACATAATAAAACTCCTCATTTTTGCACTTCGCAATATCACTTCTTTCCTCATGAATTTATTTGCTCAGCGATCTTTGCCAAAAGCTTTGCAATGACATATGATATGCTGTATAATTTCTGGCTCCTCTTCATTCCCACACATCTTACAATAAATAATCCAGAGATTAATTTCTCACTCAAACCGAGTAATGGCCAGAGCAATGGCCCGAGCAATGGCACATATTAAGACTCTCAAAACTTTTTTATTCATTGACCGTAATAGATTAGATTTACCTGATTCAAGTTCTGGACATATGACCGTTGCAACTCTCCAATACTCTCTAATCCACAAGGAATGATTTCTTCTGTTGACCATCCAATTACTGAGTGGTAAACAATTGAATCTCAAGCAATCTATCACTAACTTCTGATCCTATTCTTGCCAGTTCATTAGCGGTTTCATTTCCCTCAATATTGCAAAATAGCAAAACATTATATTTATCGATTAACAAAGTGAGAGCTCGCCTATACTCGCTGAATACCTTTAATTTGAGACTGCCTCCCTTCAAAAGTTTCAGCGCTGCCTGACTGTTAACATAGAAGGTTACCTGCCCGCCTTCAGTTACATGTTCTTGCACCAGTTCCGTGTCCCTGTGGATGGCCATAAATATACTATAGTTATTCGGCAATCTGAAAGACGTTCAACCCGTCTGTCTCATACAGTCTATCAGATTTTTACTATCCGGAATGACTAGTGAGGAAGCGCTGCTAAAATTTTGACAACCTTCTAGCTCTTAAGCTCAGGGAATATGAACTCCTACTTGCAAAAATTTATCTCCTTCATGACTTATTAATGACTTGTTAATGTTGTCGTTACGAAACCCACCTCTCACCCTTCATTAATAAATAAAGCAAGTAAAAATATCCGCTGTTAGTTTAATGACAGCTTATCTTTATTTATCTATATAGAATACAATAGGTTGTTATGGAAATAACAAAATAGAACAACAGTTAATTGTGAATCAAATCAACATTTCTTCAACGATTTGGGTTTTTAGTAAGTGATAAAAATTTGTAAAATTTGTATTTCTTTCCTGATTTATTCAAGGAGGGAGCAAGGTTTCTTTTATTTTATTTACAAATTGTGAGCAAAATTTTGAAAACAAATTACTTTTTTAAATCATGTCAACTTTTTTGTTTTAACTTTTTATCAATACAATTTTAAGAAATAATCGCTTCCTTTTCGTATCACGAATCTTTTCAACGTTGTATTCTCATGCGCTCATCATTTGTAAAATTGTTTGTGAATTTTCTAAAACAAAATAAAATTTTAATTTTTCTTGAATAAAACTTGTTCGGCCATCAATTTCAAATTTCAAAATTGTTAAAAAAAACAAGGACTTAAAGGTAATTTTAGTGAGTATCTTTTGGTGGTTTACTTGCTTAAATTGGGCACACCCGTTTTCAAGTTAGGGTGAAATTTTCTAATTCAGTGGGTTTAATTTGGCGCGATCATTAAAAAATATGTATGTATTCAATGGCCATAAACTGAAAACGGATTTGAGTTTAGCACATTAAAGGATTTAAATTCCACAAACTTTAAAAAAAAAATATTTTTTTTTTTTTTCTCTCTCTTTTGGAAATAAAAACAATGAACTTTTGATAAAACATTTTCACCGCCACTGTATGTTCTTATGTATGTATTGGTACGTTCATACAAACTCCCATTTGTGTATGTACTCGTATGTCACTTTAAATGAAAACTAACATTATTATTTTGTATTCATATGAATCTATGGGTATGTAGTATGTATACGTATGTATATGATATTGCGTATTGTCGTATGAATACTAACGAATGCATGGTTGTAAGCATAAAAGAAAATAAAAAAAAAAAAAATTCTATGTATACAAGTTTAAATAAAATAAACAGTTTTATGCTGCTATTTTGTGTTGTTTAAAAACAAAAAACTATAGCTTCGATTTAGTACGAGGTTCAACAGAGAAATCGATGCGATTTTAGTATTCGTTAAATATTTTTATAAATTTGAACTGATGCTATTTTTAAGCTAATAATGCGTGACTTTGCATGATTTCATAAAGAGATTATTGCTGCTTCTGAATATTTAAGCTTATGTCGAAGTTGCTTTGTTTTTTTTACTTATGCATATTTGTTTATTAAATGCTAATTGGTAGTTTTTTAGTATATTTGCATGGACATATTACGTATTTGCGGCAAAAATTCAATTTTGTAATTTTTTATACAGAGTGTCGAAACATATTTGAGTACCTGGTATTTAATACATCCACAATATTAGGCAGACAGTGGTTTCGTTAAGATTTTGGTCTTGATGTGCTGATTTAATAATAATGTAGTAAAGTTTCGCCTGCGCTTTTCAAACAATTACATTAATTTGCTCCTCCTTGATTTCATTCTTATATTAAGAATTATTTATTTATTTTTTAGTTCGATTAACTATAAAAACGTATCTTTTAGATTCTTTATTTCATTATGATATTTTACATTTAAAAGATGACTTTTCCTTCCGCCCTCTTATGAATTCAAAACACTTTAATTGCAGGAAATATTATTATTTTTGCTTATTTATTTTTTTGCATTTGATACTGTTTTGTATGTTAGTGTTCTTCCATTACAATTGTTGCTGTTGTAATTGTTGTTTTCGTTGCTATACATCAAGTTTGTATTAACTGCAGTTGCTCATATTTTGCTTTTATAAGGACCTTTCTTTTATTTTTCTCCCGTTGCTTGTTGCAATTCTCATACAAAAACATATACATGCATGCACAGACATTTTTTTAATATGAAATTTTAATTTAAAAATTTCTTTTACATACATATTTTTTTAACTCCATAACAAATTGTTTTTGCTATTCGTATGTATTTTCTTTCTTGCAATATTTATATTAAATTAAAGCTTAAATTTTTAATATTTTTGTAGTAAAAACATTTTAACAAAAGAGAAATTTAAACATCCTGCCAAAACTTAAATATTCGTTTATAGGCAGCAAAACACAATGACCCAGTTTAATGATTGCAATGGGAGAAAAAAAAGTATATATGCATTGAGAAATAAATAATAATTTCCATCGAATATGGAATTGTCACAAATAATAGCTGGACGATATTAAAATTACAATTTAAACACAATAAATAAATTGAAACTTTAAAGTTTTGGTACAAAAAGGAAACTACGTAAAATAAAACACACAAATAAAATAAATGAAATTTTCAGAGGCTCTAGTTAATTTGATTTTAAAAATATTAAATGCGCATGCATAAATTTAAGGACATTCAGTTCAATTTTCATAATATACATTATTTTATAAGCAATTATTCAGACTTTATAATTAAAATATAGCTGTTGGTATTGTGTTGTGTTGTGTTGCGTTGTGTTAAATTTTATATGGGCATTTCCACGGAAAAGTCTATTTTTATAGGTAACGTTAGCCTTAAAGGGACTGTCGGTAAATCCGACATGACAAAACACCGACATGATAAAAATTTATAAATATGATTGAAGATTTTTTTTCTAAAATTAAGATTATTTTCTTGACGAATGAAGATATTTGCACAAAACTTGCTGGCAATACAGATCATGATTCATGAATGTCCAATAAAGAAATATTTTGCTGTTCATTTTTGAATGCTACAGCAAAATAAAGTTCGATGTTCGTATTCATGTGTGAATAAATACAAAATCCTTATATTCTTCACATGAACGAATAAAGCGAAATATTTTTTGTGTCTTCAAACACGAATAGAATGAAACACAACAAAAATTTAAAATTCTTATTCATGTATATGAGTGATAAGTGAGTGAATATTTGGTACTCTGATTTAAATCCATGCTGTGTTAATTTGTTCACTTTTTTACTTAATGTAGAGCTAAATAAATATGATCTACGACTAAGCTACAAAAAAAGAAAAGAAAATATGAATTCTGTTTTGAAGAAACAAGTGGTAAACGGGCCAAAAAATAACTTTTCTGTGGAAATGCCCATATATGTGGATGTGTGCAAATAAGCACTTAAATTTTAATTATTAATCTGAAAATTAGCATCCGTTTTACTAAAGGATTATTAAAGATACAGATGGTTTATTGTACAAACTTCAGTCTTCTAGTCTTACGAGTATAGTGTACTTTAGCTCAACTAATCGCTTATAAACAAGGCTGTAAATATGTGAGCCAAAAATCCAAAACTGCAACATATGAAACTCATAGGCAAAGTACTTTCAAAGAAAAAACCAAGGTCTTAATATCTATCTGCTTAATTTGAACACTTATAATATTAGCCGTTTATTTTGAAAGTGGCACAAGTCACTTTGTTCTTAAGTCAAGATATATAAAGGTTTGCATTTAAAAACGTTAAAAAAAATATGGAGAAAAACAGAAAAAAATATCAGTATCATGAAATACAAGAAAATCTTCTCGAAAGCATCCATTTTTTTAAACGTGTTAAACCGCAAACCATTAAATATTTCGACTTAAAAACAAAATGACTTATGCCATTTTAAAAATAAACGGCTCATATCATGCGGAAATCTTTAATAATTTAATTGATATTAATAATTCTTCAAATGCAAAATATCTTCTAGGAAAACAAAGTCCGCCACAAAGCAATAATAAATATATAGGAAAAATGATCATACAAATGAGGGATATTCTTTATATGAAAAAAAACGTTCAAACTTTTAGGAAAATTTTAGCAATATTTCAATTTCAGTTGTAAGAAAATTAAGAAAAAATATTATGAAAAATTATCCCTTTATTAGGGAATGGATTTATCTTTTGTAGATGTTTCAATTAAAATTTTACTAATAAGATTTTTGGGTTAACATGACCATTGACTTGGTTTGTTTATAAGTTAGTTTTCATATTAATCGATATAATTTTTCAAATTTGCTTGTAAAATTTTATTGGTTGAATTTTTTAATAAAGATTTTTACTTTGCCCCAGTACCAGGCAGGAAATTATTATTTTATTTTCTTATTTGTAAAATAAATGGTTAAGTCTGCTAGAATGGAACCAACTTGTTTTTAAGAGCTTAAATTTTTTTATTTGCCATTTTAGGCCATTTTTAAAAACTTAAATTTTCTAAGAAGTTCAAATTTTTTTTTGTAGGAAATATAAAAAATTAAAAAAAAAAAAAAAAAAATTACAAAATTGTAGGTCTTTTAGGTTTTGTTAGTTTTGCAGAAAAAGGATATATGGGAGGTAGTCTTTTCCTTGCTTCATATGAACCAAAATTTATTGCAGGGCTAAGACGCTTATATTCTACAAACGTTTATTCACTTTTACTGCATTTAACAAAAATTACAATTTTAAAGGGAGGTGGAGCATGTCCTTGTACCGATTTATCACAAACTTGAAAATTTTTCTTTGTACAGCCTGTCACTACCCGTATATGAAATTTTATCATTAACTTATTTAATTTTACGAATTGATTATATGTGGCCAAAGCACTGTGTGACAATCTAATAACATCCACATTAAAAATGTTTACATGATAAGACACCATCCCAGCATGGAAAAAACAATCATTAAATTTGGTTCATTAGTTGAAGAATTATGGGGAAACCGATAGATATAAAAATGCGCAGACACATATTTGAAATTTTTCAGATAGTTGCTTTTTATCCATAGTTAAGAACAAACTATTCACTGTGCGTGATTTTACATTAACCATAATTAAACTACTTGTAAATAGCAGCAACGTTATTGCCAAACAATTTTATTTATAAAAAATTTTTATAAAATAATTAACACACCGCGGTACTGTTTTTACATATGACATAATTTTTGTAAATTTTTTTCTATTTCATGTTTCAGAAATAATGATGATTCAGCAGGACTATGTAATAAAGGCAACAAAACTCAACTCAATTCAAATTCCGGTATAATGCTGCAGGTACTTAGGCACCATTTATACCATAGTTTAAGTAGTAAATTAAAATCATTTAATATAAATTTTGATTCAATTAATTATCTTCTTAAGAAAACATTTAATTGGAAAAAATTTCGTTAAAACATTTTTCTGTGTAACATTAGGAAGGCATTGAAAAGCATATTTAATATGCATTTTTATGCATTTTGCAGGACAATTTAAATTTTTTAAATTTTAAATACAAGTTAATCTCCGTGAAGTCTTAATATAAAAACAGGCAAGACTGTTTTTTGTGATAGACTTTATGGCCACATTATTTAACTGATTTGGATAAAAACTATACTAAATTAAAATTAACTATTCAAAGAGGTGAAGGAGACACTGTGAGCCATTGTCGGTTCAATATTTTTAAAGCTAGAAGCACCTTAAATTTTACTAATACATGCACACGTATTACTCATATAATATCATCAGTTAGAAAAAAGTAAGCATATAAAAAATGCTTAAATTTGATTTAGATACACTTAGATATAAAATCGTTTTATTTAATAAAAAAAACTGTAGCTGTACGCGAAAAACTGAAGGTCCTCTTTGACTATGGCATATCCCATATGCATCAGAAATTCTAGTTTTTGGTACTCCAACACAAAATTTCGATTTCGTTTACGGTTTTATTAATACTTCACTTTGTTTAAATAATTTATATTAATTTATAATAAGTTTTCTACACATATTTTCTCTAAATAAATAAATCCTTTTAAAAAAAATTGTTTAAATTTTTCTATTTTCAAAAGTTTCCACTATGTAACGGAAGTTATCCAAATGCCTTGTATTCAAAATCAGTAAATTATTTTTAATTAACCGAATTTATTTTGAAAAATAGAATTCGACTTGTTGACGCAAACTTATCACTAACCCGGTGTGGATAATACCGATCTTCGACATTTGCAAAGATGTTAAAAGAAAAAAATCCTTTGTGGAGGGAATTTTAACGATTATTCGCCACATTAAATTAAACAACCTTCAACAATTATTTAAATATGATTGGATGTTGTGAAGAACATAATTAAAACTGATCAAAATTGTTTTAGAAACACATATTGGAATGAAATGATATTCATTTTAACTATTGTAGCACACATTTTACACTTAAATATTTTTGTATTGAAAACTGCTTTTAATACTCACTTTTTTTAAAATATCCTGCTTATTCCTTAATTGTTAGCTTGTATTATTTAGCTGTTAATTAATTTTTTTATATTCATATCTTATCTTTTACTTTTTAAATTTAGAACTTACAGAATTTTATTTAATATTTAAACGGAATTATTTTATAACAATTTTTGATATTTAAACACTTAATTGATGATATTTTTTTCTTATCGATATGCACTGTTTTAACAAGATTCATAGGAATTATGCCAAGACTTTCATTTAATTGATTTTTGAAATGCTTGTGCTTTTCATAATTTGTTGCCTTTTCTGAGGATTTTATTCAGTTTTGTTTGGTTTTATTCCGTTCCTTTTTTGCCACGATTTTACAAATTTTCAATGGAATAAAGCAAAATAAAAATATATGAAAGTGGAATGAACAATTGTCACATTTAGCTGCTGTTTTCTATTATTTCTTGTTGTTTATGTATGCAGTATTTGTATGATGTTGCTGACTGTGTTTTGGCATGAGTTAAATATTCTTAAGTAATCCTTGATGTTAACAACAATGAGAAAAAAAAAGGTTTAAAACAACAGGATTATGAAACACAGCAACAAGAACAGCAACTACTAAAAGCCAGTATGCGAAACACTAGTTTTGTTTTAAGTTAAATAATGTAAAAAGGCTAAAACATAACAACAACTCTTTGCCTTAAATACTCGAATACATTTATTTGCACGCCGCCGACTAACACAAGTATCAAAAAAAAAAAAAAAAAGAAAAAAAAAACACAAAAAGTTTTTGCAAAACAAATGTATGTCCGGCACGTCAAACACGAAACCAAAACGTTGTAAAATGTTCATACAGCTGAACGGAAGAACTAGACTATCCACACACTCACATACACACACGGTTATTTACGATAAGAAGAACAACAATCTTCAACTTAAGGACAACGACAACAAAAACAAAGTGCACACGATTATTATATTATGTTAACGAGTGTAAACGAAAAGGCATACGAATTTAATACAATTAATTTTTTTCCTGAATTCCTTTGAAATATTTCATACATTTGCTTGCATTTAATTAGTAATAATTAATAATTTCCATTATTTTTGTTGACGCATTCATATTTGTTAAGGTTTTTTTTTTTTCAATAAATTTCTGCTTATTTTTTCTTAAATATTTCTTTAAAAATATTTTCACATATTATTCTTTTAATGTAAACAACATGGCAACACTGCTGCGCACGTCAACGAATACACCGCCATTAATTCATATACATAACACTCCGACGGATGAGCTAAAACTGAATTTTTAGGTAAAAGTTTCATTAATGCAAAGGACATCGTGTGTATTGTTACACACATACTAAACAAACTAATATATTGCACGGAAATTCAACACAGCCTCGTGCTCATCTTGCAAAATAAACAGTTCCAAATAAAACTCAACACTACTCTCCAAAAGAGCACTGAACAAAAACAAAACACAGTAACATATAGATTAAGAAAAAGCTTTAAAGCACATAATTTTAGCCAGCACAGAGACTTTTACGAATATAAATTGTAATATTTCTTTTTATTCTCATTTCATTTAATTTAAGCTTCTGGCTAAAAGTGATAGAAAAAAGCTTAATGAAAATAATGTTTAATATTGAATGACTCTTTAAAACTTTTAAGAGATTATTTTGTTTACATTATTTTCAGTTTCATTTAATAAGTTTTGCTTGTGATTCAAAAGAGTATACATAAATTAGTTCTTCTATTTAAATATTATAAAAAAAAACGAGTATGTGTAAATAAGAATTTTAAAATTTATGGAGCTTTGACTAAAGCTCTTAAGTCGATTAAAGACAACTTTACAAATATTCATAGTTTTAAATGCAGCATTTACAACGCATTCTGTAGTCTAATCTGCAGATTTCTTAAGAAGAGTTCTTATCACGATCAGTTAAATACGTTAAAACTTTAAAATTTGCTTAAACACCAAACTAAAAGATTTAATTTTACTTTTTTATAGTATTTTTGTTTTACTGAAGATTTTCTAAATTATACTCAAGTTAAAGTCTATCCAAAGTTCACGTAAACAATAAAATAAAGAAAATCATTCCATTATTTTAACTACATCCCGCAAAAGTATTGATTACCAGCAGTTTTTGAATTCTTAAAAATAAGGACCTTAGTTCTAGAAAAACGTTTGCGTTTGTTGCGGAACTTAATTCTACAAAATGTAGTTGAATTTCGTTGAAGTGTATCTCTAATTTTTCCGAAACACGAAATGAATACGACAGACCAGACACCAATAAATATAATTCCATCATAAGGGGCTATTCACATATTACCCAATTTCTCTCATTTCACGTGTCGAAAATTATTTAATATTAACACATACTCGTAGATATAATTGTTAAGACGTCAAGGACCGCAGAGGTAAGCTGGGTTATACTAAAAAATTTACTATTAGAAAACTTATTAAAGCGAAAGCTTTCTAAAGTTTTTCTTGGCATGTTTTCCTACCAGGTTTTTAATTACTTAAAGTCCATAAGATATATTTTTAATTAATAAAATTTAATTTTTTCGGTAGTTGCTAACAATTAAAAATATCGTGATATTGGGGTTCTTCTGCTATGATGGTTTCTTTAATTCTACACGGATAACTGTGCATCAACACATTTTGAAGTGACGTTTCGGCCATTTGTAATTCTTCATGATCTGTCATTTGTTTTTCAATGTATTCAGTAGTGTTTACAATTTCATCATGGAGAAAGAACAACGTTTAAAAATTATTCAGTTTCATTATCAAAATAATCGTTCTCCAAATGAAACTTTTTTTTTTGCTTTTGCCATTTTATAGTCGTAATAATCGTCCAAGTGTGCTCGCTATTCGTCGAATTGTTGAAAATTTTCAGCTTCATTTTCTTTAAATAATGTTCAAGTACCAATAAGACAAAGAACCGCTCGAAATAATGCAAATGTTGCTGCCGATCAGGCAAGTGTTGCTGAAGACCGCAATTTGTCGAGTCCAAGACGTTCTCAACAATTGGGACTGTCCAAACCGGATTTTGAGACAGGATTTGGGTTTACATTCGTATAAAATTGTTTTCACTCAAGAACTGAAGCCATTGGACCACCGTAAACGTTGTGAGTTTGCTGATTTTGCCTTGGAACAACTTGAATTATTGCGAGAAAAGTTTGGTGATTCGATTATTTCAAGAAATTGTGATATTGAATTGCCTCCAAGAAGTTGTGATTTAACACCATTTGACTATTTCTTGTGGGGGTATTGGTCTTTCGAAATAAACCAGACTCTCTTTAAGCTTTACAAGTCAATATTGAACGTGCCATTCATGACATACGACTTGATTTAGGGGAAAAAATTGTTCGAAAATTGGGTTCATCGGATTTGTTCCTGCAGAAGAAGTCGTGGAGGCCATTTGAGTGACATTTTGTTTAGATCTTAATCGTATCGATTGTACTTCACATTAAATAAAAAACTTTCGAATTTCCTTAACAAAAAGTGTGTTTTTTTTAAAGAAATCATATCACTCTTATTGGAAAACCTTTTACAAAGAGAATTTTAATTGACATTTTTTTATCTCTACGCCGCCCAAGTCTACTGAATATAATAATCACATCCCCGATTTCACTAGTTAGAGGACAGATACGTTTCAGACATTTTGCACAAACATTCTCGCCAGAATAACTTCATGTTAACAGCCAACTAACCTACTCCAACAGAAAAGCTTGCTACTATTAGAGGTTACGGAATAGTAAAATGTGTGCTAAGCACGCAGTGACAGAATTCTAATATTTTTTAGAGTGAAGTTAAAACCACTCATGCCACTGATATCACATTCTGACACAAAACATCATTATCCACTTGGAATTACACAACGACAGCCAAACTAATAATTACTTAAAAAATTTGAGGCGATTGTTGTGAAAGTTTCTCAAAATACAAATTATACAAAGTGACATGACAGATATACGGGCAAGTCACTCATGTCGATCAAAATAATTTCAATTCCGTCATTATATTACGATCATTTTTAATTTGCATTCTTTACATTCCGTTTATTTTTTTTTATTTTACATTGATAACATTTTTTTATAGCCATAGGCGTTTGCTTAATTTTTGTTTTTACTACCAGGGCTATTATTAAGCTTTTTATTGGCGTGCTCCTAAGAGTATGCATGTTTTTCTAACACGAAGTTAGTAGCAAAATTTATTGTCAATTCATTTTGAATTTTAAAAGTGTTTTAATTGCAAAAATAATTTTTGTTTTCTTAACTCTCAACATTTGGAATTAAACTTTCGATCGCACCTGAGTTCTGTGACATGGCTGATAAAAATAATTATTCTGCACCTGTCGAACCTCATTCGTATAAGGCAAAAGAAAATGTTAGAACTTCAAAAAGCTCTATCGCTGCTACAATACATCTGCCCAACCATAACATTACTAACAGATGTTTTGACTTTTGTATATTTTGATAAGTTTTTTGGACATTTTTTTAATACAAAATTGTGAACTTATTAATTAGTTTAGTGATATGATATAGAAAAGACTTGTAGATTTTATTTATAACAAAAACATCTATAAAACAAACAAAAAAAGGTATGAGGTTAGGAATGATATTTCGATAAAGTAAAGTTTTTGGAAGATTAAATTAAATGAATTATATCTATCAGGCATGTTCTAGAAAAGTAAAAGTAAATGAAGTTTACTAATCAAACTTCTTATTTTCAATTTTACATAAAAATGACAGATCACACTCACTATTTCTGCTTTCGTATGAAATTTACAAACAGCAAATTTTTGGTTTTGCAAAAAATCAAAAATAAAAAGTGTGAAAACTAAACTTCATTTACTTTTACTTTTCTGGAACATGCCTGTATATGTCGTAACTTTTAATATTCTTTCGAATACAGTTTTATGAAATTTTGCTTAAAAATGTTCTTTAAAACTGTGTATTTTGTTGTTTTCAGTTAGTCATATTTGCCTCGAACACAGAAGTAAAAAATATACACCGAAGTAACACATAAATAAAACCAAATTTTAAATCACTTAAAAATACTAATTTATTTAAAACAAAAAATTCTCGTACCTAAAACACTCTTTTTAAATCTTCGCTTTAAAAATGAAACCACAAAGTTTTCCCAATTTAGGTTAAATATTCTTTAAAATTTTATTGCTTACATTTTATTATAACCTTGCCTTGTCTGTGTTGTTTGTCATGTTATTGCAATTTCCTGCAAATATCTTGTTTGTTTATCATAAAAATTTTGCTTTGATGGCAACAATAACAAAAGATTATGCTAGGAATAAAGAAATTATTATTAAACACTAACGGAATAGCCCATGGGTGCATTTTCAAATATCCCATGGGCATGTGTTATATGTGCATAACACAAAGAGATTTAAACGAAATTTGTGTTTGTTTTCTCTTTCTCTATTCTTTTACGGTCCAGCAATTATTTTTATTTTCACAATTTTTTGATACTAACACATATATACACCACATGTATCTACACACATGCATTTAATTGTATGAAATTTAGATATTTTTTTATTTTCTATTTTATTTTGCATGCAATGCATTTGTTAAATTACTTCACTTATGTATGGGCAATTCAAACACTGTTTGTTAAATGTTGTAATACGAAACAATTTGTTGCGTGCTTAGTTTTGCCATTTATTGCCAGTGTTTGTGCTTAAATGTGAATTTTTTTATATATTAGTTTCATTGTTAAGTCCTCTTAGTTAATATAATTTTTAATGCACTATTTTATTAAAATTAAAGTTGTAACTTATAATTTACGATAATTAAATACTTGAGGCTTCATTTAGTCAAATATACTGTTTGGAGACCAAAATAATCAAAATTTCTTTAGTCTAATTCATATAAACTAGAAAACGTTGTTAACTTTGTTCAGTGCATCATAATTTTATTAATATTCAATTTTTGACCATGACTTTGTTCACTATACATGTTTATGTACAGAATGAATTGTACCTAACTAGTATAAAAAATTTGATAAAAATGTGAAAAGTACCAAAAGTGAAATAAGTACCAAAAGTTAAAAAGCACCAAACGAAAAAGAGTACCAAGAGTACAAGCTTTTTCCTATTTAACCCTACAAAAAGTCAACTGTAGTTTGATGTATACAAAAGTAGTAAAACAAATATATAGAAAATATCTAAAAGTACGAATTTGTCCCATTTTATACAATAGTACTTGATACTTTAATCTGGGTCATATGGTAACCGTTTACCGAAATTTCAATCAAATCTCTCCACCGCTTTTCAAGTTATATAGTAGCATTAATTTCAAAATACACAACATACAAATTTTCTGGCTGATAGAATTATTAGAATAATAATCGTACGCAAGTAGTACGTACACCCTACGATATGCTACAGAAAATATATTAGTTAAAATAGCTGATACTTATTAGTGGCGTTTACTTTATATGCTTCAGCATATCGTCAATAATGCGTATACGCCAACGATTTGTACAAACGTAAAAAAAATCGTCACTACTTAATAAATACTTATCAGCAGTTTCTCTGCGGCTTAATTAAATTTGATTACAATTTTTTATTTCGAAAAACTTTTCGTGTAATTGAATTGATTGAATTTGCAACGTTTTTTTATAATTCCACTTCCAAGTTGTTTGATGATCAGACCTGTTTTGGTTTTATGGCATCTTCTGTGTTCTCTGCTGTAATTCAAGATAAAAATAATAATGAATACTTAACATTTTTGCGCATCTGAAATTCGGATGATGATCACTCTTTGAAACCAACAAATTAGCCGTTTATTTTGAAAGTGGCATAAGTCACTTTGTTTTTAAGTCGCGATATTGAAGGGTTTGCGTTTTAACGCGTTTAAATATATGGATGATATCTAATGATACTGATATTTTTCACAGTATATCTGCATATTTTTAAACGTTTTTGAATGCAAACCCTTATATAGCTCGACTTAAAAACAAAGTGACTTATGCCACTTTCAAAATAAACGGCTCAAATAAGGATATTAGTTAGATTTTGTAATTTTTTTATATATTTTGTAACTAAATATTCTTAGTTAAAATGATAAAACATTTTTGTAAAGCTTTAAAACTTTTATATTTTCAGTTATTGAGTTACACTATTCGATTTCGAAATAAGTTTTTAATTTAACAAAAATTTCGTTAATACCTCATGCCGTATTTACGACATATACATTTTTAGCAGCCCGAGATTTCCATTGGTTACATTAACCGAGATTACACGGTATTACAAACAAAATATTATTACAGATTGTTTGCATCTTTCTAAGAACAAAACTGTATTTACAGATTTAAAAATGTATTAAAGGTGTAATTCATAAACGATTCATAAAGTTAAAGTGGACATAAAAACTAGGTATGCAAATGATACCGATACCGATATATCGGCGTTACTTCTGGTTTTCCGATATATCGATATCGGCGATATTTTACTGTAGATACGCCGATACTTCTTATATATTTCTTTAGAGTTTTTTGAACAAAATATTCAATTTTCAACTCTTTTGTTTTTTGCATGACAACTATGAGAAATAACATATTAAAAGCAGAACATAAAATCAAAACAGAATACATAATGAAATTGTTTCTTCTATTTTGCTTTGAAATGTTCTCTCAATGCTAAATCTTGTATGTGTTTGTATGTTTTAAGATTTTTATTCAAGGCGCATTAATACAAGTGGTGGTAATTCTACAACAATTACAACTTAAAATAACAACTGACATCTCAGCCCCTATGTCAACATGTACAAATTTAGAGGCTACAAAATCCATAAGCAAAGCTACTGCTACATTGTTTGATGCTATTCCGCTAGTTAACAGTCTTCGAACATTATTAGAGAACATAATAGGTACATGAATCAACGGAGATGGGGAGTAGTTCGGAGTCCCAAAAATTTGCGACTAACTTAGCATCACCTCTGAATGAAAGATTTTAATGTTTAGAGAATAATGAAACCTCTTATTTATCTACAATTATTAACCGTCGATACAAAGCTCGAATATTTCAAAGACAATCGACTTCAATCCTATCGAAAAAACGTCTTATTTAGCTGCTTAACATGACTCTACATTCCGAAAGTGTTGAAGACACAGTCCTCCCTACACCTCGCAAAAGTTCTGTAAAGTCTACGAGAAGTACTCGCCTTTGGAGCGTATGTGAACAAATTATAAGAGGATTAGCCTCTATCCATCCTAAGCTGTGGTTCTGCTAACGAAGAAGTCGAGAGATACCTTAGATCTCCTAATATTCCTAGAGACGCAGACCCTCTTGTTTACTGGCGCAATGACATATCCTACCCAAACTTAAAGAAAATGGCGCTGAAATACTTACTTACTTACTGAGAGACTATTTTCCACTGCAGGTCTGCTTCAAACGGATTTGAGAAATCGTCTATCTCCGCAAAATTTGAGATCACTTTGTTTTTTAAACAAGAATCTTATTAATATCAATTTAAAATATTAATCTTTTGCAATGTTGTTTTTATAATTTTAATTTAATTTTAACATGATCTCAAATTCAATTCTTTCTTTTTTAAGTCTTATTAATATCAATTTTAAATCTTGAGCCAATCTAAACTGAATGCCATCGTTTATTTTGCAAAATCATAAATATTGCAGACGTTTTGTAGTTTGAATATTTGAATTTTAGAAACTGAAATGTAATAAATGTATAAACACTGTTATTTCGTATAATAGAAGAATTACTCTACTTGAGTTTTGTTAATTTTTACTTGAGCTCAATATTTTTGAATATCGGTATCGGTATCGGATCGGCGTAATGGCGTATCGTTACATCCCTAATAAAAACCTGATTTTCCATACAAAATTCGTACAATAAAACCATAATAACTTTATGAATCATTTATTAATTACACCTTAAGACTTAAAGATTTTATCAAGTGTTTTTAATTTTGATGTAAAATTTATTAAATTGTACTTTGTATTGTAGCATGTGGCCAACAGTGTGTAGTATGCATTGCGATTCAATAGTACCGCAACATGCAAGCATTGACAAACTGCAAGCAAGATATTTTGTGTGTGTGTCGGTAATTTGACACGGTTACTCAAGTGCAGCAGCACAATGCATCACATTTATTAACTGCATTTGTTTGATTGTAAATATAGGCAACACAAAGTATATGTTGCTTTTAGGTATGCACTCGTTGAACTGTTGAATACATGCCATACATAAATACTGGGAAACTAAATATGCTTACCCAGCAGTAATATATATTTCTATTCTTTTATTCTTATGTTAAGGTACCCCTAAGAATTATTCTCATAATTAGTATATAAGCCCATGTCATTTAATTAATAAATCAATAGTCTTATGAGCTGCAACAATTAAAGCTTCTCTAAAACAAAAAGAAATATCAAATAAAAAACCCATTTTATTACAGTATGTCCCTAATGAATAAAGCTAACAATATGTTATATTTGAATACGGCACCACGAAATAAGCCCCAATGAAATAAGCCCCAAATCGAAAAATGAAATAAGTTCCAAAAAATTTTATGAAATAAACCCCCAAAAAAATGAAATAAGCCCCAAACAAAATTTACGAAATAAGACCCAAATAAAATGAAATAAGCCCCAAAAAATTTTATGAAATAAGCCCCAAATTTTTATAAAATGAAATAAACCCCAAAAAAATGAAATAAGCCCCAAATTTGTTAACTTTATGAAGTAAGCTTAAGAAGAAATTATAAAATGCAAGAATTTTATCCTCTAAATTATATCGAACACCGGCTTCGCGTTACAAACATTCTCTGCATAACCGGCCTATGGCCGGGCGCAAGGAATTTATCCTCTATTTTATATCGAACACCGGCTTCGCGTTCAAAGTATTCTCTGCATAAACGGCCTACGGCCGGACGCAACGAATTTATCCTCTATGATATATCGAACACCAGGATTTTAGATCTATTTTACGGATATGAAATAAGCACCAAACAAAATGAAATAAGCCCCAAATAAAATGAAATAAGCCCCAAAAAATTTTATGAAATAAGCCCCAAATTTTTTAAAAACGAAATAAGCCCCAAAAAAAATGAAATAAACCCCAAACAAAAAATTTGAAAATTTTTTGGGGCTTATTTCATTTTTCGATTTGGGGCTTATTTCATTGGGGCTTATTTCGTGCCACCTTTGAATACAATACTTTTACAATATTTAATTTTCTTTAGAAGAACTTTTTAACATAACATTTTCTCTAAATTTGTTTGTTTTTTAGTTTTTATTTTTCCATTTACCAGTTCTGTTAATAAAATATTCTGGACATCATCATAATGTTAAATAAGAAAATAATGGGTTTTTCTCAACTGTTATACATACTTACAGAAGTATTTGTGTTCTAACAATAATAGAAGAACCAGTAATAATTGCTGTCTTGCCACCTGATTAGTGTCGGAATCAGAGTGGAAAAATATTATTTATCTTTTAATAAAATTGTTTATTTTACAATAATATATTTGATTACATATGATGCATAAATCTGTTTAAAAAAAAGCGGTAAAAGTTAGTTTTCGTAAGTTATCTGGAAATTGTTTATTGAGATATTTTCTAAGTTTTATGTTTAAAATTTATGTACATATTTGTTGATGGCTACAAATATATTCCATTGTTTAGTGTTAATGTAGGATACATTTAGTTCCTGCAGTTCCTTTTAAGTCTGGAGTCTCTATATGTTGGGAAGCCAATCTGGTCTCCTGGAAGTTGAATTCGACCACTTGCCTAGTTAGATCATATGCAGGCTTTCGCAATGTTAAAATTCAAAGGAATTTGTTTCAATCGTGTTATCAGATCTTTATTTGAAAACGTGTTTGACCAAAATATTCTGTCTATGCCCCTAATGCTTTTCAGGAATCGTTATATTCGACATTTCAAAGCCATAAAGAAGACTTTACATTACTATTAAATACTCTGACTTTACATTTTCCAGAGTAAGTGGTTAAGTTCATAAGCCTGTTTTGACTTACCCGTTCTTTTCGATGTATCTTGATGCAGCCTTCAAAATTCAAAGAGAAACCTTGATTTGTATTTAGCAACAATATTTTTTAACAAAAAGTGTCCTTACTCTGAATCTAAACTAAATTTTATAGTGAATTTAGCTTAGAAGTTTCCTGATTCTTTATAACATATTCACCCCTATCGTGAATAATTTTCCACATGAAATTTGTTCACTTTTCACGCATTTGCAATCGTGAACAACTCGCATGAAAAAATTTTATTCAGTCCAGAATAACAACGTGAAAAATGTTCACTGAAAAACATTCGCCTTATCGTGAATAAATATTTCGCTCGGAATTTTTTCACTTCTCACATTGATATTTTCACTTTATTTTTGATGGGGAATGGAACAGAAATTATATGTATTTCTTCTTCTAATTCGAAAATTAAAGCTAAACAAGTTTATTTTAATGTAAAGATCAGGAGCCAAATTACGGCATTCGATATCGATCGAAATTTACATTCAAATTGTATTGAAATTTCGATCGATATCGAGTGCCGTAATTTGAGCCCTGATAATAAGGCACAAACTGATGTATTCCTCAACAAAAGTGTGAAGCTTTAATTTGTTGGCATTTTTTCGTTTTGTTGGCTTTCCAAAAAGTAGCCGAATTATTTTACCACATAAAAGTTAGAATACAATAAACAAACGGAGCAACCAAACTAAAGCTCCAACACTGAATATTTAACTTTGATTTTTGAAATTTTCTTTAAAATAAATATATATGCTCGTGTATATTTTTGAACAAAAAGTTCTATGATTTTTGATTTTTTTAATCTTCTTCCCTTTTTTACATTCACTAAGAACTGATAGCGGGAATAATTTTTCACGGGAAATTCACGATACCATTTTTCCCTTCGAGTGGAATTAAAACTGCACGTGAACAAAAATTTCACTTCTTATTCACGATAGGGGTGATTATCTTTATTTATTATTCTAGTAGTTTTCATTCAACAAACGTATGGATGCGACACAAGTGCTGAATATTTATTAATCTAGTCAATCCAATCAAATGTTAAAAATTTTATTGCTCTACGATAGTTTCGTTAATTTTTTGCCGCCAAGTGTATGAACTGATACTACTGTACATCGGACTAGGAGCTGTGCACCTACGCCTATAGCACCAGTTGTTACAAGCGTTTCACTGTAAGTAACAGTTGTATCAAAATATGACATTTATTTATTTGTTGTGGGTTAGCAAATCTATATACATTTCATTGATTGCTAAATACCAACTCATTATAATGGTAGGGATCTATTGATGTGCTGGTATTTAGCAACCAACAAAATCCATATAGAATTGCTAACCCACAACAAATAAATAAAATTTTTAAATAACAGTGGTATCTATACATAACATTTAGCAAAAATTGTATGTGCAGTCTGTGCTCTAACCTGAAAGGTGGATAACATCAGGACTTTTGCTGACTGCAACAAGCAATAGAAGACGTTTACCAAACAGCCACAATTTTATGTTGAAAAACTTGAGTTGGAAAAAATTTTACCGCTAATTCGATATCGTAATACTCTAAATAAAAGGGAGTATTGTGTCTCAAAGCATAATTTGGAAGCTTGTAGAATTACAAATTGTTTAAATTTTTTTTAAACTTTCTCAAGACGAATTTTCGCCAAAAATCGTGTTTAACGACGGTTTTTTGAGTCTTCTTTGTAAATTTGACAAAAACCACCACTTTCCTCACTTTTGAAAAAATGTTTTAAAGAAAAATATTTGAACTTTGCTTTTATGCGGAAAAAGCATCTCTTGGTAATGAAGGTGATCTCATTATAATATTTCGTAATTTTGCATTAAATTTTTTAAATACTTTTAAAATTTCTATGAAAATGAAAACAATTAATGATGCATTTTGAAAGATTAATTAGTTCTAAATAATTTAAAATTAAATATATCTCAATTCGCTCTAACCTTTCCTGAGTTATACTCATATGCAACTTAGAATCCAGTTTTCGAAATTAATATCAGAAGACTATAAAGAATTGTTTCAACTGAACCTAATATTTTTTCGTCTAAGACTTATCCTTAGACCCCAAAGCTTTCACATTATGCATGAGGACATGGACATTTAACTCTAGTAGTCATATATGAGAATTTCGCTAGCAAATTCCCTATTGTAGAGCAGTGAGTGAGTGATTCACTTACGAACCCAGATATGTGTGACCTGTTGTCTAAAAAGTCTCAAAAGCCCTTTAATTTTCTTTAATATTATAAATTGAAAAAAAATTAACTTTACAATAAAATATCAAAAACTTTTTTAATAATTGTTTTCATCCATTTCAAAAAAGAAAACCTTTCAAATTTATCGAGCAATAAGGGAAGAACAAAATATAAAGTTGCAATAAAATAAACAAAAACTCATCTGTTTTGTTAGACTTGAGTTAATAATATTAAAACAAAAAAAAATTTTTTAAAAAGAATCCAAATATCAGTAATAATACAACAAGATATGTATCTTTGGCTGTATGTATGTGTGTATGTTTACCCTGTGCTGGCTGCAATCTCTCTCTATGTAAGTCTGCAAACAAAAATAAAAAAAAAAATTCCACTAAAACAATTGAGTGGAATGTTTATATTTTACTTTCGCAACAATAGTTGAATATAAAAAGATTACAAAAGCAAAAAAAAAAAAAAAACAAACAAAAAATTGTTGTAACAAAAGTGCACCCACCATTTTAAATAAAAAAAGTTTTTTAAAGTGAACTGAAAACAAAACTTTTAAAACAATGCAAAATAAGAGACATTTTTTTCTTTAAAAAAATACAATCAAATAAATATGAAAATACGATATAATAAAAATATACGAATTCTGTTGCGAAACAATAGAATGACCAAACAGAAAAATATAATTCAATTGATTCAAATATAGGAATACTTTTTTTCTTTTTTTTTGTTTCTTTCTATACAAGTATGTGGACACTTGGGTTTGATTTTTTTTTTTCTTGTTTTCTTATTGTTTTTAAATTACATATGAAGCAATAAAAATTTTTAAAACCAGCCAAGTTAAATGGAGGAAACAAGTAAAAAATACAAACAACTTTAGTAAAGTTTTTAAATCGAGATTTATGTAAAAAAAACATTTTAACTTGACTTTTAGCAGTTTTTTTTTTTTAAAGATTTTTTTCACCTCCCACTGGTAGTTTTAGCCTGCCTGCCTGCTTGGTTTATTTATTAAGAACCCAAGTGTACATATATTATCGATGCAGCATAGATAGAAAAGTGGATAGATCTGGTCCAAGGACCGGCACTGCGACACCTATTGGATCGTTTGTGCCATGGATCACTAAAATTAAACCAAGCTCTGAATGACTCTCCTTATGAAAGTCAGCACAGAGCTTGGAGAAGCCCGCCTAATATCATCCGACCATACAAATTCAGAAAGAAAAATGCGTTTACTTAACGCCAGAAATGCTGAAAAATTAGGCTAAAACTACCAAAATGCGCAATGGCAGAGTTTTAAAAGAATAATGCCTTCTTCTACATTTTCACCATCTATCTTTTCTATACTATCCTTCCTCCTAGCAGTTCTTGCACAACACTGCATTACATATTTAGCGGTCATTCCCTAAATGCAGGTCCTTAAAAAATATACATAACTATAATACATATCTATATGTTACATTGTTCGCTTTGACACACCCTTTTATATTTCTTGTTAAGCTGACGCTGCTACCAACATCCCTTCACCTTAGATATCCTGCAATTCACGAATATTTACACACACACAAAGATAAGAGAATTTCCGTCCACCTCTAGTGTATATCACCCTAAATAACACCTCAGGACATAACATCCTTTAACTATGTAAATAAAACTTATCTAACCCCTTTAGAAATATCACAGTATTTTTCTTATGCACGTTTCTTTTCCATCAATCAAACAATTATAGAAAAAAAAAAAAAAAAAAACAAATCATGTCGTTTTATCTCGTTAAACACAAATCTAAGATGAGTTTCTTATTCTTTCAAAGAACTTTGTCTTATTGCAAACATTTCATTTCTTTCAAAGGTATTTGTTTCTATATTTATAAATTCCATCGTTGTTTTATAAAAATTAAATTGATGTTGTTATAAATAGTTTTTGTTCATTCGTATTTTTTTTTTTTGCATTTCGCAACAACATGCATTCACTGATTTATTTTCATAAAAAGTTTTTTCTATATATTGTTTTTTCTTTGTTATTTTTCTTTATTTTATTTAATATTGTTTTTTTATTTGTATTTTGTTGGTTCGATACGTGCTATCAATTTGCATCGATCAATATCAAACTAAAAAGATTTCAATTTAATAGCAGTAGAAAAATAACAAGCCAAACGACAACTTAAACTGAAAACAAGAATATAATAAAAAAAAAAAAATAAAAAAAAAGAAAACTACGAAGAATAACTCGACTACTGATGAAACTAAATAAACGAAAATGGATGAGATTCTTGCTAACAATACAATTCGAAGTACGAGTGAAATTTTATTGCTGCTACAGCAATCAGATTGATTTACACCTAGGAATTATCAGAAGATATTGAAAGTTTTCGAAATGATTTTAAATCACTTTTCCAACTGAGCACCAGTTTCTGGGATGGCTTAAAAAATTCTGTGCACAGTCTAGATCAAAAATATTCCAAAGATTTTCTTTTATTTTAATATTAATAATTATTAATAATATTAATAATTATTAATAATAATAATTATTAATATATAAAATTGCTACCATAAAATATTGCTTTGAATAGCTTATGTTGCATTAAAAATAGTATGAAAGGATATTTTCAATTGAACTGAGATCGATCACAATGTAAGCTTGGCCGTTTATATAAAGATGTCGGTTTTTTTAATTAGGACCAGCACTCAGGGGATGACCCCTACGTATGCAGTGCATTGTGCCGGAACTCAGAGAGAAGGATAGACTAGAGAAGATAGATGTTGAAAATGTAGAAGGCTTAACTCTTTTACGCTGTATTGGCAGGCATTTTATTAATTGTTTTACTTCGAAGATGTTTCTGCTAACCGACGACAATAAGAGACTTATTATTGATTATATAGTCTAAAGTTTATAACTTTATATTCATTGAGAGCTAAACGTGATCTATGTTGCAAGGACGACGGGAGAAGATTGGTTATATTCAATTAATTTTAAAAATCAAACCAAGAAACAAACTCAAGTTGAAGAAAACTTAGAAAAACTTTGAGACAAGTATGCAACGTAGATCTTCTTCGACTGGTTAAACAATTGGACTTGTGCAATGAAAAAGTAATATAAACATGTTATCAGAAGAAAAAAAACTTTTTCCCAACCAAAAAGTTTGTATCAAAAATTTTTCATTAAAATGCTGTTTCCACAATACACACAAATGACTTGTGCAGACATTTTGTATGGGAATCACTCAAAAAATTGTGTGGTTTTCATATCAATTTTCAACTCAACCACTTGTTTGTATTATAGAAACCGCACATGAGGATTTGTGTTAATTTATTCATTTCACTGCCTGCACCAAGTAAAAGTGAGAGGTTTCTCTCATCCATAAATTTCTCGAACATGAAGCATTTTTTTTTTTTTTGAGAACAGAAATTAGTCTAGGAATTTTTCTAGTGACAGGATCTTTTCCCAATAGGGTTTTGCAGGCAAAATCAAAACAATATGTGAATGAATCTGGTCAATCCCACACCAAGGAAGTTTCAGTCAATTTACTTAACTCTCTCATCTTTTTTCCTATAATTCTCCCATATCTTACACAGAGAAAACAGTGCCTAATAAGTTCCTAATAAAATAGAACAAAATTAATAAGATTTATCTACGGTTTTTTTTTTCAAGAAAGAAGTCTTTTTATTATTTTAATAAGGAAAACCTTTTTGAAAAAATCAAGAAGGAAACTTGTGGTTTTTTGGTGTCAAAAATAATTGAAATTGGGTAAAAAAATTGTGAATAACAAGTTTTCTTCTTGATTTTATGTATTTTCCTTCTAGATAAAATGAAAAAGATTTATAAGAAATCTCTTCGGAAAAATATTCGTTACTTTCTGCTGGGATACCCCTTAGCCTAAAAACGTTTCATAGAGAAAATCTTCTTGATTCTATTAGGCAGTTTTGACTCTGTGTGTTATGTCTAAATGTCCAGTTTTTATTTTTCTCTTTCCACCCAAATGTGTAAAACACATGTATGTGTGGTTTGTTTGGCTTTAACTGTGAATACCTGTGAATGTCGTAGTAGCAAACTTTAAACGGTTATAGTTCCTAAAATGCTCAACCCACAAAAACCCACAATACCTTGTTCACTTCTGTGAAAACATGTCTTTCATTTGATAGAAGTATTGTAAAAATCGGTGGTCTAATAGGTTCATCAAGGGCAGCACAAAAAAAGCAATTGTCTGTTAATTATATAGATATATGTGATGATTTCCACATTCTTACAGTTTTTCCTGTTACATGACAGACGCAATACATGCAATCTTGCCATACTGCATGGTGCTAAATCTTTGAGATAGTAGTAGAAAACTTCTTAAAGCAGTTGTTACTTCTCCTGAGAGAATGGAATCACATCAAGCTATCGGCCATTACTGACATAAATATCCCGGGAAATCTATATACGGTTTTTTTTTTTCAAGAAAGAAGTCTTTTTATTATTTTAATAAGGAAAACCTTTTTGAAAAAATCAAGAAGGAAACTTGTGGTTTTTTGGTGTCAAAAATAATTGAAATTGGGTAAAAAAATTGTGAATAACAAGTTTTCTTCTTGATTTTATGTATTTTCCTTCTAGATAAAATGAAAAAGATTTATAAGAAATCTCTTCGGAAAAATATTCGTTACTTTCTGCTGGGATACCCCTTAGCCTAAAAACGTTTCATAGAGAAAATCTTCTTGATTCTATTAGGCAGTTTTGACTCTGTGTGTTATGTCTAAATGTCCAGTTTTTATTTTTCTCTTTCCACCCAAATGTGTAAAACACATGTATGTGTGGTTTGTTTGGCTTTAACTGTGAATACCTGTGAATGTCGTAGTAGCAAACTTTAAACGGTTATAGTTCCTAAAATGCTCAACCCACAAAAACCCACAATACCTTGTTCACTTCTGTGAAAACATGTCTTTCATTTGATAGAAGTATTGTAAAAATCGGTGGTCTAATAGGTTCATCAAGGGCAGCACAAAAAAAGCAATTGTCTGTTAATTATATAGATATATGTGATGATTTCCACATTCTTACAGTTTTTCCTGTTACATGACAGACGCAATACATGCAATCTTGCCATACTGCATGGTGCTAAATCTTTGAGATAGTAGTAGAAAACTTCTTAAAGCAGTTGTTACTTCTCCTGAGAGAATGGAATCACATCAAGCTATCGGCCATTACTGACATAAATATCCCGGGAAATCTATATTGTATTGAATGCTGAAAACTATGCCGCATTCAGTCTGCATTCTCTCTGTATTTCTCTATCTATCTCTATCCGTTTTATTGAAGTGAAAACTTCTTTTGGCGCGCTACGCATATTTTTAGATGATACCAAATCTCTGAACTCGCGACACTGTTACGAGACACAGCTATAAGCTATAAACACATACACCACAGCAAGCAGCAGGCAGCAATGTGTCAAAAATAAAATACACGAGCTTATATGAAATTGATTACTTTGACGACAGCAAGGCAGGTTGTTGTCTATGCTACTTTGGCTGTTGCTGCAAAATTAGACTAATTTCTATTTTCATAAGCAGCAATAAGCTGATACAAAGCTGCCAATATAATATAAATGTTGCGGCAATGAGAACTTAAAATATTTTGTGTTATTTAAACGAAAATAACATAACAAAATTAAAATAAATAAATAAATCGATGTGCTTTTATATTTTTACTCGATATTATAACGTTTTGAGCTGTTAATTTCATTTTTATTCTTTCAAAATATATATGTGGCAGCTCTGAAATATGTGGTAAAACAAATATTGAAAAATAATAGGTATCGAAAATTCAAATTCATTTGTCGTTCTCAAAATAATTCAGTAGCTAACTACATGGCAGCAATTGAAGTTAAACTGCATTTGAAGTCTGCTGTTGTGAAGTCTTCTGTGGTCTATGTGTTTATAGCTATAGTGTGTGCATAATATGCATGTACATTTTGCAGCCCACGAACGCGTCTAGATAATTAAAAACAAATATGAGTACCGCGCTAAAAGCAGTTTACAGTTTCTGTCGGCACTCCCGGAGTGCTACCCGTAATTTTTTTTAGCGGTCTTGTTAGTATTGAAATTTTACAGACATTTAATGTCGACTTTATTTAAGTAAAATTTTATTGTAATGCCTGCAAACAGTGACAGCACTCGTATATCCTGATGCTGATCCATATGAATCAAAAAACGTTACGACTAGACTCTTTTACTTCCTGTTATCATTATTATTAATATTATTATTGTTTCTTTTTTTCTCGATTTATTATTTTATTGTATTCCTACATATTTTGTATATATATGTTTAAATAACGGACAAGAAAACTTACTTTATTTTTAGTTACACATTTCTATTCCTTTATTCACTTGGCAATATTTTCTAAAGATTTGTTTAGTTTTTTTTTTGTGCTGTTGCATTCCTCTTGCCTCTGTCTCAAATATATCTTACAATATTCTTGTATTCGTTTTCTTTTTTAGCTTTTGATTTGATTATATTTTATTTTTATTAGATTATGGAAAAGAATAGAATTTTTGTTGTCACATAAACTAGAAGATACATCATCGGTAGTAGCAGCAATAGAAAATATAACAACACCAATAGCAACATCAATAGCAGTTTCTTTAGCAAACAATATGCCAAAACTAGCAACAACCTACAACTTGCAGTGATATACTTTGTTTCTTTTTTTTTTTTTTTTTATTTCTACAAATTCCTTCATGAAGTCGTACATCATGTTGATGTAGTGACATCTAACAGTAGCACTAGCAACAGCAGCAGCACCAGAATCTTTAGTATTAGCAACAGCATACAGCTGTTTTCTGTTTGATGGGCAACTGAGTATTGTGCTCGCATTGTTGCAACTTGCAGCAGTTACTTATTGATGGTTTTTTTTTTTGTCTTCGTCTTTTTCTAGCTTTTAAGATTTATTGGTATAAAATGTTTTGTGCATTTAATAAAATAAACTATTGAAAATAAAACAGTGATGAATGTGCATGTTACTAGTCGCCAAATTGCAATAAATGTTTAGTCTTTTTTTCACAATATAAATAAATAAATTAATAAATACTTATTTATTTAGTTGTGTCAATTTAATAAAATGATAAATAAAAGAAAAATAAACTCTTAACAAAATAATTGTTGTAGCAAATAAAATGTTTTTCTGTTCAAGCGCAAATAAATTTGTATGTGATAAAATTATTACCTTTTATGTTTTGTATTGTTAAGAGCTTTTTTGTGAAGAGTAAAATTTATTTTAATAGAGATTCCCTTAGACTTATTTTCTTTTAAATTCTTTATTTTGTTTCGCAAATGATATTTTGATTGATGAGCATTAGATCTTTCTGTCTTTTGATACTCATTTCTGTTGTCGTATTTAAGTCATTAGTTAGGCCTAAAAGTATGCTTTGAATTTTAATGAGTTAATTAACAGGGTACCAAAACTTCTTTTAATGCTTACAGTTATTAAGTAAAAAATTAATTTTTTTATTTATTTATTTACAAATTCAATTGATTTAAAATCCTTATTGCCTTCTTACCAAATTTAATAATGCATTACATTTGTACCAGAGACCTGCAACGAGTATAAAACTTTCCAGTGTATCCGGTCATTTATTCCGAGTTTTTGGTTATTCAAACTTTTTTGTCCAACAACCAGCAATCTTAAACACATAAAAATAGATAATTTCAAAGCATTCGTTTTAAGCCCTCGTATTGGCAATGAACATGATTGGTTTTGTTTTTCGGAATTATTGTAACGGCACCGGATCAAAGCGAACATGCTGATTTAATGAATCTTGTACACTGAAAAAACAGTTTTACATAAATTCAACGAACTTCCGTTCCTTGAAATAAATTCTTTGAAATTCAACGTATTATACGTTGTTTCAGTAAAATATTCCTTGAAATTCAAATGCAAAAATTTTATGTATTTATGAACTCAACGTCTTATTATATGATTTTATTCGTTGAATTAAACAATGGTTTTTTGATTTAACGTATAATTCGTTGAATTTAAGAAACTCGTTCATTTATTTAAACACAAAATGAACAAATAGTTTGATTCAATGAACCTGTTTCTTGATTTTAAGTAATATACTTTGATTTTGTAGTATGTATACGTTGGATCCAGGAATAAATTCTTAAAAATCAACGTATGGTTTCTTAACTTCAACGAACTGAAACGTTGAATTCAACAAGCCAATGAAATGCCATACGTTGAATCAAAGAACATGTTCAAGTATTTGGTTGAGTGTATGAATCATTATTGCAGCGCAAGGCTCGAGCTCTTTGTTTTAATACAAAACACATACAAACTTGCAATAAAATGTTCGTTACATTATCGTTGTTGCATATAACACTTTATAGAATGAGAATTTAACACGATGGTGATAACAATTACACACTTATACACATATGCATGTGTTTAGTAAGAACAGCAAATACGTATATGTGTTATACTCTTAGAGTAACTCGAGTGGTTTTGGTTTCGATCACAATCGAATCATATAAAAAAAGCAGATGTACAAGTGAGTGATTGTTCGTAAGCAAATCGCATAGTTTCGAATGATTTTTTTTTCTTGGTTCGTGAATTAAACTCGATTGGAAAGCCTGATTGGATTTTACTTGTTAATTAGCGCTAGTGAATGAGATGGCTCGATCAAACTTATAGCAGCTCGATCTGGAAGCACACTGGTCTCTACTAGTTGAGCATTCGTTGGGGAAAAAGCTACTCGATCTTGTAAGTCTTGTGGCAGTATAAAAACACCCTAAAATTATCATAATACTAATATGTACAGGCAAAAATGAGCAAGAAAAGAAGTCCCTTCTCATAGATGGAAAGGTGGTCTTATCTCTATGTAAGGTAAATTTTTCCAATTAAATAAAAAAGTTAATTGAATGAAATAAATAACTAAGCAGGCCTGAAGTCCGTCACAAATTATTCAGAATTTTTCAGTTGTGTTTTCTGTTGTTTCTAATTGTAGTTTTTACAAACATTTTGTGAAAATTTAATAAGAAACTTATTTTACTATCAAATTGCTGAAGTTAATCTGTTATTTATCACATAAAATTCCCGTATTACCGTATTTAGTAATTTTTTTCAACACAAAATTATTTACTTAACAACCCATCGCAAGTTGTTTTTCTAATAAAGTTCCCGCTACATCCTTTTATAGTTAATTAAAATCACTTCCTTTTATTTAAAAAATTTTATTTTGCAATTTATTTTTAACATATTTTGTGCTTTTGTTCATAAGCAACAATTTTCACACAAGTTTTTCAATATTGTACTAATTCGTTGTTTTCTATCAAATCTTTTCAATAATTTTTTATTTTTTATTGTTTTTACAATAATTACGCTTTTACTCAAATATGCTTATCTTAAGACTTACGAGAGAATTTGTGATAATTAGAAACACAGAAAATAAATAATTAAAATATTTTTAATATTACAAAAATAAAACAAACAAAAAAAATTATACAGTATAATATATTATATTGCAAAAATAAATAATTTTGTTGAAATTCCTAATAAATAATAGAATAAAAGCCATATTGTTAAAGTACGTATTTAAGTCAATTAAAACTAAGCAAAATTATTAACTAGCTTTCCTTACAAAATCATATATGTATGTTTGTAAGAATGTATGTGTGTCTGTTATGACGCCTAAAAGAGGCGGCAATGTTAAATGGTGTGAAAATCAAGTAATTAAAAATAAAGATACATTTTTTGTAAAGAAAAAAACTAAACGTTTACTGATGTATTGCAATTTTTAATTAATTTTGTGTTCAAAAGGAAAGACTACTTAAGTCATATTTGGTTGTTAGTTTTGTAGATAAGCAGTTTTAAATATTTAATTTAAGGTTCTTAAATGTACTTCAAATTTATGATTAGTTTTTTTAGATTTTTTTTTATAGGCCCACCAGGGCTGCCAAATATTTTGGAAATCTAATGTATAAGATATGAAATTTTTCTAAAAAGGTTGCCAGTCCTGCTGTCCACTAAAACAAAGATAATCAACTGGACATTTTATATGTTGTAAGTAAAATTAGTTTGTTATTACTTAGGGCTGTACTAACGACAACGGAAGACAAAACGTTTTTTTGCATTTTGAGTCAAAGACACTCGTTTGATACTAACCCATACCAAAACACAATTAACATCAAATTTTGGTGTTAAAAGACAAACGGTAATTAAACATAAATGCGACACTGTTTCTTGTATTCTATTTTTTTTTTTTTTTTTTTTTTTTTGATGACTTAATTGGTGTGGTTTACATGAGTGAGGTGCAGCAAGTGCTTAATTTTCGTTTTTGTTCAAAAGCAAAAAACACTTGTTTACGCAACCGTTCGTTTCAAACATTCAGTTTTATTCACTTGTTGTTTTGTGCTAACAGGAATGTTCTGACTGTGTCGTTAAGAGTATTAGAGCTGTGTAAAACACCTTCAAACGCTCGGTTTTTGACACAAACCAATGATCATACCCATTTAAAATACATTGGTTTGATCATTGGTTTGTGTCAAAAACGAGCATTTGAAGGTGTTTTACACAGCTATAAAGAGTATGAAACTTATTTTAATTCGAAGCCAACATGTTGTTAGTCGAACAAGTGTTTTATTCAGTTGTTAAAGTAATTTTGTACTCGTATTTGAATAAATAATTTTTATTTATATATTTGTCACAGTTTGAAGCATGCACACATACATGTTTATCCGTTTGACTTCCGAAATCAAATTTTCCACCAACAAAGTTGGTGTGTTTGGTATTTCTGAATATGCCTTATATTCATTGTGTCACGCAATCAGATCATGCACATTCGCATCAAATGATCGAAATGATTTAAACTTATTAATGAATTTGAATTTGTTAATGAATTGAATAATATTTGTTTGTGTTTTTATTAAAATTCAACGTTAGGGAATAAGTAGGCTCAATCATACTGCAACACTGGTTTACATCATAAGAAAGCACTCACTTCAGAAAATTATGCTTTTGTTTCGTACGATACGAGTTGTCTCATAAACACTAATGTTCTGTTGTCGTTAGTTCGAAAAAATGTTATTTCTTAAGTGCCCTGGAGACGATAAAAAAAACTCGTCAATCAGTACATATGTGTGAGTGTCGTGTTTTTTCGTTTAAAAGGAGACGTACAAATAAAATCGTCAATCATAATTTTTATTGTGACTTCGCGGCGTTCGTTTGTGAACAAATCATCGGATGATGAATTACTATTAATGCCGTCTTGTGCAAATTTGTCAAAAAACAAAAAATACATGCGTTTGATACTGTTTATAAACAAAAATACCAGAGATAGAAATTAACAAGTATCCCTGTGCTGCAATCTTTCTACTCATTACACTTCGATTACAAAACAACTGATATTTATTATCGTCAATCACAATTGGAGACCATAAAAATAATTATGTCAAAATAAAATATCAAAAGTTTTTGATTTTCATCAATCAGAGCCGACAACGTATACACGTGTACCCGAAAAAGCACGACTGCACGCACACACTTAGAACGTTGATGTGTTTTTTTGATCGTCTCCAGGGCACTTGACGTCGATGTGGGTTCAGCCTAGGAGATAATTTGTTAGAAAAAAGGAGAGCAAAAAGTCAGTATAACAGAAGTTCATTTAAAATCGTTCAATATAAATAAAATTTTCGTTAGAGATATATATTTTTAATATGGAGAATATATTGGTGATATTGATTTAAAAACACCTTATCTCAACTTAAGCACTTTTTCCTTGTTGCCATAGAAGTAATTAATTAATTATTTAAATGATAACATTATTTTTTTCTTATAAATTGACAACATTTTATAAAAAAAGAGGGTGCATATAATTTAATGTTAAAATAATAAACAAACATTTTTAATATTTCTAATTCTACTTAAGTTTAACGCCTCTATTTGTAAAATTATTTTTATTATTTCAATAATTTATTATTTTATATTTATAGAAAACTTTTTTTAATTATTTTGCTTTAGGGATTATCACAATGAAATCATCACTTAATTTTTTTTTTGTTTTATGTTTTTTATATGTTTTACAATGATTTTGTTAAATGTAGAAAATTAATAACTATAATAAATCGTATAAAAGTATTTTACTTTAATTTTTTTTTTTTTTTTTTGTTTTGTTATTTCGTCTATATTTTCTAGCTATTAAATGGCTGTTGTTGTTGTACTTAAAATTTAAACTTAAAACAAGAAAATAATAATAATATTTAAACTAATTCGTTTGTCAGGTTTTGTTGTTGGTTCTTCTTTTTCTTTCTCTTCTTTTTTATTTTTTATTATTGTCCATTTTATTACAAAGTCAATTGTTGGGAAAAAAAAGAATAATAATAAAATTTATCACAAATAAGTTACGTCCGTAATATAATATTAATCTTAAATTTATCAAAAAACATTCATTATGTTGAAGAAAGTAAAAACAAAGATATGTTTTATACAAACTAAATTTCGTTTTCATAGAAGACCATTACCAGTGATCCATGTCTCTTATGCGGTTAACAGGAGGATTTCTAAAATAAAAGAAGGATATAAATAAAAAAAATTTGTTACCATATTATAGTTTAAAATATAACTCAAGTCTCTATAAGTTAAATAAAATCTCTTTAGAAATTCAATCTCATACAAGCAATTGGAGTTTACATTTTTCATTCATAGGGATTAAATTTCACTTCACATTGAAACTGCTTTCAGCCATTTGCTGACATCAATAGACAATGGACGACACAATCATCCGTATTCTAGATGTAAATAATGTTTCTTAATGTTTAGAAAGATTATAAATAGTAACATAAATGTACTACTAAGGCCACCTTGCTTCTCTTCCCCGATTTAAAATAAATAAAATGGAAACAAATTACAAGCAAACTCGATTGAACAAATCTAGAATTTGAAAAATTGCTCAATAAATGCGAAATTTATAACATAAAAAATAAGGTGAAGGGAGGAAACTCTTCCCGATTAAAAAAAAAAAAATTGTGCAAACCTGTTTCAACAAAGCAGGAATTTGTATTCGTTAATCATATATGAGAGGAACACAACAAGTCCCCAATATAAATTAAAAATGAAAATGGGATCCAATACCAAGCAAACTCTTTCGAACAAAAATATAATTTCGAAAATCTGTTCCTAAATAATAAAGATATGAGTGAGCAAAAATTGATAACCTCCTTCTTTTCATGAATTCGATTAAAAGAAAGTTACAATCCCTTTTAAAAATGTAGAAGTTCTGGGGTAAACTCTCACAATTAATTTAATAAAATTAATTTAAATATTTTGTTAAAAAAAAACACATACAAAAAATTAATTGAAAATGTTTGAAAATCTTACGGCAACATTCTTGACAAAGCATGTTTGTGCAACGGTGATATTTGTATGGCCGGCGAGCCCATAGATGAACTTGAATCTTGTGACAAAGTTCTTTGCATATGCATGGGATGCGACTGTATCTGTTGTGACCTACGAAATGGATAACGCCAAGGACTTTTGGGAACATCACTTTGAAATGCTTTATTTTCAACACCGGCATTTAGGTGAGGATGTGGATGGACATGACCAGGCATGTGTACTGGCATATTGCTACTCGTACTGCCACGTTGATGTTGCATGTGAGAATTATCGCGAGCCTTCGATGACAGACGTCTTAATATACGTGATCCCAGACCAGGAGGATCCTCTAGATTACGGGTTGTACGTTTACGATAACGTACATCGCTTGATTCTTCTAGGATAACATGACGATCGTAGGGCGTGCCATAGTACACCTCTAAAACAGTGGAAAATGTATGTGGCCATACCAAGTCAATGATGGATATTAAAACACCAGCTACAAAGCATAAAATACCTAAATGATAATAACAAAAAAAAAACCAATTAACATTTCAAGATTTCCTTTATTCAATTTCAATTTCAATTTCAAAATCTAAAAACATTTGTTTGTTACTCACCTGCCACTAGCAACAGCCAATAACACCAACCCAAATGAAATTCCAAACGACCACCCTCCATGTAAATTATTAATGGCCGTTTCGGCAATTGACAATAGTAACCCACATTCGTGCCAATCAACAGTGCACCAGTTAATGCCTTCATATATGCACCGTACCGTGGCACAGCGATAAGTAACAAATTCATCAGCAGCCAAGAGGCCAAAGAGGCCCACAGCATTATGCTGGCAAAATAGCCAGCAGCACGATATTGGCCACCCCACGAAAATCCTTCACGGCCAAGACTAAAGTACTCAGCCACTGTTAAGATGGGAAACGGCAAACCACGCTTCAATGCATCACGATAATTGCCGCTCATATCGGTGGCACCCTCCCACGTGAAACGTTCATTGTAATCGATGTCGGGTGGTGTCCAATTGCCAACGGGTATGGCTGTGAAAGAACAAAAGCAATAAAAAATAATACATAAAAGGACGAAAATAAAATTAAAATGAAAAAATCGTTAAAAAAAACATACTTTCGTGGCCAGAGTAACTTTACTTGAAAGAATCTTTTAGCCTATAAAGATGTGTTCAAGTTGCATGAATAATAATAACAACAACAACAATTACAACAAAAGCAAATAATATACATCAGACATCTGAAAATGCTATAGAGCATAAATGGTGATTTTTAGTAAGAGCACTTCTTCTTACTTTTCTTATTTCGTTAAATTTATTTGTTCGTCCGTATAAGAAATGTTTACGATTTTCTATTAATTAAATGAAATATTTTAAGCACTCAGTATCGAAGTGTCAGTAAATTTAAAGAAAAATTTTAAAATTAAATAATATTTATTTTTCGTTACGTCCTTCACGCTACATCTTAATGTCTGTATACTAAATTTATCGCAGAAACAAAAAGGTACCAAAAGTACCAACTTTTCCCTATTTTACTCCTACAAATGTATGTTAATGTAACAAATAAAGTGTAACAAAAACGTACCAAAACTACCAGATTTTCCTTATTTTACTGTCCAGAACGTTCACTGCATATTAATGAAAAAAAAAAAATTTTAAAGAAAAACAAAAAGTACCAAAATGAAGGGGTGTTTTTTTATATTTTAATATGTATTAATGAAACGGGCTTTATTGGAAAAAAATTTTATGAAATTAATGTTTAAATATGATTTCGGCCATGTGGCCGCCACCGCTGGACCATAGAAGGCGCAATCTGGAATTCCAATTTTCAACAACTTTTCGCAGCATTTGCGGCCGTATTTCGCCGATGTTGACTTATCGACGTAGACAACTGACTTAACATAACTCCAAAGAAAATAATATAATGGGGTAAAATCACACGATCTTGGTGGCCAATTAATTGGGCCGTTACGTGAAAATATTTTTTCATAAAAAGTTTATATGAGTAAATCAGGTGTAGCGCCCGCTGCACTCTGATTTTGACGAATAGAACAATTATTTTGATTAAAAATTTGAACAATTTGCACGCGTTGCTCTGGTGTAAGTCGATTCATAATGAAACAAAAAGCCACTATCAGCTGTTAAATGGGTGCTCAAAAAAGCATTGATGCCAACTCAAAAAAACCCCCTTTGCTATTTTTTTTTTTCATTTTTAATCTGGGTCCAATGAGAGAATTTCTCAGGAGAAAATGAAATGTAGCAAAAGTACAAAAATAAAAAGTACTTGTTTCCTTTCAGCCCCAAAAAATAAGTTAATTTATAAAAACCATATACAAAATATGAATAAAAGAATAAAAATTACCAATTTATGCCTTCTTACTCCTCAAAAATCACTCTATATTTTAATCTAACTTCCATGCTATCCGTCTACCAAATTTCATCAAATCCATTAAAAAAAATATCTCAAATGAAAAAGAAAAGTCCCAAAATATAAAAAACACAAAAGTTAAATATACCAAAAGTACCAGAAATTACTTCTAGAAAATGCTAATCTATAAAACAAAACTATAAAATATTAATACAAAAATAAAAAGTACCAAAACTACCGATTTGTCCCTCTTGTTACTCCTTAAAATGTACTCTACGGCTCCCATGCTATCCGTCACCGAAATTTCATACAAAATCCTTTGAGCGGTTTTCGCGTTATATTAGAACAAACATCCTTTTAAATCCAAAGAGTAGGATATAATAGCAAAATATGAATTAATATCAAATGTTCTCTTCTTAAATATGAGTTTCCTTTTATATATAAAAAAGCCAATTTAAGAAGTATGAAAAGGTGTTAACCAATGAGCTTCCAGAGAGAGAAAGAGAATATTAAAGGTTTTTGAGTAAAAAAAAGAAATAAACCAAAACTGAAAGTTCTACGTATCTTAAGAACATCATTCCGCTCAATGGATGAGTTCTATTTACTATTAAAATATTTGAGGTGAACAGAACTGGAAATTGAAATACATTAATTTCAAGGACAATGCACAAGAAAGGATCTAACATAAAGGATCTAACGTAAATTAGCGCTTAGCTTTTACGCTGAAAAGAGTAACCTAAATTAGAGCGTTAATGTTGCGCCAGAAACAGTAATGTTTACTCACTTTAATTAATGAAAAACTCTAAATAACAATAAGAAATAGAGATGAAGACGCTAAATTACATGCGTGTATGGACTACTCCACAATGGAGTATGAGTACTCCAAATGTAGCCAAAGTGTATGCAAAAAACATGGTCCAATTTACATTGCGATGTCCTAGGGCTGGACCACGTAACCCAAAAACTACTCCATGTTACTAATCCAGGGAGTACCCACAGGGACTAGTTTCGAAACTACTCTATTTTGCTATTCCATGGAGTACCCACAGGGGAACTCCGGTAAAAATGTATACTACATACACTATGCCACTTAATTCTACGGACGACATAAAAAAATTAATTTACTCTTATTTTTGGTATAATACAACCTTTGTTATATATTTTATCGAGAGGAGATATAATGAAAAATTAAATGTATTATACTTTGATCAAAAATTTCAATTAAATTAATAAACTTTAAATAAAGTAATAAAAAAACCAAATAATTCTTTTCACAAAAGTCTTGCGTACGATTAGATGTATGCTTCTACTATGAGTCAGTTAATAGCTCGTTGGTCCTCCTTTTAATTTTACGACTTCCTTTAGGCTATTAGGCATTGAGTAGGCCAGCTTTGTTGTAAATTCTGGAGGAACTTTTTGCCATTCTTCCATTAAAATTGATTTCAGATGCTGAACAGATGAAGGTGCGGCCTTTCGTACTCTTGTCTTTAGATACGACCATAAATGTTCAATTACGTTAAGGTCAGGTGATTGAGGCGGATGTTCCAACTTGTTCCTAACATTATATAAAAGCCACTCTCTTACCAGAAAAGACGAATGCTTGGGGTCATTGTCATGCATGAAGGTGTAAGCGGCATCCAGATTCAGTTTTGGGATACTTGGAAGGAATTCTTCTTTCAAAATATCCAAATACATGCGCGCATTCATCTATTCCATCTATGAACTTTAAATTCCCAACACCATTTGTAGTCATGCACCCCTAAACCATGACAGAACTCCCCCCGTGTTTGACAGTAGCTCTTAGATTTTTAGCAGCCAAACCTGCATTGGGATTCTCCACACCTTGCATATACCATCGCTATTGAAACCATTAAACTTACATTCGTCCGTGAAAATAACGCGTTCCCAGACGTTCGAATCAGTTAAATGGATGTTTTGGTACTTGAGTGCATAGTCCAACCTTTTCTTTTTATTAACCTCACGAACAAATGGTTTTTTTCTTGCGACGTGGGAATGCAAATCGTTTCTTTTAAGGCAGCGTCGGATGGTTTCTGGATGAACGTCTATTGCGTTATATTTTGCAACTTCTTGAGTTAATTTTACAGCACTAATCTTGGGATTTTCAGTAATTCTTCTGCCTATTACTCGTTCAGTTCGGTCATCTATCTTTTTCAGCCGTCCACCTCTTAGAGCACTTGCGTATGTACCGGTCGCGTTATAATTTTTTACTATCGTATACACCGTGGACTTTGCCAAATTTAATATTTTACCAACTTCGGACAAAGATTTCCCGTCGTTGTTTAGCTTAACAGCAATTTTTCGGACGTCTTCGCTTATTTCACACATTTTATGTCTTCAAAAACTAATTGTTTGCAAATAATAATGTCAAGTAATTTTTCTAGGCTTACTTTATATTATAAACCACGAAAAAGTTGAAAAATTTATACCGTTTTAATAGAAAAAGTAAGAAATCAAAGCCATTCGGAGACTTTTGCGGCGTTTGCAAGTAAGCATTTTTAGTTTTTATTTGGATAAATGTGGTACAAGATGGTTTCTAAATATTTTTTTGGCACTCACCTTATTTTTTTATATAATTGCAAATCTATATAATTAATTTAATGAAAATCTAACAGTTCTTAGATTTGTGTGGCATAGTGTACATACATATCTACGAGTATGTACATAGCTTTGTCACAGATATAATGAATGATATTTTAAGTACAGTATGAATTCAGCCCTTCCAATACAAAATAAAATTCAGAAATTGAAAAAACACGAGCTAACTTGTGTTTCTTTAAGCCTCCATGAATTTGTTTTAATTTTAACAGGGGAGCTGCCACAGTTTCAATTTAACTCCAGACATTTTTAGTGTTGCCAAATGGTATTTAACTATAAATGTGTGTACAAATGAAATGGTCCACGGCTGCATTACATAGGAGTAGTCCAAAAACTACTCCTTTTATCTAAAATGGACCATGTACTCCAATAATTTTTGTAGGGCAACTTCACTTCCCGACGCGCTGTCAAAATTGGATTTTCCAATTGCAAAGCGTTGACGCTGCGTTATTTCGGTTGGTGTCATACATTTTGTATGAGCATGAGAAATTTTGACAGCCAGACCACGCTTTGCGTCGTAATTTAGGTTGGTCTGTAAGTGATCTACAGTGCAATGAATAGCTTTCTGTTTCATCCAGCAGTATATTAGAGAGCCTTTAGCAACAACCACAATGTGTCATTTAACCGTCCTTTATCACTTTGAGTAAGACCGAATTCCTGTATGACAACGAAAGCTGGAAATCTAACTTTGAGCGATTTCTCACCTCCACAAGGTTTTACTAACAGATGCTTATGGTTCCTACTAAAAATCTTTTGAAACCGAACCGGTACTCTTTAACATGATTTTATTTTATAGTTTTCGATTTATGAAATGCTTGTAGTCTTCTCTACATCTACACATGTATACATATTTTGTTTTGTTCAATTAATTTAACAAATAGATATCAATTAACCTTATGTCATATACAAACTGTATATAAGCACAGATTTGCCATAATCATTAAAACACACTCCCATATGAATTTCCAGCCACACTTAAACACACACACACACAGAAAAATGTACAAAACACATACAAACTTGCAATTTATTTGTCCAAACAATTGTATTTTAACAACAATGAACTCGACGTCTAAAACCCGCAAAGCAGCAAAAAACAACGACTACCAAATGATTTCTAACAACTGCAATTATTGTCCGTAGCAATTTAGACGGCTGGCAAAAAAAAAACACTAAATTTTAAATACGAATATGCAGACCTTAAAGCATGTGTAAATCAAGTTTCACTTTGGTAATTTCCGTAAGTCAATTAACAAGCCTGCATATTTAATTAGATCGTGTCAACTAGTCTGACCACCGCTCTGACTAGTCTGACAGAATGGCAAAACAAAACCTCAGCAACAATTTTAACAGGTTTATGAATGAGACAATTGCAAGAAATGTAAAGAACAATAATTGTTGCAGTAGCTATAGAAACATATAACAACTATAGCAACAATAGTGTTGCAGTAATTAAATAGCGACAACATCACACGACAATATTATTAAAAACTTTTATTTTGCTTTTAATACAGAAAATATGAAAAGAGAGCAGCAGCATGCGTATCTCGTTTTTTTGCGATTTAAAAGAATTAATTCCATTTTCTTTAGCTTAAGAGAAAAAGGAAATCATTTAGCAGTGTTTCTATTTAGAAACGTAGCTACGTTGCTGATTACAAAGTGGTAGTAGAGGGTTCCAGAATTTCATAATGGAATTAATTTCATGACATTTTAGAAGAAATTTATTTGTACTTAAATTTTTAAATATTATTTCTATCGGGTGTTTCATGAGTACTTAAAATTACATTGGAATCAGGTAGACAATTTCATAGCAATAATTTTTTAAAAATGATATCCCGCATATGTCCGACGCGGCAAAGAGTTATTTGGACCTTTCAATTCATTCCATTTTGGTCTACTTTTGTCTTGAATACTGGTTTCTAATAATTCAAGAATTGCTTGTTTGTCGAAACAAAGCAATGACTTAACATAATCCCATAAAACTTAATCTAGAGGCGTTAAATCGCATGAACTAGGGGATCAGTGAACAGGACAGGACCACTTCGTGAAATAAGGATGTCACCAAATTGGTTTTGGGAAAAATTTAATGTTAAGAGCCATGATATCTACGTTAAATTTTCCACGTAGTCAAAGGCCAAAGTATCAACAAGTTGAGAATGACGACTTGCCGACATTTCAGTTTCTTCATCAATATTTCGCGCTACATCATTCCCTTCCGTGCTCACATTTATTTATCTTGTTAATGGTTGTGAATAGAGAAAAGTAAAACTAATCCGAAAACGATCAATAGCTGCTCTATGTACTTTCCGAACATATTTATTTTTATCAAAAACGAAAATCCCTCTACTTGAAAGCATCCTTCTGTCGTTAAGCCATTCAATATGACTTACCACACCAAGCTAAACGGAAATGTCAATAAAGTTTGAAAATCTCAGCTGTCAAACCTCAGTTATCGATATCGATAGTTCTAATACTGCTAAAAAAAACACACTTTATACTACATTCACACGACAAAATGAAGCACTTGCTTCGCTCTCTGATGCATGTTCATGAATCATGATGTTTACTCGACTCATATACTTGCTGTGATTTGACAATTCTCTTTTGGAATAATTTTTCAATTACAAAATTTCGTGAAAAAGATATAAAATGGAAAAAAGTAATTACTATGCTTTTTTTAAAAATTCACAAACATATACATACATATTTATGTCTCTATTGTTTTTTTAACTTTTTAGTTTTAATATAATTTTTCACTCTAAATTGAAGTTTTTTTTAGTTTGACAGCTAGTTCAGATAAACTTCCGATAAAAATTAGAGAAGAAAGCAATTTCGCAAGGAAATTCAATATGAATATACATGCTTCGCTCTCAAAATTTTGTACGGCGAAGCAAGCCGCCTCGCTATTGATTGGGGTGTGAAGCATGAATATAGAGTGAAGCATGTTCCGAGTAAACTAAAGCTGGAGGCCCATGCCACGCGTTTCAAGCGTTTACGCGGCGTACGCGGCTGTCAAAAAAGTAGAATCAGTGCAATTGTATGTGGCAAGTTACACAGCACAACGCGTAGAACGCTTAAACGCGTACGACGCGTAAAGTGGGCTTACTTTCTACTTTTGAACGCGTCTCTCGCGCCAAGATAAAATGACAGCTGGTTTGGATAGTTAAGCATGACAAATTATATTATACTTTCAATGTTATCGATAAATATATTTGTTTCGTGGATTAATTTCTTCTATTTTTTGTACTAACAATAATTTTTTTATGAAAATACTTACATGAACAAAACGAAACAATTAGCGCGTAAAAAGCGTTAAATTTAAATACGCGTAAGGTGCGTGAAACGCGTTAAACGCGTGGTATGGACCTTAAAAGTAAAAATAAATTTACTTCAACGAAGAGCCAAAACTTATTTATTTTTTTTAAATTGAGAGTGGCGCTAGCTGAAGTATTTAGCGGGCTCACTACTACGCAAACTATGACTTAGGACCTCGGATCGATCAGCGAAGTAAAACAATTAATGAAATGACTGCTCATTCTCCTTAAGAAAGTTAATGTGCACCAGAGGCGCTGCAAAATTGCTCTGAAAAAATTTCTACATTTTCAATATCTACCTTCTCTACACCATTTTTTTCCCTAAGTTCTGGCACAATGGTTTCCATTAGTGGTGGTCATCCCCTTGCTTCCAGTTCTACAAAAAAAAAAAAACAAGAAACTACCACTTTATTCCGATATTTAGACTGCCAAAGGTTTTGAATTATGGGGTACCTAGTTTCGAGTATTTGCTATTGTTTTCGGGTACCCAATACTCAACCGAAGTTACTCAATACTCTGCGAGTTGTATTTTAAGAACTAAATCCAATTAAAATTAAAATTTCAAATGAAATAGCATAAGAGAATTGTTATAATTCCTTTTTATTCCATTTTTACATGTAGAAACAATTTTGGTTACAACGGAATTCCCCATGTCTGATTGCTCACTACTTATATTGAACAAACACTCATAGTACGTTATACTCAAAGTATTTTACTTTGCAATTATAACGTATTAATATATTCTCTCAATATTAGGTTAATTCACATCACTTTGATCCTATTATAAGGGAAGAGCCAAAAATTGTTTCAATATGTAAAACTGGAATAAAAAGGAATTATAACAATTCTCGTATTCTATTTTTGTTGAAAATTTGGTTAAATAGTTGATATTCTTCCCAATTAGTATCCACTTTATATTAATTGTAAAAATGGATAAACGAACGCTGATGAGAGGTGTAGCGGCATTGAAATCGGTATACTGATACGTTCTGCTAGTCTGATTGCACATGCTAATGTTTTTCAAAAATAAAAAACTCATAGTAAATTGAATTTTCATTAATAAAACTGAACTTAAGCCAAATAATAATAATTTCTTATTTACACATTATTACTTTTCAAATAATTATTACATTTATTCGTAATAATAATACTTTAATTTATTTATAACTTTAATTTACAATTTGAGCAATAATTAATACTTTCGAAGGTCTGCTCAAAAAAATAATTTTATAATATATTACTATATTGCTCTGCAGTTTTAGATAAAAATCGTCAGTCTGCGTTCGTTTGTTTGTTTGTTTTTTTGTTTTTGCAAAACAAAAATAAAAAATACTGCACCCTATTGATTCGTAAGTAGTAGTAAAAATAATCTCAACAACATCTTTGTGCTAACGAACAAGTCAATAGAAGCAAAAGAAAAAATTATGAAAAACACTATGGCAACTACAACGTATGTATGCTTGTGCTACTACTACTAACCACCTTTATTCACCACGCAACCGAAGTAATTGAGGCTGTTGTTATGGCAAATATCTTGTAATGGTTTCATTGAGTCATTGTATTCTTAGTGCAGACGAAATTACATGGTAAAATATAATTATATAAATTGTATAGGAATGATACAACGCAGCAAACATTTTTGTAGATTTTCTAGCAGATAAAATTAAAGAGGTTCTGATGGCTTTTGCATTGAGATAAACACGAGAAGAAATTAAAAAAAAAATTTTGTTAACTTTTAAAGAATTAAAATTGTAGCTGAAAGGCTAATCACACTTTCGTTAACATCCAGCTCTCCTTCAGCAGTTAAACGGTTCTTGAAATTTTGTTAATCGTTGTGTCTATGGGGGTTTGTCGGATAATGCAGTTCTGACATGCATCCTCTCTCATTCAGTATGGCATTAACTTCAACCCATAAGCAATTTCTTAAATAGACATAAAACAATGGAACTAATGGAACATCATACGCAATCCTTAATCGAAGATGGTCTTGAAATTGATCACAAGCTTCAGAAGCCTTTAGCCACTACAATATAAGTATATAGATATTGATCGAATTATATAAAAAAACAGAAGAAGAAAAATAAATAGGCCATGCCACACTTGGCAATGCCACTTGGCGACAGATAGTTATTAAAGTTGTGCTGAAGGGGAGCGTAATAAAAGGGTTGGGTTCGAAGCGAATGGAACAAACTTAGTTGTTTTTCTTCTTGTGTTCCTAAAGAAGCATACAAAAAAAAATATATCGTTGTCTAAAACGCAAAATGCCTTAACAAAAAAAAATAATCGGATATCAAAATCTTTTTCTGAATTCCGATGCATTTCACCAATATACGAGGTTTTTCCTAATTACTATTGTCAATTTTTATTTCTTTCAAAATATATTTATTCCTATTTTGTGCCCTTCAAAAGTAGTGCCCCCCTCAGACATACGCGTAATGCACTTGCGCCAGCGTTTTTTTCAATCAGAAATGCACGTTTTGCTATGTCCTTGAGCTCTCCAAGCGATCTGGTTTTTTCTCCTTAATCGTCGCAAAACGCTGCCCTTTTATAGGTCCCTTCACTCTTGGGTATAGGAAAAAGTCGCAGGTAGCCAAATCTACTGTATACGCTGTCTGTGACATAATTACGGTGTTGCAAATGATGAGTGAGTAGGTTGTGTTTTTTTTGGTGAAAATTCAGCCATTTTGGAACCAACTTCACTACCGCACGTTTTGTGCTAAAAATTTACGATATGCCGACATCCTGAGCATATTCTCTAATAGAACGATTCTTAATAACAATTTTGTGCACTTTCTAAATATTTTAAATGGTTGTTGATATGCTAGGGCACACAGGGCGAGCGCCATCATCCAAAGCGTCTCGAGCTTCTGTAAAAGCTTTGTACTGTACTTGTATATATTTTCTAATTCAGAAAACAATCATCGGAGGTTACTGGCCACATTTCAGCTGTTTCTCATATTTCCACACGAAATTGTATGCAACCTGTGTTATCTATTTTCTTCGATATCAGAAAATTACACTCTTAACTTCTAGGACCCTCGCCAACATATAAGGTTTTCCAATAGAGATGATATGATTTTGAAGTGACTTTTCGGCCATTTGTGATATGTCATGATCTGTCATTTGTTTTTCAATGTATTGAGTAGTATTTACGATTTCATCATGGAGAGATATACGCAGGAACAACGTTGCTTATTTTGCCTTGGAAAAACTTGAAATCGATAATGAATTTTTTAAGAAAAACATATTCTCTGATTAAACTCACTTCCATCTGAGTGGTGCGGTAAATAAACAAAACTGTCGATTCTAGTGCGAAGAAAATGCACAAATTATTCATGAAAAACCATTACATTCACCTAAATTGATAGTGTGGTGTGGTTTTTGGTCTGGTGGAATCATCGGTCCGTACTTCTTTCGAAATGATGCTGGTAACACCGTTACTGTGAATGGAGAGCGGTTAGATCGATGATAACCAACTTTGGAAGAAGTTGATCTTGACAACATTTGGTTCTAACAAGACGGGGATACGTGCCACCGAGCACTGCAACAATTGAATTATTATTTCAAGAAATTGTGATAATGAATGGCATCCTAGAAGTTGTGATTTAACACCATTAGGCTATTTCTTGTGGGGTTATTTGAAGTCATTGGTCTTTCGAAATTAACCAGACTCTCTTCAAGCTTAGTCTCTTCAAGCTTTACAAGTCAATATTGAACGTGCCATCCATGACATACGACTTTAGTGGAAAAAGGGTTCGAAAATTGGGTTCATCGAATTCATTACTGCAGAAGAAGTCGTAGAGGCCATTTGAATGACGTTTTATTTATAACTTAATTGTATCAATTGTACTTTACATTAAATAAAGAAGTTTTGAAATTCCTTAACAATAAGTGTGTTTTTTTCAAAGAAATTATATAAATTTTATTGGAAAACCTTTTACAAACAGTTGAAACTGTAAACATCTGTTCAAAATGGAGGAGTGTATCAACATAAAAAAATAATAAAAAATCGCTAATCAACCCACTATAACAAAAACTTTTAACTCACATGCATGAGTAAGTAATGCAAGTGAATGTATTAGTAGAAACTTTAAACGCCTATTACTCCCAAAATACTGAACCGACAATAATCCACAATATCTTGTTAACTTCTATGAAAAAATATTTTTAATTTGGTATAAGTTTTGTCAAAATCTAATGTATATTATGTTTATAGTGTCTATCACAAAAAACCCTATTGCCTATTAATTACATAGATTTTGTTAGAGCAGCCATACAAATCCGGTAAGATTTTAAAGTATGTTTTTTGTTTCTCCAGTAAAATAATTAAAATATTTGTTAGGACATTTTGCGTTTCATCTAACGAGATGCTGACTAATATTCATTATAAAATTGGATTTTTCTTCACTATAAACTATTAATCAATCCATTCACTTATTCTCATTAGTCAAGCGGAAATGAAAAAAAAAAACCACTTACATTTCCTTTCAACAACACCTTCATAAATGCACAATAAATATAATTAAATGGCAGATAGCAAATATTTTTAAATACCAGATTACATCATTTCAAAATTTCGCCACTGTGATGGAGTATTAGCCAAAATAAATACACTTGCAAAATATTTATTTTTTTTTTTATTAAAAATGGAAAAAGCATGCGGAAGTTACCAAAAGCATTAACACAAAAGTGCACCAACCACCACCAGCCACATTCAATTTACTTTTCTAATAAATGCAAATTAAATACTATGCGCCAAGTTTTCAAAACTTGTTAAATGAGGGAAAATCAATCCACCAAACATTTTTCAAGTGCGAAAGCTACAACATATCAACGTCAAGTGAACGTAACGAAGCCACAAGTTAGTTTGGTATGGATATATATGTGTGTGTGTGTATACGAATATGTATACAAGTATATACTTATAAACACATATTTCTCTTTAAGAAAGCAGTATTTCAGTTGTAGGTTAGTATGTATGTACTTGTAGCTGCAGTGATTATGGAAGTTGTAGTACTCCGTAGTGTATGAAACGGGGGCCGGTATAGTTACGCCTTTTAATGCCACTGTCACAGTCAATTGCTTTGCTATTCAAAAGCTTTACCTTTTATACCCTGCTTGCTTGACTGACGCTTGAATAAATGGTTGTCTTGACGACAGCTTCGCTAGTATTTTGTCGTTTAGCGTTTCGACTTGCAGTTAGACTGTTCGTCTGTCCGTCCATCTGCCTGCCTGCTTAGTTGTTTGAATTGAATGTATGACTTGCATTAGAGCGCTAAAGTTTGAATATCAGTCTCCATATTTATTTTAAAAGTATGCCGCTGCATGTTTATATTGATCGGCTGCTGATTAATCGAGCATGCGTATGTTACATATGTATGTATGTAACACAACATTTTGTTGATTGTACAACAAGGTAGCAAATAACATTTTTTTCAAACCAGACCTTTAAGTGATTGAATCAATTTTGAAACACCAGTCGTTCAAGCTTTGCATTTAACACACAACATTCATATATTTGAAATTTTTTTAAAATTAAATCTATCCTACTAATATCGAAAGTAAATGTAATAGTTTGTATGTTTGGAAGTTTGTTCTCCTTTGACGCGAAAGCCACTCAATAGACTTGGAGAGAATTTGGTAGAACGGATAGCATGTGACCCAGATTCAAATACTGTACCATTTATTTATTTAAGGGGTAAAAAAGGTGCATATTAATATTTTTAGGACTGAGGTTATGAAAACCTCGTACTTTTGGTATTATTTCACATATGGTACTTTTTCACTTTGGAATCTTTTTTCTTTTTCTCTTCAGAAATTCTCTAAATGCATTTGACTGAAATTCGGTACACGCATAGCATGTGACCTACATTAAAAAAAATGGTATATATTTTAAGGGAGTTAGGGCCTCATTAGTTTTGACCAGGGTTTAAAAAAACTAATATATTTACTAAAAATTCCCCTCATATTCCATAATTTTATGTGAAAAATAGAAAAAATTTTACCTGATAACAAATAAATTTCCAGTTTTCTAAAAATAAATTTTGTACTTGACTACTAGTAAAATATTTTGAAAAAAATTTTGGGTTGCTAGTTGTTGATTCAAGGAGAAAAATTTTTAAATATTAGTCGACATATTTGTCAACTAGTCGCAGTTGTGTTTGGTTGGATTGGCATACATATATTTTATTGTTTGGTATTTGTTATAGGGGCATATTGTATGAAAAAAATATTTTGTATATGTGTGTTTTTGCATTTTTGTGTGCATAGCTAGTTTTCATTGACAAGAAATTGTTGCTGAACAATATATTACATAGAATTTATTTTCATTTTGTGTGCTAGTAAAAAATTTTACTAGTTGTCAAGTACAAAATTTTGTTTAGAAAACTGGAAATTTATTTTTTATCAGGTAAATATTTTTAGTTTCTCTACTATCAAAAATGGAAACAGATCATATTTGCTCACTAGTCGCTAGTATAATAAATAAAAATAAAAAAACTAATTTTAATCCCTGGTTTTGAGTTTTACTTTCTGATCTGTTCTGTGCCGTTCTGTTGTTGAATTTTTGTAATTAGAAGTGCTGTAAAAACGTATCAGCTATTTCTTGCAGCAAAAACATAGCCGAATATACACTTGTTATTGGCGGCGGCGGTGTTCACAAATTTTAAACGGCGCACTGTTTTAATTATCTGGTTGAATAATTTTATAGAAAATAAAAAATTAAAAAAAATAAAAAAAAACTCTACTGACTATAAATTTTTCATGAATATAATTTAGTTTTATTAACAATCGTTTTGTTTTTAATGTATTTTAAAGTCGATGGCGGCGGTCATAATAAAAATTTATCAGCCATTTCGCGGCAATTTTGGGCCGATCGGCTTGATTCACTGAAGCCAACAGCTGTCTCTTTTGCTTTCAACTGAATGGTCCGTAACAGAACAGAACAACTATTTGAAAAAACATGTTTTCCATAAACAAAAACGAATAGCTGATCCGGAATAGTACTGAACGTCAAAACTAATTCTACCTTAGAAAAGGCAAAAATAAGTAGTTTTGTTACTTCTTAATATTGTACTGATATTTAATACATTTTTAATTTTAATTAATTAACATGCTGAAATCTGAAAAAACTGGTACTTTTTTACTTTTTGTCGTTTATTACATTTGGTAAATTTTCTCTTGAGACATTTTCTTAATAGGTTTGGATGAAATTTGGTATATTGATAACATGTGACCCAGATTAATTGGTAAAAAAGGAAAAGTTTGAAGTTTTAGATTTTTTAGTTAAGAAAAACTTTGTCTTCGTGGTACACTTTTGCTAATGGTATTTTTTACTTTTAGAAATTTTCTCTCGAATAAAATTCGGTAGGCGGATAGCACGTGACCCAGATTAAAAAATATGGTACGCTTTAATGGGTAAAAAAGTGATAAACATGTGGTTTTTAAATTTTTTTTACTAATATTTAATACAATTTTTATTAATTAACATGGTGAAATAAAAAAAAACTGGTACTTGTTTATGGTACTGTTTTAGTTTTTGTGATATTTTTTTTTTTTTTTTTTTGAGAAATTTCTTAAATGTGTTTGGATGAAATTTGGTGCCCGGACCCAGATTAAAATAAAGGTTACATTTTAATGTCTTAAAACGATACAAATTGCTACTTTTGGTATTTTTCGTTTTTTTAACTTATATTTTTTTACGTAAATACTAAATGTACTTTCTGGGAGGTAAAATTAGGGAAATATGCTGCTTTTGGTACTTTTTTGTTTTTACAACTTTTTTTTACATTAACATACAGTGACCTTTTTGAGAATTTAAATGAAGAAAAATTGATACTGTTGGTACTTTTTTGTTTTTTTTTACAATTCATTTTGCACTTTAACATACACTGCACTTTGTGAGGAATAAAATACGAAAAAGTAGCTATTTTTTACATCTTATCATCTGAATGATGTGAGGAATTAAATTACGATAAGTTGGTTGTTTTGGTACCATAAATTTGGTACGATAAATTTGGTGTACAGATAGTTTATGCCTTAATTAATATGTAGCTTGAACGAAGTTATGTTTAAAACCTAATATTCTATAATTATATTTTTCAAATAAAAAAATTTTTTTATGTAACACCATAATTATAAGTAATGAATTAATTACTTTAAATTTATATTTCTATTTCCTTCGTTTTCTAATATATTTTTCCACAAAAAAAAAAAACAAAAAAGAAATCAATACCAATGATCAAGCTATTTTTCTTTATAGTATAAAATTGTAAGTTTTGACTCAGTTGGATGCCGACACAACCGCACGCACATACCTACCAAAGTGGCGCGTATGAATCAATAATGTGTGAGTCTTTTTTTTTTTTTTTTCTTCCTCCAAAGCAGTTAAATTCACGAATATTTCATTGAGGGGTTTATGTCGAAGGGGGAAGTAAAAATAAAAATTATTGCATTTATTTCGATTTAAAAACTCAAATGTGTGCTTGATGTAGGCTTATGCTTGATATTTAACAACTCAATATTGCAACTGAAGTGTTTTCATATTCAAACATGGGTGTATGTGTTTGCATCTATGTATGCATGTTAATGTGTGTGTGTATTTTGTGATTAAAATATGTCTGACAAGTTATTGAATTTATAAATCAGTTTTGTATAATTATTGCTTTGATTTTTGAAGTGTAATCATTGCAACAAGTGCACTAATACTTGATTTCTTTTTTTTTCTTGTTTTTAGATTTATTTGTTTTGGTAATAAATTTTTTATTTTTTTAATATTATTTTTGATTTATTCGAGTGTAAGGTTGCAACATTGACAATGAATGTTTGTTTTTTTTTTTGTTTATTTTATTGCATGGCATTGGGTTTTGTTGCAATTACATAACTTCTCTCTGTGTGTGTGTATGTGTATGTGTGTGTACATGCGTAAGTTTTGTTAAATTATGTTTTCCGGTACAAGCTGAATAGTAACAAAATCGTGCATTTAAGTGGCAGAAAAACATTTTATGTTGCTTTTGTTATTGAGTTTTTAATTGATGAATTTTAAGATACTTTCGAATAAAGTTGATAAATTGTCTGATAAATCTTACATACATTTTGAAAAATGAGGTTATATCAAAATCAAAAAATTAAACGAACTGTAATTTATTTGCGTTTTCAAATTTAAATTAAATTTTATGTCGAAAAATCAGAAAAAACACTAATTATTTATGTGTTCTATTACAATTCAAAAGTTGTCGTAATTTTTCTAGTTTAATAAATTTTGAATGTTGAATTCCACTTGAATTGTATGAGAATTTTTCAAATAAATTTTAATAAAACTAGTAAATATTTCGCAATTTAAGGTTTAGTTTTTAAAACCATTTTCAAGGATTCTTGCAAAACACACTTTACAGAATTTTCATTATAAGCGACCTTTAAGCATAATCACAATACCGTGAAAACAGGTACTGTTAACATATTGGCCAGACTATTGCTTTATAAACATGAAATAGCGAATTTAGGATTAGGGCTTATTACTCCATAAATATCCGATTATTTTATAGGGAAAATTTTCGAATACACTGGATATATCGTGCGTTTCTACGAATGTTGTATGAAAAAAATCATACTAACATTTTGTCTACTCGATTCTTGAGGTGAAAATGGAAAGCCACATGTAAATTGTAAACATAAATAGTTATGCCGTTTTGTTGTTCTTAGGCGATGTGGAAGTATGTAAAAAAAAATTTTCAGTGTAGAAGCTAAAATATGATGTTGATATTGAAACCATAGAAGGCAAAACAACCCAATACAGTAAAGTCGCGATAATGTGAACATTTTTATATAACACATTTATTACTCTAAAATAAACAGTGTGCGCAAATCATTAGAAATATGAAGAACAAATTCTTAGTGACCAGCCAACTTTTGCTGTAGTTTCGTAAACATACAAGTATTTAAAAAAACGGAAAGAAGAACTATGAAGTATTCGTAGGAATTGCACATGCTGCGCAACAAAAGTTTCATGGTATTGACACGAATGCAACTTCAAAAGAACCTTTAAGATAATTGCAGCAGCAAAAATTTTCACTTTAAAAGATTTCTGATAAATCTAGGAACTCAATTAGTAAAAATAAAACTGGGTTTCCGTGAAAAAACGAAATGGAAAACGAATCTGGTTCGAAGGACCATGTTTAATTCTGCTCATCTTAGCAGAATTAAAATACATTCAATACCCGTAGTTGGCAACCATTGCTGAATTTTTGAGGGATATGATACTTATCACCGGAGGGAATGCAGGGGTCTTCGGGAATTAAAACTCCAAGCTGGATTCAGTTAAACTTACATTTATTATGGCTTACTAATAAAGTCTTTGAGTTTTACAGTGGGTGTCCGTGTGGGCTTCTTCTTCAATTCGTAAACGGAAGTGAAGTTCATAGGATAGTTATAGCTTATTGAGAATACAAGGCTCGTTCAGTTTTTAGAATACAATTCTTACAATTCACAATAGTTCACAGAGATGGAAAAACAAGTATTATTATTAAAGTAGTGAAATAAAAAAACTAAAAAAAAACTATTTATTAACTTAAAAATTCGATTTCATACAAATGTTTATTTAAAAAAAAAAATTAGCTCCCCGCTATTGAAAATTGCAAGTTACTAATTACACCCCGGTTTTCGTAAACGAAGTTTTCGCTAGATCTCAATGTTTTGAAGTCATGCAAATCTATTCTGGCTATTTTTCGATGATTTCTGTATAGGTGGACATACATATGTAAATGTGGTTGCTTGAGTAACCACTCATAATTTGAGGGATCTATCTTACTGGCTTTTTTACGATGTCAAAAGAATGTTTTTCTTTCGTACATTTAGATTTGAAGCAAAAATAAAGTCTAAAATTATAGTTTTGTTTCTAATTGGTTTCAATTTATATTGATTTCCGATATCGTGAAATAAACAGTAAAATTTCAAATAATATTTAATGTGTTAATATTTTTAAATTTGTTGTCTACTTGTACTAAAATCTTTTGCACACTTTAAACATGTATACATGATGACTCTACCTGTATTTCTACATACAATTCAACATTTGGTGCTCCCGACGATCCTGAAGCTAGAAATTTAGTGACATCTACAGTCCTGGAACTACGCGCAGGATTACCTGAGATTTTATCTACATTTGGAACGTGTTCCTAGTGACAGCTTAGCAGCAACGCTGTGAACTCTAATTATCAGCTTATGAATCAAAATTCATGGGATCGTTTGCAGACCTGGTAGAAGTCCAATTGAAAACGGCGGAAGAGATAACCGCAATAATCCGTCACTGTAAAAAAGAAACAGCTACAAGAAACACGATAGAATACAACTTGAATCTATCAAATCTACCCCTGCAGCACGAGTATTTGCATATTTCACGCGACACACTCAAGTACAAAGAATTGCTTGAGTCTGAAATTAAAAAACTGTCACAAACAACATTTCCTAAAGAATTTACACACAGTGTAACGAAGTATTAGATTTTGTTTTTATATGAAATCTGACCTTAGTGTAAACTATAAATAAAAAGGATTTCTGATAGAATAACAACAGTCGGACGAAAACTGGTGACTGGTATAGCAAAATATATTAAAGAATTTTTCAAAATAAATTCCTCTTAAAATGTTCTTTAATTTTATAATACTATAGAAAAAAGAGAATGATATATCTCTAGTTTAGATAATGTTTCTACAATACGGACAAATGATTTTAGCAGAAAATTAGTATGAGAATCATTCAAAAAACTGAGAGTTTTTAATACAAATTTTCTACTCAAACCAACTGTTTGTATTGCGAAAACCACACTTTATTCTTTAAATAATAAACTAATATCTGCGTTATTTAGTTATTTCATTTATATAAGGCAGTGTGAGCTCTCACTGTCATAACCTAATTGTTTAAACCTATCAAAATTGGTTTATCCATTTCGAAGTTGCAATGCCACAGAAACTCACACACTCGCTCAACGACACTCACGGGACTAAGAATGCCAAAGCCGCAAAATAAAAATCCAGATATATTTTCTTCGTCAGCAACAAACAACAAAAACTAAGTTATTTTCCCTCAATATCATAAATCATCTAAAATATTTTATATATTTACTTTAAATGCTTTACAACTTTTTAGTGTTGAAAAAAAAATCCCATAATAAATTACGGTGGACACTTTACTTAAAATTTGATGACAAACACCACCAAACCATAATCACTTGCAACTTAATACAACCGGAGTTAATAAAAATGAAAAATAAAATTAAACGGTTTTTGCGTTGGCCTGGTGTAGGCTTTTAAAAGATTATGTATAAATGTATATTTTTTTTTATTAATAGACTTATATAATTCTTCATTATGGTTGTATCTATTTCTACGCACTCGTTTACACTGTGACAACGAACGGCCTTCAGTAAAAGGCAAGGTTACAAATATTTTACTTTTAGTTTATTTATTGCCGTTGTTGTTGCTTTCAACGCTTTTATCCATATTTATGTTGTACAATGTACAATCAAGAAAGACTGGCAGACAGACGGACGGACGTACGTACACATACATATATTGGTACATTTTTTTGTTTTTATAGTGGTGGTCGACCGGCATTTTAAATTTATGTAGACTGGCAGGTTTATATCGTTATAAATGCAGGCATTCCATCCATTCAGTAAAACTGGCTGCAACACCACCAGTATTTTTATTCACCTGTTATGAAAACGCATTTTAATTCACTTGCATTTTTAGAGTTTTTCTTATCTGCAACAACAAACAGTCAAAAATTTGTATATTTTATTTTTAATCTGTCTCTGCACATTTATATTAAATATTTTTTTAACATACTTTTGCAACTAAACTGAAACACAAGAGTCATTAAACTCTATGAACTAAGTACGTTTGGTACAACAGTATGTTTAGTAAGTGTTTGCATATTATGTAATTTATGAATTCATATTTTTAAGGGTTTCTGCGATAAATACGAATTAATTTTTGCAATAAATTTCAATTTTTCAAACTTTTCTTTTAACAATTCAGTAAAGAAAAGTTTTGTAACAATAAAATTTGATCAAGAAAGTTGTACAAAACAGTTATGCCAACAAAAGTGACACTTATTTGTCAAAAAGAACAGCAAATTAAAAAAACTGACGCTGCTTCCATTATATTAACAATGTTCGGGATATGTTGGATTAGTTTCAGAATGCCATGTTTTTTAACAGTTTTGCCATCTCTTCAGACCACTTCGAGGGTGGTGTTTGCTGAAGTGGTTAGCGCGTTGACTACTAAGTAAACAATGACTTGGCGCCTGGTTTCAAATCCTGGCCAGAGCAAGTCAATCAACATCATGAATTTCTCTAATGTACATTAGTGTGGCATTGTATTAATTGTTGTCGGACTATTTAAGTGATAAAGGCATAGAACTGGACACTAAAAATTGTTTCGACAACGATTGATGCTGTTCGAAGCAAATGAACACAACATCGCCCTCCTTCGTCGTTTAGCAGAAACATCGGCGAAGTAAATCAATAAATAAAATGCTGGTTAATACAGCTTAACAAAGTTAATTCGTCTACTTAACACCGGAGGCGCCTCAATACTGCTATAAAAAGATTAACATAACGCGCAATGCATATAAATTTTCATCATCTATCTTCTCTAACACAATGAATTGGATAAGTAGTGGTCGTCATCCCCTAAGTGCTGGTAAAACACTCGACCCTTTTGGACACCAAAACAGTTTTAAGAAACGAACACCAAACTACACTTTCAACATGGAGATGTACCATTTTTTTTTTTTTTTTTTGTTTTGGTAGAAAAGAAAACACTGAATACCTCTACGGAAGTGATATTAATACACAAAATCCTCAGATACGGTGAAATAGAACTGCTTAAAGCTAATAAGTCCCTTTCCGCAAGAATAGTTCTTTTAGTTAAACATTTGTAGCAAACTAAACATTCCCGCTATCACCTAAGGAAGGATGGCCAATATCCCTAAAAAAGAAAATCAGGTGGATGTAACGATATAATAGTTCTGTTTCTTTACTCAACATTGGGATCCCTCGGGATCCTAATGTTGCTCAAAAAGCGTTCCCGTACTTTAAAATTGGGCAAATGAGAGTGATTTTGAGAGAGCAATGTGCTTCTTCTTCATGCAAAAAACTGGCCGTACTTTTTCTCATTACTAGTTTATGCAAGTAGTTAATCAATCAGCTGTTTATGAAATAAACAAAAACAAATAAGAAATTTTATTTTTACCTAACAAGAATAATGATGAAATAATTGTTACTTTTGCAAATTGCAAAGCAAAATATGTATTTTTGGAGTTACAAACATACATATGTATGTGTGTACTAACTAAAATTTCTTAAAAAGTGAAATACTAATCAAAAAAAGCATTAGTTTTTTTTTTTTTTTTACTTTTACAGCAATTTCATACAAACTTTTGGCTTAAAAATTTGGTTTTGTGCGTTCCCGTACTTCTGTGCATTTATGTCTCTAATTGAGAGGAATTGTAGTTTCCGATCATTTTACCGAACTTTACCAGAAAAGTAAAGAAACAGAGCTAATAACCTAACCATAACCGAAAAGACAGCAACCGGATTTAAAGTTCTGACCAGTCTAAAACTAACCAAACTTTCTGTTTTTTTAGGAGATGACCCCTACTTATGCATTGCACTGTACCACAACTAGGGAGAAAAAGATCGGGTAAAGAATTTAGAGAATGAATATTAAGCAGAAGATTTAATTCTTTTCCAACTCTGCTATTTTCGCTTATTTTATAGCAGTGTGACAGTGCCTCTGATTTTATGTAAGTCATTTAATTTAATTATGTTGCTTCGCTAATAGTTCTGCATACCGATCTAGGTGGACGGTGTGCTGTATATTAGCTGGGAATTGTTTTAGACGTTGCCGGAACAGTTTTTAGTGATCAGTGCTGAGACTGCATTGCTAAAATACAGCAGAGAATATTATGATGTTGATTGACTTGGCCAGACCAGGAATCGAACCGAGGTCAAGCACTAACCACTTCAGCCAAAATCACTCCGCTATTTTTAAGAGAATTTAAAACGTGGAAATTAAAACTATAATTTTCAGTAACGGCCTGTCTGTTGTAAAGTATCACAAAGAGATTGACTTGACGGACCCAAGAGGGTCAATCTCTTTTTGCATTGTGACTCTTAAAGAGAGTTTTCAATGGGGGCATTTAGCATGAAAGAACATGCAATTTGCAATGGTTGTTAAGCAATCAGCATATCGCTTTACAAAAAATGGTCAGTATAAATTTTTTTAACCGTAACAAACTTCAACAAATCAATCAGCAAAAACCAGAGACGTAAGAAAAGTATTTCCATCTATAATGCAGATTGTTTTTTTCTTAGCATATTCTCTCACAGTGTTTGGTTTACACAAAAATATTCTACATTTTATAGTCAAATTAATATTAAATATATTGTTTCTATAACTGGATAATTTTACGACAAACTGTATATGAGAAGCATGCATTTATTCAACTATATGTAACCAATTTTATAAACGTACTAGTAATTAAGTTTGTTTATAGTTGAAGTGGTTTTCCGTTGCTACTCAAGCATAAATAAGTTATTTATGCACTTAAAAATTTTGTAAACTAATACAGGTTGGTATGGATATATAACCATAGTTAAAGGCAATTACCCTATAGTTTTGTAGTATTCCAATGTGCTGTAAAAAAAACGTGTCACTTTTTACAAATTAAGTTAATAATAATTGGGATTGTATAATGATTTTTCAACGGTTTTATTTTCTTGTTAATCAATAAAAATTGTAGCAAAATATGTGCAAGAAAATACTAGCCACAATATAAAAGTCGATGCTACACAATTGCTTCTCTTTATACAAAGAGGTACAAAAGGGATTTATGCAATAAATACAGTGAAAATAATGAGATCCTTAAAGTAGCAAAAAATTACAAAAACGATATACAACAAGGACACCAAATGAATATTTTTCTAGCATAAAAACTATACAACTACCCTAACTCACGAACTGCAGGGCAATAGTGAAAATAGTTTTTTTCTTAGTGATTATGCTTTTGTGCATTTTGTGCGTATTATTTATATTTGTGCGAATACGTGCATTTCGCATTGCGGACGTAAATAGTTTTTAGGTATTTTTTTTTTTTGTTTTGTTTTTTTTGGCACTTGCATTTTTATTTTCAGTTAAACGCAATTTTATACTTTATTTTGCTTTATGGAAATAGTTGTTGTGGTGATTGCTTTTAGTTTTGTTTTTTGCTGTGTTCACATTGATAAACTTTGCAAGTTCAACCGGTATTTTTGATATTGTTTTCTCTTGTTATTAGTGCTGTTCAGTTTTTTGTTTTTAGTGCTTTATTTTAAATTCCGCTTACGTGAAGTTTCAGAAAGGATATTTGGCGCTTCTAGTAAACTAAAGATAAGGATACATATACTCGTATTATGAAATTTTGTGTTTAATATACAGTTTTTTTATGGCAGTACGATGAAAGGAAAAACAGCAGGTCCAATAAGTTTATGCCGAGTACATCGGAATTATACTACAGTCAAATCCCGATAATTCGTAATGGCAAGGGACCGGGCATTTTTTTACGAATTATAGGGGTTTTGGATTTAGCGGGATTTTGATTTAACGGGGTTAAAATAAAATAAATACGAATTAACGGGGGTTTTCAATTTATTTGCTAAAACGATAAAAAAAATATAAAAAACAATTGTTTTTGAAGGATTGAAGTAAGAGTTGATGGATCAATTTCAAATAGCTTAGCCAACGTCTATTTTTTCTCCCCATTGTCAGTGGCTGCAAAAATTTGTTGTTTTTGTAACACCGACAGAGCTTTATTATTCATGTAACAAAACTGATCTTAAGAGAATAAACACACACAAGCAAAAGTAAAAACCCTCACAAAAAAAAATAGAGGTAAACAAAAAATCATTTTTTCCATGTTTCTGTTGTTTTTATTACGAATTATAGGTAAGTGGTAGTTAGCAAACAATTACGATTTATAAGAGGTAAAGAAGATTTTATTTGAAAAAAAAAAACGAATTAGCGAGGGGACCAAAATGTATGGAAATTTTACGAATTAACGAAATTTTTTCAAGAGACCGACAGTTTATTACCAATTATCGGGAATTACGATTTATCGGGGTACGAATTATCGGGATTTGGCTGTATTTGATATTTTATCCCAGTTCGTATTCAAAACAAAATTTTTCATTTCTGGCTACTTCCATCTCTGAACAAAAAAGAAGAATAGAAGAGGATTTTATTAAGCAAATATACACAATACTGGAGCAACGTCATATATATATGTTCCTTTAACTCCCACTGGTGCATAGGGCGCCTTAAACGTCATATAGATACTAATAAATTTATTTCCTAATAAATTGCAAAACGACAGCTGATACGCAGTGAACTAAGCCGATTTTGCTTATTAAAATTTTAATAATTTTATTCAAAAACAAAAATATTTCAAGCAAAAGGAAATTTACCAGACAAACAAAAATTTATGAAATAAAAAAAGTAAAAATTAACAAAACGCAAAACATAAAGATATATATGTATTATTTAAAATCCTGACTAACTAACAAATTAATCCTTATTTTTATTATAAAAATTAGAATTATTAGATTAAGCAAATGTTTTGATACTTGAGTAATTTCTTAGACATACATATGTACGTATTTTTTAGGCCAAAACTTCAGTGGAAAATATTTTTGTTATTTATCAATCAGCTTTTGCAACAAGCATTGCAACCTAACCCAAAGATATCATTCACAATTGATAGAATAACATTTCATTTAGATGCTCTCCGCCTCTCTCTCTCACTCACTTATTTATTTATTTAAACTTGTGTATTTGCCTACAGATGAATTATGTATTTTAGTAGATGACGCAGTAAAACGAAGGCATAGTTCAGATAATTCAAACATGATTTTAGCGCATTTTGGATGTTTAGAAAAAAGCGCTCTTTTATGTAAAAAACAAGAGCTCCAAAGTGGGACATCGCGAACAAAAATCATGCATGTTCGAAGCGCTTTTCGGAGCAGTAAGCACAATAACAACAAGCATCACTCCCTTATAAACCTGCTTCGGCCGAAGCAGTAGTTTTTGCTGGTTACGTTTTGTTTTGCTGGCAATACTGTATGATAATGAAATCAAAATCAATAGCATATTTTAGGGGTTAACATACATTGGGCGAATTAAATACTTAAAAAAACAAAAGACTTAGGAAACAAACTTAGTGTCAGGTTTTTTCGTTTCAAAAACAAAAGACTTAAGAAACAAACGTTTCAAAATTTCTTGATTCGGTTGCCTTAAGCTGGATTCACCCATTGTTTCGGAACAAAATTTTTGACCGGACAAAATATTTTTTAAATGAAGTTTGAGGTTTCTCTTTTTGAGAGTGAGAGAAAAAGAGAACAAAATTTATTCGGAACATTTTTTGGTTGAATTGGTTTAATTTTAAATTTTGTCCGGACAAAGTTGAAATAAGCTGCCACCTATTTTATTTTCTCAGCCAAAGTTGAAGCGAGCTGCCACATAATGTTATAAGTATGTATAATAAAAGCACTTAGTAACTTATATCCAGTTAAATTTTAAATTGATATCATAAATTTTTTAATTGAAATCAATTTTTATTTTTTTCTGTGTACTTTAGGTCTCATATGAATGTTGTGGCAATTACACACGGGCACCCTTAAAATTTTTGGTTGAGTGTATAAAACATAAAAAATCTCCTAGGACGGTGACTCTTGAAGCTGTTAAATCAATTTCACGTTTTTCTTTTTTTTTAATTCTGTCAATCATCATCAATTACTTAAGAACATTTTTATAATATTATTATATTTTTTTTTCTTGTTTAAGAATCATTATTATTCTGTAAATATATCGGAAATATTATTGTGCAAAAATTGAAGAGATGATTAAGCAAAATCACAATTTTGAAAATTTCCATCACGATGACTTTTCTTATAAATCATAACAAAAGACCTGTACCTCTTCGTCATCGTTATATACTTGAATAAAAAAAAAACATAACGCTGAAAAAAATAGAAAAGGCTTGTTTTGGCAGAGATAAGTAAAGTGAAGTGAATTGAATTAAATGAATATTAAATTTGTACGAACAATTGTGTATGTTTACAATATTTTATACAATTTCATAAAAACAATCTTAATGAAACGAGCAAAATATTTAGAAAAAAAGAAAAAATACACTGCAAACGCGTTTATAATCTCATGATTTCTAATTGCACATTGGGAATGATTGATAAAAATAGCGATAAAAATGTTCTCTATTATATGGGTCGATATTGCAAAAAAAACAACTTGCGAATTATTTAAAAAACACACGTTTCTTCATAGTGCTGAAATAATTGCATAACAAAATAAGCAATGGGCTGATCATTTTTATGCAAGACGAAAATTATACATTTAAAAATATATTCTTTTTTGTCAAAATTAACACAATACAGTTTTATTGTAGCGATACACTTAAATCGTTTCCTAATGACTTTTTTAATAAATGTCACAAAAAAGGAATATAAATTTTTAACACTTTATTAAGTATTTGACCCACTGTGTAATAATGTATTGGCTGAACAATAAACTTAAACACAATTGTCATAAAAAACCATCGTCAACAAGCAACAATATTATATGTAGTAGTCCACATGATGATACTCTACTCATGATGTAATTGAATTTTATACGATAAAACCTAACAATACATAAAAGATATACGAGGATATATGTATGTACATATATATGTATGTATCCACCTCTAGATATATAAAAGCAACAACATAATGAATAAAACCACCCTAAAAATTGTCATAACATTTCATGTGAAACAATTTTAGTATAAATTTATTTCATTTAATTAATTTAATGGTTAAAATGATTGCTAACAATTTTTTAATAAGATCTAGATTTCCTCAAATTTGCCGAGAATTATTTATAAAGATCTCTTAATTTAATATTAATTTAAAAAACAGGAGATCCGAGCCACCATCCTTCTAGCCCTTTCAGAAGCGGCATATTATCAAAACTGTTTTGAAAGAAGAACGTGTAAGCGAAAGCAAACACGGCTACAAAGCCTGTCTTAATGTTGAGAAGTTAATTATAAGATGAAATCCACAGGACGAGAGCATATTTTTTGAGAATACCATGTCACGAACGCATTATCTATGAAATCCTCTAGAATTCTGGGTTAAAGGGTGAGGCAGCTACTTTGTGGTTAGCGGCCAAGCCTCGAAAGAAACCTCTAGAGGGGGCGGAATACTTTAGGTGCCTGTTCCATCAACAAATCAATTCGCTCATGACGAAATTATAATTTTCGAGAATATCCTTCAATATCATCTCACGAACGCATCATCTATCAAGTCTTCAAGGAAGTCGGTAATCAGGGGGTGGCTACTTTGCGGTTACTGGCCAAGCCTTGAAGGGCACACCCTAGAGGAGGCAGAACACTGTAGTTGCCTGTAAGGATTGCTCACAGAACGACAATATACTTTGTGAGAATATCCTTCAATATCATGTCGCGAATACATCATCAGGGTGTAGGCTACTTTCTGGTTACTAACTAAGACTTGAAAGAAACACTCTAGAGGTGTCTGTTCCATCAATATATCAATCCACAGTGAACCAGAGTATACTTTTCGAGTATATCCTTTAATATCATGTCGCGAATGTATCAAATACTCTAGCAGACAGGTGATCAGTGGGGATGCTTTGTGGTTACTGGCCATGTCAGGAAATAATCACCCTAAGGAGCGTGGCGGAAAACTTAAGGGCCCCTTTCCATTTATTTCCTGACTCGAATAAGCAAACATACTTCCTTTGTTACAATAAATCTTCGGTAATAACTTTTTTGTTTTATGGGCACCAAAATTCTCTTAGTCCCACGAAGGACACCACCAAGGTGTGGTTAGCCAACAAGAATGCAGTTCTTGTATTCTCCGGCAGATAATTTCAGACAATTTGGCAAGACTTTTCTTTCTGCTTCAACCAGGGAACATTGAATTTCTCAGCCTTTAAAACATCTCTTAATAATCAAATGAAATGTAAGACAGACTTTAGCTGTTTAACACCCACTTCCCCCTTCCCGACATGCAAAAATCAACTAAGGGACTTCGTAGGTATGATGTGCAAATCATGCCCCTGGATCTGAAACTCATGCTTCTAAATCCTTAAGTTTGTCTACCAAACGGCTGAACAATTTATTGGTTTTAAGCACATTTTATAAGTGAGACATAATTTGAGTGCAGTTTTGCGCTTCGAAGTCTATGAAAACCTTCATAAGAATTTTATAGCAAATTATTCCTAGAACGCTTTAAATCGCTGTATTACTGATTAAGAGGTCTCTTGTAGCCTCTCAAAACGAACGGGACAAAAAGCACCACTCATATGAGTACACTAAAGATTTACATGGTTTACAATTTTCGTCGTAGTATTGCACGAGGGTGGTGTTGGCTGAAGCGGTTAGCGCGTTGACTACTACTAAAAAAACAATGACTTCGGGCCTGGGTTCCAACCCTGAACAGAGCAAGTCAATCAACATCATTAATTTCTCTAATGTACATTAGTGAGACATTGTATTAATTGTTGTCGGACTATTTAAGTGATGAAGGCATAATACTGGTCACTAAAAAACCGTTGCGACAGAGACTGATGCAGTTCCAAGCTAATGTGCACAAAATCGCCCTCCTTTGTCGGTTAGCAGAAACATCCGCGAAGTAAAATAAATAATAAAATGCCTGCTAATAAAGCTTAACAACAAATTTAATGCGTCTACTTAACACAGGAGGCGCCACCACACTGCTATAAAATTAACATAACGCGCAAAGCAGAGTTGCAAAAGAGTTAAGCCTTCTAAATTTTCAACATATATGTTATCTAACCTATCCCTCTTCCTGAGTTCCGGCACAATGCACTGCATACGTAGGGGTCATCCCCTGAGTTCTGGTCCTAATTTAAAAAAAAAAACATAAAATTCACATAATATATGTATGTATATAAGAACTAGAAGATCTGTTGTGGAAATTAGCTGCAATAAAAAAAACTGCAAGTGTGAGGATCTTTAAAACGTATTTACTTGACACCACGTGCATGCTTATCTGTTGCATTGTTTTAGCAGTTCTACAAGCAGATAAAATTGGCAAATGCCGATACAAGTACCTATAAATTTGTTTTACCTTTGCTGTTATCCGTTGTAGAAACCTTGTTAGCTGTTGCAATATTCTATAAAACTTTCTTAAAGTAATTTAAGCTCTTAGCAAAAAAAAAATTAAAAAAATAATCTTTTACAGTTTCGAAATATTCATGGCAAATTGATTGATTAATAATTTGATTTATTTTATAAAGAAGAAAATTATTATATTATAAAAGTCGTACAAAAAAATCCATTCGTCATGGAAAAATAGCTTTCAAAGCTCGTAAGAATAACTTCTAGTACAAATTATGTAGAAAAATAATAAATTTTAAGAGTTTTTTCAAGCATCTTTAGATGTTAAAAATAAAAAAGAACTACGTTGTCCTTTTCTTGAAAGAGCCAATTCCATGGGAAAACTTTAAAGCTTTATTAATTTCAAATTTCATTAATTTGTAATTTTTAAGTGTTTTTAGGCACGCACATTAATTCCACGGTTAAATAAATAAATGGCCATTAATTTGAAATAAATTTAATAGTACATCGATAAAAGGAAGCCCAACCTTTTGTGCGACTCTGCTACATTCATACCACATTTTGTCCCTTATAATAATGTTCGGTTTTTTTTTTGTTTTCTTTTTTTTTTGTTGTTTTATGTCTGGCTTGAAAAGTCTCAATAACAATTTGATTTCTTTCAACTACTTGCTCCAAGTACTCTAATATAGCTTTTTAAAGTACCAGCAGTGTTTGATAAAAATAACTTGATTAGTGGCAAATAACGTTTGAACTACAACGATTAACCTTTTTTTCCCGTTTCGTCTTATTGCCTTTTTTAGCAACCAAACGATAAGCAGCAGCATAAGAAGAAATAATATAAGAACTACCAACAGCACAAAACACAGACATTATTTTGATGTTTGTTTGGCTTTAAACGATGTCTTGACATGGTAGCGATAGCAAAGTAGGTACACCACTAAAGAACATACACACTCTTTACAGAAAAAAAAAATACATTAAAGCTAAATCAGCAGAGCTGGAAAAGTATAAAATCAAATTTATTCAATAGAAGTAGAAAACAAAATTAGATAATAGATAACTAAGTAATGATTTACTAATGAGTTGGCATTAGCAACTAACGAAATGCAGCAAATAGATTAACTAATACATAACAAATAAATTAAATATTCCGAAAATATTAAATATTATCAATATTGTTGAAAACTATATATAAACTTATAGCCTTTTTAACAAATTCCAAATTTAACGTTAAATCCAAGTTTTTAATTCTGGATTTAGCAAATAAAATTGTTTTGTTAAATCCAATTTAAATCTTTTTTTTTAATTGGATTTAAGTTTGTATTATGAAATGCAACCTTGTTTTCGCTGTAATATATTCAGTGCTGCCAAGTTAAAATGGAGCCGTAAGCAGCTGATAACGGTTATGCCAGTTAATAAAAATAATATATACAAACACATCTGCTGCACAGTTTGTCAAAATACTGTTATAATAAATAGAAAAATGTACAAAAAAAAAATTCACTTATTTGAGCGGGAGATTTATTTCATTTCGAACGAATTTAACATTCAACCTGTATATTAAATCCTCAATTTAATAAACTTGTTGTGTGAACGCATAATCAGATATTTAATTCAGATTTAACATTTAGTGTGAAAACATTGAATCATTAAGTGATCTTACGATCATGGCACTAGTAGACTGGAACACTTTCGGATTTTTTTTTTACCTTCATGAGAACTATCGATATCAATAACTATGGTTTGACAGTTGAGAATGTCAAACACTGATTTGACATATGTCTTCAGTATAGTATCGCGAATCATAATGAATCGTTTAACGACAAAACGATGCTTCCAAATTTTGGAAATTTATGGTGTTTTCTTTTCTACACACAAAATGGCACCTTGTTGAAAGGTACATGTATAAAATGTCTTGCCAACCCTGTAAAAATACAGCTTGTTATTTTACTAGAACAAAACACAACTTAAGAAAAAGTGGAACGCGTGAAGGCGATTCTTTTAGAATCAAACACACTGCCCTTTTAGAGAGCAACACATTTTTAAGAAACGAACACCAAAGTATATTTTCTGCATGAAGATGTACCATTTTTTTATAGAAAAGAAAACACCATTAGTTTGAAAACAATAAACCTGTTCGCGAAGTTAAGCAAAATCGCCGTATTAGGACCAAAAAAAACCATCAAGCCATTAATGAATCACCATTATATCCACTAAAATTTACTGTTAGGTGCGGTTTACAGGCTGGCCAGATCATTGGTACTTATATCTTTCCAAATGAGCATGTAACTGTCCGTACGCTGAATGGCAAGCGCTATCGAGCAATGCTGACTTCACAAAAAAACTAAATTAATGCCATGAAATTTTAAATCAGATTATAATGAAAAAAATTTTATTCAAATAATATTTCTGTCTTCTATTATTCACCCTTATTCTACTTGCCGGCTTCAATGTCGTCATCAATTTTGAGTCAACATCACTTTTACTCAACTTCAACACCGCGTCAACACTAATTTTTTATTCCGTAGCCATGTTGAGGTGACGTTGACTGTTGACTGTTTATCGATATTTGTTCTGAACATGTTTAATACTCGAAAAAACTTATTTATTTTGTTTTAAATTTTATTTATTTGTTGCGGGTTAGCAATATCTAGATATATATTTCGTTCGTAGCTATACCAATTCATCAGTAGATGTTTTACCCTTTATGTTAAAAAAAAAAAATAACATTGTAAGGAAGACTACTCAGATAGAAATCAAACATCTTTAAATTACCAGATGATAAAAAAGTGGTAAATCCAAAGTTTTATAATTGCAAGTTACACAATTTGTGGTTTCTTTAAAAGTTCGAAAGTTATTTCCGGCTGAACAAAGAAGGATAAAAATATATCCTGGATATTATTGTGCGGATTCTTTATTACAAACAATTGGTTTGAGAAGAAAATTTGTATGAAAACTACTCAGTTTTTTTAATGATTCCAATACAAAATTTCTATTGGTGCACATTTGAAAAATGGAAACAGATCAACTTTAATTCCAAACACCATCAAACTTGCAACAACATTACGATTTTTACCGCAAGAATCGTACCAGCTGAGTTCGGCTAACGGTTTTAATTTGGGATTATCACAGTCTGTTAAGTCGAAAATTTTGTCCGAAACTCTAAATGTTTTGGAAATGAAAGTTTACCCACAATGGATCAAGTTTCATATGACGGATGCTAAAAAAAACGAAGCCAAATTAAGTTTTATTGAAAAAAACGCATTTTGCGGGTGTAATTGGGTGCGTGGACGGATCCCTTATAAAAATTGTAGGACCAGATAATTTATCTTTTTCCATTTTATTTTAATATTTAAAAAAAGTAAAAAATAATAGAAAACGAATTTTTTTCCACACCAAAACCACCGACGACAAAATCAGAGTCAATATAATAATAATGTAGCCGTCACATTTTGTTATAGAATACAAAATATATGTTGACAGTAATCGATTACTTTCATTGTTGACATTCAAAATACCGATTTAACACAAGGGATACAAAACGATGTTGTGTTGCATTGCCATATAACATAAGGGTGATTATCTCAAGTTGCCATGCAGCTAAAAACAACACCCGATATTTATACTACCTAATTTTTTTTTTCTGCATAGAAGTCAAATTTTTCCAGTGAGAAAGACAGAGAAAAATATATAAAATGTATTCATACATTTCTATTCCAAGATTCTCATTTAAAAATTAAATTGTTGGCATAATTTGGAATACGTACCAGGAGAAAAGTGGGTGGGACCACGCCCCTTTTTAGGAAAACCAAACCCTTGCACCGATCTTCCTGAAATTTTTACATCATGTTACTGTGACTCTGGAATGAATAATAGTCTATATGAAGTTTTGATTGGACAAAGAGGCGTGACACCGCCCATATAACCCAAATATTTAAATCGCCATATATTGGGCATTTTTATACCTACGTCGATGATATTTGGTACATATGGTATTGGCATAATTTGGAATACGTACCAGGAGAAAAGTTGGTGGGACCACGCCCCTTTTTAGGAAAATTAAAAATTGTAATACAGTCTTAACTACTGGACCGATCGTGATTAAATTTTCACAATAGGATATATAAATACTTTTAATTTTATTTTACAACGAGGGGGTAGTGAAGCACACCGGGATAAGCTGGTATGTTTATATATTTAGATGGTTTTTCAACTATAACTCGGAAACTGCTTAATGTTTAGACAGATAGTAGATATATGACACAAATTAAAATACCGATTAAGGGGTAATATCGGGACAAATTGGTATTCACTAATGTTTTTTACATTAACATACAGTATACTTTCTGAGGGATAAAATGTGGAAAAATTAGCACTTTTCATTCTTTTTGCTATGGTACTTTTTATTATTTCGATAAATTAGCGTAGTAACATGTAGCCTGAACGAAATTACGATTAAAAGCAAATAAAACATATTTTTACTATTTATGAAATCATTATTTTTCATCACTGGTTTTGCTATACTGACTGATTCGCTATAATCTTACTTACACTTTAACCTATAAGAAAATAAAGAGTCTTTATATGAAGTCTTTAATATAAATGTGGTAAATTTTTATTTAGTTCGATACGTTACAATATCATTATAATACAAGGACAGAAGAAAAAATGTATTTTTAAACGAATTTAGAGACAGGGAACTTTGGCTTGGAAGTCGTTATATTTAGTTAGAAGAATTCTTGCGAAATTTTAAATTAAATTTAAAATTAAAATATAATTGGTAACGATTTTGATTTTAGGACAGAAATTTTTTTTAAATAAGAAATAAGTTATTTTCATGTGACTTATTTTTTAATAGAACTGCATACTAAATTCTGAATTATCGCACGAAAAATGTTCTTTATTTAGAAATTTCATATAAACTTTATAAACACAACTACTTATGTATGAGTGCTTAATACTTTTTTCTTTTCTAAGCCATACAGTGCAAAAGGTAGATAAAAACACTTATTTCGCGACAAAAATAAAACCATCATATTCAGCTATCACATCGTCATATTATTTAACTGATTTTTTTTTTTAAGTTGCCATTTCAAAAATAAAAAACCAAAACTTAACCACGACGCATTCATGAAGTTTAATACATAGACTTCACTTATGTCTGCTTGTATGGAGTATATAAAAATATGCTATAAATGTCATACAAGTGGGTAATCACTGTCAGAGTCTTCCAAAATCGTTAAGAACATTTCAGTTTTTTTTTTTTTTTTTGCACTACTGATTGACGCACCTATCGAATGAAAATGCTACGCGTACTATATATTTAATATGGCTAAAATAAACAAATACTAAAAAAAGTCGTTTAATGCAGTCGTAATACTCTTAACAAAATAAAAGCACAAATTATTAACACATACATAAGGATGATCACTGGAATTATTCGAATTTCAAGTCTAATAATATTCAATCAGAAGAAACAAGTAAAAATATAGTCGAATAAATTTGTTCGATTAATCGAATAACTCATGTAAATGTTGCTTTTAACCGAGACTTCAAAATTGGATATACTTTGCTTGTTTGTTGTGTGCCATAAATTTTAATACGTATTTTTTTTTTTTTTTTTTTTTTGTTGAAAATCTAGAGCTTCTTGTCCTAAAATATTGGTTCTCTTTTATTTATGTAGCGATTTTACAAAATTGTTTTATTTTTTGATCAGGAATGGTTTCATTTTGGTACACATTATATTTTTTGAAAATCAAGGGTTAAGTTGTTCCCCCTCCCAAAAAGTATTCTTGACTAGACTAGTTTATTTGTGCGATCGGTTTTGCCTGCAGTTTACTGTAATAAAGATTTTTGTATACCTGGGAGAAGTTGGCACCCCACAAAAATATTGCTTATTGCATTCCTAGTTTTGTGGTTTGATTTTTTAAATTCCTTATTTATTTGATCGGTCTTGCCTTCAGATATTGTGATTTTTTTTTGGAAATCGTGGAGCACTTTGTCGCGCTTCCCACAAAAAATATATATATTCTCATAACGCCAACATTTATGATCTAATTATTTTAGTTTTATATTTTTGTGCCAAAAGATGGCCAACTATTTTCTTCCATTAAATTTTTGCGAAAATCAGAGGGTCAAGCCGAAATATTGATCACCATATTCAATTTGTTTTCTTGTTTGAGAGGGGTGGTTGCCTGTAGTTTGATGAAATATGTCCCCTTTTCCCCCTTCGGTTCAGATTTGACTAAATGCTCATTTATGAAACGATTTTCAAATTTCATTTTACGTTTGAAGGAATTCGCTTGTGATTTAACCCAATTATAACATTAGTTCGGAGGGGCAAGTCAACGGCTCGAAATATTGATTATCGCGTAACTCCATCATATTTTGAGAATCTTAAGCGCCTTGACCTGCCATTGCTCGGTTAGAGCGAGCACCAGCATATGGGAAAATGGCACTCCGGATTTCTGTAGGAATGTGTGTGGATGAAGAGGAGCCAGAAACTATAGAGCATATCATCTGTCATTGCCCAAGGCTGCAACGCCATAGGCAAAGAGGCACTTCAATAGTTGAAACTTTGCACTAGATTTTCATGTCAAGTATGTCAAGAGCTTCATAATTGCACTTAATTATTTCATTATTGGCCTTTATAAAACTTTCAACTTGAAAACAAATATTTAACACATATAAAATTATAAAAAACATTTTGACTGCAATCGTGGTTTTTTTAAATACAACAATAATATGATTCCATAATAATAAAATATAATTAGAGCCGTCCTATTTCAGGGCATTTTAATTTACAAACGAACAAAGCACTGTCGCTGCAAAGCACTACAACACTTCTCTCGAATTACCAATAGCAAAGACTCAAACCAATTAAACTTTCTTTCAAACTTCCAGCATTTGTCTTCTCTGTAAAGACGGCAACATATTAAGTAATAAAAATTAGTTGCTTTAGTATTACATCTCTTTGAAAAGAAAATAGTCTAAAATAATATTTCTAAAATCTCTAATATCCAAAGCACTTCACAAGATCAGACAATAAGTGAGAAATTAGCAACTTCTTTTACAGGCGCTTGTAAAACACTAACAAATGATTGTCTCATAATCAGTGATTTGAAAGACAATAAGCAATAAAAGAACTTTTAAGATTTTGTAACGAGTCTTTTAATAACGATTTCTACAATAAAGTTTCTTACAGTATTTTTTTTTCAATCATTATGATATAATACAAAAAAAGTAAAAAAAATATATAGAAACCCGAATTCAAGAAACCCCAACAATAGTCAATATCGATATCGGTAACTAATCTTTTATCTTTTTGACTTCATAAGCATATCTATCGTCATTCATCTGAAAACCATTGTATTGAAATTATTGAAAGGCATTGTTAAATCATATAGAGAAGCTGCAAAATTCAATATTCAAGTTGATTTTACATTCTTTTTTTTTTTTTTTTTTTGGCAAATAATTTTTGTATCTTTGTACGTACGTCAAACGTCTAACTTTATACAGCGAATGACAGACAGGCAGTTGTAGTACAATAAAAAAAAACTCAAATAATAAAAGACAAAACTCATAAAGACATTTGCCAACGAAAAAAAAAACGAACAAAAATAATAATAAAAGATAAAGGCCGCTTGCTGTCTGTAGAATGCCAAAACATTTTTGTATATTTTACAACTTCCAAAGAAGTGATTGGAAGATTTTATGAAAATGATATGCACAAGAAGCTAAAGTGAAAAAGTCAAAGATAAAAATCTTAACGAAAAGTAAAAAAAAAAACTAGAAAAAGCAGTACATACACTGTGGAGCAGATCATAGAATAAATTGTTTTATAAATAAAATATGTAGCAGTTCTAAGGGGTTTGCAACAAGAGGACACAGTGCGTATGATTAAAGTGAGCACAAGATTTATATCATTTTCTATATATTTTTATATAACCAAAAAATAAACAAAAATAATTAACATTGTTGTAATTTAAAGTAGAACATTCTATGAAGTCATTCCCATCATCAGGGACCACTTGTATTGAAAATTAAATTGATATAAAATGTTCCCTTTTTTTAAGAATAGTGATCATGTCTACGAAATTTATAGAAATAATCAGATTATTATAAGTGTTTTTTTCGACATGATATTATAAACTTCACCGGGAAAAAGGAGCATTAAAAATATTGCAGGCATAATCCCCACAAACACGCGATCATGACTGATCATGTTGCATTTCTTCATGTGACAAAGTATTACTTTGGCAATTTTGGCATTAAAATAGAACTTTTAATAAAAAAAAGGACTATCATAGGGCGTCCAAGTAAGGATATGTATGAGTAATGTATTTATCGATATAGTGACCAGTGTTGCCACCCCCAAATGTAATTAAAACCTCCTTAATATTTAACCAAATGCAAAAATAAGTAACCAAAATGTATTTTTCTTTTTGAACCGGCATAAACTGGCTGGTTTAGAAGGCTAGGCCAAATCCAAGATTTTTTATAATCAAAAAATTGTCTTTTAACAGCTTCTGAGAAATTAACAGCTTCAAAAAACTTTTTTTTAAAAAACGCATTTCAGAAGCAAAAAAAAAAAATCTTATATATTTCTAGGGACTTAACAAAAGCAATTGAGTCGATTTATGAAAATTCACAAGATTTTTTATCATTCAGGTAACTATCAGACACGCAGCTTTTGGTCTTATAGTTACAGAAAAATCATCTTAATTCCAGATTTCAGTATCCAAAATAAGAAAAAATTATACAAGTGCACATTGACGAAATATATAACCAATTTTGGTTAAAAGTAACCAAAACGGTAACGCTGATAATAAATTCCTTTATGTGAGAGCTTTATTATTTTAATATATATTATATAGATGCATTCAATTTCAAATTAACTCAAAAATAATGTAGGCATTATTAAAGGACTCTCAATAGAAAAAGGAAATGCGCTCGCTACGCATGAGTAATATCTCTTTCTCTCTCTATCTTTATGTGAAAACTTAATAATTAAAAAAAAATATATATAGATTTGCATTAAATTGGAAATTAATTCATATACGATGAGTAATATATTAATCTATACATTATTCTTCTTTCTATAAAAAGAGAGATATGTTTTCTTAAAAAAAAACACTTATTGTTAGGGAAATTCAAAAATTTTTTATTTAATGTGAAGTAGAATCGATACAATTGAGTTGTAAAAAAAACGTCATTCAAATGACCTCCACGAATTCTTCTGCAGGAACAAATTCGATGAACCTAATTTTAGAGCACTTTTTCCGCAAAATCAAGTCGTATGTCATGAATGGCACGTTCAATATTGACTTGTAAAGCTTGAACAGAGTCTGGTTTATTTCGAAAGACCAATGACTTCAAATAACCCCACAATAAATATTCTAATGGTGTTAAATCGCAACCTCTTGGAGGCCATTCAATATCACAATTTCTTAAAATAATCGAATCTCCAAACTTTTCTCGCATAGTTTCAATTGTTGCATTTGCTGTGTGGCAAAATCAGCAAATTCACGACGTTTACGGTGGTCCAATGGCTTCAGTTCTTGAGTGAGAACAATTTTGTACGGATGCAAACCCAAATCCTTTCTCAAGATCCGCCAGGTTGTGGTTTGAGACAGTCACAATTGTTGACAACGTCTTGGAAGCGACAAATTTTCAACAATTCGACGAATAGCAAGCACACTAGGACGATTATTACGACCATAAAATGGCAAAAGCGCACGAAAAATTGCAATTGGAGGACGATTATTTTGATTAGAAAACTGAATTATTTGTAAACGTTGTTCTTGCGTATATCTCGCCATGATGAAATTGTAAACACTACTGAATACAATGAAAAACAAATGACAGTTCATGACTTATTACAAATGGCCGAAACGTCACTTCAAAATTATATCATCCCTATTGGAAAACCTTTTATAAGATATATTGGCAATTAATTTAAATTTAGCATGCAATAAATTTGAGCATAACCAAAGCGCTTTTACTTTAAAAGGACAAAAGCAAGAAGTTTGGTCTCGTTACGTATGAGTAATATTTTATCTACATGTTACTTTTCTGTATAAGAAAACTGTATACTTTTAAAAAAAATTATAGATTTGCATTTAATATGAAATTAGAGTTCAAAATATATTTTAGCATTATTAAAGGACTTTCAATACAAAAGACAAAAGGGAGATGCATTGTCTGGTTACGTATGAGTAATATATTGATCTATATTCGTATACTAAAAAGCAGGGTTTAAAAAACTAATATATTTACTAAAAATACCCCTCATATTCCATAATTTTATGTGAAAACTAGAAAAATATTTACCTGATAACAAAATAAATTTCCAGCTTTCTAATAAAAATTTTGTACTTGACAACTAGTAAAATTTTTTATTAGCACACATAATGAAAATAAATTCTCTGTAATATATTGTTCAGCAACAAATTCTTGTCAATGAAAACTAGCCATCCACACAAAAATGCAAAAACACACATATACAAAATATTTTTTTCATACAATATGCCCCTATAAAAAATACCAAACAATAAAATATATGCCAATCCAACCAAACACAACTTTGACTAGTTGACAAACATGCCGATCTTACAATGACTAATATTAAAAAATTTTCCTCCTTGTATCAACAACTAGCAACCCAAAAAATTACACAAAATTTTACTAGTTGTCAAGTAAAACATTTTTATTGAAAAACTGGAAATTTATCTGTTATCAGGTAAATATTTTTAGTTTCTCTGCTATCAAAAATGGAAACTGATCATATTTTCTCAAATAAAAAAACTAATTTTAAACCCTGCTAAAAAGGACGTTTGTGAAATGCATACAATAAATTAGAAAACTAATTGAATTAAATTAAAACTTTAAACATTTCCGTACAAAAATAATGGAACACATTTCGCTGTCGCATTTCAGGCCATCATATCGAAAAAAATATTTCCCATTGTAATTATAATACTTTTTTGGTTGTTATTTCAAAATTCTCTTATAATTTCTCAAATATTTTCTATTCACTATAAATAAATATGAGAACAAATCACAAATTATTGTTTTTTGTATATTCTGTCCTACTGTGTCGTGTTAGACTGTCAATGCATAACTTCTAATACCAAAAAAAAAAAAAAAAAAAACTCAGCGCACCAGTAAAACATTTTATGCTTCTTGTATGTATGTGGAGTATAAGTGACGACAATGAGTATAAAACATATAAAAAAAATTTAAATAATGCAAAATTTACAAATTAAATAAAAAAATTAATGAAATGTATAATTAAATTTTTACGGAAGCTAAAATATAAAACATACAAACAATAAATTAAGATAAACGTTTGCAAACAATAGTATTCTAATAAGTATGTATGTAACACTACATATGTGTGTGTGTGCGTATATGCAAAATACTCATATGCATGAAATCCCTTCTAAAGCAAGTGTATTGATGCTATCAAAGCAATGAGGATTATATAAATCGGATTTCATTTAAATTGATATGTGGATCATGCCGTCTATATGTTTTATTTTTTCATTTAAATTTATATTTCAAATAATGTCATGTTTGTCATTTCAAGTATTGTTTATTTAAATTGCTGAAAATATTTTGGTTGCAGCAATTAAAATGCACAGTGGCGTGAAAGTTAAACAAAAGTGGTTAAAAAACGTATAAATTCTAAACTTTGAGGATTTGTATGTATGGATATGTATTAACTTTTCGAAAGATATATTTTGAAGTACTCTGCTGTCATAACTCAGCCGAAAAAACTATTTAGTTTGTGGAAGTAAGAGAAAAGTTTAATGATTTCGAAATGCACAATTTTGAAAAGTTTAAGTGGATGCACATAAAAAATGCAAAAAGAGCTGTTTTAACTTTATTTTTTAACACGTTGATGTTGAGAGGCTATTTGCATTTAGTTAAAATGATCTATAAAATAAATCAACGAATTCATTAAAAATTTTCATTTAGAAGATTTTTGATGCTTCGATAAAAGTGCTGGCTTGTGTCTAAAATAAGAGATCCATAGTGAAAATAAAAAACACCATACTTGTTTGGAATGCTGTTTGAAACAGGAAAGCCAACAAAGCAGCTTCGAGCGAACCAGTAGCTTTTTCTATGGAATAAAAAGGATCAAAACTGACAAGGTCAAGTATGAAAGCTTTTACTGCTTTAAAACAGAATTTAAATTTTATTCAATATCTTTTAAGAATCATATCTTTGTGAAAAAAAATAATGACAACTGTTTCCTTGAGTTTTCACAGTTTTATTATTTTCCAATATTTTTTTAAATATAGAGAAAAAATCGAGTTTTGCAAACCATTAATTTAAAACAGTTCCACATTTAAGTAGTTTGGAATTTAATAATACTTTTTTTTGTAATTTCGTGCCACTGTGAAACGTAAAGGATTATCTTGATATATATTTTTCTGTTGGCCTTAAATCATCCTAAACATCAAAATATATTTTGGAATTTTACAAAAATATATAAAAATTTAATTTTTGATTTTAATGAAACAAAAAAAAATCAACAATTGTTCACTTTGGAAATGTTGGGGCTTTTCCTTACTATTATTTGCAGACAAAAATCAAGTTGCTTTTTTGCTAAATAAATTTAGAATTAAGGAAAAGTTAACGCAAATAAATAAAATAAGTCGCACTTCTTGTGTAGTCTTCGCTAAAGCAATCAGGAGTCCCTTAAAAAGCTCTCCAACATCAATTTAAATAAAATTTCCACTGCAATTAAAAATCATTAGCTCAAGCTAAATTCAATTCATCCACTTCCTCTTTCAACAAACATAAATTGCAATATTATCATGTTTGAAATTCATTAAAAACGAAAAAAAACATATAAATCAATTTTAAATTTATTTTCAACAACATACAAACAACACCATAATAAAATGCAAGAAGTTATTTTTCTAAATTAGTTTAAAAAGCCATAAGAAAATTGTGTGTGTGTGTGTATTTTTTTTTTCTTATTTTAGGTTTAACTTAATTTTCACTTCTGGCTGGAAGCAAGCACAAAGCCAATCAACAAAAAAAAAAACCGAAAAAAAAACTTTGTAATAAAAATTTGCTCACAAAAATTTTATAAAAAATTTAAAAATACTATGAAAAGAAAAAAATAAACTTACCCGTCAATGTAACATTGACATGCATTAAACCAATATGGGTTCCTATGCGAGCTGGTAATTTCTCACGCGAGAATGCTTTGTATGGTGCTATAATTGTTGTATGTGCAACATGCCATGCTGAACCGAGTCTTGTGACTGCATGATATGAAAAATATAGAAAGAAATAAAAACTTTATGGATAAATAAATATATATTAGTAATGAATAGCTAAACTTAAAATCTAAGCTGCTATAAATATGTAATTTAAATAACCAATTGTGTATTATTAGCTACAAAACAATTTAGAAATAATACACTGGGGACTCAAAGAACGGCGTTGTGCCAAATATGTTTAAACACAAAGCAATTGAAAACTCGCAATAAGATGTTATTTTCAAAGATTTAAGAAATAACATTTAAAGCAATCAATTCTCAATTTAAAAATTAGCCCATACTTTAATGCTAATCATTGCGTCCCCAGAGTTTTCAGTGTATTCAAGTTTCTACAAGTTTGCTTGTAACACACATACATTTTAAGTTGCATACATTTAAGAAATATTGGCCTAATAAAAAATATCACATAATATTTAATATCACAAAATTTATAGTTTGTTTATGCCACATACAGACAGACATAAATAAATACATAAATATTTTTTTTTTCTTATAAATTTATTAGGATTTATACTCACTTAATATGACTAGTCCGACAAAAAGACTTAATGTGACGGTTGAGAATGTTGTGAATTTCTGTAATCAAAAACAAAAAAAATATTAAGAAAAAGTTTTATTAAAATGTTGCGGTGAAGTATAGAAAATTTTTTAAAAATATATAATTTAAAACACTTTTTGCATTTATTTTAAAAAATAATTTGCTGTTGCAAAGAAACTATTTCTAACACATGAAATATCAACAAAGAGATAAAATATCAGCTAAAGCAAATCAAACTGTTCCAAACAGGGCTGTCAGCTGTGGCATTTTCTGTGGCAATCAACAAAATTCGATTATTTTTGGGAATATTTGAAATAAATTGTATACAGAGAAAATAGATAAGTTGTGGCAACCGAATTTATTGCCAAGAGAATTGTGGCGGTTGCACCTTCGATCATAGAATTCGGTTGCTACAATTGCAATTGTACTACCAACCGATAAAATTGTTTAACATCATGAAATCTTAAATGGAAGCCAGAGAAGATTATTTACGCTCTTTTCTCTCGTGGAACACAATTGAATTGAAATTTTTAATAATTAATAATTAAATAATTTTAATAACTCATTTAAATTTAAAATTTTTTTTGTCCATTATTGAATAGAGTATCCACTCGATTAATCTTTGTTCAATTAATCGAGTAAAGTTTTTCCATTATTTGATCGAATAATGAAAAAAGTTATGGTGTTTTCTTTTCTACACACAAAATGGCACCTTGTTGAAAGGTACATGTATAAAATGTCTTGCCAACCCTGTAATAATGCATCTTGTTATTTCACTAGAAAAAAACACAACTTATGAAAAAGTGGAACGCCCTATTTTTAACAACTGGCAGCTAAGTTTTACAGGGCACTATCAACACTTTCGATTTTTACGGGGCAGAAAGTGCAATGCCTTCCACCATTAGTAAGGGCGATTCTTTTAGAATGAAACACACTGCCCCTGCATGGAGATGTGCCATTTTTTTGTAGAAAAGAAAACACATTAAATTCGATTAACGAATAACTCGAGCAATTGATGTCAATTAATCGAGTAAAATTTATAATTAATTTCTAAAGCTACGTTCACATTTATCAAATATTGGTCGCAAAAAACGCAACCAAGAAAGAAACTAATCATTTATTTCCTTATTTCCTTTAATTCCTATATTTTTTTAATTATGGATTCGCTGGACGTTGCCATTAAAGAGCTCAGTAAAGATTCCGCAACATTAATTGAGTTGGATGGAATAATAAAGTTCCTAATCAACAATTTGGAAAAGGCGAATAATTCCTTTTCAAAAGATTTACATGCTTGCCATAAGGCCAGAATTAACGAGAGGCGAATTAAGGTGCTAAGTACACTTACTCTTTGTCTTAATTCCGCAGGGTTCCCCAATAATGATAACTTTTTAAAATATAGCTCAAAAGCTGAAACAAAAGAGTTTGCAATTAATTTGTATAATCGGTTGTTTTGCATTGAATCTGATCAAAATGTATCAGACGATGATATTTTAGAAGAAGAAAATCTGGATCTAAATGAAAACAATCTCTTGTGTGAAGTTCACAAAACAACACAAGGTCTTACAAATGAAAAACAAAAAAAAAAAAACTAGGACAAGCTGTTTTAATATAATAGATGATTTCATGTATTTAGACAACACAAAGAAATGATCAGAAAAACTAGAAAATCTTTTTAATGCAATTCTGTCCCTATCACCGACATCTACTTTAAGTGAAAGGGTGTTTTCAATGTCATGTTTTATTAAAACAAAACAAAACAACTAATTAAGAAACAAACATCTAAACTCTATAGTATTTTTAAAAGACTATTTTAAAAAATTACATACAATTTTAGGTCTAAAAATCAAGCGATCGACATCGTTCGATATCGTGGGTTAGGCAGATAATTTTTTATATGCATACTTTGCTTTTGACAAGCGAAAGTTGAGAGTTGCGTTCAACAATATCACCAGATACGTCTTTAATCTGAGAAGGACCGACAGCGTTTCCCAATTTGCAAAGAAATTGTTTAACGTTTCTTTTGACAATCTCCTAAAATGTCGAAGTTTAATTTTTCTGCACAAAGTAATCTACAGCAAGGAACCCGACTATCTACGAGTATTTAAAAAATTAATATTTGCAAGATCGACTAGAGGCAAAATTATATTGCTTATCCGTTATCACTACCAAACGTCGGAACGACAATTCTTTATATACGCCACACGGCTCTGGAATTTACTTCCACATAATATTCAAAGCACAAGCAACGCAGTACATTTTAAAAGGGAAATTTTCAATTTTTTCAAATGACAATAAAACAAAAAATTGTTTTTATTCTTGTTCATTGTAACTAATTTATTAAACCAAAGATATTGTTACTTATTTACAATTGTTGCCAATATTGATGTCCAGAACTGAATTTAAAAGATATTATATCTTATTGTATTGGTGACATTTTCCAATAAACAAACAAGCAAACAAACAAACAAAATATTATTTTTTAAAAGTTTTAGTACTTTATACAAATGAATTGTTATTTTTAATATTTTTTAATGTTTGTACCGGCTAAAGTTCGTAAATTTTTATAATCAGAGAAGTGTTAGGTAGACAATGTTAACATATTTCGAGCAACAAAGGACAAATTTTATATTTATACATCCCTTTTGTAAATTTTTCAACAGCACTGGCTGAATAGAACAAACGTTGTTTTTCGGTAAAAGTATTCATGTGCAAATGCTTCTTCACTACTTGTTATTTTATTGTTATTTTTTTTTTTTTTTGTTTATTAATATAATAAAAGTATCAAATCAAGTACACATGTATATTTCTTCCGTTGGATACAATTATTTGAAAATTTTTTGAATTATTTGAATTATTCGAGTTATTCAAAGAATTTAAAATACTTACTCGACTAATCGAGCAATTTTAAAATCTAAAAATCGATTAATTCCTTACTCGAACAAAACGAAGAGTCAAATAAATGGATACTCTAGTATTGAACATAGAACTCACATGTTTGAAACACATCGCCTAAGACAACTCAGCCACAGCCAGTATTTTAAAATCGACAAATATTGAGTAATATAAATAAATAAAAAATATTTTAATATAATTGTTTATGCCAACCGAATAATCGGTTAGGAGTATCACCCATACCATATTCATTGCCAATTATTCAGTTGTGCTCGCTATTTTGGGATTTAGTTGTAGCAAAAGAATGCATTCGGCTGACTCAACCAATTCAAGAACTGTCACAGACGTATGTTATTTACACATGTTGTATCATGGAATGTTAAACACAACCGATTTCCAAGCATTATTTTTTCTGGGTGTATGCGAGCAGTCATTTTATTAATTGTTTACTTTGCCGACGATTCTGCTAAACGACGAAAGAGGGCGCTGTATTATACATTAGCTGGCAACAGTATAAATCGCAGCCGGAACTGTTTTTAGTGTCCAGTACTATGCCTTTATCACTTTTAAACAGTCCAACAATAAATAATACAATACCCCACTTTAATACACATTGGAGGAATTTATGATGATGTTTGATTTGCCCTGACCAGTGATCGATCCCAGGTCCTAAGACGCTCTTAAACACTTCAGCCAACACCACCCTCACAGTTAAATAAAGTTAAATAAAATCAGTTATTAGTGGAACGCAAGCTAGATTTTTTACGTCTAAAAATCAAGCGATCGGCATCGTTCGATATCGTGATTCACGCAGTAAACATCGAATCATACTGAGAGAGAACTTGAGTTTTGGACAATCTCATTCCCTAGTTTGTTTTAAACACTAAAACCCACGGTCATGCCCATGTAATTAAAAAAGCTTTAATAATTCGTTTGGATATATGCGGAGCTCGACGAAAGTCCAGTTACAATATTTTTGTTGCAAACAAACCACACATGTATGAGTGTTTTTTTTTTCGGAAATTAAACATTCAATTGTATTAACATAAGTACAACACATGTATATTAAAATTACAATTACTCGTTCCATTCCCTTAAAAATAAAACACTACACATTGAATTGAACAGGCTAAAACGTATAAACACACAAAATTACGTTACCAACGAAATGGATTAAAATTAATGATTTTGCATGAACGAAAATATGTATGAGTGCAGTTGCAAGTGTGTTTACAAACATGTGTCTGCAAGCGAACACAAAACGAATGAATGACTCTCTAAATATGCAAAAATGATTAGAAAATTTGCATTAATTGAATAAAGGCATTTTTAGTTGTTGTTTTTTTTTTTTTTTTTTTTTTTTTTGGATTTTTGATTAAAATTCATTTTATATGCAAAATATATAAAACAAACAAAAAACCAAATTTACAAAAATAAAACATACGTACGAGTACATATATATCAAACATATGTAAAGAAAAATTTGTGCATGCACGAGTTTGCGTATACTGGCAAAATAATAGTTTATATTGTAAAAATTTACCATATGTGGTGGACCTTTTGTTGTTGTCGTTGTTGTTGTTAGGTCATTTCAAATGCCTGCATGTAACTGCAGATAAATGGAGCGATCAAATGGAAAAAACAATAATAAAAAACTAGCAATAACAACAACCAACAACCAACAACAACAAAGCAAAATATTGCTTAATATTATTTGAAATTGGTTCTCATACATGTCACAACTAAATGCAAATTCAATTTTAATGTCACATAAAGTTAATGAATTAAAATTTTATAAAGTTTGACACGTTGTTAAGCGAATTACAATCAATATTGTGTGCTGTCAAACACAAAAGACGCTATTTGCCAAGATATTAACAGTTTTTAGAAAAATAAGTTCTTGAAAGATTTAAAAAGCCAACATGTAACCCAAACTTGTGTTTAAAGTCGATCAGAAATTTAATAGCGTGGCGGTTTGACGAATTAATAGTGACATGGCAACTTAGGCTTAATCTAGTCCAACGAAAGACAAAACGTTTTTGTTTTTTAAGACAAAGACATTTGTTTGATGCTAACCAAGGAAAAAAAATTTTTTTGTCATAAAAGAAAACCGGTGATGAGACAGCAATGCAAAAATGTTTTTTGAATTTTATTTGTTTTGTTTTTTTGACTTGTCGGGTTACAATAAGGAAGCAACGTGCTTCGTTTCAGTCTGCTTTGTCTTACGCTGTGTTTAGGTATGTTGTATCAAACAAAATTTATGATGTGCAACCAATGCTATTCCGCAGTAAGTCAAACAGACAGTTTTCCGTTTTTTTTTCTTTTTATTTTATGTGGGTTGTTTCATAAGAACTTATAGTCAGGAAAACCGTTTTACGTCGGTATTGGTTCAACATGTCAGCGCTTTAAAACACAAAGAATTCGTAAAACTTTTGTACAAATTGAAAATGTTGGCTCTAGATCTTACTATTTTGATGTTAGTCAACCTACAGAGCTCTATAGAAAATTAGATAATTGAAGCAAGAAAATTGTTTTCGTTCTCATTTTGTATCGAAAATATGCCAAATTACTTAAATAATTAAATAGTTAAGTGAGAAACCGGGATTCAAAATCACCGAAAAACTTTTTCCAAGAAATAATTTTGCTTAAAATAGAGACAGAAAGAAATGGCCACAATACCCATTTATGGTTGCAAGGTATGATCAGTTGGTTGGGAGCACCGAAAACGAAAAGATGTTGTAAAGTTATTTACTATATTTATCGACCAAAAACTTATCTTACCCAGTTGGGAAAAAAATTAAGTAATTGCGAAAAACATCGGAACTAATTTGCATTAAATTTTCTTAAAGCGTCATTTTATTAATTTTTTTACTTCCAACGATTCTGCTAGCATACAAAGGATATCACTGTAGTTTAAAAACCAATTTTTTTCTCTTAAAACGGCGAAATCTCAACATTTTTCAAAATTTTAAAATATATTGCGAATAACTTTTAAGTGAGTTGCGTTTTCTAAACAAGTCTTTTAAGAAATGCTAAAAATGTGGTTTTTTATTCACGAAAACAAGTTTTTGCATGCCTGACAAGATCATTTGACTATACCATTAGCAAAACCGAAAACCAAAGGTATAGATAAAAAAATTTAATTTTAGATGTTTTTTTTTAGTCGAATATCTTCTAAAGTACGAGTATTGCCGGAAACCTTATAATGTACTATACTTATTTTTTAGTTCTTGAATAAATATTTTTTATCAGATCAAATATATTAAATTGTAGTTGCTTGAATTTTTCGGAAGCCCGACATGACCCAAAAGCAACTCTTCGAATGCCGTAAAAAATTTCATGAGAATTGGACTGCTCGCTTAGAAGCTGCAGACTTATTTTCTTCTATGTGCGAGGTCATGTTGACCAGCTTAAAATCGATTGATTTGTTTTGCTGATATTTAAGAAAATTTTAGTAAATTTTGCTAAACATAAAATAGAAACTTTCATCTCCATACCAAGTTATTTATCGGTAATATTAATACTGACTTTTTGAATTATGCGTCAATCTAACGATAAGCTTACAATGTTACAAAATTAGTTCGATAGAAGTTAAGCAACAACAACAAATGCATTTCATGAACAAGTGTAATTAGTTTTTGAAACAAATATTATTATTTTACTAAGAAAATGTCTCATAAAATTTAAATCTCAAATAAATCAATTTCAACACAAAAAAAAAACTTTGTTTAACTAAATTTTTGTACTCGCGTTAAAATAAATTAAAAGTTTTTAATAGAAAATGTATTCATAAAATAAAATGCTTAACAGTTTGATAATAATTGTTTTAGTAATTTCAAAAATATATATTAATAGTATTTTGCTCACCTGTTTTCTTACACCTGGAAATATAACTAAAAAAGCAACATAAAATGTTGCAAATAATACAGATACGGCAACAATTGAAACATCACCCGTTACGGGGGTACGATTTGAAAATGAATATAGTGTGGGTCCACCATCGTCTCGAAATGCATCAAACCAACCCTTCATGCTTTGCAAACGTTATAATGCTGCGAATAAAAAAAAAATAAACAAAATAGACAAATAGAAATACAAATAACAATTAAAACAGATGTTAATTAATAAACAAAATAATTTAATAATAAATATTTTTAAAATTAGCATTTTAGTAATTAAGTGATTACATTTTGTTTCGCCTTTTTTTTCAAAAATTATTATTATTAAAACTAGTTTATTGTATATTTTTAATTATAGAGATTAACCATAAATTCCATTTTGAAGCCATAAAATGTTATTTAAGAAATATTGAAAAAAAAAATGGAAGTTTATCTCGATATAGAATTATTTATACATGATGTTGTTGGTGTGTTGTATTTAATTCAATTAATTGATAAATATCATCTGTAGTAATATTTATTGGTTTTGGTATTTTTATATACGTTTTATTTGAAAGTTATTAATGTGCGATTTTATTATCTCTTAATAGTGTTCGTATAGTTTGTCATGTAAATGTAAGCACAACACTAATACTAATAAGCAGAAAAAACCTTAATTTTTGCTCTGGTAACCGATCTTCCAAAGTATATAATAAAAGGCTGAAAGTGTGATCTGGAAGTAACTCCAATATGGCTTATTTCTAAAGGATACATTGCAAGATGTTATCTTTTATATTTACAGTCTTCTTTCATGTCCTGTTACTGGGTGGTTTGTTTTAATCGACTTTAAAATTAATCGATGTACTTACTAAATGATCCGATTTCTGAAATTTTTAAGCTATTGCTTACCTTCTATCGCTTGCTTTAAGGCGACCGAATCAAGAAGTTTTTTCAAACGAAAAAACCTAACACTAAGTTTTAAATTACTTTGTTCAACCAAAAACTGGTTGGCAAAATAATTTATATACCAAAACGTAGGTATTTAGATCCACTATAACCTACAAGTGGTCTGCTCCCCGAACTTTTTGTTTTTTTGGACGTAGACCGGAAATAGTGAATAATTGGCAAATTTTTATTTTAATTACTTTGTTCAACCAAAAACTGGTTGGAAAAATAATTTATATACCTAAATGCAGGTATTTATGTAGGTCCACTATAAGCTTCAAGTGGTCCGATCCCCGACCTTTTTGTTTTTTTGGACCTTAACCAGAAATAGTGCATAAGTGGCACTTGTTTCTTATGTCTTTTGTTTTTTTAAGTGAAAACTTCTTTGCCGCTTTGGAAATTTTTTAAATTTCCACTATTGCTACTTTTCCCGGCAAATTTTCCAGGATTTTTGGGATTTTGTGGGGATTTTTGTCCAAGTTTTTGGGAACTCCCGTCCAGTATTGCCACTTTACGCGGGAAATTTTCCGGGACTTCTGGGATTTTGAGCGGATTTTTGTCAAAATTTTTGGGAATTCCCATCCAGTGTTGCCATTTTACCCGGAAAATTTTCCAGGATTTCTGGGTTTTTGAGGGGATTTTTATATATGTATATAAAATAAAGTCGTGTTAGTTACACTATTTATAACTCAAGAACGGCTGAACTGATTTGGCTGAAAATTGGTGGGCAGGTAGCTTAGAACCAGGAGCAGGACATAGGTTACTAAGATAAGGCACTTTTTACCTGGGGGACTAGGGTGCCCCTTTTTTGTATGGGGCACTTGCAGTATATCAAGAAAGCTGACATTGAAATTGAAATTGCATAAGTTGATAAAAAATGCTATGCTTTAGCTTTACCGCGGCAGTCCCCGAGTGCCACACGTCTTTTTTATTTACTCGATCAATCGAATAACACTTTTATTTCGTTCTAGTTGTTCGAATAACTTGTTTACATGTTTTTTATAATTTAAAGAAAAAAGAAAAAAACAAACCTGAATTAAAAAAAAGTACATAAACGAAAAAAAGCATTTTACAGCCTGACCCACAATATCTACCGATCGCTACTGCTGGAATTGTCGAACGAAAAATAACCTTCTAATCATCGATTTTATTTATGTCTTAAGCTTTTGTGCCAGTAAAAAAATAATGAGTGAAAAGCAATTTGGTTTTTGCGTCTATAAATCGAGCGATCGACATCGTTCGATATCGTGGATTATGCCATTAATATTTTTCTCTTCAAATGCTTCATTTTCGATAAGTTTTTGCATCATAAAAAATGTTGTAAGCGAATTTAGTGTCCCCCTTTTGGTCAAACAATTTATTTTCGAAAAACTTCCACATTAAAAACGATCGGTTATTCTGCATTTGTATTCCTATCTTTTTTAGATTTACAGTCTTTCTATTCCAATTATTTTGTATTTCGATTTTACACTGATAAAGTTGTTTTGTATCCACAGACGATTGTTTAAATTTATTTTCAATAGCAAAGCTCACATTAAGCTTTTTTATTAATATGCAAAGCTTATGATATAATATTTTACTTGAAAATGAAGTTAATTTTAAAATTCATGTACAATTTAATTTTGAATTTTAAAGGTGATTTGATTGTAAATAAAATTTTCATTTTCTAAATACTCAACTTTCAAAATTGAAGCCACTTTTGACTTCGACTTTTTGAATTATGTGGCATGACTGAATATTCTTTAAATATCCGATGGATAGTGATGGCAAAATAATACAAAGAAATTAACTAAAAAGTATTTCAAATATATCGGACTAGTATTTTTTTATCACGTGTAATCATTACATTCTTTAATCAAACGTGATTGCGTTAACGTGAAAACAAAAATATTACGTGAATAAATCTGTAAATATTGCTGGAAAACAATTGATATTTAGTAGTTGTTGAATCATCATATTTCTTTTGTAAGAATTATGAAAATTGCAATAAATATTGAGAAATTAAGAATGATTTAAAAAATTCATGAATTATAATTTTTAACTTAAGGATGGGGTTCGAGTTATAAAATATACAAAGATGTAAATTAAAAAGTATGTCCGATATATCAGATTAGCGCTTCAATTATCACACTTCTTTTGTAATAATTATAAAAATTCTATATAAATATTTAATTTTGTCTACATGTACTTGACAAACTGTCAACCACCTATCGCCTGTCTCTATCACATACATGTGTACATACTTTTTTTATATTAAAACTCAAATCGAATCAAAAAAATTTCTTGCGTTTTTTCATATTAGTTTGTAATAAAACAACTGCTAATTAGAGGTGACATGGGTAGCAACCACGAAATATTAATCTGTTTACATGTTTTTTTTTAAATATTTAAATCTTCTAATTTATGAAATAAGTTATTAGGCTTTTTTTGTGTTTTGAATCCTATTATAAATTACTTTTTAATGCAAATTTTATTATCAATAAAGTAAAACAAATTATAAAAAAAAACTGTAAGGGGGAATATTTGTTACGTGTCGTGAAAATTTTACATAGCAGCAAAGAAGGATCTGTTTTTAGCTCGAAAACAAATAAAAGTTACATCAACGTAGGTCGTAAGTACCATGTACATATGCATAATAAAAGGGCAGAAGGAATTACTTCTATACAGAAGTGATACTTTCACGGTCACACGAAATGGCTTCGTCCAACGTCACCCACATATTCCATTTATACACAATTACAAATACAAATAGAAAACGCGACTTATTTCTACTGGATGCTGGGGAATTTTTTATCTTTTTGTTTTTTATTTGTTATTATATATTAAGCTATGCGAGCAGTCATTTTAATAATTATTTTACCTCAACGATGATTCTGCTTCGCTGTAGCGTACATCAGGTGCGATCTCTATTAATCGCTGCCAGAACAGTTTTTAGTGATCAATGCTTTACTTTCACTACTGTTCAAAGTCCAACAACAATTAATACGATGCCCCCTTTAATGTTCATTAGAGAAATTAATGATGTTGATTGACGTGATCTGACCAGGATTTGAACCCAGGTCATAGTTTGCTTTGAAGTCAACTTTGTAATTGTTTCAGGAAACACCATCCCTAACACTACTTCCCTGTATAGACTTAAAACTAATTTTTTTATAAATTTAAAATAAAATTTTCCTTATTCCGTAACGATTTGTCAACACAATTATAAAAATAGCACACTTTATTCTGGACAACAATATACTTCAGCTGACACCTTCTAACTAGTCTTTATCACCTTGAAAATAACAAGAGGATGTTAAAAATTAATCACTTTTTGTCTAAACGGTCATAAAAGTAAAGAATTTTTAATATTGTTTTGCTATTGCCTTGGCTAATTGTTATGGAATAAGGATGAAATAGTATTTTCATATTTGATTTCTTTATATTTTAATATTGCCTTTCTATGGAACTCACTGTACCCGATGCGCTTCGCTACCCCATTTCGTATAAAATAAAAGTACACATTAGTATAAATTATTAATTATGCTGCTTTTGATACTTCATTAATTTAGAGAGTTGCACCCTTCTACCATCCAATCACCTCAATATTTTGCTGAAGATTGTATTTTGTTTTACAAGTGATCCACAGCGAATTTCAAGACATTCCATTTTCCACGTCCTATCAGCTCAAGATTCTCCTAGAGATTGCATTTTGCCTTAAAAGTGACCTGCATCGGTTAGCAAGACATTTATTTCTTTAGTTGTTGAGATATGTATGTGAATATTATTATCTTCCTTGTCGGGAGGTAACCCTCATAATTTTAATTTCGGCCTTATCAGTAACACGGTTACAAAATTTCAAGACGATCGGTCTTACTATTTGGCTTCCCATAACAAACATACAAACAACAAACAAATATACAAACATATTAATTTTTATGTGTATATTTTTTCGCTGTGCCACTGTATGACGTATGCTTTTACGTCAAAGCCTCTTCAAAGACTCTCGAACACATAAATATTTATTATTTTATGTTTTTTTATTAGAAGAAAAGAAATTCCAAAGAATATTACAGACGCACAATATAACAATAATCTAAAAATACCAAGAAAAATACTTTAAGTTTAATCAAAAATTTTCGATATTTACTATATTCGAACAGATCCCTCTTTCTCTCCACTAAGTTGAAATTAGTTTCTGTCAAACAATGAATTAAAACTCTTTTAAACTTAGTTTTGACATGACCTGATTTATAACAACAATTAAAATTTTAACAAAAAATTACACTAACAGATTAAATATCAGCTTGACGAAATTCTATTTCCAATACATAAATCAAATCCTATTGAATTCATTTAAATTAAAAAAACAACAACAACTAAAATATATTTAGTATTAACCTATTTTTAACACCAATAAAATTGTATTTCGTTTGTATGTATGTATGTCTAAAAAAACCCACACTACCGTCAACATAAAGTATAAAATTTCCCAATAAACTGAAAAAAGAAATCCAAAAACAAAAATCCGCGTAAAATTCAACTCAACTTTTTTATGTAAAAAAAAAATTGTATAACACAAAACCCACAACTTGTACATGATGGAATATTATTGTAGCAACCAGAAAATAGAATAGAAAAACAAAATTACAAAATCAAACAATATTAAGCAGAAATACAAAAGAACAATAAGAATAATTTTTGAAAAAAAAAGAAGAATTAAAAAATAATATTATTGCGGAAAAAATCTGACACAATACATCAAATCGAAATAAATTTAACACTTTCAGAACAGCGGAAGCTTTGGAAATAAATAAATTAGTTATTTAGTGCAAAAAAAAGCTTAAAATCAGCAACACTCCATAAAAAAATTAACTAAAACTTGGGAAATTTGACTTAATTAGCATTCAAAATGGTTGTCGTATGGCCATTTGCCGTAGCTAGGGGTTACAGATTTGTTACGGAATAGAAATTTGTAGGACAAAATGTCCTTAAACTTAACATAAATATTCTTTTAGAAAATACTCTCTAAAATTAAATAAACATTTCGTTGAAAGTAAGGTTTTTTTGGAGTGAAATTGAAAACAATTTTCAAATTTCTATTTGATTTTTTCTTATGTTTTATTTGTTTTTTTTTTGCTTTTTTTTAATTTTTCTAATTTATTATTTCAAAATTGTTTTAAACTATTTTTAAGGATATATTATACTAAAATTTAGTACATGATTGCTTTTTGGAGTATAATATGGCAGCAAAATCAGTCATGTTCGGGCAAAGTATTGGTATTTTTTTTATTTATTTATTAAATACTCAAAAGCATAATATATAAAACTATAGATATATATATAGATATAGATATAGATATAGATATAGATATAGATATAGATATAGATATAGATATAGATATAGATATAGATATAGATATAGATATAGATATAGATATAGATATAGATATAGATATAGATATAGATATAGATATAGATATAGATATAGATATAGATATAGATATAGATATAGATATAGATATAGATATAGATATAGATATAGATATAGATATAGATATAGATATAGATATAGATATAGATATAGATATAGATATAGATATAGATATAGATATAGATATAGATATAGATATAGATATAGATATAGATATAGATATAGATATAGATATAGATATAGATATAGATATAGATATAGATATAGATATAGATATAGATATAGATATAGATATAGATATAGATATAGATATAGATATAGATATAGATATAGATATAGATATAGATATAGATATAGATATAGATATAGATATAGATATAGATATAGATATAGATATAGATATAGATATAGATATAGATATAGATATAGATATAGATATAGATATAGATATAGATATAGATATAGATATAGATATAGATATAGATATAGATATAGATATAGATATAGATATAGATATAGATATAGATATAGATATAGATATAGATATAGATATAGATATAGATATAGATATAGATATAGATATAGATATAGATATAGATATAGATATAGATATAGATATAGATATAGATATAGATATAGATATAGATATAGATATAGATATAGATATAGATATAGATATAGATATAGATATAGATATAGATATAAATAAACAATACCCCGCCCCTGTGATAAACTATCTACAACTTTACCGAATAGCATTCTATCAATTCTCTTCAATTCCCTTTAAGTATCGAATAGTATTGAGTATCGAAACAAAAAGTATTGATTATTGCATAATTAGCATGTTATCGGGAAATAAATTCTTTAGCAGTAACAAACGGATTAATTATAAAATAGTTAACAAAAGCGAATAAAAAAAAATTTTTTTTGTTTTAATGATGACGTTTCTTTGAATTTGGTATTTTTGAAGTTAATCAACTTTAACAGCAGCAACAACTGCTACAACCAACAATAATAATACAGAAATAATGTTGATGATGCTGTACTGGGCTGTGTGGTACTCATAGTTTAAGTTTAGAAAATCTCCAAATCCGGTTAAAGTTGTATTTTTGTTTGGATTTTAATTTTATTTAAAAACAATCGAAAAACAAAACAGACAACTCATGTTTTTAAGCATACTTTAATATAATAAGCAATTTTTAGAGAAGAAATATTAATTTTTATTTGAATGATTGTTTGTTCTTAATGTACAAATACTTAATGAAGTGATTTTTTTAATTATTAATTACAATTTTTTTTTTGTTCTTAATATAAAAACATTAATGTATTAAAACTTAATGTTAAACATAGAAAATTTTGAGCGAACAAACTTGCAACTGCAAGTCTGACAAGCACTACATGAAATTCTCAAATACCACACCTGTCACAGGTCATAAAATATATATACATTTGTGTGAAAATGCAAAATTTACTGTATGTATTTTATTTTCATTGCGATGCCTTAAGGACTGAGTTTGGTATAGAGCACCAAAGAACACAAAGTAAAGTTTATTGGAAATTATTAAGTTTACGTTTGGGACTAATTTTTAAAGGACTAAAATTTACCGGCAAATAAATTCTTATAATCCACATACATTTTGTGAAAGAAAATAGAAAGAAGAGAGAAAGAGACGTCTAATTGTCTTCTAAACTTTTTAGATGCCCATAGATGATATAAGGAGGGTAAAAAAAAGAATGATAAAGGTTGAAAAGGTTACTTTCCCGTAATGCCCTTTTTTAGGGCTTCTAGGTACCACTACTTAAAATTCTCATCATTTCATGCAGAAGGTTAATCTAATTTTAAATTAATCACATAGTTTTGCTCCATTGGCTCTTTTAAACAGATCCACGTAAAATGGCCCTAAACCAAAAATCCAAAATGGCCCTAAATTTTTCTATTAAAAACAACAACATGACCTTTGTTGCTATTTTGCAAAATTTTTTTGGGCCATTTTTCATTTTTTATTTTTAAATTTGTGTCCATTTTTCCTCAACTTTATGACCGTTTTTAATTTTTCAGTTTGGCGCCATTTTTAGTTTTTTAGTTTGGGGTCAATTTTAATGGATCCTATTTAAACACCTCAGCTAGACAACATTTCTGTTTTCTCGTAAATGAAATCTAATGTAAACGAGATTTTGGGTAAAATCGACTTTTCTCTTCAAAGACTTTTTTTATTAGATTTTGAAAAAAAACTCAAATTATCGAGCAAATCACTCATTCCGATCGGAATGGTATCAATTCCGTAATTACATTCCGATCATTTTTAATTTACAGTCTTCAGATTCCGTTTATTTAGTAATTTAATTCTAAAGTGACAAAGTTTTTTATACTATAAACGTTTGTTTCAAATGTTTTTACTAGCGAAGCTTACATTGAGCTTTTTTTTATTAACATGCAAAGCTTATTTTATTCACGCTCCTAAGAGTATGCATGTTTTTTATTGTTTACTACAAATGAAGTTAGAAAAAAAATTATTGTCAATTACATTTTGAATTTTAAAAGTGGTTTAAATTACAAACAAAATTTAAATTTCTCGTTTTCTAAAGACTCCACTTTCGGAATTGAGACCACTTTCGATTGGAATTGTGTTCGGTGACATGGCTGTGTATAAGAAAACATCAGATTAAACCACGTACCAGCACTATACCAGCTGATTATTATGAGACATGTTATATTCATAAATTAGTGATAAAGCTAAAATGGACAATAAACCTGGTTTCCCAAATAAAATTCGTATATTAAGGAAACAATTACTTTAGTAATCTTTTAAAATTATGGTGGATATCGTTTATAAGCTGCCATGATTCTATGCTACATCATTTTGTATTTGAAAACAAATTGGGGTAGGCAAGTCATCTGTCTGCGAAAATTCTACTAGAAAGTCGTGTGCTTTTAATTTTAACGAAAACCGTTTCTTCTGTTCAATTTTGGGTAAATTGTGTAGGATAGACTTATTTGCGTTTCTTGTGTTTTGCAAAATGCTTTCAAACTACTTTAATATTCAAAAATTTATCAAAAGATTTTATTAATTTTTTTAGTTAATTATTCGTGACTAACTTGTGAGCGAATAGATTTACTACTCCCCATTCCTTTATAAATTTTCATGTTATACATATGAATGATATGTTTGTATGTATGTATACTAGTAAACCATTCATCGACTAAAAATTTTTATTTAGCGCCAACTTTTTGTTTGTGCTTAAGATTTAACAGATAAAAGATTAAAATATAAATAAAATTTTACTAAAATAAATTTTTTTTTACGCTTAATATCATTTAATCGGTATTGGCTTACGCAAATTTAATTACCACACATATACAAACATTATAAAAGCGCACACACACACACACACACACTCACATGCATGCAGTTCTTTTGCAACAGCAACAGAAAAAAGTCATACACACATTGTAAAACATGATATTAATATTTTCACAAATTATTAAAATAAATAACACACATGTTATTAAAAATTTAACACATTTTATAGAAATAATAATAACAACAACAAATAAACATAAATAAATTTTAATAAATATTGACACAATAATAATTACATTTAATTTCATTTGCATTTTTTATCATGACTTTTTTATTAAAGCTTTTTTATTTATACTCTACTAGAAATAAACAACATTTTATTTTATGTATGAACATGTTATTGTGTTTGAAAACATTTTTTTTATTTATGATTTTTTAAGATCTTTTTCAAAATCATATATTATTTACATATGTAAGTCTGTATTCATATTTACACACATTAATACACTTATATAAGTATATTATGCGCAAAAGTTTATACATGTAATGAAATACGAGTATATGTATGTATTAAACATCAGTTACACTTACAGCAATAATTTGTTAGTAAATATAATTGTAAAGATCTTTCGAAAATTATTTGATTGCGTAAAAAAAAAATCTCATTTGCATACATGACAAAGGAGAACATTGATTTCTATTGTACAGGATAACAGGAAAAATTTAAGAAAGTTTTTAAAACTGATACCGGAACATGCTGATATACTTGGTAACATCATTAAAGACGAGTTAGCCAAGGCTAGTGTCCTTCTGCAAGAAACGAATAGTAGCTGGTGAGTACACTCAAAGAAAAAACATGGTTGATGGAATCATATATATGATTGCAGCTACTATGTCTTGCATTTATCATCTAGGTTAGGTTAGGTTAGGAAGGGTAGTGTGAAATACACATCCACTCGGAGACCGAATTGGATCCATTTTGATTCCCTTCATTTATAATTTATTGACTATTTAGTCTCCTTACTGTCCAAGGAGAAACAAAGAGCCATTATCAGCCATCATTGATATCCTCAAGTTTGCAATTCGCGATATCACTAATGCCCTCATGAAAACTTCTGCTCAGCCATCTTTGCCTATGGCGTTGCAGCCTTCGGCAATGACAGATGATATGCTCTATAGTTTCTGGCTCCTCTTCATCCCCACACATCCTACAGAAATCCGGAGTGGCATTTTCCCATATGCTGGTCCTTGCTCTAACCGAGCAATGGCCAGTCAAGGCGCCTACTAAGACTCTAAAAACCTTGCTATTCATACCCAGCAGTAGATCAGATTTACCTGAGTCTAGTTCTGTCCATATGGACCTCGAGACTCTACAATCTTCTCTATTCCTCCAGGAATGGTTAGTTCTGCTAATTATCCAATTAGTGAGTTCCCTATAGTAGTGACCGATTGGAGGTTTAACCGACCTGTCACTAACTGCCAGCCACATCTAATGCTGACCCTATTCTTGCCAGCTCATCAGCAATTTCGTTTCCCTCAATATTGCAATGTCCTGGTACCCAACATAGCCTTACGCTAAATTTGTCCATAAGCAAGTTGAAAGATAGCCTACACTTGCTGACCAGCTTCGATTTGACACTATGCCCCTTCAAAGCTTTCAGCGCCGCCTGACTGTCATTGTAGAATGTTACCTCCATGCATGTTCTGTCACTAGTTTCGTGGCCCTGAGGATCGCTAGGATCTCAGCCTGAAATACACTACATTCGTTCGGTAGCCTAAAAGACCTACGAATGTCCGTTACTAAAAAATAGACGCCAGCACCAGCACATCATAACATAATATTTTCTTCATAAATATTCCTTTGATAAAACCATTGTATGAACATAGTATGCTCTGCAAATGCTGAGAAATTTAAGCGCATTATAGTAACTATGAAAATGATTTTTTCCTGGTTTATGTAAGCAATTGGACATTATGCTTAGATAAAAGAAAAATGCATACACAAATACATATTAAATTAATATAAATCAAAATATATTTTTATAAATATTTTTATTTGAAAATTGCCAATTTCCATTTTTTACAGTTTAGCAGTATTTTTTTCGTCATGCTGCAAAGAAACATACATTCGTATATTTAATTCACTTCATGTATTAGTATTAGCTGAGCGCCCCGGCTTCGCACGGAAGCTATTTACTTTTATTATTATTTACAAATTATTTAAAGAAGTGCAAACCAGATGGACAAAAGAAAATCATATGTGAAGTTTCCAGATCCTTCTGATCTTAACACAATTTTTAAGCTATTGCATAGCTTCTATCGCGGGCTTTGAGGCGACCGAATCAAGAAATTTTTAAACGTTTGTTTTCGTTTTTGAAACGAAAAAACCTGGAAAGAATCTGTCAAAAATCTGTCATTTCTTTTTAAAACGAAAAAACCTGGAACTATGTTTGTTTCTTAAGTCTTTTGTTTTTTGAAGTGAAAACTTCTTTTTTGCATAGTCTATGTATGATGACTATACAGTGTTGCCGCTTTGGAAATTTTTAAAATTTGCAGTGTTACCACTTTTCCCGGAAAACTTTGCGGGTTTTTGAGGGGATTTTTTTAACATTTTTGGGAATTGCCGTCCAGTGCTGCCACCTTTTCCTGGAAATTTTTCCGGGATTTCTGTTTTTTAGGGGATTTTTATCTATATAATGTGTGTTTGTTTGTTTGTTTGTTTGTTTGTTTTTTTGTTTGTTTGTTTGTTTGTTCCTTATAGGAGACCAAACTCTTCCTGAAATTTAACAGTATTTAACTGGAACTCTCGGATAAATTATAGGCTATATGAAGTTTTGATTGGACAAAGAGGCGTGGCACCGCCCATATAACCAAAAAATTTAAATCGCCATATTTGGGGCATTTTTTGACCTACGTCGATGATAATTGGTACATATGGTATTGGCATAATTTGGAAAAATAAAAATCGTAATATAGTCTTAACTACTAGACCGATCGTCATTAAATTTTCACAATAGGATATATAATTTTAATTTTATTTTATAACGAGGGGGTAGCGAAGCACACCGGGATAAGCTAGTATATGTATATAAAAGGAAGTCGTGTTAGTTACACTATTTATAACTCGAGAACAGCTAAACATATATGGCTGAAAATTGGTGGGCAGGTAGCTTAGAACCAGTAGAAGGACATAGGATACTAAGGTAAGGCACTTTTCACCTGGGGGGACTAGGGTGCCCTTCTTTGTATGGGGCACTTCCCGTATAGCTAGAAAACTGAAATTGAAATTGCATAAGTTGATAAAAAAATGCTGTGCAATAGCTTTACCGCGGCAGTCCACGAGTGCCACGCGTCTTTTTTTTAAATTTTTGATATTATATATTCTTATTTCAGTACTCAAGTGTCGTCATTATAGACTTATAAAAGTTGTAAATAGATACACACATACATAAAATTCTTGTTCGTCCTTTGAAGACCTTTTTTCTCTAATTCATTTTTGCCATCGTTTACTTTTCCGCCAAGTAACTTAAAATTTTTGTTTCAATCTGCTAAAATTGAAATTCTAAATATTACACATGAATTCTTTGCCTTACAGCTCTGGTAGTTTGTATTGAAGCATTGTTGTGTTGGTAGAACCACGTTGTGTGTCTAAATATTCTTTTTAATTGTAGAAATGGTGCTCCTAAAACCATTTTTTACGCTGCTACAGTCCTTTTCGCCATTTTAAATATTAAATGCCTGTTTCCGTAAATAGAATCCACAGTTTCATTCTTATTAATATTTAGAAAATAAAAATTTTATATTTATTCTTATTTCCATTCAATGAAAATCTAAGAAAGAAATTTTTTTTCGCATTAAGTGTTTTACTTCGCCGACGATTCTGCTAACCGACAAAGGAGTTTAATAAAAGGCAAATTCATAACAGGTAAATTTAATACTACAACAAGTACAACATTACAACAACATTTGACATATCGGCCCCCATGCCTGCATGTACAGATCAGCTGTGTTTTGAGTTTAATGTTCTGGAATAGTACCAATCGCTGTCGCAACAGTTTTTTTAATACAATAACAACAATTAATTAGAGCTCAAACCCAGGACCTAAGTCAATATTTACTAAGTAGTCAACGCGCTAACCACTTCAGCCAAATGAAGTTAGTAGGTGGTTTCTTGGCATTAAAAATGAAAAGCCTTTGTCCTACTTCAAGTCCTGCTGATTAAATGAATTTTTCTCCTCGGATTTTAAATTGAAAATATATTTATATCCTTCTTATATCCTTCGTATTATAAATCTGAAAGTTTCTAAGTGTGTATATGTTTTTTCCACTATATAAAGATACCCAGCAAAAAGTTATTATGCTTCTGGAAGCAGTAACAAAATTTCATGCTTTCGAGATGCGCAGTTTTTAAGCGCTTCCCAGGCTGCACAAAATGAAGGCAGAGAGATCGCTCAACTTAGTTTTAAGTACGTTGAAGTTGGTCGGCTATTTACATTTAATTGACACGAATAATAGAGTAAACAGCGAATGGAAGATAAAATTTTATTTAGATACTCTCATCCTCTCTCTCTTATTTATTTAAAATTGTGTATTTGCCTACCGATGCATTATGGATTTTAGTAGATGACGCATTAAACCGAAAGCATAGTTCAGGTAATTCAAACATGATTTTAGCGCATTTTGGATGATTAGAAAAAAGCGCTGATTTATGTAAAAAATAAGAGCTCCAAAGTGAGACATCGCGAACAAAAATCATGCATGTTCGAAGCGCTTTTCGCAGCAGGAGGCAGAACAACAACAATCATCTCTCCCTTACAATCCTGCTTCAGCCGAAGCAGTAGTTTTTGCTGGGTAGTTTATGATACAAATTAAAATATAGGGCACTTTTTAAAGGACAAAAACGGGACAATTTAGTATTTTTGCAACATTTTGTATTTAAAAAAATTTTTTTTTACATTATCATACAGTACATTTTCTGAGGGATAAAATGGTCCTTTTTTCTTTGGTACTTTTTGCTTTTGGTACTATATGCTTTTGGTACTTTTTGTTTTTTCTATTATATTATATGATATACCGACAGTTTGAGCCTTCAATAACATGTTACGTGCATGAAGTCAAGGGTAAAAGCTGGCATATAAATAAGTTTTAACTAAAAATCTAATATTTTATGTAAGTGGTTTCTGGAATGAAAAACCTAATTTCAGGACGGTAAAGAAAACTGGGATTCTTTTCCTAGAAAACTAGACTTCAAAAGCCTTATTGAGAAACGATTACTAAAGTTCAGGTTAGTTTAATTTGCAAATTTGGTATAGAAAACCTGTTTACGTGTGTGCTTCATCTTTATAAAGCGTTTATGAATAAAGCTGACAAAAAGCTGCTATTAAAACGGGTACCCATTTGCGAATCAAATTACTAGATGCAAACTCGTACATACATTTAGAGTAGAAGATGGCCTTAAATCTTGCGTTAAACAAAATCATTTATGACACAAATTATATAGTTTAGATAAATTTCAAATTTCAATGTCTTCATTACCTAAGTGTATGTGTATGTATGCATATAAATTTAATGATTATAATTCTATTCAGATATAATAATAATTATTATTTACATATAATATTAAATATGGTTTAAATTGTTTGTTTGCATTTTAAAAATATCCAACAACTTACCAAACTTGTCAGCACATAAAAGAAAAAAATCCAGTATTGAGAAATAATCCAAAACGAGTAGAGAAAACTCAAACAAGTGGCGTACAAAAGTTGAATGAATCAATAAATAGATGGATGTTTAAAGGAGGAGTGATTGGAGTGCAGTATTTGTCAATTATGTGCGGTTACAGAGCTCGCCACTTTATATTTTTCCCCTTTCAGCCTTGCTGTTGTTTTGGCAAAAAATTTTTAAATTTGTTGTCAATTTGCTAAATAATAATAATAATGACGTTGATTTTATTGTTCATTTTTCTTTTTCATTTTTTTTTTATATGTATTTATTTTGTAATTTTTATGTTTATTTTTTTAAACTGTCACATACTTTGTTGTACTTTTTTCGAATGAAATTTTAACTGAAATGCTAGAAATAAATGAAAATAAAATTTATAAGTAATTTTATTAATATTTAATAAATTTTCTACTAAATTTATACAATTTACAAAATATTTTATTGGAAAAAATTTTTTATTTTGTTTTTCTGTTTTTTGTAATTTGCTTAAATTCATTAAATTTTATATGAAATATTTGTGATTCATATGAAAACTAAGGCCACAATATTTAATTAATGTTTCTTTCTTTCTGTTGGATTTATTTAAATATTATTTGGGTGAATGCATTTAATTTAGACAAAATATTAGTATATTAATACAGAAAGATATGCATCAATATGATGAAAAAATTTTTTGGCAAATTAAAAAAAAAAAAAAGATAATAGAATATTTTATCCTAATTTCTTCGATCTTTCAATTGTTATATCCGTCTGTATTTCTTCAAGCAAAAGATCCACTTATTTTGTTTTTTATAAAAAATTATTAATTAACAAATTTAATTTTTTTTTTCGCTACCAACAATGGGTAGCTTCTTCAGAGATATATTTATAATGCAAAAGTAACGTTCAACGTTAAAATCTTTTGCTGGAAGAAATACAGACGGATAGAATAATTAGAATAGAAATGTTTTTATTTTGGTTTAAGATTATATTCAATGCAAATATAGTAACTGCGGCATTAGTTCAAGGCTAAAATGTTTTTTTTTTATTTTAAATCAACAAAGTAAAAGAAAACAGGTAAACACTTCTACGCTAGCATCGCTCTATACCAAATACAAAATCAAATTGTTCAGCCAGTTGTGAGCCAAGTCGCAATGGACATGCAATCACCGTAGGACACAACTGGAATTAAGAAGATAAACTTCAAACAATTTTTAGCAGGGACGTAACAATTATAAGATAAACGACAAAAAACTCATTTTTAACCATTAATATTGATGAATTTATAAAAAGGTTATTATTAACCATTTTTATAAGATATATTTTATTTTGGTCATCGCAACCAATTTTAGTGAGTGTTTTGTTTTTTTGGTTATAAATAACCATTATATCAACCAAAAAAATTTGTTGGTTTCAACTAAGCATTATTTCAACCAAAAAGATTCTTTGGTTAGAAATAACCAATAAAAAATAAAATGAATTTTTTTGGTTATCAGGCATAAAATTTATAATAAAAAAATAATTCATAAAATTTTAGTGGGAATATTTCTCCCATTGAAAATGTTGAATAGGGATTTCTAGATCCATTAAAATCATTATTAAAATTGCAATTGCCTGTATGTAACCTTTATTAGGTTTTGTGTAATGGTTTTAAAATATAAAAAAAACTTACATCGCCTTACATCGCAACAGATTTCCAGAGGCCAGGCCATTCCTTATATGGTCGAATTGAATGAAAAAATAGACATAAGTCTTGGAGTTCATTTATTAAAATATTTGTTTAACTTAACAAACATAAGCGATCTTAAGGAATCATCTGAAAGGTTGCATTTAAGATCACTTAGTACTAACCTTAATGCTGAGAATGCGCGCTCGACAGTAACTCCCAAATTCTAAAAATTACCTGAAACTACTGGAACGCAAAAAAAACACAATTTTAAGTACAAACATTTCAATAGTGCTAACTTATCACTTTTAAAGCTAAGATTGCGATTTTAATCGTTTACGAATTTGTTGAGTTGTGTCATCAATGATAACCAAAACAAAGAAATTATTTTTTATAATTGTTATTTCTAACCAAAAAATCTTTTTTGTTAAGAAAATGGTTATTTAAAATAATTTTTTTTTGGTTGATATAATGGTTACTTATAACCAAAAAAAAAATATTTCTCACTTTAATTGGTTACGATAACCAATATAATATATATGCAGTGATAATGGTTAAAAATGCCCAATATTATATAAAAAACAATTTCTTGTGACCTTTTTATCAGAAATAAAAAAATAACAATTAAATTCGGTCCCTGATTTTTAGACTTCTTTCGTTTAAGTCGTTTGTTCCGCACAAAAAATGCTACATTTAAAATCCATTGAGTTGCTCATAAAAGTATTAAAATTTTGTATCTGGAATTAATTAAGCAAGGATTGTTTTCTGATCATTTCATCTACCATTTTATTATACTTAATATTATAAATATTAAAGTTTATATGGTTGCATGTTTGCATGATTGTTCCACTATAACGCAAAAACCACTCAATGTATTTGAATGATTTGTGACCCCAAGCTAAAATATAGGGTAGTTTTTTAGGGGTAAATAACAGACAAATTAGTATTTTTATTCATTTTTATTTTTGTACCGATATTTTATAATTTTTTTTTATAAAATAACATACTTTCTAAGAAATAAAAATAAAAAAAAAATATATATAAAAGGTACTTTTTTTACTTAAGGTACTTTTTTATTGTTGGTACTTTTTCTCTTGAGAAGTTCTTTTCATGTATTTGGATGAATTTTCGTAGACGGATAGCATATGGCCGAGCTTATGACAAATACTACGTTTTAATGTGTAACGACAGCGATGTATAGGTTGTTTTAAATCTGAATTAAAAAATAAATTGGTACTTTTGGTACTCTTTTGCTTATGGTACTTTTTTGCTTTCGATAGTGTTTATACTTTTAGTACGTTTTCTTTTGATAAATTCTCTTAATTGCAGACGAATAGCATGTGACCCTTATTAAAAGGTATAGTACGTTTCAAAGGCTAAAAAAAGGACAAAGAGTTAGCTTATAAAAAACTTGTACTTTTGGTTTTCGTTTACTTATGGTACCTTTTACGTTTGGTGCTTTTTTACTATTTTTCTTAAGAAACTCTCTCAATGGATTGTGACAAAATTCGGTAGACGAATAGCATGTGATCCAGATTCAAATACATAGTACGTTTTAAGGTATAAAAGAGGACAATTAGGTAGTTTAGGTACTTTTTAATTTTTTACTAATATTTTATAAATTTTTTATAAAAATAACATGCTTTATGCTTGCTGAAATTAAAAAAATCGATTGTGACAAAATTCGGTAGACGAATAGCATGTGATCCAAATTCAAATACATAGTACGTTTTAAGGTGTAAAAGAGGACAATTAGGTAGTTTAGGTACTTTTTAATTTTTTACTAATATTTTATAAATTTTTTATAAAAATAACATGCTTTATGCTTGTTGAAATTAAAAAAATTGGTACCTTGGGTACTTTTTATGGTAAAAAATTTTTTATGGTACTGTTTTCACTTTTCGTGGTTTTTTGTTTTTAGTAGGTTTTCCTTTGAGAAATTCTCTAAATGGATTTTTATGAAATTAAGTAGACGGATGGCATGTGGCTCTGATTAAAATATACATATTATACTTTTAAAGGACAAATTGGCAGTTTTGGTGCTTTTTGATTTTAACTAAATGTTTTACATTAAAATGCAGTGTAATATCTGGGGGTAAAATAAGGAAAAGCTGGTACTTTTTGAACTTTTTGTTTATTTCACAATTTTTTCACATTAACATACTTTATGTGGAGTAAAATAAGAAAAAGTTGGTACGTTTGGTGGCTATTTTTTAATCTTCGATAAAAGCTAGAATTATTTATCATTTTCATTCATTTAGTAAAATACTGAACCCAATGCAAAATAATAATGGGTTTTTGCAAAAGTATCCCAGGATATACAAAATATCTGAATTCCATTTCTGTTGGAAAATTGGTTGAATAGTTGATAATAATTCCCAATTAGTATCCACTAGAGTTGTCAACCGATTAAGAATAATTCGATAAATCGGTCAAACAAAACCAAACTATTGTTCGAATAATTTTTAAATGCCTATTTTCGAATAACGAATAAATCGATTAATTAATGTCAATTACGAGTAATCTAAAAAATTTTTTCAGTTTGAAATGCATACGTAAAATTTTTTAAATTTGTTTGTACACACAAAAAATGTTGTTGGTTAATCTAACCAATTTTAGTGGTTAATAAACTGTTAAATTAACCATGTCACAGCAGTAACTAAACTACTTGTGTAAATTGTTTTCGGAATTTACATACATAAACATAAAAATACTCAGTTGAGCTGTTATCTTATTTTCAATTTCAGATGTGTGTTTGTTTTTCAACAAAAACAGCAACGACAACAACATGCTTGTTGATAAGCAATCATACGAATTGTGTTACAATTATACTTTGTTACCCTCTTTTTACTGTAGCTCGTTAACAGTCGTATTGTGTGTATTAATATGACACAAAAAGTTGGTCGGACCCACACACAATCTTAAGATACAAACATCTTTGTATTTGCTTTTATTTGTTTATGTTAATATTCTACTGTGGCTGACTTGTCTAAGGCGACGTGTTACCATCATGTTAGTTCTATGTTCAGTACCAACAGGGCTCAAAAATAAATTTGGAAATTAAATGAGTAAGTAAAAAATTTAAGGTGTAATTCATAAATGATTATTAAAGTTATTGTGACGTTAATGTACGAATTTTGTATGAGAAACCCGGTTTTAATGTGCACATTAACTTTTTGAATCGTTTATGAATTACACCTTTAATATAGTAGTTTTAAATATTAAAAATATCAAGTCATTGCGTTCCACATTGCGTTCCAGGATAAAATATGTGTGCAATAATAAAAAACTGTAACGAAACCATAAAAAGTGTTCAGTTACCATAACTTTTGTAAAATATTGTCATTTTATAATTTTTATTAGTTGTTTTTACTATTTTCATTAGTTGGTGCAATTCTAACCAACAAAATTGGTTAGATCTACGCCAATTTTTTTTTTTGTGTGTTGTCAGACGAACGGTTAGGGAGTTAAATATATTACCGGCCAATTTACCAGTCAGGAAGCTTGAAAAATTGCCGGTCAGATGACCGGTTAGGAAATCAGAAATATAATTGGTCATTTTACCGGTCTAAAATGTTGAAATGTGACCCGTCAGTTGAAGCACAGCCGCGAATAACGTTGTAAGTGACAAATTGCAAAATGTTCAGGAGAGTAAAAAAACATTTTTCAAAGGCAAAATTATATATTTTTTAAATTTTTTTTTACCTTCTCAAAAATGATAATAATAAAAACTTATATTCAAAAAATCAAGAAATTTTAATTTGAAATTACATGTTAATTTACTGTTTAAAAATTTTTTTAGTGGAAAAACGTTTTATATCCAAAGCGCGATGTCAGTTAAAACGTTATTCCACTACAGCAAGCATCATGGAAAATGGCTTTTAAAACGTTATTCCACGTTGCAAAATGTTATTGTCGCAAAGAAAACATTCCTATTAAAGACAATTTTGTTTAATTGATTTATATTCTTTAAATAAAGGATAAATTATAAAATTTTATATATTTATAACAAATAAAAACTAATTCAACATCAAAACAAAAATTTGTATCAAGAAAATTAAATTCGAAAATTAATTCGATTAAAGACGATAAAAAACCTGTTTGTTCATTGTATTTTTTTTTTTTTCATACAAATTTTATTTATTTGTTGCGGGTTAGCAATATCTAGATATATATTTCGTTGGTAGCTATACCAATTCATCAGTAGATGTTTTACCCTTTATGTTTAAAAAAATTTCAAAGCTCATCTATTTATACAAAAACTTACAAATATATTTTTGTGAATTACAAAGCATAAAAATAGCCTTTAAAAAATTTCTCAAACAAAAATTTTTTAAAGGCTATTTTTATGCTTTGTAATTCACAAAAATATATTTGTGAGTTTTTGTATAAATAGATGAGCTTTGAAATTTTTTTAAACATAAAGGGTAAAACATCTACTGATGAATTGGTATAGCTACCAACGAAATATATATCTAGATATTGCTAACCCGCAACAAATAAATAAAATATAAAACATAAATACTTGAGTACATGCTCAAATAAATGTAAAAATTTCATAGAAATGATAAAAATGTTGCTGTATTTGACTTATGCTAATTTTTTTACAAATTAAGTAGCATTGGCAATCACAAACCTATATAACAAATATTAAAATAAAAAATAAAATGTTGCGGACTTAAAACGTTTTTCCATGTACCTGCTCTGGAGCGTTTTTTTTAGGTATACTTTTATTTTTTCTTGTTATATACGCATTTCCACTATTTCTCAACCTTATAATTTTGTTGTCTTTCCAATTTTAAACATCAACTTTCCTTTTTGTGCCTCTGTTCCACTTATCAATTACTTTCGATAATTCCGTTCGCATCATTTTGAATGTAACTTACAACGTTCTTCCACTGAATGTCTTTTTATAATTGCATTTCGATAGCGATAAGGAGCATAATTTTGGCTAATTTGGTGTTTGAGTAATGTAAGAGAGTAATGTTAACGGTAATATGCAAAAAAACATGTTTTGCAAAAAATGGCATTTGAAACGTTATTCGCGGCTGTGCTTCAGTTGACTAGTCAGAAATTTTGAAATATGACCACACAAATGACCGTTCAGAAATTTGAAATATGACCAGCCAGATGACCGGTTGTGTGGAAATCTTTTAGGTTTTTGCGGGTCAATTATGTACATAAAAGAAAATCTTCCAAAATTACTAATGAAATTAATGAAAAGAAATTAAATTAATTAAGTTAAGATTCTGCATTAAAGTGTGCACTTTTTTTCAGGCAATTCAAAAATGAAATTAAATGAGTAATAATTAATTAAAACCATATGAAGCAAATGCATTGATTAATTCTATATTCATAATGATAATATTAGGCCGTAAAGAAACCAATTTGTTTAAAATAATTTTTCATTTTTCAATAGACAACAAACGTATACGCAATGTGTAATTAATTGTGAAATTCATCATACGCCCAAGGTTAAATTGACACGAGTTAACCCATAAATAGTTTATATGTTTAATTCTATGCAATTAATTGTAAGCATTGTTTAAAATTTTAAGATTTGCAATTCACGATTAAATGTGTTAGTTTCGAACGATGAAGGTTTTAATCGATTAAACTAAATTTTATATATATTTTATTAATTTTATATTTACTATGTATTTAGTAATCTCAGTTATTACATTTTTAAGTTTTTTTATGTATTAATAATTTTATTAATTTTTTGTTAACAATAATATTAACTATTTTATTTTTAAGTTTTTATTATATATGCATTTTTGTGTTAAAAAGTAACATTTATTTTTTGTCAATAAATAATTTTTAGTCATTTTTTTATTCGTTGTTCTCATCGATTAATCGAAGAATTTCTTAGCTTTAATCATTTGATCGAACGAACAAAAAGAAATATTTGAACTATTCGAACAAAGATGAAAGGCGAATAATTGACAGCTCTAGTATCCACCTTTAAAAGAGGTAAAAACAAACCAACGAACACTGATGAGAGGTGTTGTGGCCTTGAAATAGGTATACTTAACTTAATCCATTGTTTAGAAAAAAAAATTTTATTCAAATATGGAAAAGTATCTTTCAATCATATATTATCAAATGTCACTGTAGACTAACAATCTTTTTCTTCGATGTTTATTTTAGTTTCTACGGACACTTATTAATTATGTATTAGTATTGATTTCACGCATTTTTTTTTAACTCGAATTTTTAATATTAAATTTTTACGCCTTTTAATGCGATTAAATAAATTTGTATGTTTTTGTTCATGTTTTAATAAATTAGTAATTTTTTATTTTCACACCAAAATTAAATTATAATTTATAGTTTTTAAATATATTTAATTGATTTAGTAAAGAGGAATTTTCCAAACTAATGAAGTGGTAAGAAAAAAATATATTTTATAATTTGCCGCTGAATAGTTGCGTAAATAAAGTGGTTACAAAAAAATAACAAGAAAATTACAAAAATCTAAATTTAAAAACAAATTAAGATGGTTTTCTATTACTTCCTATATCTCCATTTCAAATAAAAGGGCTTCCGAACCGTCCAAGATGTACAAGGAAGCTTCACTTAAAGTAATGATATTGTAGTTCATTTCCTTGCTATATGGTATGTGATATTGCTAAACAATTCTAATTCTCTGCAGATGTTGCTACTAAACCGCTGATCTATTGTCTAGAATGAGGATGGAGGAGTTGAAAACATTTTAAAAAAAGTATAAATCTAACCACCACAACACTAATACACCTTGTCAGTTAATATAAGTACTAATTTCGTAATTTCTTACATTCACAAAGTTAATATTGGAAACGTTAATTCTTGGAAAAGCTTTCAATATAAGTGAAAACTTACAATTTGTTCAAAGCATAATTTCGTACAGGAAAACAAAAACTCGTTTTGAGGATCTTCCAAAACCTTAATTAGTGAAGAGCTTTAAAATTTCTTCAGATTGCTCAAATATTATACATTCACTCAATCCAAATTTAAAGCTCTTTTATCACAAATTGCTCAACTCAAAATTCAAAGGTTGTGCTTGTCTTCATCAATCCATAACAGAATTAACAAATAACTTTGTAATTAATGGAAAGTTAAAAGAGTTTTTTTTTTATCTGCAGTTAAATAATTTGTATTAATTGTATTGTATTAATTTATTACGTTTAGTTTTTCATTCATGATAATCACACTTGCAGACAAGTCTTTAGTATTATTTTTTCATACAATCAAAATTTCCTTGACACCTTTTTCTACAATTCTAAACAAAGCGCAAAAAATGTACATAAAAAACATCACCTTTAAACTTCAATTGTTGCTTTAAACAGAAAAAAATTTTTAAATAATTTTTTTTTTTTTTTTTTTGTTTATTAAAGTTTTTCAAATTACAAACTAAATTTCAACTTAAATTTCAATTTGTTTTTGCAAGTTTTGCAACACCAAAAACGGTTATAAGAAATAAAAATTTAATTGAACAATTTTTAGGTGGTGAACAATAAAATTTGGGTTTTTCAAAAAATTCAATTTCGTTTGCCAATTTTTTTTTTTCTATTATTTATTTAATTAAATGTTCTTTCAACTTTTGACACCACATACAAACATACATCCAAAATAATAGCAATAATAAAGAGACAAATATTTGTATACAACGAAACTGAATGTAAGAAAAAAAAAAACTAATAAATTTATTATAAAATTTGTTTAACTTTACAAAAGCAGTGAATTGCCAGTATGAGAAATACATAAATCTGATTGCAAGAACGAGGGCTGTATCAAATTTGACTTTAGCTAATAAGATACAGATATATATATGCAGCTATCGATGGTTTCTGGAGAAATGGGTAATTAGTGAGTACATGTGGTAACCATCACTTCAAAAATCACTGGGAAAGTTGTAGGTTAAATTGGTTATGTTCAATCTGTACTATTGAAAGGTTGAACTTCGGAAAACCAATGTGATGCCTCTTGTGTTGTAGCTAAGCCTGCATCGCTAGTACTGTATGGTCATGGAAAGAGTAGGGCCACTATAGCTAAGTCTAGTCTCTTGTTGACTGACAGTAGCTTCCCTATGAATTAAAGCTAAACACGACTACACGACAACATACTCCAAAACAACACAATCTAAAAAAGGTACATAGAAAAAGTTAAACAACAAGAACTATTTAAAATTCAATTATTGGTATGAGATAGTAACAACTCAACAGAATAATTTAAAAATATTTTTAATTTTTCAAAGTAATTGGTCAAGTGGAAATTTTGAAAAAATTTTGCCAACAGTGTTGTAATTAAAAATAAAACCAATGAAAATAATTGTTGATTCAATTAAAATATTTGTTGATTCAATTAAAATAGTTGTTGATTCAATTAAAACATTAATTAAAAATAATATAGTTTTTTCCCAATACACACTTAATTGAAACCTGAAAATTATATGTGTCCTGGTCTATGAAAAGGGACCTTACGTGTCAAAAAATCATTTTTCACTTTCTTGTCGATTCTTATAGTGTTTGCGACGCTCTTTCACGTGGTGAAGTCCGAAAAATCATAATTTGTTTCAAAGCTTACTAAAAGTGAAGAGTACTAATACGAAAAATACTGTTATTCTTTCACTTCAATTGCTGTTTTCTCGAAAATTTGTTTTCGCACCTAAGGTCCCTTTTCTTTGACCAGGTCACATACAATGTTATTTTCTTTAAGGAAAGATAATTAATTACCTCTTAAAAAAACCAGTTTTCTTTCGAAACAAGCACGCAATAGCTGACTATCACTATACTTTTTGCTGGCACTGTGCATAAGCACAACTATACATCACGACATTGCTTACAAATTTTTTTCGTACTACATCTGATTATTCGTTAACCGTTATACATACATACATAAATGTTAAGTTAAGCTTTGTGTTTTTTTTTTCCAGAAGCTGGTTAAGCCTTCTTTTTTGAATGCTGTCACTGTGATTATCTTTGTTATTTTTTTATACATACTCATTATTACAACACAATCATACTAGAGGCATTAGGCTGGTTCCCTATAGACAAAAATCATTCAATTTATTCACATAATTTTGTTACTAAAGGCCGTGCCGCACTATCCTACACAATCGTACGACTCATTCACAGGAAAATCTTGCAAAAATTTGACCGATTTTAAAAAATCGTTTCAAAATGGTGTTGTAGGTGCCACACTATCATACAAATCTTATGCCAAAACATCTGGTTGACAATAAATACTCCTTTGATCGCATAAAAACTATCATTTTATGAAAATTTTTATAAAATTTTACAAATCGCACGACTTGCCAAAAAATCTGTCACACAGTTGCATTTTTAGTCCACACTACCATACATTTTTAGCACACATGTCATATTTTGCAAATCGCGCGACTTTGTAGGATAGTGCGGCACGGCCTTAAAGAACATTAAGTGATGGTGCAAAGCATTTGAGGTCTCGTTAAATAATAATAATTTATCAATTTGATCATGGTTCAATAACGAAACTCTCCATTAGCAAGGTGCGATTATTAATTATTTTTTTTTTAAACAAACACAACCCGCAAAGCGATTAGCTAAAATATCAAAGATTATGTATTTATTTTCGGACACCCCTTATTAAAAAGCAAAAAATGTGTGAACAAATATAAATTTTATACCCACCCTAAAAAAATTTACAATTCGATTTTAACTACGAAAACTGCTGATTCAATTAATTTCATTGTTGAAGTTCAATTTTACAATTTACAATTACAAAAATTTGCAAAAAATTTTTAGAAAAAATTTGGTATTGACCTCATGAATTAATTGAACCTTGTTTCAAATTTTGATTAAATATATTAATTGAAAATTTTTTTGCAATAATTTTTTCTGCGCATTAACTGCCTTGCCCAAGATGTCGAAGGAATTTTTCTTTCGTACAAATTACATTTAAAACAAAATCAAAATTTTTAAAATTGGTTATGTTTTAAATGTAATTTGTACGAAAGAAAAAATTCGTTCGACATCGTGCGTCACAGGCAGTACATTTTCGAAAGTAAACACAGAAAAAAATATATAATTTTTTTTTTAAATTAACCCTTTAATTAAAAATATAAAAAAAGTTGATTAAATATTTAATTTATTTAATTAAATTTTTAATTATAATAAATAATTTTAGTTAATAAATGTATAAAAATTTAATTGATACTATTAATTTGTTTACTGGTGCAAATTTAATTAAATTTTTAATTGATATCACAAATTTTTTAATTGAAATCAATTTTTATTTTTTTCTGTGAAATGTAGCATTACTTAATCTGAAAATTCTCTGTACTTTTCAACTGATTTGTATTTTTATTATTTGTTGTTGTACTCTTCATACTAAGAGTAACGGCAAATATTTCAAGTGACTACTTATAATAACTTGATACATCGCTGCTTCATGCTTAAAATATAGTTTTATGACTATAAGTTGGTGATAGAACAAAAGAATATGTCTAAAGTTCTTTAGATTGTATAAAAAGCTCTTCATACAACATAGAGACACCCTAATGTGCACACTTTTATAAATAAATGCATACGGAACACACCTTAGCGCCAACAACAAATAAAGATACAAGATAAGAACACAAGTTTCCACAAAAACATATATACTCTCTTACATGTACCTCCTTTAAAGTTTACATCAAAATAAGTACAACAGCAGAAATAATGCAAAGACAAAAGCAGAAAGTCATTGAAAATGTATGTTGATTATCGTAACAGCAACCGCAACTTCTCTTATGACAGTTGCATGTTTTATGGAAACCCAAAAAGTATTCATAAAAAATAACACTTGCTAAATCGCCGTAACATTAAAAATGCGTCATGGTGCCACGACATGATGTCACATATTTAATACACACTTCCTATCAATATGCATGTGCTCCTTTAATGCAGCATCGTAATATCTCACAAAACCCAAATTTTTAATTTACTGAAAAAAAAGTTCCCTTAAACAAAAGGGATAAAAAAAAGTTAAAAAATTGGGCCACCTCTCTCAATTTGCGTCAATCGAATCGAACATGTTTATAACTTATTTTTATACAATTTCCACATTTCAATGGAAGTGAGACCAAGAATCTAAATATTTTTTTCAACATACAAGTAAATGTACACTTTTATTAATAATACTCCCGTGGAAACACAATATAATAACTACAATTGCATAAATCACGTTTTGACTTCTTTTTCGTTTCGTTTAAGTATTTAGCCGGTTTTCTAACATGAGCCACAATTCCTCTAGGCAGTAAATTCATACTTCCGTCTTTACATTTTTTTTGCAATTTTTTTCTCCACAAACTTTAGCGTAATCACATAATAATTTCACTTTCTTTTGGTCTTGAAATAGTTAACACTCTACAGGGGGAAAAATAAGCAAAAATAGCAAATAAGGCGATCTTCGTTTCTTATGCAGACAAGAAAGAGTTGGCTACAACAATAACCTCGCTTAAATGCAATGCAGCAACAAAAACTGTCCAAGCCGTCAGCAAGTTTAGTGTTAGTGTTGTCTTTCTCTATTTGTATGTGTTTCGACAATCAGTATCTGACAGGGATGGAAACAACAGCAAAATAATGAAAAATTTTTAGTAATTCACTGACCATCAATCGCAATGTATATTAATTGTAATATTTTAAATTACTTCGAACTGTTTATTATTAATATTTGTTAATATTTGTACATGCTAAAGTTCATAAATGTTTATAATCAGAGAAATATTAGGTAGACATTGTTAACATATTTCGAGCAACAAAGTAAAAATTTTTTTTTTTTTGTGAAAAAGCATTTGCACATGATAACTGACGAGGTTTAGTGGCTCTTACCGAAAAACAACGTCTGTTTCTATTCAGCTAGTGCTTTTGAGAAATCGCAATGTATTTATGGCTGAGATCCAAGCGATCGTCAGGGATACAAAATCAGTGTCACAGTGACATATTGATGCTAGTCAGGAAGTGTAGGATAGCTTTCAATCTGATTATGGACTTTGCTAAGTTGGGTTCCAGATCATTACAATATTGAGGGAAATAAAACCTCAGTTGAGATGGCAATAATGTACTCAGCAGTACATGAAGAAATTACGGGAGATCGTTTAAATTGCCAATTGTTCACTACTACAGGGAACTCAGTGATTGGGCAATAAATAACACCAATCTTTCCTGGAGGACTGGAGATTATTTTTTTTTCTTTTGTATTTGCTAGGACCAATACTTAGGGATAACCTACTTATGAAGTGCACTGTACCGGAAGTAAGAAAATCGGTTGTGGGAAGGAGGAGAGAGAAAATAGTGTTTGCTAACATTCGATGTAAACATTACCATTCTGAAGGCGACTTGAAAGATCTCAGCGGGGAGTTTATTCCACATACGATCGGTTCGGCTAAATTACGAATTTTCTCTGTATTGCGTCGTGTGATTCACTGGCATATCGACCAAAAAACGAATAAGCTCTTAGTATAGATCGTGTTGTACATAAAAAACTACGGCTTTCGGAAAAAAAAACTGATTTCATTAGAACAACACACACTGTTGCATTAAGGATAAACCAGTGAAACACATCCCACATTGCGACGAAGCTCCAGTGAGCCAATAGAGTTGGACGCTCTACTGTCAGCGATAATATTTTTCACCCTATCTCGTACGCGATCGTGTAACTTCAAAATAGATTTTGAAGCACCGGCCCATACATGGTAACTGTGATTTATTTTTGGTCGGATGAAGGTGTTATAAATATTAAGGAGATCAGAAAGAGTGAAGTATGTCTAACCCCAGCTTAAGAAACCGAGATACATGAAAAATGTGATCATTCTAACGAACATCACATTGGATTATTAAGCCAAGAACATCAAGAGCTTCTGATTTCACAATACGTATACGACCCACAATTACAGATGAAACACCATGTTCGGTCATGCGCAAGCAAAGCACATTGGTTCTTAGGGTCCTTAAAAGCGCTCTTATTTGCAATACCAATGCTTTATAGATTATCAAGAGATCGCGATTAAGCGTATCATTCAGGACCAGTAGATATCAAAGTGGCATTCCGTTTTCTGTAGGATATCCGATGGTGAAGAGTAGCCAGCAACTATTTCGCATATGATCTGTCATTGCACAAGACTGAAACGCCACAGGCTAACAGTGCTGCGCTGATGTTTGTTAAAAACATTAACCAATAAAATTATTTGCTGAATGGAATCACAAAGGATCTAATTGATTTGTACGGTTCACACTACTTTTTCTCTCCTCAATTTAAAATTTGTAATTTAATCGAAAGAATTTTTAATTATTCAGGCATAATTTTATATAATTTAATTTTTATTTACTGCCGCTTTCACGATATCGAAAGAATTTTGAGTTGTTTTTCTTTCGTACAAATACATTTGATACAAAAACAAAATTTTAGAATTTGTTTTTGCTTCAAATGTAATTATAGGAATGAAAACATATGGAAAAATTCTTTCGACATCGTGAAATAGGCCGTTAAATTATTTTTTTATAAGAAAGAAAACTCCAGAAGCTCGTTATAATTGAATAGACAAACAGAATTTAGACAACAACTCTGATAATGAGAATACGGGTTTTCTCGAAACATCATGATATCAGTTCAACCTTTCATACAGTCAAATTTTCCTTGCCACCTTTCAGAGTTTTCTTTCTTACAACAAAATAATTTAACTAAAAATTAAATAATACGAATTTAATAATTAAAATTTCTTTGGATTAAACACCATTCAGTTTGATTAAAAATTTAAAACTTAATTGCTTTTTTTTATGAGAGTAGTTTAATTTTTCCTAGGATCACAATAGCAATTAAAAATGTAATGGATTTTTATCCATTTCTAACTATTAAAAATCTACACTTTCCATCCCTGTAGTATTTGTACTGTAGCTTCACTGAGTATTTAATTTACTATATTTAGCTGAGTAATAAGTATTCCTATTTTATATATTAAACTTAAAAGAATTCCAATATTATCTATTAAAAGTGATCTTTAAAAAAAACTTGATGTCTTATTTTTTTTTTAATTGTATAGATAGTACATTTACTGCTTAACACACGATATCGAACGATGTCGATCGCTTGATTTTTAGACGTAAAAAATCTAGCTTGCGTTCCACTAATAACCGATTTTATTTATTTGTTTAGCTTTTCTTCCAGTAAACAATTAATAAGTTAAATAAAATCGGTTATTAGTGGAACGTAAGCTTGATTTTTTAAGTCTAAAAATCAAGCGATCGACATCGTTCGATATCGTGGGTTAGGCAGTTAAAATATATTAATATTATTTAATACAGTGTCTTAAACTTAAATGGAAAAATTATGTAGGATCTCAATTGCGACCTTCTGATTGTTTCCTGCAAAAATTGAGAACGGTTTTGTAAAATTTAAGCATACGACTCATTGGACATCTAATCAGGTGCAAGAATACGAAAAGAAATTTAATTTACGACAATTCGCCTGGCGACGGCTTAAAGAAATCTGAGAAAGGGGCTTCATTTTCTCAATACTCGTAAAATTGCGAATATCTCGAAAACCGTAACTTTTTTACAGACCTATGTTGGGTTATTCTGATAGAGTATGATCTCGTCTATCGACACAATTCGTTTGGACCACTATTTACGGGACACACTGTATATTCATGTATGTATGTAAATTAGGAAGGACCTCTTATGTATGTCTACATGTATTAAGCAGAAAAAAGTATTAAAAATCTCACTATTTAAGATGTCCGTGATTGAAATTACTTATTAATAATCGTGCAGTTAAGATAAACACTTTTTTATAAAGTTGGGTTTTTTCTACAGTGAGTGTCATAAAATCCACTAATATATTTACAAATGTATGTATGTATGTATGTATTTGCTAAACACAATAACAAACATATTCATGGCTCTATGAGAGAAAATGATATATAAAAATTATCCCAAATAATAGGAAAAATTTACCCAAAGTTTATGTTGAAGTTTGCATTACAAAATTAAGGTTTAGGGCCATTTTTTATTATAGCAATTTTTCATGTCTAACTAATAAAATTTGGACCAAAAACTCGCCTACTAAGAAATTTTTTACACATAAAAATGTTTCAACAATCAATGATTCGTAATAAGTTGCGATAAGAAATCAGTCAAATTTGCATTGGATATTGAAGATTGTAGGGTACCTTTCGGTTACATGCTACCATATATTGAAAAAAAACTCTCACTTGTTATTTAAGTATTTTATACTGGTTTTACTTATTTTTCATTTTATTTGCATCAGTACCGGTCACTTATACTTTAAAAAGTTAGTTTTCTGGTGTTGCATGGCCGAGATTTATGTATGTTTCCTTTTGTAAATTTTTTTTCTCTTCAATTTTACGCTATTGACTTTCGCATATGACTGATAGTATATTGTTTATTTATGTATATGACTCTTTTCATGGGAGATGTAGTCGTGAGTATTTAGCGATTCACGATCAGAAATCTTTTTGCTTTTAAAAGATTTTATTTAAATATTTTTGCAATAACGAAAAAAAAAAAATCTGTTAAAAATAGTTGCAAGAGAAGATTTAAACTTTTTATTAAAAGATTTTTTTAATTGTTAATTATTCCTTAAATATAAAAAAATAAACATACTCGTATTTATTATATAAAATAAGATGCTGTTAAAGTTTCCCTAATACGTAAGAGAGTTAAAAAAAGCCAATAAATATTTAAAAGTACGTCAAAGCGAATGTATGCTTTATCGTCTATGACTGGGCTGTATATTTTACTGCTTTATTAGCTAGAAATATCTCACGTTCTAAAACTCTAATCTAGATACTCTTAATAGAGACAGTGATAGTTGTAATAAATAATAAAGTCTAGCCAGTGGCCTTTCAACTAAGCGACTAGTGATCCTACTGATACAAAAGAGAATAGATTACATTTAAGAATTTTGATTATCGTCCATATTGAAATGAAGTAAGTAGGGTTAATCCTAATATCTCGAGTCACATATCTTGTTCATACAAAACAATATACATACATTAATGCCTGAAGGACTTACTGACGTCCCGAAATATTACATGTTAGGATATATAGTGCTATAAAAGGAGCATATGAATAACCTACGATAATCGATAGTAAATAGTAATACAGCAGTTCCTTCTCAAATGAGTTTCCCCATTAAATTGCACAACTGTTGTTGGCAACAACAACCAAATTTTTATTTAATGCAGGCCTCTTAAAACTTTGCCTCGCTGAAATGATTCATTTTATAGAGAAACAATTTTATATATCTGAGATTATCATTCGCTTAAGTGTGTATTTTTTTGTTTTATAAAAAATTATATGCCAAAATGTTTTTGAAATTAAAATGTAGCAACAATAAAATTGGAAAGAAGTAAAGCTGTATCCACAACAAAGAAAGACAAAACGTTTTTGTCTTTTAAGTCAAAGACACTAGATTGGTGCTAAGCCAAACGGTAATCAGACAGCAATGCGATCATGTATTTCGTATTTTTTCTTTTTTTTTTTCTTTTTTGACTTGTCTTCATTGGCGTGGGTAATTGGCATGCAATTACATATGGCCGAATGTTCTACCAGGATCGAAAAATAATATGTTGATAATCATCGTTTTTTATTAATTATAATTATAAAAAAAGGTCTATATTTTTATAACAGAATGGTTTCATAGCATATCTTAGCTGTTTTAATTGAGGAAAATTTTATATTTTCTTATTAAGTGCCTGTTCGCCGATATCGAAGAAGTTCTTTCTTTCGAGCAATTACATTTGAACCAAAAACAAATTCAAAAATTTTGTTTTTGTATCAAATGTATTTGTCCGAAAGAAAGAACTTCTTCGATATCGGCGAACAGGCAGTAAGTTACTTCTAAAGAAATTTTTATATTTCTGTGGACTTTTGACAAAAGCACTTAAGTCGAGTTATGAAAATTCGCCAAATTTTTTATCATATAACTTTTCAATACGCATCTTTTGGTCTTATCGGCATAGTTCTACGATATGAAGTTCCAGAAATATTGTATACGAAAAATCAACTAGTTTGCATTTGACAAAACATATTTTCTTAAATATATTGAAAAAGTCAAAAAAAAATTTTTAAAAATATTTAACTACTTTTTGACTAAACATCTTATTTTATCTTAATACTATGTGTTTTTTTCTTAAATGCTTTTCACAAAACAACATATTTCGAAATAAGTGCCTTTACGAAAAGCAAATTTTGAAAAACAACTAAGTTTATATTTTGTATCATTATTTATTGGACAAAAGAACATAAGTACAAATAAGTGGTAAGAAATATATTTTTTTCCTCTTAACAATATATCTTATCTCGAGAAAAGTTGAATTCAGTTGTAAAATTTCTTGTAGAAAATAAATTTTAAGAAATTTTTTGCAAAAATCCGAAATTGCAAAAAAAAATTTATAATAAAACAATTTTTTTTTCTTTTTCTTTAAATGTTAACTCACAAAGTTTTGGTCAGCTTTTTAACAGTATTTTTGCTCTCCTAAAAAATTTGAAAAATAGACATAAGTGCTTTTGTCAAAAGTCCACAGATTTAATTATTTTACATGCAAAAAATAATCTATGTTTGCAGTCTTTCAGAATCAATTAAGAAGATAAAAGTGTAAGGAGAACAAAAAAAGTTCGATTAACGGTTAATTTTTACTTTGTTTCTTTGTTTTTTAATCGTACGTTCGCGACCGAAAATATCATTTTATTGTAATATCTTTGCATTAAACGTCAACAGGTGCCTGACATAACACATTTTAATTAAACTCGGTGTCACTTCTGGGTTACAATTAAAAAAATGTTTTTTTTTTAATTGGCAAAATTTCGTACGTTCGCGACCGTAAGTAAATTTTTTTTCATAAACAATGCATTTATTTTCTTAACACGCAAATATACTTTCGTAGATGGGTAAAATATGTGATAAATCGCAAAATGAAAAACAAAAGTGTTATATTAACAAAATTAAAAGCGATTCACAAAAACAAAAATTTTACGTGAAAAAGCTGCTACGTTTTAGCATTAACAAAAAATAAAAAGGTTTTAGAACAAACGCAAGAAAAAGAACGCGCAAAGTAGAAAGAATATCGACCAAAGAAGAAAAATGAAGATCAACAAGAAGAAGAACATTATGGATTGACATTTTACAACTGTGCCCATGACCACATTACTGGAATTATTATAATGTACATTGGAGCAGATACAATTGATGCGATGTCTGTAACTTTACTTGAAAAATTTAATGATATACCGAATATTCCAGGTATCAGAATGATGCATTCGATTTTCTGTTATGAGGACTTTAAATTAAGCATAGCTCTAACGGCCTACTCAATAAAAACCAAAAAATCATAAATATTGTTAAAATTTCATTATTTAATCTTAAATAAAATAGTATACGTTTTGTTATAAGTGTTACTACAAACTTTAAATTGAATATTAAGTTTTTTGAAGATATTTATGGGAAAATGCATGGTGATAATAACAAAAAAAAAACATATGGAAAAATCGTACGGTACTTAAGCGAATTAAACAAAAACCAATAGAGATATTTTATTGTGTAAATAATGGATAGAGACCTACATTAATACACTTTTAAAATTAATTAATCGCTTTTAAATATTCCGGTCCATTTCGCAGATTTTTACATTTCACTACTGTCAGCCAAAGTTGACTTCTATTTTGCGTACGTTCGTGACCACATGTTTATTTTAGCTATGATTATGAAAACTTAAAATCGATGAAATCTATCTTTAGCACCAAACATAGAGCTACCAAAAATGCTATCGAATCGTAAAAAAAATGAAAGAAAAAGTTTTTATCTATATTTTTTGTACATCAAAAGCGTACGAACGTACGTTCGTGACCCCACGAAATGCCCATATATGCAACGAGGTTCGTTTCATTCTCTTTTGTCTTACGCTGTGTATAAAAACCTCGTATGTTGTATCAAACTACATGTTTTTTCTGCAAACAATATTATGGTGTAGTTTGCGTTTGCTTTGCACGATATGGGTTGTCTCATAAGAACTAATGTTTTGTGTGTCGTATTAGTAAAAAAAAAACAGTTCTGTCTTACGGCAGTGTATGTTCAGCTTTTGCAACGTCGATTAGTAGGGAGATATTGATATGCATCTTTTGCACATTCATCTGTGGTTTTTAAATGCATCAATTGCGTTTTTATCAGAGGTTCGCTTAATTTCTTCCCCGCTTAAATTCCTCAAAAATGTGCATCTTAACAGGAGCCTTTAGGCGGCAACAGCTGTAGCTTAATATTTATATTATGATACACTGTGGGAGTACACTTAACAAACGATGAAGTTAAGGGTTCGGCATCTCCCCTGATTGCATCGTTCAGGCAACTCTGTTAAATTTTAAAAATCATACCAACAAAAATAATGTTATGTCGTTATCTTAAATGAAAAACGCCTTAACTAATAAGAAATCAGAAGTCGATTTATCTTCATAAGTTACCTTTAGCATAAATTCAGTTTCTCCAGTAAAATAATGAAAATGTGTTTTGCCTTTCATGTAACGTAATTTTTTGTTTTTTTTTTTTTTTTTTTTTGGAAAATCGCACGAGCTGTTTGCCATCCCAACATATTAATTTGAGAATCGATTTTTAATTATATACAGATATAATTTACAGATTTTCCCCTTTTTCAGATCCAAAATGCATCGTAGCAGTATACCTTCAAAGTCAATGTTTAATAATTCTATATCTTGTTGTACGAATTTATAACCACTTTTTTATATCTGGCCACGTGCGCTACAGCTCAAACTCGCCGCTTTATCTTAACCGACTTGTAAGCATAAATGATCAGATTGTGTCTCAGGATCTTAGAATCTCTTAATAACACTTGTGCATCTCTAGTTATTTTTTTTTAATAATTTTCGTTTAATTTCTCCCAACTTTTCATGATATTGTCCGGATCACATGTGATTTATTATGCACATAAATGTATATGTATGTGTTTACACAGCAAAAAAAACTGTAAAATTGTTTTCTATTAATCTTGTAATTAACTACTTAGGGGATGTGCACATACTATGTAACGCTCCAGGGGGTTAAAGATTTGTTACGGATTGGGAATTTTGCACTGAAAAATTAGTAAAAAGCGTTACGAAGGGGTGGGAGGTGGGGGTATAAAATCTGTGAAAACAGCGTTACGTAATATCGAGTCATAACTGCAAAAATAGCTTAAACGACAAAAACAATTTTAGCTTAAGTGACAAGCCTCTGTCACGAAAAAATACAAAGAATCATTCAATGCACTCTTAAAAAAAATTGATTTTGCTATAAATTCGTAGCGGTTCCGTGTGTGGCCATGAAATTGTAAGATATTATGCAAATGTTGCGAATTATTTCATTTATAACAAAAAAAATTAAAATTGAAAACCACGTCGCACAGTGGGGATTTGTTCATACAAGCTTGGAAAAAACTATAAGGAGTGCTCGTAGAATGTTGAAATTTTTCTCTGACCCTTTGGTTAGGTCAATTAAGAAAAATATAAAGTTTCATCAAAATTGGGCACACCCACCTCCCACCGCCCATAGAACCCGAAATTTATTTTTGGCCCAAACAAAAATCAAATGAAAGTAATTGTAATTCTTGATTTTTCTAAATTCGTTTAAGCAAAATCCGACTAGTGGTTCTTGAGTTATGTTAAACAAATTGACAGGTGGCACCTGGTGGCACTTGAAATTGATTAAAAATGTAAAAACAGATATGAGACAGTGTATTAGTGATTTCGTGATTTCGAACTGTGGGAAAGTATGGCTAAAATTGCAGGTCCAAATGTTTGGAGAAAAAAGGGATTTTTGTTATATGTTCATAAAAATAAACAACAAAAAAAAACTTAAGTCTCTGCAGAGTTTATTTTTTCAATTTTAGTATACTGAAATATCGTACTTTACATAAAAAATAAAAAGAAAAACGTTAGCTCACATAATAAAATAATATTCGTCTTGAAATTCTTAGGTTGAAATTAAGTTGTTTCGGTAAAATATACAAGTACTGAGTTTGAGACGGCTATAAAAAAAAAAAACTAGCAGTCAGATCGGAGTAATTCTTTTTGATTTGATTGTACTATTTAGTCTAAAATTTCAAAATATCACTGCATATTGCATGAAGAGTATGTTGACAATTTGACTTTTTTCCGCGAAATCCCCAGTGTGCGTCGCTTAAGCTATTTTTGCGGTTATGACTCGATATGTGCACAGCTCCTTAAGTATAATCAAAATTTAATTAAACATTTAATATAATTGATTAAACTCTTAATTGTGATTTAAATATTACTATGTTAATAACTGAAAATAAAAAAACAATAATTTAGCCCATTATCTGGTTTACTCGAAAAAGTAACAGCCTGTTCGCCGATATCGAAGAAGTTCTTTCTATCGAACAATTACATTTAAAACAAAACCAAAAGTTTTGTATTTGTTTTTGTTTCAAATGTAATTGTTCGAAAGGAAGAACTTCATCGATATCAGCGAACAGGCACTAAACTTTTTTTGAATAACGTACCTAATTAATGTTATTAAAACTTTAATTGAAGTCTATTAAAAATTTCAATTAAACTTTTAATTAATGCTATTAAAATGTAATCAAATATAAGTTTAATGAAATTAATAAGAAAAAATTTAATTGGTTCTATGCATATTTTTACACGTGCAAATTTAAACAAATTTCTAATTAATACTACAAATTTTTTTTAATTTAAATTTTCTTCAAATTTTTTGTGCTGTGTACGACTGTTTTCTTGGTTTACATATTTGCGCTTGCCTTACTTTTAATATTACGTCTGTTTTTGTCGGGTTTTTCGTATCTTCTTATGCACCACGTTACTGTTGTTGTGGTTGTTATTTTATTACGTGATATAACGTAATACTAACGATGTAATATTGAAGTTGTACGTATTTTCTTTTATATCATATTTTCTTACTTGATATTGTTGGTATTTTTTTTTTTTCTTATTATTATTTTTCTGTTGTCTACTTGTTTTAAGCCTGAATATTGTAAAGTTTTGAATGCTAGTAGTGCTTTTTAGTTGGTTTGTTGTTTGGAATTTTTTTTTTTTTTTTTGTTAATTCCACTACTACTTGTTGTGTTGTGCTTTTTTTTTTGTAATTGTCTTCGCTGCTGCTGCGACTTTTTATTGTTGCTTTTCCTATTGCTATAATAGTTTTGTTGCATTGAATTTTGAATTGCTTTGTTATTATGCCAAGTCCAACGATCAATGTACAGATTATATTACATACGAACGTCATTTGAGGTGTCTTTGTTAACTTTGGTATTTTTTGGGGGCGAATTTATATATATGTACGAGTATGTATATTTATATATGTATGTATGTATGCAGTGACTAATATGGTCGCATGTAACCATAGTTGGATATAAGCAGATGCTAATGCATTTTTATAAATGCATATATGCATATATGTATGTATGTATGTACATACAATATGTTTACATGCATTACTGCATATGTATGTATGTATTTATGTTTATTGTTATTTATGTGAATGACACTCTTTGTAAACACTAATATTATTTCGATTTATATGTATGGCAATACATATATATTTATGTATGTATGTGTCGCCATACATATTTTATGTATGTATGTATGTATTAATTTTAAAATAAACATTTTTCTATATGAGCCGTTTATTTTGAAGGTGGCATAAGTCACTTTTTCAAAAAAAAAACGAGTTAATGGCAACACTAAATACAATATAACGGTATCTTTCCATTTGTAAAAAAAATTGCAATAAAAAAAAGTGACTTATGCCACTTTCAAAATAAACGGCTCATATGTATGTCTGTTCAGATCACCATGTTTGTGTGATTTTACTCGAGCAAGAGATTAAATAGACCTCAGTCTCACTTGGAATCTGATTACTGAGAACAGTATGATTAAGACCTTTAGCAGTTTGTTTGCTGAATATTCGCAATACATCGTTACACATCTTCGAGGCCAGGACAGGATGGAGAGCGATTGTCGATTCCTTTTCTATGTATATCCTTATTCATTTACGCAATTAGATTTGTAAAATGTGCTACAAAATTTCGGCGGTAGCCAACGGTGTAGCTACACAATTTTTCTGGTTGGGGCTTATAGCGCAAAACGTTCACATTAAAATTATAAAAATTATAAAATGCTTTAAAATGTTTTGAAATTTATATAAAACGAATTGCAAAGATCTTAACGATAAATAGATATACGATTATCAAATAGAAGAGGGATAGCACTTCCGAAAACATTTAAGAAAACAACTAAAGTTATTCGTATGGATATGACAAACCTTTTGTCTAAAATGTCTAAAATTTAGGTTGACTTACAACAAACATTATCAACGAAATTCAGGTAAAAGCAGACTTAATCATGATATAAAAATAAATATAAAAAAAACCTGACAAAAACCAAACAGAAATTGTAAAAAAATCCCAAAAATTAACACAAAATAAGCAAATGGAAGGAAATACAGTTAAAAACAAAAGCAACAACAACATTTGTAAAAAAAGGTATGATTAAAAAATAAATATTTAAAAAAATGCAAAAACAAATACAGAAAGCAAAAAAAAAACCACGGCTTTAAATAAACAACAACAAATATTATGTAAATTTTTACAACAAAAGCCCAGAGAAGCTTTCCCTGTATATTTTTGCTCATCGTTTTTTTTTTGTAAAATCGATAATTTCCTCACTTTTTGGACGCACACACATTCATACAAACAAACATTCACAAAAATTTGTCTGGAAATTTTAATTTACATACTTTTTCTTGCTTTTATTCTGAAAGATTGAAAAAAAATTTTAATTTTTCAACATGTTCCATACAGAGTTTCGAAATATTCAGCCTTTTCTGCAATAAAGTTTTAAGTCAAAAATTTTTTATTGTCATTTCATTTTTTTTTTTTAATTGTGTTAAAAATTTCATTAAGACTCTTTAAATATTCTAAGATGCTGATAGAAAAATATAATTTTCTTTGGCCAATTCTAAATTTCAAACTCGTTTTCTGCAGGAAATACCGTTTTTGAGTTATGTATCTATTGCTGTAAAGACTGGATATATTTTTAGATGTTTTTTTCTTAACGAAATGTTTAATAAAGAAATCAAATTGCAATTTTTATTTGTTATTGCTTTGTTTTTGCTGTTCTTTGTTTTTCTAAATGTTAGAACTGCATCCGGCAATATGACATGTTTGTTCGTTCTTATGAGTAATTTAAGTACATATGAAAGGAGAATTGGTTTGAGATATTTTTTTTTTTTTTTTTTTTGTTTTGTGTGCATATTTCTTTAATTATTACTTCATTAAATTTACTTGCTGTTTTTTGTTAAATTATATTCATTTTCAAAACGAACTATAAAGTGATTTTAGGCATATAAAACTATCAAATGGTATAAAAAACAAATGGTTGTTGGCATAAGTATTTACATTTTGAAAAAAGAAATCATTGTTTATAAGATTTCTACAAACTGCTTAGATTTCAGAAAACGAAAGTGAGTACCTACGAGATGAAAGTTACTTAATTCATATCGCATCAACCATGGCTAGCCAGCCAGCAAGCGAATCGGTACTTGTTATAAGAGAACAACAAAATTCTCAATTGGGAACAAAAAAGTAACACAAGTTTTTAAATTTTGCTTCTTAGCGGAATTTAGTGTTTGGTGCAAATGCAAAATATCGTTGTATTTTAACAAAAATTTAGCAACAAAATACAGAGTTGCAGTTAAAAATAATAATATTTTGCATTTACACTTTCGCAAGGCCATTTGCACCGAACACATTAAGAATTTGCAACACTTTTGTGGTGACAAAATAACAAATAAATTTTATGTTCGTCGCTTAACACTTCTGTAAGATCATACACCTATTAAATGAGTTCCAAAACCTTTTTGCTTTGGCAAACTTTAATTGTAACTTTTTCTAAATATGTATCACACATTTTGATCGGTATGGTTGCATTTCCATAATTGTATTCTGATCATTTTTGAGACTGTAAGTCTTCGGATTCCGTTTGCTTTTTAATTTGATTTTACATTAATAGAGTTTTTTAAAGCCATGGGCATTTGCTTACACTGTTTTTATTAACAAAGCTCATATTAAGCTTTTTTATTAACATGCAAAGATTATTTTTCTCACGCTCCTAAAAGTATGCAGGTTTTTTTACTGTTTCCTACAAGTGAAAATAAACCAAAAATTTTTTGTGAATTTCATTTTGAGTTTTAAAAGTGGTTAATTAAACAAACAAAATATTAATTTTTTGTTTTCTTAAGACTCAACTTTCGGAACTGAAAGCACTTTCAATCGGATTTGTGTTCTGTGAAATGTGTTATAATATTTTTTTTTTTTTTAAATTTTTTCAAAAATTTTTAATACATTAGTTTCTGATCAATGGGACATGTGAGATCAAAGTAGCACATATTTTCTTTTTTTAATACTCTCAAAGGATTAACAGCCAGAGGATATTTCTTGAGTAGCTAAAACCATAAAAATGACACCACTCTCCTCAAGAATTAAGATTTTTTTTTTTTTTATTTATGCGCTGAAAAATCACATGATTGCGGTATGGTTGTTACAAAGTTGCACAAAACCTGAAACTCAGTCAAATGTTCATCAATATTAGATTTTCAATAGTGACTCGTTTTAAAATCAATCGTCTTGGCTAACGGAACAGTGGACATGGATTTTGAAAAATTAAAGAAAAGTTCTTGGGCGCCATAAAAATGGCAAAAATTAGAAGTCCCCAAGTGACTTTTAAACTAGAAAAAGAATAGCCCTTTACGCGTAATCAAAAACCTCAAATAAATTTTCTCAGACAGGACATTGTTTTTTGGCACTTTTCTATGCTCGATGGCAGCCGCTGTGTAAAGAAAAATTCATTTCGAAACTTGCAAAGTGATATAAACGATGACTTTTTATTTTCGAAGGCGTTTCTTAATAATTTGATGCAGAAGTTCCAAACTATTTTTTTTTTCCAATCACGAAAAATTAATTGCATTAGAAAAACCTTTTTCTGAAGTTTTTAAAGTCCCACTCAAACACAATCGATTGATTTAAAGAAAATTGTGTACACGATCATGACTGATCAGTGAACACTTGAAGATCTCATACTGAAGTTTTTGAATTTCCGCTTAAACACTCTCGATTGATCGACGAAAATTGTGCTCACGGTGATGACTGATCAGTGAATATTTCCCAAATCTTATGCTGAAGTTTTTAAAATCCCGCTCAAACACAATCGATTGATTAAAGAAAATTGTGCTCACGATCATGTCTGATCAGTGAATAGTTTCCAAATCTCATGCTGAAGTTTTTCCAGTCCAGCACAAACTCACTCGATTGCTTAAATAAAATTGTGCTCACGATCATGTCTGATCAGTGAATAGTTTCCAAATCCAACGATGAATTTTTTAAAGTTCCGCGCAAACACACTATATTGATTGAAGAAAATTGTATTCACGATCATGAGCGATCATTAAACAACAGTACCCAAAGCTAATTCAAAATTTTTTCAAAATTCTGTAATCCTGTGTAATTTATTCCCAAAGTCGTTAAAACTATAATTTTTATTGTCTTCGATAGACATAAAAATTTAGCAAGTTTAAGAAAACATTTCGCTTCTATTATTTCATTGAAATTTGGTAATGGCGATTTCTAAATTTTTTCAATTTAAGCCTAATTTCTACTTGAAGAGATCACAAATTTAAAAAACATGATGTTGTAAAGACACTCTCAAAATATTTAAAGAATTTCCTAAAACTTTTATATCGCATTTTAGGACTAAAATATTTTCACTAAATTTCAGTTTATTTTAATGGCAATAAAAATTGTATTTTTTTTTTAATTATTGTGATTTTTAATTTGCCTCTTTTTTGGGTCACTTAAGCACAAACGTGATCTTCGGATTAAAAAACAAACACAAGTAACACGACAAAACTCAATTCTTTTTTTTTCTTCTTTGTTTTAGTTTTAAAACATTTTTAATTAAATTAACTTTATTTACAAAATGACTAATTTTTTTTATATTTGTTTGTATTACATTAACAGCAACAACAACAAAAAGAAATCACCCACATTTAAAACAAATAATATTTAATGGTGTAAAATTATAATTATTTTGAATTTTTAATTAATCACACGAATTTTGATTTCACATTTTTGCGTCACTTTTTATTTACTTTTTATATTTTGTGCACATTTTTTTTGTATATTTTAAAATTTAATTCCTTCTCTTCTCTTGATTTTTGTTTTCTCAAATGATTTGACTTTTGCCAGTTTCTTTGTTTAATTGGGTTTTTTTTAATCTTTTGTTTTTTATCTCAACAAGTATTAAATTCTCATGGCTTAAAACACAAGAAAAATACAAAAATATATTTAAAATAAAAATCACTAAATATTTCTTAATTTTGGCACCGATGTTACCGTTTTTAAAGTTTAAAGATGGATCAAATATAATCAAGCGAATAAACGAAACTAATTTGATAGAATTTGTAGAAACGGCGTAACAATTTTTTTTTTTTAAGTTTTTTCTTTCAAAGACTTAAAGTTTGTTTTTAATTTTATTTCACGGTTTAAATAAACACTAGCAAAATAATAAAAATTGATTTGGAAATAAGCCTCGTTAAGTAAACTTCATTTATTTAACCGTAACACGTCCGTCGTTCACAATTGTCATGAGTTAACTAAATCGATCTCTTTGCACTTTACTTGTCGTTTAGTTCGATTTTGTCATAATCTTTACAATTTGTTTGTTGTTTTTATGTTCAATTATAAAACAAAAATATGAAAAAACTTTATTAGCTGAACAAAAAGAAGTGAGCGTGCGCAAATGTTTAAATTTATTTTATGTTTTTTTTTTTTTATTTAAATAAATATTAAGTCATATTGTTGGTTATGTCTCGCTTTGTTGCTCTCTCGTTCTCTCTCCAGAGAAAAAGCTTTTAGATTTTTTTGGCTTTGCAAAAAAAAAGCTTTTACGTTAAACAGATATACAACAAAACTTCCATAATTTTTTTTTACAATTGATCGTAAACATTTGTTGTTTTGTAATTTTTTTGCATTTTTCAAGTCACCCCAATGTATTTTGCTTTTTTTTTTTTTCATCTTACTTTTCAACTTCCCGCTCGACTTTTTAGGGTAATCTTTTTGATGTTTGGGTTTCGGGTGTTATGTTTAGTTTTCGAAACATTTAGTACATCTGTAAAGAGGGCCACCCAACGATGACAGATATAAATAAAAATCTTGCAGAAATAAAAATCTTGCAGAGAAGAAACTTCTACATAATAAGAAATTTTCATACTAACGTTTTCTTACAATAAAATTTAGACAATGGAGTGGAGGAATATATGTATGTATTAGTGATGCTACGAATACTGGTATTCGTATTTGATTATTCGACTAAATAGAAAAAAAATATCATTTTACGAGTAATTAGGGGCTGTGCGCATATTACGTTACGCTGTTTTCAGAGATTTTTCACCCCCCCCCCCTTCGTAACGCTTTTTACAAATTTTTCAGTGCAAAATTTCAAATCTGTAACAAATCTCTAACCCCCCTCCCACCTGGAGCGTTACGTAATATGTGCACAGACCCTTACCTCTACAATGATATATAATTGGGGTGTTCACACTGCAGTCATGTCAGTCATATTGTCTTATTATTTTAAAATAGTTTAAAAAAATTTTTGTTGTGCTTCAAGCAAAAAAGTCATATATTAATAAGACTTTATGAGGTTTGTGTACCGTGTGTCATAAACTAACAGTAGAAAGCTTAGTCTTAGTCTTAGTCTCAGCTAAAACTTTTTAGTCGAGCCGGCGATAATATTTACAAGCCGCCGCTACTTATAAATAACACAAGAATAAAAATATGTGTTTTTGTGTAAGTGATCTGCCTGGTAGCTTGCAAACGTCTTTGTCGCCGTTCATAAAAATACTTCAGCTCATGTTACCGGCAACAGCTGCTTTTGTTTATGTTTATATCAGCAAGTTCGTATAGATAAGAAATAATTTGAAATTTTTAATTGATAATGGGCATTTTAGAAGATTTACAGGAAATTTATTACATTTACATTCAAGCCTGAATTCAAACGTATGCGCACTAAACCGACTAAAAATGGAGTGTTGTTAAATGTTTATCAGCTGCACAATTATGACATAGCACCCTAATTTATGACGGAGTGTTCACACTTGTCATATTTTGATGTGCTATTATTTTATGACATATGACTTATAACTACAGTGTGAATACCCCAAATATGTAGTATTATGAATTTTACGCGACCTTCAATAATACACTTTTTATTGTAACCTTTACATTAGTGCCTTCTATACGCTTTTCAAAAGTCCTTATAAACTACAATTTGTGATAGAATATTGTATTTCATACTTAGTGCGTTACATTCATGTTTTTTGTTTTCAAACTCAATTTGATCTATCCAAATGTATGTGAGTATACATATTTACAAGTTGTGTATGTGCAGTGGACACTTGATCATTGATCACAATTTAATTTTACAAATTTTGAACAAACTTGAGAAAAAGGAAATGTGAAAGTATTTTAGTAAAATAACTGAAATATGTTCAGTAGTGGTCTTCAAATTCGGCATCGCAATGTCATAATAATGTTAAATACCAATAGTAGTGTGACAGTTTATTTAAATTTATTGTTACTGACACAAAAAGAGAGATTTTTTCCAATTAAATTTGAAATATTATCTGGCTCCAAACCTTAAAAATTAAAAATTGATATTCGTAGCATCACTAAAATGTCAATGATAAATTATCTGATAGAGGGCAGTCACCGACAACCGATACTTCTCTTCCCTGGTCCACGAAATACCATGTCTCGCACTTACTGTTGTAATACTGTCTTGTGCTTGGCCCAGTCTAAAGGCCATCCTTCACCTAAGTTCGCTACCAGAACTACCCTTAAGTTAAGATCCTTCTATCGGCATAAAGTATCGATTTTTGTCAAATTTAATATACCAATTTTAGAAACGTGCTAAAATATTGAAACAGCTGGAAAGGAAATTATGTTAGTCAAGATAATGCAGTTTCGGTCTCTATGAACAGCTTCAAAGTGTACGCTAGAAATAGATCAAGAGTTCAACTTATACCTATAAATTGTTGCAGACGTAGATATAAGCCACATCCAAAAACAAATTGCTAAATGAATTGACATTCTGGTCTCATAACCTGGAGACTCATAGGGCGATCAATTTAAAATTTATAAAATCAAAGAGTTTATTCACATACAGTCAGTCTCTAAATGTATGATTCTCTTCATGTACAATTGTTTTGCTTATTTTCTTAACCTCTTTTATGCCTAAAAGAAACAAAAAAGTCATTATTATCTATCATTTATGTACTTAAGTACCGTGAAACAGGACCTGATGCACTTAAGTTTTCCCTTCGCGAGAGCACTAATGCCCTCATGGAAATATCTGCTCAGCCATCTTTGCCTATGGATTTGGGCAATAACACATGATATGCTCAATAGTACTTTTTGGTCGCCGTCGCCTTTCAATTCCCGCACATCCCACCAAAAATCTGCTGTTCCTTGCTCTGACCGAGGAAATACTCTCAAAAACTTTCTATTCTTCACCTTTAGTAGATCAGATTTTCTCGAGCCAAGTTTATTCTGCTTCAACAGCAGATTTTAAATTCAGTTCGGTCCCTTAGTATGATGGAATTTAGGCAAGTTCTGCCGCCGATGAAGCAGATTCATAAAGAAATATTGATAATCCCCTATTTGAGCTGTTCAATTAGATTGAGCACTTCTACATCTTCTACATTCATTACATCTAAAGGGTGTTTTTTATAGAGTGACACAATTTTAAATCATAATAAAACAAGGAAATATATTTTAAATGTCAATGAAACGGGCTTTATTATAAATAAAATTTTATGAAATTAATGTTGAAATGTGATATCTGCCATGTGGCCGCCACGGCTGGCGCGTAGAGGGCGCAATCTGGAACACCAATTTTCCAAAACTTCTCGCAGCATTTGCGGCCGTATTTCGCCGATAACTCTTCGAATGTTGATTTCCAGGTGTTCAATTGTTTGTGGCTTATCGACGTAGACAAGTGACTTAACATAACCCCAAAAAAAATAATCTAATGGGGTTAAATCACACGATCTTGGTGGCAAAATAATTGGGCCATTATGTGAAATTATTTTTTCATCAAAAGTTTCTTTGAGTAAATCAATTGTAGCGCCCGCTTCATGATAAGTTTGACGAATAAAACAATTATTTTGATTAAAAATTTCAACAATTTGCACGCGTTTGTCTGACAGTAATTTTTTGATTATAAAACAAAAAGGGTGTTCTGTATTTGATTTTCACATCATTAACGGAAATATTTACAAATTTTTACCATGATTTTTTTACACTAGAATGTTTTTGTGGAATATTATCCATTTTCCCAATCAAAACAAAATGTGATGTGAATACTGATAATAGATTTATAAATGTTCTGCTGAACAGTTGTCATCAAACTTCGATATTAAAAAAACTCATAAGACTTAAAACAATTTTCCAATTCTTGTCGATCGCTTCTCGGGCGGCAGTATACTTCTATAACTAATTTGTTGCGTGCAAAAGATCTCGTTGTCATCTTTAACTATTTTTAAAATTTAAAATGTTGCTTGCATTATATTCCCTTTATGGTTTTTTTTTTCTTCATTTAATTTTTGGTGCTGAACAATAGAAATGCAATCAGCATTTTTAACTTAGAGGACTTATTTTCATTAGTTTTTAGGAAAAACAAAAAATAAATCGAAATGAAATCAATTAACTATTTAATTGTTATAACAACAAAAAAATTAACTTTAATTAGTCAGACTGAAGTTCGTGTTGTAAAATTTTTAATTATTTTTTTTTTTATTTTTACTAAAAAGAAAACTCCAGAAGCTCGTAGTAATTGAACAGACACTGCACGAAAGTTTGAACTGACATCAGGATGTTTCGAGATTTAGTCGCAGTCTACTTAAAAATTAAAAAATATATGCACCTTCACGCTCCTAATTTATTGGCAACCAGTGATCATTACCCAGGGATGAAAGAAACAATAAAACCTTAATTAATTAACCATTAATATAGAAAAAAGCTATTGCATAGCATTTTTTATCAACTTATGCAATTACATTATTACGTTTTGTTTAATAACTCCGTTGTTTTTCTGGCAATACTGTATGTTAATGAAATCAAAATCAATAGCATACTTTAAGGGTTAACATACATTAGGCGATTTAAATACTTAAAAAAACCAAAGACTTAAGAAACAAACTTATGGTGTTTTCTTTTTTACAAAAAAATGGTACATCTCCATGCAGAAAGTGTACTTTGGTGTTCGTTTCTTAAAAATGTTTTGCTCTCTAAAAGGGCAGCGTGTTTGATTCTAAAAAAATCGCCCTCACTAAGGGTAGAAGGCATTGCACTTTTTGCCCCGTAAAAATCGACAGTGTTGATAGTGCCCTCTAAAACTTAGCTGTCAGCTGTTGAAAACTGGGCGTTCCACTTTTTCATAAGTTGTGTTCAGTTCTAGTGAAATAACAAGCTGCATTATTACAAGGTTGGCAATATATTTTATACATGTACCTTTCAATAAGGTGCCATTTTGTGTGTAGAAAAGAAAATATCATTAGTGTCAGGTTTTTTCGTTTCAAAAACAAAAGACTTAAGAAACAAACTTAGTGTCAGGTTTTTTTGTTTCAAAAACAAAAGACTTAAGAAACAAACTTAGTGTCAGGTTTTTCCGTTTCAAAAACAAAAGACTTAAGAAACAAACGTTTGAAAATTTCTTGATTCGGTCGCCTAAAAGCCCGTGATAGAAGCTATGCAATAGTTTAAAAATTAATTGTATTTACAAATTACCCCGTAATGTGGTGGATACTATTATGCTACACTATTAAACGGAAGATTGCAGGTTCGATTCCTGCCAGTAATTAAAAAATAATTATTCTAACATCTAAGGCGACTTAGTGTCATTTTGTATTTAATAAAAATAGCAACAATTTCATTTGTAATGAATAAGTGTTTTTTTTTTTTATTAAACCACATTATTAAGAGTGTTCACTTATCAATCATTATTATTTAACTAACTAATCTAAAAACATTAAATAAAATGTGTTTGATCATAATTTACTATATCACTACTTAGTTTGTGTGTGTATGTGTGTGTCTGTTTAAAATTTATAACTTAATAATGACTAACTGACATTCAAAACTAAGAACAACTGAGTTTATCAAGTTGTTTTCATAAAAATTATATTAACCATGATATTAAAAAAATTAAATGCACAACACAACCAACAATAAGCCGGTTACTCAAAAACTTATTTCAATTTGTTTGTGTTACCACTAAATCGTAAAATAATTGCATTTTAGAGTGCCATCGAAATAAATGGTTATATTTTTATGACTATTCGTCATGTAATCTTCATTTGCTGTTTAATATTGACACTTGTTCTAGTGTTTGGTATTCCAAACAAACAACACCTCAGCCAACCTAAAAATGATTAGAGTTAGCGACCGCCATGCCACCACCATGATTACAATCATCTTTACAAGCAGCTACCAATCAACTATAATTATTAATAGCCACTAAGCAACAGAATTATACCGTCAAGTGCGGCTATAAAAATTAATTATACAGTGTTGGTGTAAAACTTAGCTAAGCTTAGACAAAATTATGGTTTATGGTAGGCTAACATTAATAATTAGCGGCAGGTATAGTACAGTTCGATCAGATGTTATGTTACTTTATGTTACATATTTCGTCATTTCAGTAATATGGATTTGGTCCACTTTAGTCGTGATGGTCAAGTTTTTTTTATCTGAAGCGTAAAGTGAGATGATATGTGACAATCTTATGTACTAATCACCTTTAGGAACGATCGGATAATCCAGTTTATCCGCCAAATGTTGCAGTCCGATAGTGTTTCAAGATTTTACAGCAAAGGAATGCTTAAAAAAAGCCGCCATTTTCACAAAGAGAACATGGCAAGGTCCTCCTCATTAAACTTCTTAGCAAGTGCACTTTTCAAGAAGTAACGTATAATGTCTGCAACGAAAGTGGATTTTTGCCCACGAGCTGTCACCTCAAGAATTGCAGAGCTACTGTAATTATTTTGGGGGCATATTAGCCTCGATATTGAGGAGGTAACCTCGTTCGACTATCTAGTCTTTTCGATTTCAAATAAATTCTGGAGTATCATAACTTTACAAGCTTTCGACGGCACGCCAAACATTTCAGCCGTTTCTTGAGTAGGCCATCGAGTTCCGGATTTGGCCAGTTTGTCATCAACATTGTTTACGAGCATATCGCTGTGCCCTTGTACCCAGAATAATTCCAGACTTGAGTGTCTTGCAATCTCATTTAGAGACATGCGACATCATGACATCTATTATAAATTTCAGTTTGATTTAATACAATAAAATGCTGCTACATTTTACTTCACCGCTGTCGTTATGTATTGCGAAAGAAAAACGAACTTTAATTTGCTAATAAATTTGAAAATCAAGTTTATTACTAATTGAATTATACAAATGTATGGATCTAAAAATTTTTAAACGTACAATTAATATCAAATTAACCAATACTCTGACAACAATTGACTGTGCACTCAAGTTTCTTTCTTCAGCGGCAACATGTTTAGCTACAACACTTTAGCAATGACTCTACATAAGCTGGCAGCAACAGTAGCAATATCTATAGTGTAGTTGCCACTTGTAACGCCACTGTAAATGGCAAAGAAAAAAATCACAACAACACAAATATTGTTTCTTCAACTTTTTCTATTTTTCTTGTATGTTGTTCAAAGTTTTATGCCTGATATTTGTATTTACGAATGCAAATTTTTTGTTCATTTTATTTTCAGAAATGCAGCATCATAATGAATTTGCCAAATTCTTTATAACTTAACTTAGCGCCTAACAACAGCGACAATAATTACAAATGCTGCAACTAACATATGTATTGATGCAAGCAATTGACAAATGTGTGATTATTTTAAGCATTCTCACATTTATGTATATGATTAATCATTAATTTACATATTTGCATCTTCATTGAGCAAAGAGTGTATTCAAGAATGTATGGGCATTAACAAAACAACTGCAAAGTTTAATGCAATGTGTGTGTGTGTGTGTGTGTGTGTGTGTGCCAAACAATAATAATATTAAAATGTTGCACAAAAATCTATGTAGAAGGTTGGTTTTTCATTTATGAACAATTATTTGTTTTATTATTTATAGGCATCATTTAAGTTTGTTAATATTTGTTGGGTATTTAACAAAGTGCAACAACATATGTTTGTTATTTACATGCTAAATTCTTAACAATTTCAATTTGTTTAGAATTATATAATTACTAACAACAATTGCAAGTTGACTTTTTCATATTTAGTGGATTACTAAACCCAAAATTTAAACTTTAAAGGTCATAAGCCAGCTAAACTCAAATGACATGAAATATTTCTTTCAAAACACTTAAAAAAATCCTAATCATAATTAAAGAAAAATTGGAAAACTGTTCGTAATCTAACTGTTCCATGCGTATCCGCCCTGGGGTACGTTTTACATCTTTGTGATATCCACACGTTGATGCTGTGCTTTCTGGGGAAAAGGTTAGCTGTCTTTTCCCGATTTTACTTTTGGCCAATTAACCATAAAATTTATATGTTACTGCCCAATCTCTACAAGAAAAGAGCAACGGATAAGCATATAAGATAGAAAAGAAATAAGGAATCTATATTAAACTAGAAGAAGATGAAAAGGCACCTAAGGTCTCTGCCCAAGACGTAAGTCGATAGAAAGTTGTTAATCCGCAGTGGTTCTCTTTCGGGGCTTGACCAGTAGCCATTCACTGATACCACGGAAGCAGGTAAGACACATGAGAGACCAGCTACCGGGGAGTAGAGACTGTTCCTCTATTGGAATTCACCATATAATGTGATGATGCGAGATTCATATCAGTCCTCTTGGGGATGGATATGCTATTTGGCATACTCCTTCTCCTTGAGGATGGACATGTGGTTAGCCATCGCACTACACTCGTTGCTAACATGAATCCGTGAGCGGTTATTAGTATGGCCTCCTTCGGGAGTACACGTGATGACTGTAATGCTATCAAAAGCTGGAAGACGTGTGTGTTTAACGAGTGATGCTCGTCCATTGCTAGTGGCTGGTTGGACTTCATGACAACCAATGGTAAACCTCTATGTAATATTTCGAAAAAACAGAAGAAGATATTAGATACCTTGAACACTTAAGCATGGTGGTCCATACATAAGAAATTTCTACCTGAAGCGTCCCTCGAAGTCACACTTATGTGCCCACAGGGTGACTCGTACAGAGTCCCACATTAATCTTTAGCACTCTGCTCAATGCTAATGTACACAACAGAGGCCTCCTTCGTCGGTTGGCAGAAACGCCGGCAGTTAATAAAATGCCTTCCCACACAGTTTATGGAAGTTAATGCGTCTACTTAACACCAGAGGTGCTGCAACACTGCTCCAAAAAAAATAAGCATAACGTGCAATAGCAGAGTTGTAAAAGAATTAAGCATTCTTCTATATTTTCACCAACTAACTTCTTGTGAACTTGCGAGCAGTAGCTTGCATGGTTTTATGATAAGAGTACCAATCATCAAAACCGACAAACTTCTGTTCGAATCCTGTTAGACGAAAAGCAATTTTCATCGCAACTTTCGTGTTTTATTTAATTAGGGGTCATCCCCAGAGAGCTGGCTCTAAAAGAAAATAAGAGGTCACCAGACGCTTCAGCGCTCTCCTCACATCAAAAGAAAAAAGGTCAACATCTTTACATGGTCATGAGAAAAACATGTCAATGAGAAATACTCCACAAGAACACACACCGCATAGCAAGGATCTGCACCACCAAATAATTATTTAAAGATGTTATACCTTGACAGCTCTAGATGACAGCGTCATCATTGGAAATTTTTACTTATTATTAGCACACAAACTAAACTAGTTTTTAGTAAAAAAAAATTTTTTTTTGATTGTGAATATTTCCTGTGAAGCACGAAATTCATATTTCCAAACATCAAAGAATTATAAACTGAGTTTCTGTAATAAAATATAATTTTTTTAGTGTAAACTTAACACAAACAGCTTTAATTCAGCGGCTGGCGCCTTTCTGGAGAAGCAAAGAGTTAACGGAGTATATGAACTAAATAAAAAAAAAAAATTTTAAATAAAATTAAAATTTTGGTATGGAGCAACTAAAAGTTCTTTCTCATGTCATTTAATGTGCTGAACTATAAACTGTAATCGGTTTATTTTTTGGCACTGGTTTCCGTGATATGAATTTCAGTTAGAAATGAAACAGTTGCGATCGTATGCGTAACCTTGAAACATTTTAAAAATACTCTTCGCTAATAATAAATAAACTAAACAACTTCAAAGTTAAATACAATTAAACTACAAATTTTCTAAATTTTTAATACCGGTTTAGCTTTTAAGCCTACATTTATAAGATTTGTATGGAATTCAGAAGTATTTTCGCATTTTAAAGCTTAACTATTTAAGCAAATAATTTATTAAATATAATTTAGCAAATCTATTTAAAATACCAATTAATAACAGTTTAGACTCGTCCCTGACAAACGCTTTCAAATACTAGATACAACACGATCTGTGATACCCCTTTGAATTATAAACGAAAGACTTAAGAAACGAACTTGCTGATTATTTTTCCATTTATTAAAAAGATCAAAGCACAACATAATAAAATGCCTCCCATGTTGTTGTTTTTTAAAAAGTTGAACTTATTATATGCCTTCGTGACAACATAATGATACACAAGCATATTCCGCATAAACATATAAATGTAAATAAATAAGTTTTAAGAAGAAAGATACAACTCTTTCATAAATTCATAAAGAAGTCTTCACAGTTAATTAAATTAAATTAAATTAAATTAAATTAATTATAAACAAAACGCATTTGTATAATAAGGAATAAATAAAAAAATATTAAAAAAAATCAATGAACAAACAGGCCAAGTAATTTTGAAAACTGGAACAAACAAAAATAAAAACCGCAAAACTTATTAACAATAACAATACAAAAGTGACCGATTTATTTTTAAGGGGGCTATAATAAATTCAGTATTAAATATACCACAAACAAAAATGTGTTTTATTTTTTTTTTTTTTTTTTTGTTTTCTTAACTAAACAATTCATTGATTAAAGTTCGCATACAAAACAGAAAACAACTCTTTAAAATATTAACTACCTAAACTAAAGCTACACACACATTTACATAAGGGGAATTAACCACCGCTTTAAGTTTCCGAGGACGGTCAATCAACTATGTTTAGTATTTGCTAAAAAAATAAACAACAACAAACATTGTAATAAAAAAAAAAGTTGAACCACAATAAAATCAAAAAGATATTTTTAATTTAAACTAAAAAGAACACGCACATAAAAGTATTTGCGAATCTAGACTTCCCTTTCAAAAATAAACAATACGACTTATAGATGTTTGTATGTCTGTTTGTATAATAAAAATTTAAAACGCCATTTTTATGAAAAGACTGGTAAATCTTAAAAATAATAATAAAGTTTTTAGTCTGGCGAATGGAAACTAAATTAAAGTTATTTCAAAAGCATCACTAATATAAATAAATTTTATATATTCTGTTTTACAAAACACTAAAATAAAACATAAATATATATTTTGAAATTAAAATGTTGTATGCCACCACAGTCAATTGTAGTAAATTGCAGCTAGATAAAAACTCCTTTCAAAAGATAGGAGTTCAAAGTAACTGAGAGCGTGCAAGTTATACTTAAAAGCCTAAAGCAATCATTTTCGGATTAATCATTAACACAATTTTAACTTAAGATTTAGTGTAAAATAAAATTTTATTATTGTGTTAAATTTTAAATGTTATACATGGCTAAGACACCTTATTCTAGCTTAAGTATCATCGCAGCAGGCTCAAGCCAGAGTTCAGTGGCCTAGAAAATTGTTACAGCTGACGTTCCTTTGTATCCTTTTAAATATTAAAACTTTATACCACCTGAATATACTCTATAGTAGTAAAGAGGTATTTACTACATATATACATTAGTATAAGCAACGACCAACACAATCGATCGTCATGTATAAAACAAATTTATAAAATATTAGTACCAAAATAAAAAGTACCAAAAATAAAGTTTTTACCATTTTACCCCTTAAATGGTACCCTATACTTGAGTCTGTGTTAGTTGCTACCTGCCTACCAAATTTTTTTCAAATTCATTAAGAGAATTTCTCAAGGGAAAAGGTACCAAAAAATCAAAAACGGCACTAAAAGTAAAAAGGTACCAAAAGTTCCATTTTTTCTAATATCGAGCCCAAGGAAGAATGTTAATTAATGAACCAAATTTATAAAATATTAGTAAAAAATAAAAAGTACCAAGGCCAACGAGTTGTCCTCTTTTACCCCTTAAAAAGTACCCTATACTTTCATCTGCGACACATGCTACCCAAATTCTCGGAAATCCATTAAAAGAATTTTTCAAGAGAAAAAGTACCAAAAAAATCACAATAGCACCAAAAGTAAAAACAAGTCCTAAAGTACCAAAATTTTCTGATTTCAGCCCCAAGGAAGTATGGTAATTAATAAAAAAAATATAAATTATTAGTACAAAAATAAAAAGTACCAAAACTAATAATTTGTACCTTTTACACCTTAAAAAGTACCCTAAACTTTTTTAATCTGTTTTGGTTGCATCCAAATCGATTAAGAGAATTTCTCAAAGAGAAAATGTATCAAAAATATCAAAAAAGCACCTAATATAAAAAAGGGACCAAAAGAACCAGTTTTTTCTCATTTCAGCCCCAAGGAAGTGTGTTAATAAAAAAAATTTATAAAATATTAACAAAAAAAAATAATAATAAAATCGACAAAAACTAATAGTTTGTACAAAAAAAATTAAATGGCACCAAAAGTAAAAATGTACTATTATTAAAAAATAGTACCAAAAGTAGCAGTTTTTTCTCATTTGAAGGCCGTGAAAAAAACATTAATTCATAAAAAAAGTTATAAAATATTAGTACAAAAATAAAAAGTACTAACATTACCAATTTGTACCTTTGCTAACCCTTAAAAAGTAACCTATACTTTAATCTCTATCACTTGCTATATATCCGTCTATCAAAATTCATCCACACACATTAAAAGATATTTTCAAGAGAAAAAGTACAAAAAAAATCCAAAACAACACTAAAAGTAAAAAAGAGCCATTTTTTTCTTATTTCGGCCCCAAGAATGAAGTTTAGCTAGAAAAAATTCATTTAATTTTAGTACAAAAATAAAAATTATTAAAACTAACAATTTGTACAAAAATATTAAAATGGAACCAAAAGTAAATACGTGCTATTAGTAAAATATGCCCAAAGTACCAGTTTTTTCTCATTTGAAGCCTAAAAAAGTATATTAACTTACACCAAAAATATATTAAATATTAGTACTAATACAAAAAGTTCCAAAGCTAAAAATTTTTGCCTTTTTTTCCATTAAAAAGTACCCTCTACTTTAATTTATGTCACTTGCTATCCGTCTACCAAAATTCATTCAAATTCCTTAAGAGAATTTTCCAAGAGAAAAAGTATAAAAAAATGAAAAAAAGCACAAAATGTTAAAAAAAGTACTATTTAAAAAAATACCAAAAGTACCAGTTTTTTTCCGTTGATCCCCTCTCAAATTAATTTAAAACAAAATTATGAAAACGTTTTGAATTTGTCCCTTTTTTTACCTTTTAAAAAAGTACCATATGTTTCAATCTGTGTCAAATGCTAATCGTCTACCATTCAAATCCATCGATCGGTTTTCCCATTACAGTGAAACAAACACCCAAACATCTCAAAATTCAAGCTTTGCTATTTATATCTAATATTATTAGGAAATTCAATAAAAACCATATTAAAATACAACGATTTTGTTTAGTTGGCCAATAACAATCATTTTGTGAACAATTTGTTACCTTACTGAAAAATAATAATAAACATGACACACACTCTTGTCAGCAAGACACACACACACACTTGTCAACTCATAAAAGAAAAAATATAACAAATTTGACGATTTATATGATTCAGGTCATAGTAATATAAAATGACAAACATATTGTTGTTGAAATTATTCAAAATATTCCAAAACAACAGATTCAAAACTATTTAAATATTTATTCTACTTCCTTTTGGCAAAAGGCAGCAGCAATAAAACTTCGAAATTGTCTTTTAAAACATTTTGCAATAATCACAAGAGACAATAGTTTCATAGTTTTTTTTTTTTTTTTTTTTTTAAATTCGAGCAAAGTATATCAATATCAAGTACATGCATCTCGGCAACAACTTACAAAAAAAAAAAACAACAGGCTTTTTGTTTGTGTAAAATAAATTTACAATTGTCAAAAATAGCTCAGTAGCAGAGCTGTAAAGAAATGATTTCTTTTTGAAATCGAATCATAAACTCTTTTGAAATTTTTTTCTTAAACATTCAAGAGTTTTTTAAAAATGATCCTAATTCTAATGAAAGCAGTGAATTAAAAAATTGCTTTTCTTTAAATCATCAATAAATTCACTCAAAATTTAATTCAATTAATCTTTTTAGTGATGTGAATGCATACGAGAATTTTTAATTGATGAGGAATGCATTCGTGTTTTAATTTAATTCACATTTTGTGCAAAATTAATCAATTAAACTTTTTGTAAATAATTTTGAATTAAAAACAATATCTTAATCATTCTTTTACAGCTCTGCTCAGCAGAACTTAAAAAAATTGTGTAGAAAGAAAACTGAAAACATTTTGATTTTAGTCAATGAAAATATATATAAAAAAAAACACGATCAACTGTGCTCTTGCATGTACTTGTATAAATATACTTTGAATAGCAGTATATTCAAAAGTTAGGTTAGGTTAGGTTAGCAGGCAGCTGGTGAAGTGAAGATTAGATTCCAGCTCACTTGGGTCCTGATATGGTCCCATTGTGCTACCTGTAATGAGGAAAGAGTGATGGAGGAAAGGCGATTAGAAGAGTCGGAAGGAAAGTAGATGTGGGAAGGCCATAGAGGAGCAAGAGAAGAGTAGAGTCAGAAACAGAAACAGAAACAGGTGGGAAAAAACCAAAGCAAGGGGTTGTCTTGCAGGACGACCAGGATGTCTAAGCGGGGATTAAAGATTTGTTACGGATTTGGAAAATTATTAAATAGCGTTACGGTGGGGGGGTATAAAATCTCTGAAAACAGCCTTACGTAATATGTTCACAGCCCCTTAATATCAATATTATATTTCCTCCTTGCAGATAACAAAACAAAAGACTTAAGAAACAAGCTCGATTTTAAAACCTTACTAATTGGAAAAAAAATTTGCGATAAAGGCAGGCAAATATTAAATGAATTTATAACAAAAAAAGAATTTCATCAAAAATTTTTCTTTTTAATTTTATTCAATAAAAAACAACTTAGCACAACATTTTAAATATCAAAGATTATATTCTTATTATTAATTATGTTTTATAATTAAATGTGATCGTTAGGAACTCAAGAGAAGCTAAAAATCTTAATAAAATAATTTCAATTACGCAGTAAGAATATCTGAGATTCAATAAGACTTTTAAGTTTGTAATTTAGAGTAGTTCTGATTAAGTCACTGGGATGATTACTTGAGTTTGAAATGTTTCCAGCACATAGTTTCTGTCTGACATCGAATCTCAAACACAAAAACACTTTGTAAACTGAAATTTCGCATAAAGTCTATGTATTATTAATTTTAAAAATATGACTTTAAAGTTTGGCAGTTTAAAAGTTAAAAGCTCTACAAGCAAAAGTCAAACTGTAGACAAAGCAAAAACAAAACAAAGAAATTAACTTGGCCGCAGCAAAAAAAAGAAAGACAAGAACCAATCAAACTGATATTGTTGTTTTGTTTTTGCAATTTATTTGAAATTTTTGTAGCTGTGGTTGGTGTTGAATATTAGTATTTCACCTAAAAAGCTGTAAAAATTTATTATAATAAATTTTCCAATTCAATTTCTATATGAAATGTTTTAATTACATACTTTATTTTATTTCTTTTAGTAATTTTAATTAAAAAGCTTAATATGAAAATGAGGAAAACTTATTTTATTTAGTGTAGAATTTTTTTTTAATTTATTATTTTTTCAATCTTTATGGTTTTTAGTACTTTTTTCGTTTATATTTAGCTTAAAGGCTTTAAATGACTAGAATCTTTATTAGTTGTTACTTAAATTCAAATACTTTTTTAATCGTGAAATTAACCCATTTTTAAAAAAAACATGTACGAAACATATAATTATTTCCTCCCAGAATATTTGATTACTTAATTGTACAAAGAATTTAAAATAATTGGTCTTTTATTAGAAAGGTCACTTCTATAATTTTTAATTTTAAGCTGGACTATAAACTAAAAAGAAGAAGACTTTAGTTTAGATGGTTTTTTGTTGATGTCATAATCGCCAAAAGTTTAAAGCAAATAGGAAGTATTTTGTTGGCTTTAACACTCGCTGCTTAACTTTGTTCAATTGCTACGCTTTTGTTTTCAGAATTTTTTTCTACTAAAATGTTAAAAACATCATTAATGTTTTTAAGCATTTAAATTTTAAATTTATTTTTCATTTTAAGATGCTGCTCTTAAAGGATTTTAAATTAGAAGATTAACTATAAATCTTCTTATATTCAAAATTGCTACATACCAATGTTAAGAAAATAACAAAAAATTTAATTGTGTGTGTGTTTGTATTCCCGAAGAAGTCTATTTCTTCAATTAATTTTTTAATTAGTTTGATTAATGTTTTTATGAAATCAATTAAATTTTTCATTATTACAATTATTTATTTAATTAAATTAATTTATTATTTAATTAAATCAATGAAATGCTTAATTAATATTTATACAGGCTAAAGTTCGTATATTGATACATCCCTTTTGTAGATAGACATGAATACTGACGAGGTTTAGTGGCTTCTACCGAAAACAACGTTTGTTCTATTCAGCCGGTGCTGTTGAAAAATCTACAAAAGGATGTATAAATATTAAGTTTTTCCTCTCTTGCTCGAAATATGTTAGCAATGTCTACCTAATATTTCTCTGATTACAAACATTTACGAACTTTAGCCTGTATAAATATTAACAAATATTAATAATAAACAGTTCGTATTAATTTAAAAAATTACAATTGAAATGTTTAATTATTTGATGTAAACTGTTATCAGAAATCGTAGATGTAAACTTAATTTGCACCAGCAAAAAACAACCTCAGAAGGAAATTTTGTTAATCAAAACTAGTACAGTGGTATTGGCTGAAATGGTTAGAGTGATGACTACTAAGCAAACTATGAATTAGGGCCTGGGTTCGTTCCCCGATCAATGCATGTCATCAACATCATGAATTTTTCTAACGGTCATTAGAGTCCCCCGAGGGTACGTTTTACATCTTGGTGATATCTACACGTTGATGCTGTGCCTTCTGGGGAAATGGGTAATTGGCCGAAGGTAATGACTGGAAAGGCCAATTACCCATAAAACTCTGAAACAATAGATCAACGAATGTATACATCTATACGTTAGTGTGGCATGGAATCAATTGTTGTTGGACTGTATAAGTGATGAAGACATGACAGTGGTTACTAAAAACTATTTCAACAGTGTTTTATAGTATTCATAGCCAATGTGCACCCCCAGCGCCCTCCTTCGTCCCTTATCGAAATCGCCAGTGAAGTGATATAATAAAGAAGAAAGTTAATGAGTCTGCTTAACACTAGAGACGCTGTAATACTTCTCTAAAAAAATTAACATAATGCGCAATAGCAGAGTTTTAAAAGAATTAAGTCGTCTTCTACATTTTCAAAATATATATTTTCTACACTACCTTTTTTTCCTAAGTTCTGGCACAATGCATTGCATAAGTATAAAGCAGCCGACACAGTCGTCCGTATTCTAGATGTAAATAATTTTTATTTACTTACACAAAAATTATCATAAAAAAATCTCTTGAAAAACAGTCACGCAAAAAAACAATTATTTAATGGTACAAATTCCAAAATACCATTCAATGAGCTTAATCTATTTATTGACCTCTCCTCTATTTACTCATCTCTCACATCGAATTATTGTTATTTGCCTCCTTGGAGATCAAATATATAAAACCTAAAATGCTTATAAAAGGCTTTCTAATAAGAGTGATATGATTTCTTTAAAAATAACACACTTAATGTTAAGGAAATTCAAACGTTTTTTATTTAATGTGAAGTACAATCGATACAATTAAGTTGTAAATAAAACGTGTTTCAAATGGCCTGCACGACTTCTTCTGCAGCAACGAATTCGATGAACACAATTTTCGAGCACTTTTTCTACTAAATCAAGTCGTATGTAAGCTTGAAGAGAGTCTGGTTTATTTCGAAAAACCAATGACTTCAAATAACTCCACAAGAAATATTCTAATGGTGTTAAATCACAACTACTTGGAGGCCATTCAGTATCACAATTTCTTGAAATTATCGAATCACCAAACTTTTCTCGCAATAATTCAATTTTTGCATTTGCTGTGTGGCACATAGCCCCGTCTTGTTGCAACCAAATGTTTTCAAGATTAACTTCTTCCAATTTCGGGCATAAAAAGTTGGTTATCATCGATCTATACCGCTCTCCATTGACAGTAACGGTGTTCCCAGTTTCATTTCGAAAGAAGTACGGACCGATGATTCCACGAGACCAAAAACCACACCAAACTATCAATTTAGGTGTGAATGTAATGGTTTTTCATGAATAATTTCTGCATTTTCTTCACACCAGAATTGACAGTTTTATTTACCGCATCACTCAGATGAAAGTGAGCCTCATCGGAGAAAATGATTTTCTTACTTTTCTTGGACGATTATTACGACCATAAAATGGTAAAAGCTCACGAAAAGTTGCAATTGGAAAATGATTGTTTTGATAATAAAACTGAATAATTTGTAAACGTTGTTCTTGCGTATATCTCTCCATGATGAAATTGTAAACACTACTATACAATACAAGGAAAAACAAATGACAGATCATGACATATTACAAATGGCCGAAACGTCTCTTCAAAATCATATCATCCATATTGGAAAACCTTGTATATGCATACTGGTTGATAATAGATAGCAAGGTGTAGTGGTAAGGTGGTGATTTATCATCCCTATTGGAAAACCTTAAAGCTTTTAAAATACTGCACGGAAAATCATCCCCAATATCTCGTTCACTTCTGTGGAAATATAGTTTTAGTTTCGTATAAATTTCGCCATAATCGGTTGTATAATGTGTTAATGAAGTTCATCACAAAAACCCTTTGCGATAATTATATAGATGCTTGCTTTATATTAAAAGTATCACTAATTTAATTTCTTCCTTCAATCCGTATGAAAAAAATATTAAAAAATTAAATTATTAAATTGCCGTTTTTATTTCTCTCAAATAATCTTAATTTAAATCTTTGAAATGACTTTGTAGATTATTATTATTTTTAAGTTACGCTTCGCTGACGTCTTAGTCATGTTGAGTGGTCAACCTTCAAGAATTTCGTGTTTTGATTATATTAATATTTAGTAGCAGTGAATAGAAGAATGTTTAATAGTCAAAAATTACTAATAATGATGAGTAAAAACCAGCTGACGAATTTTATATATACAAAAATAATTACTGATATCAACGTTAGTTGGCCCTCTAATAATTGTGTGTTGTTTGTTATGTATTTAGACAAATTACGTGGTAAGATGTTTTTCGATATCAAAAATTTTAGAAAGAGTTTTTATTTACCAAAGAATTTCTCTATTATTAAATAAAAAAGATTTGTTTTTTTAATCTAGCAGGCCTTAATATCACATGTTATTTGCTTCTTTTTGAGATTGTACAGAAATCATAAAAATTTACATAAAACATTTTTTAAGTTTTTGATCGTTGATTTTGCATGAACACCTCTGTTTGTTATGTTCAACATATTTAATATTCATTTTGTTGTTTGAAATAACTTTAATATTATTCTATTATTTTATTTATCGTTTACATTTGTCCATATTTATCGAAATTAGTGTTTCAGTAGCTATTTGAGAAGCAATAAAAATAAAAGATAATAAATATATTGCCTCTAGAGAGTTCATTGTACTTTAAAAAAAAAATGTAAATTTATTAACGCAATTGAAGAAAGAATTTTATCAAAAATTTTTGATTGATATTGCTTTTGCTTATTGCAGCCCAAACGTTTATGGTTTTTCGAGTTACTCCGAAACACTTAATTATAATTAATAGCTGCTAGAATATTCATACTTGTATTCGGTGCGAAGTAAACTGATTTATACCATTGAAAAAGATTGTTAAACTATTCATTTAATAGCACAGTATTTTTTTTTTTTGTTTTCAAAGATATGAATTTGTATTAAATCATTAACTTATCACACCGAAGATAAAATAACTAATAATTAATCAATTAAATTTTGCCGATAGCTTGGCATTTGCAAGTACCATCAGCAGAATTATTAGAGCCCACAATAAGTTTTTTTTTTTTTTTTTTAAATAAATAATTTATGAGAATAATTCAGGCGAAATTATTAAGGGCCTAATTGTGTAAGTCACATCACCAAATGTGAAATTTCTCTAGAGAGCAAAAATAAAATTTTAAATACATGTACGAACTTCAGCCTGATAATATTACTTTTCATATATACATTAATATAAGTTCAAATAAATATTACGTTTATTCGTAATAATAAATATAAAAAATATTTCAAATACATTTTTAAAAATTAGTGTTTGCTTTTAATACAAAATTTGCTCAAATTTTGAAAGGCAAAGCAACGCCTGAATTATGGGCACTTGGTTAAGGGATTCGATAGTAAAAAGGCCTCAAAATAATAAAAGAAAATATATTCTAATGAAATTTTTTTTATCAAAAAGTAAATTTCAAGAAAATTATTAGTAAACGGCGATCTTGCTAAAAATTCTATAAAGCTATAAACACATAGACCACAGCGAGCAGCAGGCAGCAATGTGTCAAAAATAAAATACACGAGCCTATATGAAGTTGATTATTTTGACGACAGCAAGGCAGCTTGTTGTCTATGCTACTTTCGCTGTTGCTGCCAAATTAGACTAATTTCTATATTCATAAGCAGCAATAAGCTGATACAAAGCTGCCAATATAATATAAATGTTGCGGCAATGAGAACTTAAAATATTTTGTGTTATTTAAACGAAAATAACAAAATTAAAATAAATAAATAAATTGATGTGCTTTAATATTTTTACTCGATATTATAACGTTTTGAGCTGGTTAATTTCATTTTTATTCTTGTGAAATATTTATGTGGCAGCTCTGAGGTATGTAGTAAAACAAATATTGAAAAATAATATCGAAACTTCAAAATCATTTTTCAGCTGCTGTCGTTCTCAAAATAATTCAGTAGCTAACTACATGGCAGCAATTGAAGCCAACTTCATTTGAAGTCTGCTGTTGTGAAGTCTGCTGTGGTCTATATGTTTATAGCTTAAAGAAAAGAAACCTTGAGAACCGCCAAATGCCAGCTTAGCCAAAAAAAAACTGTTAGTAAGCGGTTGCCGCTTTTAGAAGCACCATGAAAAAGTGCTTGCACGGAACACTACCCCCAGTAAACTTAGTTCTAAAAATAAATAAGAAATAAATCATAAAAATTGTATACGCTCGTCGATTTTGGAGTGAATAACCGGCAATGCAGAAAGTCTTTGGTAAGCATCGCCGTGTTATACCGTAACATAATGGAGAAAATCCTTAAGGTCGATGAAAGGCCGGTTAGGTTAGGTTATGTTATGTTAGCAGGCTGCTGGTAAAAGGAAGATAAGATTCCAGCCCAGTTGGGTCCTGATGTGGTCCCATTGTGTTTCCTGTAGGGAAAAATGGTAGTAGAGAAAGGGAGATAAGCAGACTCTAGAGAAGAGTAGGCAAAAAGATAGACAGAGAAAACAGAGAAGCAGGTGGAAAAAATCGAAGCAAGGGTTGAGACATGCAGTGGAAAGGGCAGAATATCAAGCCCGCTCTTGGGTAGAGGGGAACCATGCAGTGCTCCTGATAAAGGTGCTAAGGCTACCGAGCTTCGCCGGTTACGCGGAAAACCTTTTGCAATAAAAATAAAATAGTTTATAATTTGTGACTAATTTCCAAAAACGAAGCTGATTACTAACGATTACCTGCAGCGCAAAGTTTAGGTATTTTCTCTCAACACGGTGATGCTTACCAAACGTTTTTTATTATGCATTATATTAGGGTGTTAGGTCACAATGAACTAAGTACCTAATGGAAGGCAGAAAGTCTTTAGTAATCATCGTCGTTTCTGGAAATATCGTGGTAGAGAAAATCTTTAAACAATGCAAAAGGCCAGCTATGAAACCTTAGAAACCATTGCTGAATTATTTTAAATAGTTCAGTTTGGGACCCTCTTTTTTTTTGGTCGACTAAGGATTCTACTTTTATTTTTAATGACAAACCATACAAAAACCTTAAAAAGTCTTATTAATATATGAGTTTTTTACTTTAAGCACAAAATCCATTTTTTTAAACTATTGTAAAATAATTAGACATTATGACTGATATGACTAAAGTGTGAACACCCCACATAATAAATTTTATTAGTTATTTTTGTATTTTAATTTATTGTTTGCATTTGTCGTTAACCTTTGATAAATATTTTATGCAAATATAGTAGTTGCTAATTAAAATATTTAATTCAAAAAAGCCGAAAGACATACTTTCTGTTAATAAATAAAAAAATTATGTTGCTTATTTTTCAAACAGTAGTGACTGATCAATTTTTTATATATAGAGACTATAAATAGACAGCATGTAGTTAAAAAAAATTACAGGCTATTGGAATTTGCTTAAATATGTACACTTGGAGCAAGGAGTGCAAGATTTTAAAATATTTGATAGTCTTTTTGATTATTTTTGCAATTAAATCTTTAAAGTAATTTCCTTTTAACATTAAAAATTTTAAAATTACCAGGTTTTTTAATATATTTTTAAGGTATTTTTCTCATTGTCACTAAAAAAATTTTTAAAAATATTCATGATAGTGGTTGGCTATCAATTTGACTTGGTATCGAAACATCAATTTAAGGCACGTTGTTTGTTATTATTAACTTTTGTTTTGTTATGTTTGTTTTTAAAGCTGAACTCTTTTGTCTGTCTTGCTACAGTTTAAATCGCTAAAATATTCGTGCACTTTATTTGTTGCTTTACTTGCAGGAGTTGCTAAGCAAAAGCTTTACATTCATAGAGGTAGGCATAGCATTCTGGTGCTGGTATTTCCACCCCTAGAATACATATTTTCATTTTTAAAATTTCTGTGCGTACATTGTCTAGGATTAAACAAAAATATTTTGTCTCAGAAAAAAAAAACATGTAGCTACGTCAGTGTTCACATTTGAAGTGATTAAAAATACTTGGATTGGAGGATTGACAGATTAAAAATAGCGGCAGTGATAACAACCGAAAATTGCTAGCATACATAGATTCGATATGAAAATTAAATTTTATTTTAAAAATATCACATTCATTCTCTAATTTGTCGCTGTTTTGAAACTACTTAGAAAAATAATTTTATGCCTTTAATTGATATTTCATTTCGATAATGAATAAATCTTGTTGGGTGATGTTGGCTGAAGTGGTTAGCGGGTTGACTGCAAAGCAAATTAATTTTTATGACTTGGTCAAGCCAATTCATCAATATCATGAAGTTTTTTAATGTACGTGGCATGGTATTTTAATTTAATGTGGCATGGTATTAATTCTTGTTGGACTGTTTAAATGACGAAAACATAATAGTGGTCACTAAAAACTGTTTCGGAAGGATTTGATACTGTTATTGCGCTCCACAGTGCCCTCATTTGTCGGTTGGCAGAAGTAAAACAATTAATAAAATGACTGATCATACACTGTATGAAAGTAAATGCGTTTAGTTAAAACTAGAGGCGCAGCAAACACTGATCTTAGAACTAACAAAGCGCTCAATAGCAGAGTTGTAAAATAAATATTTCTTCTTCGGCAAAATTTTTTATTGTTTCGTTAAGCCATAAAAAATTGAATCGTGTACGTTACTATGAATCGCTCTATGTTGTTTCCTGTCATGAGTAGCACTAATTTATTATGGCCTAAAAAATACTCTAGTATAATCAATGGCCGACACAATCGATCGTATTCTAGATGTAAATAATATTTTTAATGTTCATAGAGAAATTATCACAAAAAATTTCCTGATTAAAAAAAGACGTGTGGCACTCGGGGTTTGCCGCGGTAAAGCTATTGCATTGCATTTTTTATCAACTTATGCAATTTCAATTTCAATTTCAGTTTTCTAGCTATACTGGATGTGCCCCATACAAAGAAGGGCACCCTAGTCCCCCCAGGTAAAAAGTGCCTTACCTTAGTATCCTATGTCCTTCTCCTGGTTCTAAGCTACCTGCCCACCAATTTTCAGCCGTTCTTGAGTTATAAATAGTGTAACTAACACGACTTTCTTTTATATACATATATAAAAATCCCCTCAAAAACCCAGAAATCCCGGAAAATTTCCCGGGAAAAGGTGACAACACTGGACAGGAATTCCCAAAAACTTGGACAAAAATCCCCTACAAATCCCAGAAATTCCTGAAAATTTCCCGGGAAATGTGGCAACACTGGAAATTTAAAAAATCATCATACATGGACTACACAAAAAAGAAGTTTTCACTTCAAAAAACAAAAGACTTAAGAAACAAACTTAGTGTCAGCATTTTTCGTTTCATAAACAAATTCCAGGTTTTTTCGTTTCATAAACAATAGACTTAAGAAACAAACTTTTCAAAATTTCTTGATTCGGTCGCCTCAAAGCCCACGATAGAAGCTATGCAATAGCTTAAAAAATATTTAGTGAGCTCTCTTTTCTTTTGTTCTTTTAACTTTACTGCACTTCTCGCACATTAAAATATGGAAATAAATATCTGATTGTTGTTACTTTCTTTGCGACATCATATGGAGAAAAACACATGCATCTTAAGTTTTTTTTTTTATTTGTTTTAACTTTAAATGCATCCACAATAACATATAATATTTTGTTCACTTCTATGAATAAATATTTTCAATTTGATGTAAGTTTTGTCAAAAATCGGTTGAACAATGAGGCCATAAAGTCTTACACAAAAAATGGTTTTGCCTATTAATTACATAGATATATATTTAAAACATATCGCACTTGTTCCATAAAATCGTAACAACTCAAAATTTTCAAATTTTCACTTTTTGGGTCATATCTACCCACTGTAAAAATTTTACACCATTTTCTCCATTCGTTCTCCAAAAAAATACAGTTGTATATCTCTTTGTGATAGAAGAGTAGTATTAAAAAAAAAAAGTTTTTGGCCTCTACTGAAAATTCATGAATTTTGAGTTGTTATGCTTTTGAGGAAAAAGTGTGATATATGAGTTAACACCACTTTCGTATTAATTTTTAAAAAAAATAAAAATATGCTAGATTTTTTTTTTAAGTATTTAATTTGACTAACATTCCCAAAACATGTCATATCGAGCCTTTGCTGCAGTAGAGCCATAACTCAAAAAAAAAGTAGTTCTGCAGAAAACGAGTTTAAAGTTGCGCTTTCGGTAACAACTTAATGGTAAACAAATATTTAGTATTTGTCTAAAAAATTTAGTATGCAAGATATTTGAAAGAAATTTTTACACATTCTGAAGCACGATATGAGAAATTATGCTGCAGTATTAACTCACAAATCACAGTTTTTGAGTTATGACTCTATTGCAGCAAAGGCTCGATATCATAAAAGTAGTAGAGTTGGCATCACTACTAGCGACGACATATATACATGATAACAAATATAAAACAATAAAAACATGCAGTTTTCATGTAGTTTTGCTCATTTTTGTTCGTAGTCTATTATTCATTTGTTACTGTTGTTGCTTTTCGTTATCGTAACAAGAAAAATGTTTGGCATGACTTTTTCATTAGACCATGTTTCAATCTTGTTTCATTTTGATTTTTGGCAATTTCAATTTCATAAAATGCCCACGGCAAGGCTGTCTGTCATGTTAGTGTTGTGTGCTGAGTGTTTATTTCAATACTTTAATTAATAATAAAGAAAAAAATATATGTATATCAGTGCTACAGTAGTGGACAAATACTTTTACTACTTCAGTAAGTGCTTTAATTAAAATAAAATAAAAAAAAAAAAAAAATGCGGAAGAAAAAAAATAAAAATGTATGATCTATATAAACTAAGCAATTGTAGTGTAACCAAATGTGTTGAAATTATCATCAAAATCAAAATCAATTAAAGTTGAGTTCGCAATTAAATATACAAGACAATTTTTAGATCTGAAAAAAGTTTAAGCCAAAGACACTTTCGTTCAGGTTAACGGCCAAAAATGTAAAGGTCATATAGTGGGTTGAAATTAGAGATGGTACTCACAAACTAAAATATATACTCAATTATTTATTTTATTTCAAAAATATGTGGTAAATGGTAAAAAATCTTCAACTTCTACACAGAGAAAACAGTGCCTAATAAATACCTAATAAAATAGAACAAAATTAATAAGATATCTCTATGGTTTTTTTTCAAGAAGGAAGTCTTATTATTTTAATAAGGAAAACCTTATTGAAAAAATCAAGAAGGAAACTTATGGTTTTTATTAGGTATTCTTATTGATTTTTTCAAAAAGGTTTTCTTCTAGATTTTATTAGGTATTCTTATTGATTTTTTCAAAAAGGTTTTCCTTATTAAAATAATAAGACTTCCTTTTTAATTAATTTTGTTCTATTTAATTAATTTTGTTCTATTTTATTAGGTATTTATTAGGCACTGTTTCCTCTGTTGTGATGTTAGGAAATACAAATTTGATATCATCAGAACGTCATGGTACGTCCGGAATGTTTATTTTAAACATGTGTTTGTATTATATGGAGGGGTGATGAAAACATTTTTATAAAACTTACGTATTCAGGGAGTTGAACCAAGAAACTTCGGTTTAGTAGATTGGCACTCTAACCACCTCACTACTACACCTTACTATAGTATACATCTTAGCAGCCAGTTTAAGAAGATGATTTATTGTAGCACAAAAAATTGAAAAAATTGTTCGTATGTTGATTTATATGTATGAAATAACAAGGAAGCTAATGTAATCAAGAAGATATTCTTATTAAAAATATTAAGAAGATGATTTACACATGATCATACAGGAACCTAATAAAATCAAGAAGAAACTCTTTTTGAAAAAAACAATAAGACGACCTAATGAAATCCCTTTTATTTACAATTCATATGAAAACCTAATAGAATCAAGAAGTTTTTCTCTATGGATTGTTTATTTGGTGCCAAAAATAACGGAAATTGGGTAAAAAAATTGTAAATAACAAGTTTTCTTCTTGATTTTATGTGGTATCCTTATTAAAAAAAATTAATAAGATTTACCACATAAAAACAATAAGGAATCTCTTCGGAAAAATCTTCGCTTCTTTCTGCTGGGATACCCCTTAGCCTAAAAGCGTTTCATAGAGAAAATCTTATTGATTCTATTAGGCAGTTTTGGCTCTGTGTAAGCTTCTGTTGAAGAGGAGTTTTTTGGTAGACTTATTTTTTAATACGAAAGTAGCCACAGTGGGCCAAAGTTAATTACCAGAGACTCAAAAATAAAATAAATCTGAGTTCTTAATTTTTGCCAAAACCTTTTGTCGTTTTCTTTTCTATTTGCTTAACCGAAAAATTTATTATTAAAAAGATAAAAAGCGAGGAAGATTTGAACAAAAAATTTTAATAAATACTTTTACAATAAAATTTTGCCGCTAAATTTTTGCAGTTTATTATAGGTAAAAGAAGCTGATAAGAAAACAATGTTGCTGGCGTCTTTTATTGATATTAAATTACGCCAAAAAAACCGTAAAAACATTTGGGGTGTTCACACTGTTATCATATCAGCCATATTGTCATAATGTCTTACTATTTTACAATAGTTTAAAAAAATTGTTGTTGTGCTTCAAACAAAAAAGTCATATATTAATAAGACATTTTGAGGTATGTTTATGATTTGTCATAAAATAACAGTAGAAATCTTAGTCGAGTAGCTGCAACTCCTTATTCGACCGGCGATAATATTTATAAGCCGCCGCTACTTTTAACTAACACAAGAATGAAAACAAGGCAAATTCATTACCGGGTATATGATCGACCAAGGCGAATTAACTATAAGGTGGATGCAGTGGCGAAGTCAGCTCATGTTAGCGGCAACAGCTGCTTTTGATTATATTTATTTCAGCAAGTTCTTATAGATAAAAAACAATTTGAAAATTTTAATTGATAATGAACATTTTAGAAAATTAACAGGAAATTTATTGTTTTCTTTTTTAATAATTAAAAAACATTTAAATGTAAAAGCCAAAATGCAAACGTATGCGCAATAATCCGACTAAAACATGGAGTGTTGTTAAATGTTTATCAGCTGGCACAATTATAGCAAAGCACACTTATTTATGACGGGGTGTTCACAATTGTCATAGTTTGGTGTGCTATTATTTTATGACATATGACTTATGACTACAGTGTGAATACACCAATTGTAACGCTACGTATACATTAATGTTAAGCTCTAAAATTTTTTGTACCATTGTGACAATAAAAAAGTACTACTTTTTGAAGATATTGGCCTAAATTGAAATGCATTTTAATATTGTGTACAATTATCTTATTAAATAAAAAAAAAAACTGTCTACAACGATGATCTAAAAAAAAAATTATGGGATCAAGCACACTAGTTCAAACAAAAAAAGAATTTTAAAAAATCGGCCAATAACTAAAGAAGTTATTAGAAAAAAAAAACAAACAATAAATAAGGGGAACAAATTTCCCTCCTGATTTTAAAAATAAATTTATGGGGATAAGCGGAAGCAAACCCTTTCAATAAAAAAAAAGAATTTAAAAATCGGCCCGAAATTATTATTCGATAATCAATATTTTAGCGAAACAATTTGCCAAATGCAAGCAAAACCCTTTAAAAAATAAGAATTTTGATATTCGCTTCATACCACTTATGGTGTTTTCTTTTCTACAAAAAAATGGTACATCTCCATGGTGTTCGTTTCTTAAAAATGTTTTGCTCTCTAAAAGGGCAGTGTGTTTGATTCTAAAAAAATCGCCCTCACTAAGGGTAGAAGGCATTGCACTTTTTGCCCCGTAAAAATCGACAGTGTTGATAGTGCCCTGTAAAACTTAGCTGTCAGCTGTTGAAAAGAGGGCGTTCCACTTCTTCATAAGTTGTGTTCAGTTCTAGTGAAATAACAAGCTGCATTATTACAAGGTTGGCAAGACATTTTATATATGTACCTTTCAATAAGGTGCCATTTTGTGTGTAGAAAAGAAAACACCATTAGAGTTATGAAGATTCAAACATTAAAAAAAAAAAACAAATACAATTTATTTGTTAGCCTCCTTCCTTTTTTCTGAAGTCGGTTAAAAATAGAAAAACATCACTTTCAATGTTTCATCAGGGATAAGGTTGCGATAATTTTTTAAATATTCAATTGTGTGTCGTAACTGCCGGACTATGCCGTCCGATTAGTAAGACTCCCTCCATTAATAAAACTAACTACAGTCGTTGACAAAATTAAACTCATTACGTTTTAATACAAATATTAATTAATTTATACTAAAAAAAACCACAACAATATGTCCCATAAATGATTTATCGCCAAATTCTAACAAAAAACAAACTTCTGTTTCAATTTTCAATAAGTTCAACCACAATTGTGTTTTTATAATTATAAATATAATTTTATAACAAAATTAAAATTATACATTGCATCGATGTATCGATGTGTTTTTATCATAAAAAAGACAAGCACTAAATTTAAGTAAAAAAATTTCCATGACTTCTAGTTTTATTAAAAGGCTTTTCCTTATTTCAGACAATACATCCTAGGGGCTGTGCACATATTACGTAACGCTGTTTTCAGAGATTTTATACCCTCCTCCCCCACCATAACGCTTTTAAATAATTTTGCAGGGCAAAATTTCCAATCCGTAACAAATCTGCACAGCGCCCTACCTGTAAAAAAAAAACAAAAGCTTATTTCAAGTTCAGGCAGAGCCATCTGCAATAACTCGGAAATAAGAAGCGCTTAGCAAGATCAAAAATCATATAGCAAAGAATTTAATTAATATGCGATTTTCTAATTTTTTAATTATAACTGAACTAAGTTTCACTAAATTATTTCTTATAATTATTAAAAATTTCCTGTAAAAGACGAAATTTATATTTCCTAACATCAAGGAGATTTTTTACAGATTTGCTGTAAAGAACCTTATTGGCACTGCACCATACTACAATCATTTTGAACTCAAATTAAACAAAATCTTTAAAATTTCACTTAAAATGTTTTTTTAGCTCAAATAAAGTTAAAATAAAATAATAGACAAAAAGTTGTGAAATAAATCAACAGAAACTTATTAACAAAAAAATATTTGTATAAATGCTCGTGACTAACAAGTAAAATCCCAAAGTCAAATGTTAAAAAGTGAAATCTATAGCAATCGCAGCAGCATGACCAAAACTTATTGTTTGGTTTTTAGTTGTCCATTTGCTGGCTCATCTTCTGGGTGGCATTAAAAAAACATTTAATATAAATTTGATAACATACAAATTAACAATTAACACCAAAAAAAAAAAAACTAAATAATAAACTACCAAAGCTTAACAACATGCAACACGAACTTCTGTTAAATACTCGCCAACAACAGATTTACACACATTCATTTCAACTTTACAGAAATTTATTATTTTGCTAAATTAAATGAGAAGCATACATTAGCAAAGTTCATGGTCAAACTATGATAGACCTCATTATGTTGAACTGTACTAAAGATGATGATGATGATGACGATAAAACTCATTGAAATAAAGTTAAAGTAAATTTATGTTTATCTATATATGTTGGCTACGTTTTAAGCTTAAATTGTACAGGGTGCCGCATAAATAATGTTACTTCTTAATTAGTGAATACACAAAACTTTTGTTGTTTCGTAATTAACTTTTAAAATTTTTCTATAAGTGTCCCGAATCACAACGAGTTTATTTATTTATTAATTTTTTTTTTTTAATTATTAAGTTGTGCATTTTATAATTAAGTTGTGAATTTTTTATTCGAACTGAGTGATGTTTAATCAAAGAAATTTTGTTTTTTTCAGGCTTAAGTTCGTTTTCTCTAAATTTAATTTTGTTATAAATTAAATTTTTATTTAAATTAGAAAGAAAAATCTAGTGGCTCTTAATACTTGAACAGACAAGGAAAAATTAGACTGCGCGGAGGGTTGAACTGACATCGATGTTTCGAGACTAACCACAGTCTCATCATCGGAGTTGTCTACCGCGTAGACCTCACTGCCACCACGCCAGCTGCAATCACACTAGTTAAAGATCCACTATCATTAATTGAATCCGCTGAATTACATGTAAGTTTTTACACTACAGCTTTTTTTTATAATTTTTAATGGGTTGGAACTTTACTATACTTTTTCAAAGTCTATCTTGTGCAAGTTGAGCTTTATTCTAGTGTTTCTTATTCCATTCCTAGGTGGCAGCCTTCGGCTACCAATACTCTAGGGGTTTTGGAATGTGATACGTTATATGTATATACAGCTGTTTTTTATTGTATAAACAACTGCAATTTTTTTTTTTTTTTTGTGTGAGTTGGCTTATCTGTATGCTGCATTTTATTGGTTGCTAGTGCCAAATGCATAAAGTTTTTAAAATTAGTATTACTGGAATAAAATTTTATAGTTTATTTATTCACAAAATCAATCCGCACTTTCTAAAACATGAGGGGCGCTCAAAATCCATTAGTAATTTTTGAGCATGAACTGCAGCCTCTTAGATGCACAATATTGTGTTGAATAACTGTAGAAAGCACCATTGAACCAAACACTTTCGGAAACGATAAACAAATTGCTAATAAGGTGAAAAACATTTTAATACCGGGCAAGGGTTGACAATTTTTTTAGACAAAATAATCCAGACATGCAGTTGCCCAGAAGACAGTTGCAACTTGTATAAAAAATGGTTTTTAAGCAGCACTCTGTATTTTAAATTTTTTTATACATAACTAAACTCTTCTAGAATATACACTCTCAACTTAGTTAGTTTGGGGAAGTATGATCACAAATAGTTTAGTTTTCTCTTAATAACACTGTGCCAAATATGAAACAAGTGGGGCGCAACCGACAAATACGCTGAGTCCGTTACAGAGCTTTATTAGATCTCGTTTAGAAAATTATTTAGATTCAAAATTCTTGTTAACATTAACTTAAAAAGTATCACCAACGGCCGACACAATCGACCGTATTCTAGATGTAAATAAATTTTGTTTAAACTAAATCAATCTATTCAACTCTCTGCCACATCTTAGTATGGATCGGAACCAGGCAAAGTGTTGTCTGGAATAGGAAGTAAGTCAAAAGTCAAAAGTAGGCAAAACATCCACGAGAAATAAGTGAATAAAGAAAAAATAAATTCCATATAAAATGTTTAAATGTATTTAAAAATTTTATAAAATAAAAAACATAACAAGTTCTGACGAAAATAAAATTTTTCTTTAAGTGTAAAACAACAACTTTGTCATATTTTTTCGTTTTTGTTCTCTTTGCCAGGCTCTGGCATAGATGTCTTGTTGTTAATCTCTTTTCAACTCAATTTATAAAAAAAAACATGTATGGTTTGGTAGTGTTCTTTTTACTTACTTTTTACTCATGCATGAGTAACACGTGTCGTGTGAATGTATTAGTAGCAACTTTAAACGCTTATATCTTCCAAAATACTGAACCAACATTAACCCATAATATCTTTTATGAAAACATATTTTGAATTTGGTATAAGTTTTGCCAAAATAGGTTGTATAATGTGTGCTTAAGGTTCATTACAAAAATCCTTATTGACCGTTACTTATATAGATATCGATTCACAACGATTAAAAAAACATATTATTGATCAATATGCGTCCTAAAATTCGTTTTCCTTTTTTGTTCAAGTGTTAACTTTTTCGGGAGCGCACTGTATATATAAATCAGTTACCTCAAAAAGTCAAACTAAATTATTTTTGAGAAATTTATATTATTACGAGTTTTAAGAGCCATTAGGAAGAACATCCAATCAGACAAGCAGAACGAATTTGTATCAGACATCAGCAACAAGGGGTCAATTTTCGGGCATACTTGATTATGCACATTGATTTTTAAGATCTAATCGTTTTCGTTCAAAAGCAAAAAACACTTGCTTACGCAACCGTTCGTTTCAAACATTCAGTTTTATTCACTTGTTGTTTTGTGCTAACATGAATGTTCTGACTGTGTCGTTAAGAGTATGAAACTCATTTTGAATCTAAGCCAACGTGTTGTTAGCGGAACAAATATTGTTTTATTCAGTTGTTAAAGTAATTTTGTACTCGTATTTCTATAAATAATTTTTATTTATTAGTTTTTGTTAATATTTAGGCTAAAGTTCGTAAATGTTTATAATCAGAGAAATATTAGGTAGACATTTGTTAATTTTTTGAGCTAATAAGACCTACAATTTCCATGTAAATAAAAACTAAATTTTTGTTTACAGTTTTGTCCCGACGTTTCGTCGATTATTTGTCGACTTCTTCTGGGTATTCGTCTATTTAATAAAAAAAAACATCACATTATTACAAAATTCATTAATAAATTACATTAAAACTTACAAATTTTGATATTATTACATTATAAATAATTTTACATTTAACATGTAACATGCAACAAAAAACACGAATATAATAATAAAAACACATCCTAGCTTAATATCACAGATTAATTAATGGCTACTTTATAGCTTGAGTTTATGTTTTTTGTGTCCTCTTTCAAGTTCATGGTTTTACTTATTTGTTGTTGTATGTATAAGCTTTCCTTCGTGTATCTCTTCCTTTCTATTCTCTCAGTGTTAAGTATTTTTATTTTTTCAAAATCAGCTGTGTGCTGAAATTCTGTCATATGCTGTGACAACCCTGTTGCATTATTCTGTTTTGCTATGTCAATTCGATGTTCTGCCATTCTTGTTCCTACTGCTCTCTTTGTTGTGCCAATGTAGATTTGATCACATGTTTGCTCTCCTTTTCCTTTACACCTGATTTCATAAACGACATTGTTAAGTTGTTGTTTGTCGATTGGTGTTTTTATTTTTGTGAATATTGCGCTTAAAGTTTTGTTTGCTTTGTACGCAAAGCTGATATTTTCTTGGTTTATTGTTGTCCTCATATTTCTAGCATCGGTTAAACCCGGGATGTATTGTACACTGTAAAATTTATTTTTTTCTTTGTTTTCTGTTCTAAGATTTTCGTTTTTGTTTATTATACGTCTTGTTGTTTCCTCTATTAGATTTTTAGTTAAATTTTTTTGGAAAACTGTTTTGTTGTAATGTTTCGTAGATTTTCTTTATGTTTTTATTGTGAAATTGAGTATCACTTATTTTTAAAATTCTTTCAATGAAATTCTTTGCCGTGTTTATTATCTGGTATCGAGGTTGTGTTGCATTGAAATTCATTAATCTGCCTGATGCCGTTGATTTAGCATACCAGTCGAAAATTACCCTATCTTCTTTCCTATGTAGTTTTGTATCTAAATACGCAATTTCCTTATCTTTTTCAATTTCAATTGTAAACTTAATTTTGGGGTGATGTTTATTAAATGTGTTTAGGATTTCATCCTGATCGTCCTTGTTAATGACCGCAAAGATGTCATCTACATACTTGGTTATGTATTTGATGTAAATATTCTTATTTTTCAATTCCATAATGGCATCGTCATGATAGTTTTTATTGTTGAGTAGACCGGAATGTTTGTAAAAAGAGACACTACGTCGAATGAAACTAAGATGTGTTGTTTTTCAAGTTTAACATTTTTCAACTGCTCCTTAAATTCTGTTGAGTTTTTGGTATTGTAATTTGTTGATTTTAGGTAGACATTGTTAACATATTTCGAGCGACAAAGGAAAAATTTAATATTTATACATCCCTTTTGTAGATTTTTTAACAGCACTGGCTGAATAGAACATACCTTGTTTTCGGTAGTATTCATGTGCAAATGCTTTCAATCCTTGTTATGTAGCTTCGTTGAACGTCATTACATACTCTATTTATACACAAATACGATTCCAAATACAAATACAAATAGAATACGCGACTTATCTCTACTAATGGATAATAAATTTTATTTATATTTTTGTCACAGTTTGAAACATGCACACATACATATTTATACTTTTGTCTCCCGAAATCAAATTTTCTACCAACAAAACACATAAAGTTGGTATTTTTTGTATTTCTGCATATGCCTTATATTCATTGTATCACGCAATCAGATCATGAACATTCGCATCAAATGATCGAAATGATTTACACTTGTTGATGATATTTCTGTTTGTGCATAAGAAGCGAACAAGCATAAAATTGAATAATACTCGTTTGTGTTGTTCTTAAAATTCAACGTTAGGGAATGAGTAGGTTCGATCATACGTGTTGTAGCATACTGATTTGTATATTGATTTCAAGGCCTTTACAACTCCCATCAGCTAACCTTAAGCCTAAATAGAATTTATTACTAAAATATTCTGCATTCGTAATCCGTAATAATATAAAATATTAATTCAGCCGTATAATAATTTTAAAAGCTTTAGGTCGTTTTTATATAAAAAATGTTTTTAATTTTAATTTTTCGATATTTCGCCACACCGTGGGTTGGCTTCTTCAGGAGAAATTGAGTTAAATCCAATTTATAATAATTTAAACAAATACCAATCAAAATATTAAAAATTATTTGAGTAAAGAAGCCAACCAACGGTGTGGCAAAATATCGAAAAATTAAAATTAAAAACAATTTTTATATAAAAACGACCTAAAGCTTTAAAAATTATTATGATTCAATTAAAATTAAAAAGGTCAAGAAAATTAGAAAACTATTATTAATTCAGCCATTAAAATTGGTGTGAACAACCCTACTATGGAGTGCAACAACAAGACATTAAATTGCAATATAGAGTACTTTCAAAATAATTGACTTTGAGTATTTGTTGGAATATTAGTATGGACCAATAAGAAGTGGAAAATTTAAAAATTCTTAAATTCTATTTCTGTTGAAAAATTGATTAATTGAATAATATGCACCTTCATAAATCCATTGGTTTACGTTAGCATACCTTCTCCAAAACCAAAAATACATAATGTTCTGCTACAACAACAGCAACAAAAAAAACACCTGTATTTAAAACAATATTCTTACATCATTTATTTCTGTTTTATATTCTTCAATTTTGTTTGAATTTTTTCAAAACAGAATATTTACAAATAAAAATAAAAATCAAATAGCAAAATAGTTAAAGTAAGAAACTTTATTTGAAATATGTATAAAAAGTGGTCATTGCATGTACAAATTGTTAACTAAATATAGATAATATATAATTATGTATGCCAGAACAATAATACATACTTAGTAACATTGAATACTAAATTTTCCTTAAAAAAAATTACTCATCATAATTCTCGACGATCAAAATATACTAACAAAAGATCATCACGTTTTACGTGCGGTTCAAATAGTTGTGTTTTTTTTTATTTTTATTTTTTACATACAAGCTTTAATTTAAAGTTACAGTCAAATATAAATTGTTGTGATATCCGCCGCTTAGCATTTTTTTTTTTTTTTTTTTTTTTGGAAATGCCAGTAGAATAGAGTTCGGGATCTCAGTATAAATAAATAATATACGAAAAGACCTATTAAATTTTATAATCTCTGTTTTTTTTCAGTAGAGCACTTAAGATTCCACAAACTCCAATAATATTTCATAGTTGGTTATGTTTTCTTAAAAAGTTGCAAAACATTTAGTAAAAACTTCCACAGAAATAAAATATTTATTCTGATTTTTCAACAAACAAATACATATTTTTTTTTTATATATTATTGCAAATTTATATTCAACTATAAAAGATCAGATAAGTTGAGTTGAGTTTTATTGCATTGAATTGAATTGAAATTGACTACTTGAAAATGTTGTTAAGAATCAATAATATAATATTTATTATTGAAAAATTTGTCATATTTGTTTCGATTACGAATTTTAAGTGTTTTGAAATGATGACAAAAAAGTATTGTTTATTAGACAAATTTAATAATAAATCAATTTTATAGTTAATATTGTGGTATATTGAATTTATAGAAAATTTTAAATTGAAATTTAATCTTAATGATTTTTACGCCAAATATTTATTCACCCCTATCGTGAACAAAATGTGAAATATTTGTTCCCATGAAATTCTTATTCCCCGTGAAGGGGAATTTAATGGGAACGTTTGTTCCCGCTATCTATTCGTAGTGAATGTAAAATAAGGAAGAAGATTAAAAAAATAAAAAATAATATAAATTTTTGTTCAAAATTATACTCGGGTATATATATTTTAAAGATAACTTAAAAAAATAAGAGCTAAATATTCAGTGTTGGAGTTTAGTTGCAGCGTTTGTTTATTGCATTCTTACATTTATGTCGTAAAATAATTCGGCTTCTTTGTGGAAAGCCAACACAACGGAATAATTCCAACAAATTAAAGCTTCTGAAATCCGCAGGCATTGAACCTGTTGTTTTGCATTTTGTGGAGCAATACATCAGCTTGTGCATGATTATCAGACATTTTTCTTAAAATAAACTTTTTAAGCTTTAATATTCAAGTTGTATGAAGAATTACATACATATGTACATGTTTTGTTCTATTCCTCATCAAAAATAAAGTGAATAAATTGAAGGGAAAAGTGAAAAACCTTGTGGGAAAAAAATTATTCACGATAAGGGGAATTTTTTCATGGAAGTTGTTCACGATTGCAATTATGGGAAAAGAGAAAAAATTACGAGGGAAAATTTTTTCCCGATAGGGGTGATTGTAAATGTAAGGAAAGGATTTCCCCCAAAATAGTTTAGAAGAAATCAAAATTTTATTAAAATTTTATAAAAATTTTTTAAAAAAACACTTACTGCCTGGTCCACGATGTCGACCGCTATCGCTCGCTTGCTTTTGTGACGACAAACAGCTGATTTGCGGCCCACTAAGAGTTTTCAGCACGACAAGTCGATCGACAATCAAAGCGAGCGATAACGTAAGCATTCTTGTACAAATTTGCGCCCCACTAAGAAATATTGTACGACAACAACTGTCAAAATCAGTCACTTGCTTTTTGGTTGTCGACTGAGAAATTAGTTTGACAAAATATATAAAAAATTGGTTATTTTATAAATAATTTTGGAAATTTCATGATGGAAAATTGATATGTAGGTATTCATGTACATACATATATAAATATGTATGTATTTTGATAAAAATATTCTTGTACAGCTAATAATTATTTATTACCAACAACATTTTTCAGCCTTAAAAAGGCAAATCTGAAGCAGATGCAGGTTCTAGTTGAATTTGTAAAATATACACAATATCAAAAAATTATTTTGCTATAAGTTATTTTTCACAAAATTGATTTATTGAAAACATATATTTTGTGTTTACATTTGAAGCAAGGCATATTCAAGAGGTGAGCTGACTAGCACAGCTGACTCAGATAGCTTTAGATCAAATTTGCATACTAACTGATACAGTTTTACTGCATACACAAATAATTGTTACAGTTTGTAAAGCATTTTTAAGAAATTGTTAAATTTATTTGATTGTTTCAATAAAAAGCGAGTATTTTATACCAACAATATCCTAGTTGTTTTTTGTTTGTTGTACTTGTTATCGAAGTGTGCATACCTGGTAGTTGTGACACGTTCAAATGGCCATATTTATGGCTCAACTAACATGGAATATTTGATGTGGCAATATAGTCATTTAACAATGATTACGTTAAACACGTAAAGCCAGACGACCGACAAGTAGATATTTAGTGGGGCGCTTAAGCGATCGATAGTGAGTAACTTGCTGTCGCTCGCTTAAGTTGTCGATCGACATCGTGGACCAGGCAGTTAAATTCTTGAGTATATGCTGAAATAAATGTCTAATTTTATAAAAAGTTTTTAATATTTTTAAATCAAATAAAATTTCCTTAATAGAAGCAAAAATCCAATAGTTCATGTCTTTGAAAATGGTTGTTTGGTAGTGTTACTTCAAACAATTTTATTTTCTAAGAAATTTTTTCTTTAATTTGAGATCGGCTAGCAACCCATTGTCGAAATGAAACAATTGATAAATATACCTGCTCATGCAGCTTAAGAAAGTTAATGTGTCTACTTAAAATCGGAGGCGCTGCAACACTTCTCTAATAATTAATAAAACGCTCAATAGCACAGTTGTATAATAGTTATTAAGCCTTCTACATTTTTAAAATCTATGTGCGTTGATTATGTGCTAATTGTTTCGCAAAAAAATAATTTTTTCAAGCTGCATAATATTAAAAAATAAAAAGAGTTTGTAAAATCATCTCATATGGGGACCAACGCCAAATCTTTACCTAGTGGCCTTATTAGCCTACGTCATCATCAGCTGTTCAACCTTGAACTGTCGAAAATAACGTATATTGAAAAGTTAGGTTAGTTTTCTTTATATTTTCTATAAGCTTCGACCGTTGAAGAAAAATTTAGCGGCGAATGTTATTGTTGTAGGGATGAGGCTTCATGGTATGAATTCGCCTTTATGTGGCCTTGGTTATTTAAAAATAGAAATAATAGAAAGCTATAAATACTCTTACTATTTTTGGTGAAGGGTATAAAAATTATAAAACCAAAACATTATACTCGTATTTTCATTTGATATACACAGAAGAACAAAATAGTCTCAAACGTACTTAAATCAATTCCAATCTGTGTTAAAAATACGTACGTTAAGTATGATTTTTTTTTTTTAATCAAGTATAAACAGATTGATTCAAGTACGAATTATTCATTCCCAAAACACAAAATACAAAATTATTCAAATCTAAATCGAGAATGCTTCACAAAAGCGTCCGGCGTGATTCAAATCAAAAATTGATGGCTTTATATTGGATGCATGACTCTACGTCTGAATATCATCATGCATCCAATCCTACATTAAAAAAAAAAATTTAACTAAAATTTTGGAAATTTTACTAAATTTGAGTTAAAATTGGTTTTCGTATTGCACCAAATCCCGTTTTGTACAGAAACTAAGGCCCTAATTTTGTAAAACGCATCACCGAGGAGACTTTTATTCATTCAAATTCAAATATTTAAAAATTTTATTTTTGTTTTTCAAACAATATCATCACCGAACAAACGCACAGAAATTAAGGCGTTGCTTTGCCTTCAAAAATTTCAAAAATTTGAATAAAAACAACGAACAAAATTTTTAAATATTTAAATTTTTGTTTTTGCTTTTGCTTTCCATATAAAAGTCGCTTCGGTGATGCGTTTTACAAAATTAGGGCCTAAGTAAAATTTTCCTTGATGTTACGAAATACAAATTTCGTTTTTTACAGGAAATTTTTTACTAAAAACTAGAAAAAAATTTACTATAAAAAGAAGTTCAGTATTTATTCCAAAAATAGTAAAAATTTCATCATTTGCGACATCTGCCATTTTGCTGCGCATTTTTCATTTTTTTTTAAACCTTCTTTCGAAGTTGCCATCTGCAACAACGGAGCTTTTGATGTCATGAGAGCGCTGGAACGTACGCAATGCTTACTTACAACATGTAGTTGTATTATCTGAAATGAGGTGTAATGAAAACATTTCTATATAAAACTTACGTCTTTCGATTGACACTCTAACCACCTTACCATTACACCTTGCTATCTGTTGTCAACCAATATACATATACAAGGTTTTCCAATATGGATGATATGATTTTGAATTGACGTTTCGGCCATTTGTAATATGTCATGATCTGCCATTTGCTTTTCATTGTATTCAGTAGTGTTTACATGGAGAGAAATATGCAAGAACAACGTTTAAAAATTATTCAGTCTTATTATCAATATAATCGTTTTCCGATTGCAACTTTTCGTGCGCTTTTACCATGTTATGGTCGTAATAATCGTCCAAGAAAAGAAAGAAAATCATCTTCTCCGATGAGGCTCACTTTCATCTGAGTGATGCGGTAAATAAAACTGTCGATTCTGGTGCGAAGAAAATGCACAAATTATTCATGAAAAACCATTACATTCACCTAAATTGATATTTTGGTGTGGTTTTTGGTCTGGTGGAATCATCGGTCCGTACTTCTTTCGAAATGAAGCTGGTAACAGCGTCACTGTCAATGGAGAGCGGTATACATCGATGATAAACAACTTTTTATGGCCGAAAGTGGAAGAAGTTGATCTTGAAAACATTTGGTTCCAACAAGACGGGGCTACGTACCACATAGCAAATGCAACTATTGAATTATTGCAAGAAAAGTTTGGAGATTCGATTATTTTAAGAAATTGTGATATTAAGTGGCCTTCAAGAAGTTGTGATTTAGCACCATTAGAATATTTATTGTGGGATTATTTGAAGTCATTGGTCTTTCGAAATAAACCAGACTCAATTCAAGCTTTAGAAGTCAATATTGAACATGCCATTCATGACATACGACCTGATTTAGTGGAAAAAGTGCTCAAAAATTGGGTTCATCGAATTCGGTTCTGCAGAAGAAGTCGTGGAGGCCATTTGACTTAATTGTATCGATTGTACTTCACATTAAATAAAATACTTTTGAATTTCGTTAACAATAAGTGTGTTTTTTTATCATATCTCTCTTGTATTTATGTGTACAGGCATACATGTTCGTAATTCTTAAAATTAATCCTTAATAGGGAGTTTTTATGCTCAGTTTTATATTGAAACCAAATAAAATTATATAAAAATTCAATTTAAAATTTATTTGTGCCTATTATCGGTATTGAACATAGAGTCATATATTCAAATCGACAAATAAAAGCCAAGACAAAAAATTGTATTTCTGCTATTGAACTCAGAGAGTTTTAAAAGTGTCTAGTCCATTTTGGGTTTTATTCAAGCACATTTCGTACCTAAAGTAATCCTAAAATACTTAAATTTAGTACGAGTTTATTTTTTGGGTGTAAAGACCATATATTCCAAAAGTTATGAAAAAAAAAACCCCAGCAGCTTTGCATCACTTTTAAAAGGGTTTTATTGGAAATTTTTCCAATAATTAAGGGAAACAATTTTATAAATTATTTTTATATTTATTAAAAAAAAAATACAGCCTCTCTGATTAACATACTTAACTTTTCTATCTTAATTTTAAAAAAAAAAAAATTTCACTTAATTCACAAAACTTCAACACAATTGTTGCAATAATCATTGTAGTTGTAATTAAAATAAAAACACTAAAAATTATTTTTAATTTACATACATTTACTATAGCCTAAATAGAACAAATAGAACAATTATACAATTAAAAATTGTAGAATAAATAATAAATAAACTGACCGAAATAGAAACACAACTATAATCCAATTAACCAAAATTGTTAAATTTTAGTATTCCTTTGTTAATTGTAACTTTCAATTTCATTACAAACATGACAACAATCATAAAATATTAAACAAACAAAACAAAATCTATGTTATAATTTGCGATTTGAAGGCATTTCCAAATGGTTGTTTGGTGTGTTACTCTCCAAATGCCATGTGAAAGTGTGTATGTACCAACTTCAATTTATTTCAATACAGATATTAGACCATTTAAACTTCTAAATGTTGGCATATGATGGAGATTAGACTGAAATGCTCTTTATAATTGCAAGAATCTATGGAGAAGGACTATGAAAAGGGCGTACACCTAAACCAGCCTGCTTTGTGTTTCAGGACACAAATTCGTAATTTTTAAACTTTTCACCGAATACACAAATAATTTCATTTAAGCATTTATAAACATTTTAAGTCTACCCTCCTATAATTCATATTCCTGTCTGCCTGCTTGCCAGCATGCACTTACTTGTACCCACATACAGGCGAGCACTCAATGTACCTTGTTGCCTACAAAGTTCAACATTTAACAAAAGTCATTTAAGTGGAATATTTTCCAACTGAACCATGAATTGCCAATGGCCAAAAAAAACAAAAGTAAAATAAAAATATTACATTTAGATGTAATCAGACCTTATTGCAATTCGTACAAACACATGTTGCATTCACTGCACACACACACACATCCATTTGTACTCAGACAATCTGCAACAAAACAATATAGTCAGCAAGTAACAACAACGAGAGTAAAGAACAAAGGCAACAAATAACAATAAAGTAACACTTGCCGCCACTTAAAAATCTGACTGACTAATACCGCCACCGCTTGTTATAAGTTGCATTTCCTGATTACAGTTGTTCTTGCTTGTTGTTGTTATTATTATTATTGCCATTTATTATTGTTGTTGTTTGGGTAATGCCGATTTTGTAGTTGTTATTTTTTATTGGTTGTACTTTTGTTTTTAGTTGCATTTATTTCAATGAATATGAATAGTTGTTTCTATTTTGGTTGGTCCTTAAACGAATGTAAGACGTTTGAGTTTTAAGTGTTCGTCTGTTTCCAACCAGCAACATGTTGCTCGTTTATATGTATATTGTGGAACGCCACCAACATACCACACTAATTGTAAGCACAACCATAGTTAAAGAATATATTATGGTTTTGACATAAAGTGTGTCAGAGATTATTTCGCACAAAATTATTTTGGAAAATTAGGTGAAGGAATTTTTATTATTATTATTATTATTTAGTTATTGATTTTTATAGACTAGTTAACGGAAATAAAGTTATTGGACTCACTTAAGATCGGTCTTTTCATCATCCAAACAGAGATAGCTTTAACTTATTATTTTGAAATAAATTTCTTTTCAATCCAAAGTGAGCAAAAGGGTCGTAGCGGCATATTCAGAAATACAGTTGAACCTCGATTATCCGTGCCTATATTAACCGGTTACATCTATTAACCGGCGTGATGCTCGCATTATTTTATAACCTGTATTATCTGTTCTTCGTTTTTGTACCTCTATTAAACGTGCTTTGCCTCTATTATCCGTGCAGAAAATATAAGTTTTTTTCATATAATCACTAATAACAATGTTTTTCTATTATCAGTGCGTAGTTCGGTCCCCTGAGAACCGGATAATCGAGGTTCAACTGTAATTGAATATGATCAGCATTCTAAGGACAAAAATCATTGTAACTTTAAGACACAAATAGTTGGACCAGAAATTGTTATTTTTCCTCAAGTTTGAAAAAAGGGTGCCAAACAGCAAAACTATTTTTCTATTGTTAAGGCAAAAATTAAAAATATTACTCCAAAGACAAAAATAAAAATGACATCAAGAAGAGAAAAATGTTACCATTTTTTCTCAAGTTTGAAAAAAGGCTCCAATAAATGGTCCATAAAGTTTTCTAATGAAAACAAAATAAAAAAGTTCGTAGTAATTTCAAAAATTACAATTAATATACATACATATACAAAATAAGCAAAGGCCTGTGCTAATTATATGTCGTCGTGCCAAAGTTATCTTCACGTATCTCCAAATTTTTTTTTTGTGGGAAATTGAGTCTTAAAGTTTCAACATTACATACAAATAGTGGTAATACAATAAAACGATTCTATAGTATCTCAAAAGCCATAAGAGGTAGTGACCTGGGGAATGCGCAGATCGACAGATCTATAAAATTAACTATACAGAGCAGTTCTATATAATTTTGTTTGATTTTGTGCGATACGTGAAGATAACTTTGGGACGACGATGTTTAAACGAACATTAATCAAAAATATACTTAAGTTTAAAAATCAAACTAAAAAATTTGTCTTAAGTAGAACAAAAAAATCAGGATTTGGGCATTGTAGGTTATAATTCGTTGGCAACACTGTAATGTTTAATATATGGTGAAAAATCAAAAGTCACCATATAACATTAAATTAGTAGAGATAAGTCGTGTATTCTATTTGTATTTGTAATTGTGTATAAATGGAATATGTGGTGACGTTGAACGAAGCTACCTAATAAGTAGTGAAAGCATTTGCACATGAATACTGACGAGGTTTGGTGGCTCCTACTGAAAACAACGTTTGTTCTATTCAGCTGTGTATGTTGAAATATAAACTGATGTTTAGATATTAAATTTTTCCTTTGTTGCTTGAAATATGTTAACAATGTCTAATATTTTTCTGATTAAATTTAGATACGAACTCTAGCCTGTATAAATATTATTAAAAACTAAAAAACTATTTTTCTGTTTTAAGGGGATTTTTCATTGAGCCCTTTACTAATGGAGTCCTATGACTATAATCCACGCAACCTAACACTGCTTGATAAACATTTAATGAATCTCTTATGTTTATAAAAAAAATATCTGATTGTGTTTGAAAAAATCATAAGCCAAATTTTCAAAGTAATAAAATACAATTTTTGAATATGAAAAGGTGTGTTCAATTGCCATGTGAAGTACGAAAATTATTTATGTATTTATGTATCTATGTATTTGCTGAAAAGTTCAATAAATTTATTGCTTTGAAATTGCTTTAATCGATTTGACTGCCAATTCATTTGAATTTCTATCAAAAAGCAAATATTCAAATATAATTTAACAATAAAATAATCAAGTGCACTAAAAATTTTTAAATCGCTTTTGTTTCATCCCATGAGGTTAAAGTATAATGTTATTGTTGTTGTTGTTCCCACCTACTGATTGAAGCACAATCATTCGTCAATCATGTCGTCGTACATAGAGCACACAACCCAACAGACAAATTGCAAGGCTTTGAAACAAAAATAAAAAAAATTTTATTGGTTTTTTATTTTTTCGCTGAGTTGTCTAAGGTGATGTGTTACAAACATGTGACTCCATGTTCAATACCAACAATAGACAAAAATAAATTTAAAATTAAAAGGATTAATTAATAAATTGTATATATTAATTGAATTGAATTTTCACAATATAAAATTAGCATAAATAATCCTGATTTAGGGAGTGATTCACGTATGCGATAGGATTGTGTACGGCTTTTAATTGGATGCATGATTGTGTTCGGAAATGGATTCATGTGTCCAATCTAAAGCCGTTAATTTCAAGATGGATGCCCTTTTGAACTGATATTTTTCTGAGATTTTTGGGTTTGAATAATTCGCCCAGTAAAATTTTCCATAATGTACTACATTCGTAATTTCTTACATTAACAAAAAGATTTTAGCCGTGAACTAAAAATAATTAAAAAAATTATTTTCTGTAAATTTTGAAAAAAATTTCCATTATGAGAAAAACTATGAACTTAAATTGAGGATAGGCGTCTTACGTTTTTAAATTTTAAAAAATCTTATAAACTATTCAGAAGTAAGTCATTTCCTAAATCATCATTTACACTAGTGTGTACCAACGGTCGACCCAATCGACCGTGTTCTAGTCATAGAAAGAAACATCATAAAAAATCTCTCAACAACCAAAACTACAATTATTTAATGATACATTTGTATCAATTCACAAAAATTAAAAAAATAAAGGTTTAAAGCATTTCACCCACATCTTAGTATGTATAGATGTATTGCAGTTATTTTTCTCTTTTTATATTCAAATGTGTAAAACACATGTATGTGTTATTTGTTTGTTTTTGTTTGACTTTAACTTACATGCAAGATTAATACGTATGAATGTAGTAGTAGATAGGAACTTTAAATGGCTATAGCTCCCAAAATATTGAAACCACAAAAACCCACAATACCTCGTTCACTTGTGTGAAAAAATTTCTTTAATTTGATAAAAGTTTTGTATAAATCGCTTGCATAATAGGTGCATGAAGGGCAGCACAAAAAAAGCAATTGTCTATTAATTATATAGATGACAAAATGTACTTAAATTTAGTCAAAATATTCTTATAGTGAAAGGCCATTGTAAGAGGCACGCGGCAACGGGCGGTAACCACATATTGTATTTTCCGCTTGAGTTTATTTTCGGTAGACAAATTGAACGCGGGTAATTATAGCAAATATTTTTATACAGTGAACTCGGGGTAATATGAACTACCCACTAATGTGAATACTCATTTTCTTATATGAACTCTCTAAATCCGCGGTGCTCACAAGTTCCGTATGGAAGAGAAAACACCAATACATTTAAAGAAAAACTAATTTTTATTCAAAATTTTTTGTTGTAAAAACAAATACATGCAAAGAAAACACAAAAAATATATTTCATATTATTATTTCATATCATACGTTAAACAAAAACAAAATGTACATTGATGATCGCTGTCGTCAATGTTTACCAGCAAAGCATACGAAAGTGTTGCTTTGCTCTTGCGTGTATACAGTGAAGAACGACAAAAAAAAACTAATAAGACAAAGTTGTTTGTGTATTTCGCATTGAGGTTGCTGAGTGCTGTATGAGTATATTAAAACACACAGCCTATAGCTAAGAGCATTACAAAAACAAATGAGCATGAAGAGCATAGGGCCTGGACACCAATGCTCTAAATTGTGAACGACACTTTTTTGCAGAAAAAGAAATCGCATTAGTTAAATAAGCTCTTGTAACATATGACAGGCACTTAAAACCGAATATATTTGTTGCTATGTGTTACTCTCAAATGTTTTATAAACTCTTCACATTATTTTTTCCCATTATAGTTTTGCTATTTAGTATTAAACTAAAAGTGAAGATACGAAAAATTTATAAGTTTAAAATAAATTTTATGTTTTCTTACCAACCTGGTCATTCTTTTCATTGTGGCGTTTTCTATTATACTAAATAAGCTAGCAAAGTTGTACAATTTATTTCAATCGTAAATGTGAACAAATTCTATAGAGTGAACCAACTCGGTTTTTATAAGTTCACATTACCGCGCGTTCACTGTATAAAAAAGTTAAAATAAAGAAAGTTGAAATAAAGCGATTTGAACATAAGTATGTACTTTTTAATTTTTTTACTTTTTGGTTTGACTAATGTAAGCGGCAAAACGAAAAGTTGAACTAAATTCAACATTGCCGGTCGGCATACCCAAATTAAATTAAAATTAATTTTTCAAAATTTTTATATAAAAGTTTTTGAAAATAAACTAATGTTTTGTATATTGGTAATACTGTTGCCGTACTCTGCCGTGTGCCGCTTATATTGGCAATTCACTATTACTTTTAGAAAATGCACACTCAAATAAAATAAACTGCCTGGCCCACGATGTCGAACAAAGTTTTCTTTCCTACGAATTGTATTTAAAACAAAAACAATTTAAACAATTTTGTTTGTACGAAAGAACGATACGTTCGACATCGTGGTCCAGGCAGAATTGATTTTTTTATTATAAGAAAATTTTATTTGATTTAAAAAAAACTACATACATATTAATCAAATTATACTTAACTATATAAATATTTTGTAAACTATATTGAAGGAAATTTTTTTATTAAAATTTAATACATGTCTTTTTCAATCAGGTTGGGATTGATCAAAGTACATTTTCGGACAATTTTTTTTTTGTAGATATGCCCACAGAAAAGAGAAAATGTTTACAGCAATACATAAAATAAAAGTAAATGGTTGACTCTACCACAAAATTTTGTATCTATAGATATATGTATATGTATCTCTGGATCCGACCAATACGTCTCAATCAACAACGCCTTGAGCTAATATAATCTCTCCAAAGAAATTGGAAGTTTTATTGTTAATAGGAAACCCTCTGATTGGCCATAACCATGGTAGTCGCCATATATTCTAGAAATTAAATATCCAACCAGTTGAATTTAGGAACCAGTCAACAACATTTCAATGTTGTCACATTTTCATTTCAACCCTGTAAATAAATTGTTAAGCGGAAGTATTATTTCTTACCAGTATTTAGAACTATTTTCGAAGAGAATATTAAAAAAAAAACAAACTACAAATACAAGCAAGCAAGCACGTACAAATAAATAATGTCATATTTTAATTGCTACTGTATATTCAATATTCATTGTCAATGCTAACCACAAATTAACGCAACATATCTGTGCGACTCTCGTACGCACTGCTGTAGTTGTGCATTTCATTTAATTTTTTTTTTTTGTTATTTTTGTTTTTCAATTCAATACAAAAATGTGTAGTAACAGTAGCCATTGTAGAAATCATGATCGTAACTACATTTAAACAAAAAAAACAACAACAAAAAAATATCGTTAGCATTAATAGCCAGCCGAACAACAAACCAAATATGTTTCAAGCGTATTTAAGCGTACGAATAAGTGGACTTTATAGCACGTGCTTGACGAGTCAAAATAAACTTTAATACTCGTATGAATGAAAAAAAAATCATTGACCCCATGACTTTAGTTGAGTATATTTTGTTTCCGATTATTTTAATATGTTGAGTGACAAATGACAACACCACAACTAAATAAATCAAGTGGAACTTCCATTTTAATTTATTTATATTTCTTTTGCACTGAAAATCAATCAGTACTAGAGTTCTGTCGTTCCGGAACGACCTAGTTCCATGGAACGATTCCCTTATTGGAACGGTTCGGAGTGATCCAGCCATCCCTATTTTATCGTTCCTCGTTCCGTAATTGCAAACCGTCTTGCGGAGCCATTATTTGTTTTTTATAAACGTCAAAATCTACATATAAAATAGTCCACAACTAGGGTTCCCACCTTTTTTTTTTTTTTGCAAATAAAGTACATTGGTTGTTAAAGGTTAGGAAAAAAAGTACACAGTATAAAAATAAAGTGCAATTTATTTTTCTTTATTGTTATATTTGAAAACGTATTTTTTGTTGCTTTTCGCAAGTTTTATCAAATAATTATCATATTTAAATTAAAGTAAATAATTAATTCATTTTTTATCAGATTCAGAGACGCTTTGTTTCTTTCGTCTCGCCATTTGCTCTTCATTACAGAAAAAACTCTCTCTGTGAATGCTGACGTGGCAGGAATAGAAATTTAAAATGAAATTACTTTATACAAATTTGATAAATTATCATCAGTCTTAATAATAATAAATAATAGCTGCCATTTACTTGCTGTAGATAATTCCGCAAAACCTTCAGAACTGTATATCTGATCATAAATTTTGTTTAATGACGCAATTTCTCCATTAAGATCATCCATATTTATATTAAGTTTTTGCAGATTTAAATTTTCGTTTATGCTAACAATATTATCAAATTCAACTTTGCTCTTTATATTTTTATTGCTAATTGTAAATAACCAGTTTGTATTTTTAAAATCAAACCATTTATTCACGTACTCTAAGGCTTTATCGATAAATAATCAAAAATTCATGTGAATTTCTCTGGTCAGTTCCGGTGCAGACAAAAGGTTAATTTTTTTGCTTGTTTCATATCCAAATATCTAAATTGCCATGACATAGTCTTAAGAAAGAATCGCCACTGTAAAAAAACGTCAACAATTGACTAGGAGTAATATAACCCGAATCTACTTTGAATTGTAGATAAATCAAGTCATGCGAAATAAAGTATTTTGGTGTACTTTATTGTTTCTATAAAGTATAGAGTACAATTAATCAAAAAAACGTACAATACTTTATTATAAAGAACGGGTGGCAAGCCTATCCACAACACTATTATACATTTTTCTTATACGTCGCACTTTAATTAATGGCATATTCAATTTAATATATATTTTTTTCTTTAATTTACCTATTTTATCAGGTTTAATTAATTAAAATCTATTTATCCTTATTTATTATATCATCTTCTGTAGCTTTTTATTTTTGACAGTATGTTTGTTGGTTTTTTAGTGTTGTATTGGAGTTGTATTGGTGTGTAAAGAAACGATTTTGCCCAACTCTGACTGTACTGACTGTACACTCAAACAAAAACAAAAAAAAATTCCTTGAAAAATGTTTAAAAAATTTCTATTTTTATAAATTTTATTTATTTGTTGCGAGTTAGCAATATCTAAATATATATTTCGTTGGTTGCCATACGAATATTCGCAACGAAAAATTCGTAGTTCGTCCCAATTGTGTTCCCAGCATTATTAGTTTAAAAAAATTATTTTTGTTAATGTAAAAAAATTACGAATGTAGTACTTATGTGTACTGCTTGGTAATAGGTAGCAAGGTGTAGTAGTGAAGTGGTTAGAGAGCCTAACTACGAAATCGAAGTTCATTAGTTCGAGTCCCAAAAGACGTAAGTTTTCAAGCGCTCTGCTGATGGAATAAGCATTGAACTTGTTTTAAGTGAATATTTTTGTAGTTTTTTGAAAACAATTTTCTATTAAAGATGAAATTTTTATTTTCTAACATCAAAGAAAATTTTACTTATGGTGTTTTCTTTTCTACAAAAAAATGGTACATCTCCATGCAGAAAATGTACTTTGGTGTTCGTTTCTTAAAAATGTTTTGCTCTCTAAAAGGTCAGTGTGTTTGATTCTAAAAAAAATCGCCCTCACTAAGGGTGGAAGGCATTGCACTTTTTGCCCCGTAAAAATCGACAGTGTTGATAGTGCCCTGTAAAACTTAGCTGTCAGCTGTTGAAAACAGGGCGTTCCACTTTTTCATAACTTGTGTTCAGTTCTAGTGAAATAACAAGCTGCATTATTACAGGGTTGGCAAGACATTTTTTAGGTGCCATTTTGTGTGTAGAAAAGAAAACGCCATTAGTTTCCGTAAAGAACAACATTGACGCCATACAACAACCAATTTGAATTCAAATTAGGTAAAATTTCCAAAATTTCAGCTAATTTTTTTTAGTGTATGGAATTTAGATTGAAAAAAATGTACTCGATCAAATATATAAAATGTGTAACAAATATATTTTTAAAGATGCAAATTAGTTTATTAAATTTCTAACAAAAACTATATTTCTATACATATATTTATGTATATTTTTAAAAGAAAATGTGATGTGCAATTATTTAATGATAAATATTAACTGCCGGCTTACAGAAGACGCTTGAAAGGGATCAAAAATTTGTAATCGTCTGTTTACTCGCATGTTGAAAATACAATAATTAATTTTTGTTTTCAACGTAAATTTAAATTTAAAAAAAAAAAATTATTTATTTGTTGCTGGTTAGCAATATCTAAATATATATTTCGTTGGTTGCCATACCAACTCATCAGTAGATGTTTACCCTTTATGTTTAAAAAGTTTCAAAGCTCATCTTTTTATACATAAACTCACAAAAAGATTTGTGAATTACAAAGCATAAAAATAGCTTTTCAAAAAAACTTTACAAAACTTTATGAATGTGTTTACTTTTCTACACCTACTGATGAGTTGGTATGGCAACCAACGAAATATATATTTAGATATTCCTAACCCGCAACAAATAAATAAAATTTTTTTAAAACATAAATTCTTGAGTACATGCTCAAATAAATGTAAAAATTTTGTATATTTAAATTTCTTAATCGTCTTTTGAAAGTGAAAAAATAAATGATAACTAACAAATTAATTTAACCCTATAAATAACCTTTAACACAATAATATGTTCACACAATTGAATAGATAAATTTTATTTTCATATGTTAGTTGCCGTTGTTGAAGCTTTTTAAACTCAACTTTTTCTATAAGCAGGTGGTCAAAAGGAGTTTTTTTTTGTTAGCTGTTGCATTGTATCATTGTTGTTTCATTTCATACGAGTATCACGTTGATCAATAAAAAAAGCGGAGTGCTTTAATTGTTCGCACGAAAGATTTTTTTTTCAAATTTTACAAAAAAAGCTAATCAAATGTTTAAAAGGTTAACGAAAACTTTGATTAGAACCTAATTTATTGGAGAATTAACACATTAACTTAACATCAAATACAAAAAAACTTATTGATTTAAAGTATGACAAGGTTGATTGATCACTAGGAAAATAAAGTTTATATCTTAACAATGACTGCATGTAACAATACTATAAATATGTTAAGCCTTACGATTGGCATTAAGAAACTATTTTGCTGTTGTTTAAATCTAATATTTTGTTTTAATTAGAAATGTGTTTTTAATTAAAACAAGTACATCAATAATAAGACAACATTTTCATAACCTCAATGAAATTAAAATCAAGAATGGAGAAAGTACACAAAAATCAAATACAAATTGGAGGCTACATTTCGAAGTAATATTAATTCATATTTAGAAATATATACATGGTATTTTCTATAGAGTGTCACAACTTTGAGTTAGCATCACTGCTTTATTTGAGCACCCATTTAACAGCTGATAGTCGCTTTTTGCTTAGTTTGCTTTGAAATTTGATTATGAATCGACTTACACCAGAGCAACGCGTGTAAATTGTTGAAATTTTTATTCAAAATAATTGTTCTATTCATCAAACTCATTGTGCAGCGGGCGCTACAATTGATTTACGCAAAGAAACTTTTGATGAAAAAATAATTTCACATAATGGCCCAATTATTTTGCCACCCAGATCGTTAAGTCACTTGTCTACGTCGATAAACCACAAACAATTGAACACCTGAAAATCAACATTCGAAGAGTTATCGGCGAAATACGGCCGCAAATGTTGCAAAAAGTTGTTGAAAATTGGTGTTCCAGTTATGCGCCTTCTATGCGCCAGCCGTGGCAGAAATCATATTTAAACATTAATTTCATAAAATTTTCTTTGCAATAAATCCCGTTTCATTGATATTAAAAATATATTTCCTTGTTTTATTATGATTTAAACTTGTGTCACTCTATGAAAAACACCCTTTACATACTATGTATGTATGCATGTATGTATGTACATGGTATTTTTGTTTTATTTTCTAAATGAATTATAATTTTAGTGAAATAAAATTGTGTGAATAAAAATTGACTACGAGTAATTGATATACAGTAGAGCCTCGATGGATGCGCTTATTGTGGGTTTTCATTATATCGAAGTTTTAATTAAGAGTTTTTTGTCATGTCTTTTTTTTTTAATTTTGCTACTTTTGTTTACACCAATCGCTTAGAAACAGACCAACTACTCAAAAATTAAATTACAAAAACTGGGAGAAAATCTTGCAACCAGGATTGATAACAATAATAATTTTTAAAGCAGACCTCAAACTAACTAACTTAGAATATAATAGTTTTTATAATATTTTTTGTCGTTCTTGAATCATATTATAATTGAATTTTCAGATTAATTGTTATTGACAGATATTTTTTTTAAATGTAACCATATTGCAGCTTTTGTGAATGGTAATAATGTGATAACTAAAAAATATGTTTATATATTGTTAACTTATGAAAGTTCGTAACCGTTTAAAACATTAACAATTTGTTTACCACAACCATAATCTATATCGGGAAACATAATTTTATTAATGCAACCATGACAAAGGCATATTTATCTTTACGTATATATTGACTATGAGTTTCGTTTTGTCACTTTACAATTTTTACATAAATTGAAACCTCCCTTTAATTAAAATATGTTAAGATATGGATCGTATGAAATGTCAGTATTTTAATTTAAAACTAGCTGAGATATCGCTCAAAGTATAGTCCTATGCACGGTTAATTCTGCAAAAGTTCCTAAGTAGAGTCGATTTAATTAAAAAAATAGTCCTTGTAGATAAAGGCAAAAGGAAATAGTGCGTAGAAGTATAGGTACATGGTGACGTCTATGTCTTCTTTTTCTAAATAAATCATGAATGTTTGTCTGTTTCTCTGTTTGAAAGCTATAGAGTCTTAAGAAAGTAAACCAGTCTTGCAGTATGTTTGCGATGATCAGGAAGAATCAATAGGATAGCTATTTTTCTAATATCTCAAGTGGGCGTGGCACTTCTCCTAGTAAGCAACTTTTTATATGATGATATTGATGGCACTAATGCAGCTAAAAGCTTAAAATTTTGTATATTGGTTTTAAAGAAAAAGTCTTAAAAATTGGACACGTGGTTGTGGCGCCTCACACATAATTATTTTTATATATCTTGCGACCTAATGAAGTAAATGGCCTGAGATTTTTTTTAGTTTATCCGTTGATTTAGTGCATTATTGTAAAAAAAAATCGATTGGCACTCGGGGACTGCAGCGGTAAAGCTATTGCATAGCATTTTTTTATCAACTTATGCAATTTCAATTTCAGCTTTCTAGCTATACTGGAAGTGCCCCATACAAAGAAGGGGCACCCTAGTCACCCCAGGTGCTTATAATAACTTCGCCATTTTTGAGCCAATTTTCAAAATTCTTTTTGCATATGGAAAAGGTCCAGAATATTTTTTTGTTTTTAGAAATTTTTTGTTGGATCGAACGGGTGCGGTAGGGCGTTGCAAATGGCCCGCCACAATAATTGATTATCAAAAAACTTCGCCATATTTTGGGCATTTTTTACCTACGTCGATGATATTTGGTACATATGGTATTGGCATAATTTGGAATACGTACCAGGAGAAAGGTGGGTGGGACCACGCCCCTTTTATAGGAAAACCAAACCCTTGGACCGATCTTCCTGAAATTTTCACAGCATGTTACTGTGACTCTGGAAGGAATAATAGGCTATGTGAAGTTTTGATTGGACAACGAGGCGTGGCACCGCCCATATAACCCAAAAATTTAAATTGCCATATTTTGGGCATTTTTTGACCTACGTCGACGATATTTGGTACATATGGTATTGGCATAATTTGGAATACGAACCAGGAGAAAAGTGGGTGGGACCACGCCCCTTTTTAGAAAAATTAAAAATCGTAATATAGTCTTAACTACTGGACCGATCGTCATTAAATTTTCACAATAGGATATATAAATACTTTTAATTTTATTTCATAAAGAGGGGGGTAGCGAAGCACACCGGAATAGGCTAGCAGACTATACAAAAAAGAAGTTTTCACTTCTAAACACAAAAGACTTAAGAAACAAACTTAGTGTCAGGATTTTTCGTTTCAAAAACAAAAGACTTAAGAAACAAACTTAGTGTCACGTTTTTCGTTTCAAAAACAAAAGACTTAAGAAACAAAGGTTTCAAAATTTCTTGATTCAGTCGCCTCAATGCCCACGATAGAAGCTATGCAATAGCTTAAAAATATTCAGAATAATTTAAGTGGGCGTGGCACCTTCTACATACAATGAAATATAATAGCGGAATATTTTTGAAGGTAATTACGTAAGGAACTTAAAATTTTGTGTACTGCTTCTAAGAAAAAATCGTACAGCTTGGACGTACGGGACGTACACATGGATAGGTTAGTCTGTTGCTTTAGTCCTTGATGTATGTACTATATCGTTAGCTGAAATGCAAAATCACGTCAATAACAAATCCAAATCATATTTTCTTTTATTATTTATTACAAGTTACATCGAAACAAGCTTTCCGACAAATTTGCAAGTCTTCATCATATACATCAGCGAAATTAAAAATGAACACAAAAATAGTTCACTCCGTGTTAAATTTTAAAATCGGTATTTACGGAATTTTGCATTTAAGTTAACGATAAATAGAATAAACTGAACTGGAGGGTTATTATGAGTGACGTTGTCGTTGTCGTAGTCGAACGACTCCAATGTAAAATATATAGCGATCGTAGCACAGAATATTTACAGATTTCGTCAAGACAACGACACTCGTAATAAGGCCGAATAGCTCAATAGCCTATTCTAGTCAGAATATTTACTATTTATTCTGATGTTCTTCAAATTATTTTAATCTTAGTACATATTTAATTGTGCGGAAATCTTATAGAATTAAGACAGAAAACAAATAAAACATAAATTCATAAAACAATGACAATTTTTAATTGTATCACAAATGTAACACTTCAAAAAAAATTTACACATTTTTAAGATTTTTAAACTTGACCTTCGATTAAAAATACTCGCATTAAAATCTTGAAAAATAAATGAACAAACATTCCAAAAAAAAAAAAATAGCGAATGTTCAAGTGTAGTACAAAACAACAAACAAACAATTCATACGGCAACGCCACTAATGCGTGTTTGTCATTTTTTTCTTCTTGCGTTCAAGTCATGCGTAATTTACTTCAACAGCAACAACAACAACAACAACAACAACAACTGTTCTACTTACAAACTAGTTGCTTTTGTATTTTATTAAGTATTTCATTGTCAAGGTGAATTTGTTGAAGTGAAATTTTTTTCTTACTTTTATTTTGAAATTAATTTAGTTGGAAATATGTTTATTAAAATTTGTAACAAAATTTTTGTAATCAATTTAAAATATAAAAAAAAAATATGAAAAGTTGTCAAATGTGAACAAGTATGCAAGTGCAGTAACAAGAATTTTGTATGATTGTTTGTAGAATAAATAAACTTAGAATATAAATTGAAAACAAGGTTAAAGCATTGAATTCCTGAAACCTTCTATCATGGCTAACAAGTAAAATAGACTTGTTTGTGCATGTTATAATCCATGTAGAACAAAATCTTTCAAATTTTTTATTTATAATATACTTATTGACGTATACGAATATATTGCAAACATTTAATTGAGTTGAAAGTTAACCACTTTCTCGTGAAAAACTTATACAATTAGCGGATTTTTTTATTAAATGCCAGAAAACTCCAATACATAATAGGAAATTTAAAGAAATTTTTATGAAAGCCTACATTTATTTATATCACTTTGCTTGGAATAGAACAGTGTTTGACAATATTGGTTTTGCTGGCTGTAATTTTTCATACATCCCGCCCAATTGGCGAACAAACGGCGACGCGACTTAAGATTAATATTCTAAATCTGGGATTAGATAGTTTAAACAATTTTTAAACAACAAAGAAATCAGCAAATATATTCCCATTAGGCTTAAAATAACAAAGCCATGCATATGCAAAATTCTCAATCCCAATCTAAAGCTACGTTCACATTGATCAAATATTTGTCGAAAACAACGTGACCAAGAAAGAAACTAATAATTTATTTCCCTTAATTCCAATATTCTTTTTATTATGGGTTTATATTTTTTAAAAACTGCATAAAAATACTTTTTGTATATTAATTAATTTTAGTTTGCAATATAAAAACCAAGTTAAATGACAATATCCCTAAGCAAAAATAGTGGTTACGTTTTTTTGGACAAATATTTAATAAATGTGAAGCTTAAAAACCGATGTAATATTTTAGGGTGGTCCCACTTACATTTCTATCGGACCGACCGAAAACATTTGTGGTACCAATCTACTAGAAAACTTAATCATACAAAAAAGAATTTTTAAATCGCTCCACATAATAAAGATATGGGATCAAGCTGCAACCACAGAATTATGAAACTGAGTTTTTTAAAAAGCAATAACTTAGGGGGAAAAATATATTCTTGAATATGTTAAATTAAACTCCATCTTCTTATATGTGATTTTACTTTAGGAATAAAATTTTTAAAGCATGTCAATTAGAATTTTGTTGTTTTGTTTATGCCAACTTTTCAAAATATACAAGAATAAAAACTTATCCGAAATCAATTTGGCCACTTAAAATGTTCTTCATATATTTTTATGAAGACAACAGATTGCGTGAAAATTGCCCACTGATGCCTAAGCACATAATATGAATTATCTAATAAAAGTGTTTAAGTTTTAAATGTTGTTTATTTATTTGTCTGCATATTTATCACAACTTTCCAGAAAATCGTTAATTTATTTAAAATTATTTCAAGTTTGTTTCTTAAGTCTTTCGTTTTTACCTAAGCCCAACCAATACAATGATGATACACAACAGCATATGTCTGATTACATATTAGTTTTTAATTATGTATTATATAATTTCCGTATACATATTTTGATTTTACTGCTAATTAAGTGTATAATAAACATAATAAATTTACTAAATAGCAAACATAATGACATGCTTTGAATGTAACGTAAATATTAAAAAAAAAAACCATACAAACATTGTAAAACAGAAATAAAAGATGATGTGATTATAATTTTTAGAAGTTAACATCTTGCATGATCACTTATGATTTTGTATATTTACATAAATATGTGAATGCGTGTGTGTGTGCTTAATTTTAATTCCAATATTTGTTTTATGCAAATGATCTTTAAGGTCGTATGCTTTTACAACTGTGCAACAAAAATACAATAAAAGAAATAATAATATTTAGTGAAAAATAAAAGACAAACAAAAGATGCATAGAACAAAAGAAAACTTTTTTAATAATTAACGTGATTGAAAGCGTGTCTTCTTAATTATTTCTTTTGTTTGTTTTCAATTTTCAAGACAAATCCAACAGAGTTTTTGTTATTTTCGTATTTGCCGATCGAGTTTCATTAAGCTGCAACCGATTGCTAAGAAAACTTAACAATATTTTTAATGAATTGTTTTAATAAGCTTTAGAAACATCATATGAAAAAGTAATTTATCTTTTTTTAAATTTAAAGTTCTATACAATTCATTTCTTAGTTAGCTTGAGCCGGTAAGTGTTTAAAACTAAATACAACGTAGTGATGATGACCTTCAAATTTTGTTGTTAGATTTTCAATAAAGCTTCTTAAAGTTTAAAGAAATACTAGTTTAATGTACCATGGTAAGCAACAACTGTAATTAAAATCTTTAAAATATTCAGCAAACCACTGAGTGCCAACGATCAGTGTGGTGATCAGTGTTTAGTTATTAATATAATAAACTTTCTGTATGCTGGTATTTTAATATTTAATATTAATCATTTAATGATTTTTAATTTATCTTTGTAGGCAGACAACACCTTTATTGATTTGCAAAAACAAAAATAAAATAATCGAAAAAACAAAAAGGTACCATTAGTACCAACTTTTCCTCATTTAGCCTCTAACAAGGCTTACTGTATGTTAATATCAAAAATAAATGGTAAAAAAAACTACCAGCTTTCTGTATTTTCCCCCGCTAGAAAGTACACTTCATAATAATATAAACAAAAATTGTAAAAAAAAAAAAACATAAAATACCAAAAGTACTCTTTTGTCCCGTTTTTAGCCCTTAAAAAGTACCCTATATTTTAATCTGGGTATTAAAAATACAGAATTTCTCAAAATAAAAAGTACCAAAAGTAAAAAGTACCGAAACCAAAAAGTACCAAAAGTAAAAAGTACCTTAAGTAAAAAATTGGCAGTTTGTTTTCATTTCAGCCCCCAGAAAGTATGTTAATTTAATAAAAAATTTATAAACTATTAGTAAAACGTTAAAAAGTAATAAAACTACTTAAGTAACTTTTTACCACTTCAAAAGTTCCCCATATTTTAATCTGGATCACATGCTATCCATCAATCAAATTTGTTCCATCTCCATTAAGAGTGTTTCTCAAGAGAAAAAGTACCAGAACATCTGTAAGTATGTACATATCAGTTTTTTTCTCATTTCATTTTAAAAAATTTTTAAAATGTTAAACGAAAAACTTTCATTTATGATCGTTAAAGATATAATTTAGTTTCTTTAGCAAAACAACACTCCGGTAACTATTGTAATAAGGCATTGTCTTCTTTGGGAATGATTAGGTGTGAGAGAAATCAAGCTTCACAGTAAGTTTTTATATTTTTCTTCAACGACTTCAAAAACAGAAGAAGGAAATCAATTTGACTGGAAATTTTTTACTTATATTTGTGCCGGCATAAGTCAATCATTTCTGAACCGATAATCAAAATTTTTTTTTTATTTGACAGGGTTTGAATGCAGTTTGGTACCATAACTTTTTTTAGTCTGGTAGAAAATTGTTCCTTCTAAAATATTGATTATCGGATAACTCTTCTATTTCTGTTCTGCCAGGCTTGTAGCGATTAGCTTGTCGGCAGAAAACACCAAAGATCTTTGGCCGGAATCGAACCGACATCCTACGGACTACTTATCTAGCATTACTACCTATCAGCCACGGCGCCATCCGAGTTTGTCGGTTCGATACCAGCGAAAGACCCTGAATATTTTCTACAGACAAGCTAATCACTTTGCGGATTATGTTGCTTTTTAAAAAAACGAAATTTTTAAGCCGTTTTTAAAACTATTTTTCTGTTGAAAGGTTTTGCTGGTAGCTTGGTAGAATCGGGGTCAATTTCAGTCCCCGAAATATTTATTTTCGATTATCTTTTATATATATATTAACTGATTTTTAAAAGTTTATTTTTTTTTTTGTATGTTTGGACGGGTTTGCTTGAAGTTTTATCCCATAAAGTTTTTAACATTTGGTAAAAATTAATATTTTTACTTTCCTTTTTTTTACTTTCATTGCAGGTACCTAAATAGATCTATTAACACCCCTTTTTTAAAAAAAATATTGGTAAAAATTAAACAAATTCTTATTGCAATTTGAACTCAGTCAAGCATTAAGTTAAAAATAAAACAACAACAATAAAAAGAAGACATGGTTAGAAGCATTTGTGCCTCAATGCGATTTATAAAAGTCCTTGATTTTAATATTACTTTACTGCAAAGTGAAGCAAATGGCCAAACGCATCACATACACACATACACACTTCACTTAAGTGCAATATTTTGCTAACAAATAAAAAATGTTTGTACTTTGAAAATAAATATTGGAAAACAATGCGAAATTTTTAATATTTTGACCTACAATTTAACACAAACAATTACACATATAAAAAAATAACAAACATAAAGGAAAACCTTATAATTTGGAATATATATTCAACACAAAGATATATATGTACTTGCGGCATACATAATATACTTATTAGAGGTATAACTTTTAAGAATTTTAGAATAATGTTTCATATGTTTCTATTAGTTTTAATTTGTAGTACCAGATTTTGTACTGCCCCATGATTGATATAAGAACTTGGCTGTATATGATTAGAATCGCATCCTTATGGTCGATTTTTAACATGATACCAACCAAGTGGCTTCGAATTGGGCTTTAGTTAATTTTTTTACTTTATGTCTTTATGACCGCCATTTGTAATTTTTATGCGTCGTATTCTCACACTATTTTATATGATACCTATTAGGTAAGTTTTTGGCAATTTGTATTTGTTGGTCATTGTCTGGCCCAAAGAAGAGATGGTTCAAGACGGAGAGTGGATCACATGTACCCTAAATATTTAGCCGCTTTATGACAGTGTAATACAATGTACTACATCAAAAATACATCTAAATTTGTTTTAGTTTGATCCGCAGAAACACACAAATGTGAAAGCAAGGCCAATTTCCTATCCAAAGTATTTCGGCCGTAAAAAGTACTGAGATCAAAATAAGGAGCAAATTCTTGATAGGTACAATTCCATCTCATTTCTAGGCAACCTATATGCTTGGCAAAATTTTTCCAAAAATTCTTTCCCATATTAATAAGGCAAAGGGAGCACCCTAGTCCCACCGGCTGGAAAGTGCCCGTTTTCAGATTTTTCTAATTAATTTCTCACCAACACCTTCCTGTGTACCGAGTTTCAGCTTTTTAGCTATACTGGAAGTGCCTAATAATATTGATGAGTCAGTGAGTGAGTCAGTGAGTCAGTAAGTCAGTGAATATGTACTAAAATATGGACTTTTCACACCTTAATACCTCGGGAAGCTTTTACGATAGAACTTTCAAATTTTACCTGTGAGGTTTTAAGTTTCATTCTATTATGATCAAGAGGAGCAAAGTTATGAGGGGGATCAAAATCCCGGGGAAGAGTTTCCCAATTCGAAGTTCATTTAGAATAAAGGAAAAGAAAAAAAGGGAAAATTTTCCCCAATAAATTACCAGGGAATTTTCATTTAAAATTGTGGTGATAGAATTAAATTAGGAATTAGCGAAGATTCATTAAAAGTGATGGCACTAATATACACCCTCTGAAAATAATACTTGTTAATTAAGTTAAATTAAAAAAATCTATTCTAAAGCTCATTTCGTAATACAGTGCGCTCGCGATAATATGAACTAATTAAAACCAAGCGAGTTCAATTTTGGAAGATTGTTCATATTTGCGAATGGCATCTAATTTCCCCTTAGAAATATTTTTCCCATAAAAACAAAATTCTATTATGTTGAATTTTTTATTGTTGTTTATTTTACATATATATTTATTAATAATTTGTTTTTGAAAATACAAAGTTATGTGAAAAAATATGTGATATTTTTTTACTGTTTCTTTTGCTCAATCGCCTTTAAAACGGCTCGCTCTCTTAACTAGCTCAATAATTCTAAATTTATTTACAGGAAATTTTAATATAACAAATTCCAAGGGGATCCGAAAATACTTCGTTATAGCTGAATTCGTTCTTTTGATAACGGCACTTTACCATTTTGCTTTAAATTTTATTCTTACTTCGTTGTATAGAGGCTTTTGTACGAGTACTTCGTTGTATAGAGGCCTTACAAATGCGCTTATAAATACATTTAGACTTCGCTGTTTTTATAATGGGACTTTACCATTTAGGATTTATTCTGATTTCGTTATATTAAGGCATTTGAATAATATTTCGCTATATAGAGGCTTGTTTGCTCAGAATTTATTCGTTATAGCTATAGTGCAATTTTATATGAAAAACTTTGCAATAAAGAGGTTTTTTCAAGGGACTCAATAAAACATACGTTATATTGAGTTTTTCGTTATAACGAAGTTCGTTATATCGAAGTTTCACTGTATATTAAAAAGCTGAATATGAGCACTAACTAAAAGTGTATGTATGACATTTTGATTGACAGCTGAAAGCAATTCAAAAACAAATAGAGAAATCCCAATATTATTATGCAGTTGAAGCAGAATTTATATACAACCCTTTTTACAAAGATTTCATCATTTTTTAGATAAAAATCCGTTAAAAAAATGCAAAAATAAGTCATTCTCATTTTAAAGCTTTCGCACTAAGTTCATATTTTAGAGTAGCCAATGGAAGAAAAAGTGTTCATATATTGGGTTGTTCATATTTTCGCGAGTGCACTGTATATAGATATTTACTAAAGTCTGGCGCTACTATTATTTATTTATTTTTCTGGGTTAGTTGTAGTGTAAACATTTTTGTATGTGTAAAGTTTTCAATTACAATTGCAAATTGCGATGAATTGGCTGGTCCGATAAAGATTTTTTAGTTTTTTTTTTTAATGTATGGCCCAACAACGTTCATGTTTTAAATGCGCTTCAGTGATTATGATTGTTGGCAGGCCTTGTTTCATGAACTCGGATACACAAGTATGTATGTACATACATCTGTACGAGTATATGCAATTATTTGTTCGTTAAATGCAACATGTTACAAGAAAATCATTTATTAAAAAATATATTTATGTATGTATGTGTGAATGTACATATTTATATAAATTTATATAAGAGTTTGCAAATATTCGTAAAGTCAAGTACGAATAAAACTATTCCAGATTACTAACTTAAGCGGTTAATAAAACTTACTATCATTATACTTTTAATGAAAAAAAATATCATAACTTACATATCAACAATGATCATAAGGGTGACTTAGGACCTGGGTTCGATCCCTGGACACGGCATGTCTCGTTAATATCATGAATTTCTAATATGTAATACATAATGTATGTACATTAGTATGGCATTGTATTAATTGTCGTTGGACTCTTTATATCCGCGGCGCCCGCAAGTTCCTTATGGAAGAGCAAACACCAATACATTTAAAGAAAAACAAATTTTTATTCAAAATTTTTTGTTGTAAAAACAAATACATGGAAAGAAAACACAAAAAATATATATTTTTATATTATTATTATTACGAATAAACGTAATTATTATTGGAACTTATATTGATTTACATATGAAAAGTAATATTATCAGGCTCAAGTTCAGTTTTATTGAATTAATGAAATTAGTATCCACTTTACGAAAATTGTAAAGATGGACAATTGAACGCTGATGAGAGGTGTAGCGGCCTTGAAATCAGTACTGATACGTTCTGCTAAAAACTGATTGGATATAAATAATAATATTTTCCAACACAAAAAAACTCTTAGTAATTTTGAATTTTCATTAATTCAATAAAACTGAACTTGAGAATGATAATATTACTTTTCACAAAAAATATATTTCATATATTTATTTCATATCATACGTTAAACAAAAACAAAATGTACATTGATGATCGCTGTCGTCAATGTTTACCAGCAAAGCATACGAAAGTGTTGTTGCTTTGCTCTTGCGAGTATACAGTGAAGAACGACAAAAAAAAACTAATAAGACAAAATTGTTTGTGTATTTCTCATTGAGGTTGCTGAAAGATGTATGAGTTTATTAAAAAACACAGCCTATAGCTAAGAGTATTACAAAAGCAAATGAGCATGAAGAGCATAGGGCCTGGGCACCAATGCTTTATATGGTTAAAGTATATCGCTGGTCACTGAAAACTGTTTCGGCAGCGACTAATACTGATCCAAGCTAATGTACACAACAGCGACCTCATTCATCTGTTAGCAGAATCATAGGCAAAGTAAATCAATTAATCAAGGCGAATTCATAACAGGTGAAGCTGAAAACTCAGCTGATCTATTTTTTCTTGCATAATGGAGGCTCGCATGTCAAAATTTGTACATGGAAGCATAGGGGCTCATATGTCAAATGATGTTGTAATGTTGTACTTGTTGTAGTATTAACACTACCTGTTATGAATTTGCCTTGCAATTAATGAATAGCCTGGACACACAAGACGAATTAATAAGAGGTAGTCTTACCCATACAACAATAACATTCGCCGCTAAAAGTATCTCTATCTATCAAAACAAATGCAGCAATATTCTTATAGGAATATATAAAAAAGCTAACCTAAGTTCTCAAAATAAACAATTTTTGACAGTTCAGGATTGCACAGCTGATGATGACGTAGGCTAATAAGGCCACCTAGAAATGAATTCGCCTTGTGCACAATTGGCTTAAGAAAGTTAATATGTCTATTTAACAAAGAGTCGCTGTAACGTTGCTTTAAAATTAAGAATCAGCATCAGTGTAGCCAGGTAAATATTGTCTAATGTCCCCAAATTAAAGAGTGTTGTGCCCAAAAATCCCCATTTTAAAACTGAAAATTCCCAATTTTGTCCCCAATAAATATATGTATGTATATTAAGCATCATAAAAATCAATTTTTTTTATTAATTTTATTACATACATTTATTTAAGTTAATACATTCGTATGTGCTCAATGGAACTTTTGAATCCATAGAATATTTTAAAATTCCATACAGGGAATCAAATTTATTCTTTTTCTATGCTTTCGAGTTGTAAATTTATAAATAACTCGAAATTTTCCATACTCTCAGTGAATATTTTAAGCATTTCTTTTGCTAGTATGTACAGTTAAATAATCTAAAAAAAAATTTGTTTGAACTCCTTTTGCTTCTAATTCCTTTGAACATTCTATGGCAACATCAATTCTAGCAACAACCAAATTACTTTCCTTATCGTCAATTAGTACATCCATTTTGGCAATATCGAATTCAATAAATTCTGGTTTTAAAAATTTTTAAAAAATTGTTTTAAAAACCACCATCCTCAATATCATCGCCTTGAAATAATAGAAATATGGGGAAGAAAAACGCCAAGATACATGAACATACATATATGTATGTAAATATACATATGTATGAAAGAAAATCGTAAAATAAAGCAAAATTGATAATAGGTATACTTAAAATTAAAAATCTCCAAATCCCTCCCCACGATATTCTGTCCTCAAAACCCAGCTAAAATCCCCAATTTGGGGAGAAATCCCCATACGTGGCTACACTGATTCAGCATCGATATTCACTAGCTTATTCCTATCTCTAGTTATGAGATAAGTAGGAATTAACACAGGGGTCCTAAAAAAAACAAAAGTAGCAAAATTTGTTTATGCGAGAAAATTTTATATATTTTTTTTTTGTAACAGAGGACGAGCGGTTGACCTTAATTTAATTTTTCACTGGATGGGCCCAGTTAAAAACTTAAAAACTAATAATTCTAGCAAAAAGAACAACTACAACTTCAATACAAAAATCGTATCGGAAAGATTATAAAATCAAAGCAACTACAACTAGATATAATCTAATTCTAGTTCTATAAATAGCAGAGATTTGTTTAATAATCAATATTTCGGGTAGCCACTAACAGGGGAGACAACTTGCCCCCGAACAAACCCCATCAAACAAATAAAGACTTTCGAAAATCGGCCGATTAATAGAGAAACTATGCAATAATCCATATTTTATTACAACAACCTGCCCAACGAATTTTATGGAACCAAACTAGAAGCAAAAAATTAAAAAAAAAAAAACAAAAAGAATTTCTAAATGAGAAATTTATTATTTGGCTTAAGTTCAGTTTTATTGAATTAAAGAAAATTCAAAATATTATTAGTTTTTTATTTTTTAAAAACATGAGTATGTGCAAATCTGATTGCAAAAATAAAAAAACTCAGTAATTTGAATTTTCATTAATTCAACAAAACTGAACTTAAGCCTAATAATAATAATTTCTCATATATGTATACATTATTAGAGTTCAAATAATAATTACGTTTATTCGTAATAATAATATAAACTACAAAAAGAATTTCGAAAATCGGTTCACAAAAGAAGTACGGACGAATTGATAACCTCCTCCTTTTTTTAAAACGGTTAAAAAAGGACGATTGGATCTATTGTATATCTGCATCTATTTAATTAATAGGCAAGACCATTATTTGCTATGAAGTTTATGCATACACGACATAAATTTAAATAAAAATTAACTAATTACATACTTAAACATGAAGTCACAAACAGGATATAACAACAATAAGAGATTTTTAACTTTTCGCTCCAAAAAAAAAAAAAAAAATAGGAAGACATTCACCTCAATTTTCCAAAAACGAGTTTAAATCAGATCTCTACATTTTGAGGCCATGTGCAGACTACTAATAATTACGATATGTAATGAAATGTATGTATGTATTTATGACTGAGTGTGTATGTAACACCACAAAACTCAAGAATGAATTAACCGATCGAAACCAAAGATATGTTGGAAATATACTTGATATCTTAAACACTTTATTTATTCAACATTTATATTATCATAGTAGGCTATGCAAATTGTTTTATTTCAATGGCATTTAATTTTATTTTTTTTAACATAATCTTTTCACACTTTGTAATAAATAGTTGAACTTTTAATTTATTGTCAAATAAAATAGTTTTATTAGAAAATCAATGTGTATTATTTAACAAGGATTTTCATCAAGAAATTCGCTGAACATTGACCTCAGTTTGATGCCATGAGATAATGAACCGATACGGATCGATAATTTTGAAAACTTTCGAAATTAACAGCCTAACCCACGATGTCGATCGATATCGCTCGCTTGCTTTTTCAACGACAAACAGCTGTTTTGCGCCCCACTAAAAGTTTTCAGCACGACAAGTCGATCGACAATGAAAGCGAGCGATAACGTAAACATTTTCATACAAATTTCCGACCCACTAAGAAATATTATGCGACAACAACTGTCAAAATCAGTCACGAAAGTTTTGTTGTCGACAGAGAAATTAATTTGACAAAATAATTTAAAAAATGTTATTTTATATGAATGTATGTATGTATGTAATAATTTTAAAAAAATTCATGATGGGAAATTAATAGGTATTTACATAAATATGTACATACATACATACATATGTATATTAATAAATATATTGTTGTACAGATAATAATTATTGATTAGCATTTAACAGGCAAAACCGAAGCCGCTGCAGGGTCTTGTTGAATTTGTGAAATTAACATATTACCAAAAATTATTTTGATATAAATATTTTTCACAAAATTCATTTATTGAAAGCATATGTTTTGTGTTTAAATTTGTAGCAAGGCATATCCAAAAGGTGAGCTTACTAGCACACCTACCTCAATTCGCTTTATATTAAACTAACTTTATATTCATGCTAACTGATACAGTTTTAAAGCATACATAAATAATTGTTACAGCTTGGAAATCATTCGCAAGAAAATGTTAAATTTATTAGCGTTTTTTGGTGAAAAGCGAGTACTTTATGCCAACAATATACATGTTGTTTTAAGATTGTTGTACTTGTTACGGAACTGTGCATACCTGGTCGTTGTGCCACGTTCAAATGGCCATATTTATGGCTCAATTTACATGAAATATTTGATGTGGCAATATAGTCATTTGACAATGATTACGTTAAACACGTAAAGCCAGACGACCGACAAGTCGATAGTTAGTGGGTCGCTTCTACGAACGATAATGAGTGAGTTGCTGTCGCTCTATCGACTTGTCGGTCGATATAGTGGGTTTGGCTGTAAGGCTTTCGAAAATGTATACATATTTGATCGATCGAAAAAAAAATCTAATCAGCTCTTAAGCTCAAAGAACAAATATCGATTGCAAAAAGTTTTTTTAAAATCGGTTGATTCGATCAACCGATATCGTTGATGAGAAATTTCGAAACACACGCTTTATAAGGAAACGATTTTAGAATATTTTTAATCGTCTTCTGCCAAGAGACAGTAAGATTATAATCGATTTGCAAACCCTAGTATTTACTGGTATTCGTATGCTGTAATTTTTAAAATATTCTAAATGCATTAAGTTTTAAAACTGTCAAGGACATAAAGAAAATATTTAGCTTTTAAATAGTTTATCAAAAATAACAAAATAATTTGCTAATACATAATTTGGAAAACACATCAATTTTGAAAGGATGTGCAAATTTCAGTTTGTTTTGCTTCAAACGGCGTGAGCCTAGTAATGTTTCATAATGGTTCGAGTCGTAACTAGATGCGTTTTCTTCGCAGCTGGCAGGTTTGATATGGTGTCGAAATTCGATACTATTTTTTTTTCTTTCTATTTTGTTACTCCTTTGTAATAAACATAAGAATTATTTGGCCTGTTCAAAGAACAATGGCATCACCACCAAATTCGATACTAATTATTATGTGGATTTTAGCCATGTAGTTTTGATGTGCTGTCATGCAATGTTTTTATTTATTGTGACTTTTCATAATCAGTATTTTTGTCAGGGTTTAAAATTAGTTTTTTATTTTTATTTATTATACTACCGACTAGTGAGAAAATATGATCCGTTTCCATTTTTAATAGTAGAGAAACTAAAAATATTTACCTGATAACAAATAAATTTCCAGTTTTCTAAAAAAAAATTTTATACTTGACAACTAAATGAAATATTAAGTGCCCTACACGCCAGCTTAGTAAAATTTCTTACTAGCACACAAAATGAAAATAAATTCTCTGTAATATATTGTTCAGCAAAAATCTCTTGTAAATTAAAACCAGCTATCTACACAAAAATGCAAAAACACACATACACAAAATATTTTGTCAGAACAATATGACGCTATAAAAAATACCAAACAATGTAAAAGGGAACTAGTTTTCACATAAAATTATGGAATATGACGGGAATTTTTAGTAAATATATTAGTTTTTTAAACCCTGCTTTTTGCATTACATTTACATTGACTGTTGGAACTCATATATGACAAGTATATCGGTGGCTTAATATAGAAAAGTCGTATATAAACTTTTAGCTACTTTACAGAAGGGAAAAAAGAAGGAAAAAACTAAATAAAATCTATAGTTAGTTACTTAGTTTGGGCTTTTTTTAATTACTGTAAGTCTGATATTCGTCAACATAAGAAACTGAATTTTTAAGGGAGGTGTATTTGAGTTTTATCTACCAGAACATGTAAAAAACCCGATTTTGAAAAAAGAAACGAGATACGAACTTTCTATATTAAGCCATCGATATGCATTAAATGAAATGTTCGTCAGCTGTGTATGGTTTATGCATGTGTTTGTATGTATACAGAATAGTATTGAGATTGGGTCGCAGCATTATTGTGAATTGTTACATTAATTAATCACCATCTGACTGATAATAAACAAAACGAAAAAATAAAGTATTTTTGCATTATTGTATTTAATTTAACATAGTTATAATTATAAGCTAAAACTAATAATGGAAATATCGAATTCCTATTATAGTAAAGATGAATATGTTGAGACAGTAAGGACAAATTTTGATTTAACATATGTAGATGATATGACATTGCTGTAATTGTAAAAACCTATTTTCTAGGCATCCGGTAACAAGGTAAGCCGCCAAACGATTTTGTGCGGTTCACAAAATATTGTATTAAATGGAAAAGTTATAGTACAAAGCGGCTCTATAATTAGAGGAGATTTGGCTAATGTTCGAACCGGTCGTTACTGCGTTATAAGCAAGAATGCTGTAATTCGACCACCTTATAAACAATTTAGTAAAGGGATTGCTTTCTTTCCCATGCACATTGGTGATCATGTTTATATAGGGGAAAGTGCAGTGGTATCGGCAGCTTCTATTGGATCATTTGTTTATATAGGAAAGAATGCTATAATTGTAAGTAGTATGACCCATATTTGGAATAGAATTGTTTTATCATCATTCTATTAATATTATTGACATCATGATCTAAGTAGAACAGCCAAAGCAAAAAGTTTTTTAAAACATAATTTGCTTTATACTCCACTAAAATATTCCTTAAAGTCTAGAACATCTACATATGATCGGTACACCTATTTGAAATAGAGTGAGACTATCAAAGGCCAACAAACTTAAATAAATCTGAAAACATTTAATATACAGATAAGTTGATACTTAATAGATTTTTCAAATCAGACTTGCTCAGCGGCAATGAAAATATTTAAGGAAACTAATATAAAAATTTTAAAACTTAATTTAGAATACGCCTTTTCTTGCAATTGAATCCACATAGATACCACTAAAGGTTACATGTATACAATTTTCAAATAATTATTTATTGCAAAAACGTTTCTAAACTAAACATGTTTTTAATAATTTTTTATACTTTCAGGGTAGACGATGTGTTTTAAAAGACTGTTGTATTATTGAAGATGGAGCTGTTTTGCCTCCAGAAACAACTGTGGCCAGTTATATGCGTTACACAGCTAAAGGTACTATTGAAGGCGGCCAAGGTAATCCAAATTTCGTACCAGCTGCTATGCAAGATCAAATGGTTGATTTTACAAAATCTTTTTATGAACATTTTATACGTTTGCCTCAAGCATGTTAAATCTATTTTTCTTTGATTTATGAATATTTTTTCACAATAAACAAATATCAACTAATTAATCTATTAAACCAGTTTCAACATCATAGGCACTATGACCCATTTCAAATATTGGGCCCGATAATCCAGTACGCAAAGCAATTTCGCAGGCCGTTTCTTCAGAGTTATTCAATGCATTGGCTTTGATGTTCCGATCCATTAATAAGACTGTAGCCGTATTTCGGCAATTTGATACAGTGGCAGTTATATGAAGCGGTGTTTGCTGTCCATCTGACTGGGCATTAACGTCAGCACCATTTTGAAGTAATAAGACAGCACATTGCGCGTTACTCCATTTGCATGCCGAATGCAAAGGCGTCCAGCCCATATTTGTTTTAGCATTTGGATCCGCTTTGTATTGTATAAGAAGTTTTGCCATGTCCTCAAAATTGTTATAACAAGCCCGGTGTAAGGGTGTATAACCATCATTATCTATAGCCGTTACTGCTTCAGGATCTAAACGTAAAATTTCCTTCACTTCGCTAATTTTATTTTCATTAACAGCCCATAGAATCATACGTTCAATACTAGCTATAAGCACGCACATGTTATTAGCAACACTAGATCACATACTTTATGTTCTTTTACCTTCAGGATTACGGTCTTCTTCAATAAGCTCATCGGCATCATCATCCCAGCCACTGACGTGCATACCTCGCGGAATCTTTGCATATCTCAATTTTTCAAGTTGTGATTCCTCATCATCTGAATCGTAGTTAGCCATCTGTGCTTTACTCCTTATATATATTTTTTAATATTTATAAACTTTTTAAAAACTCGGAAACTTGCCGATTGATTGGGATTTGCTTATATGAGAGACTATTCACAATAGGGGTAATATTGCCACACTATCAAGGCTCTTTACAAGCGGCCATTAAAGGGAAGGCGATTTCATTATTAGGTGGCCTCTTTAGCCTACGTCAAGATAAATTGAAATTAATTCGCCTTGTCTACATTATCATTAGCATTACAATCCTGAACTATCAATTCAAAGGGTGCACAAAAGTTCCTAATAGAAGAGCAAATACCAATACATTTAAAGAAAAACTAATTTTAATACATACAAAGAAAAAAGAAAAATAAATTTCACGTACACGGCAAAAAAATTGATTTGAATATATTTTAAAAATTATCTGAAATCCATTTTGTAAAATATACAAAAAAAAAATCACAACCACCTATTCAGAGTAGATTGCTAGTGATAATAAAATAATTAGCTTTCTGTGAATAATATAAGTTTGAAATTTTAAACTAACACCATTTTTTTTGATGTTCTTTTCAAAACACACGTTTTTAAAAGGTATCAAAATTAAACAAAATCTACATTGATGATCGCTGTCGTCAATGTTTACTAGCAAAGCATACGAAGGTTTGTTGCTTTGCACTTGGGTGTATACAGTGAAGAACGACTAAAAACATTGTATTTCGTATTGCTAGTGCGAGTGTATTAAAACACACAGCCTATAGCTAAGAGTTTATACAATAATACTAAGTTCACACTTGTGTTTTTAAACGTGTTTAAGGCAAATGTTTTAGAATCTAAACACAACCGTTCACATTATAATTGAGATGATTAAGATTGACGTTTCGTCAGCTGATTATTGTGTTTTTGTAATATTGCGCATTTGAGAAACTAATATTATGTTACAACTGGAAAGAAATATCACTAAAAACTATTATTTATATTATTATTTTCTTCCTAATGGGATTAGTAAAATTGCTAGCTTTTTTAAAGGTGAAATATATGCTTATATGCATATAGATTTTTTTTTTTATGTGACGTCATCTAATAGCATTGCAAAATGACAGAGTAGATGAAAAATTTTTGACGTGGCGTCATTTAATAGCAATACAAACATTACAGAGTTGTCAAAAACGCACTGAATATACTCCAAATATTTTTGTAACCCTGCCTTTTGCGCGTTTAGCGAGATGTTTAATTCTAAAACTTGTAGTTTGAGATGTTTAACAAAACAAGTCAATGTATGGTAAAACATATCAAAATCGAAGTGTTTAAGCTCTTAAACACGAATGAGACGTTAAACTCATAAGTGTGAACATAGTATAAAATATTATAGCACAAAGTGCATAGGGCTTGAGCCCCCTGCTGTAGAGACTCCCTGGTATGAATTCGCCTTAAATATGAGTTTGCAACGATGAACCGATAAGTCTGGCAGCCGTGTACACATCTGTTTTTCCGTAACAATAGCACAGAAGAATACTTAAGAAAAACAGATCAAATTGTTTGGAACACATAAATCAAGGCGATTTTTAAAATCTTCCACTTGATCAAATAATTCTAAAACTTTAAAAAAGTTGTAATAAAAATATTCAGAAGAATATTCATATTTATTTTGCCAAAATGAGTGACGAAAATAGCATACCGGATCGAAGATTGCAAGATATTTTTAAAGAAGGATGGGAAGTCTATGAGTTTCTTGATGAAACAACCATAGATACAAATAGTGTAGAGTTTCAAGTGAGATACTAAAAGGTTATATATTCGGAAACTTTCTATGATAAATAAATTTGTTTCTATCAGCGTAAAGTAAAAGAAGGCATGGGAAAATTTGAAATGGCTACTACCATAGTTAGTCAGATTGGAATGTTTAGTTCCAATGAGCAGCTTGAAGAGGTTCCAACTGAATCACTGCAGTACTTGCTGCTTCCATATTTTTTAGGAAAGTTGGCTTTACAACGAAAGGAACAAGATCGTGCAGATGCTTTACGTATTGCTGATATATACTTCCGGTATGTATGTCGTACTAAAGTGATATTTACTTAATGCAATTGGAAAATTTATTGCGAAGATGTTTTGATAAACTGTTAAAAACGGTCGAAAGAATGTTACGTATCATTTGAAAAAGACTTAAATATACTTCCGGAGTTTGGATCAAACTAATGGAACTTTTTTTTTCGCTTTTTTTGATAATCCATAACAAATGTATTGGTATTAATTTAATTATAATCTTCGATATTTACAGAGATTTTCTACAACGTTGCCATGAGTACGAACTCTGCGAAGCCCCAAAAGATAAAAATAATGGTGAAAAATCCGAAAATGCTAAGGGGTGTATAGACACAACACAGCAGTTAGTCGCGTCAGCTGTATCACGCAATAATAAAATCACTCAGTACAAACGAAAAAAGGAACTAGAGGCCCAACTCAAACAAATGAAGTTTGCTATTAATAGCAACGCAGTTGATGATGAAATCAAAAGAGATTTTTTCACAAAATACATAAACAAAAGTATTCTTGACGTTAACGATGAATTGCAAAATGTTGATTTGGAAATGGGAGTTGTCGAAATGAGGAAGCAACGTATGGCCGAATTCGGTACTACTAAAATGGATGATTTTGGATTGCCACCTGCTAATACTGTCAAATCTGACTTCAGTGCTGGTCACTCTCATGCATCCTCACATTCACACGGTACAACACACATGCATATGCCTCCAAAACCCAAACCTATACAGCCATTTATTATAACTAAAGATGCCACACAAAAAGCTGTCTTTGGTCTCGGTTATCCCAGCCTTCCAGTAATGACTGTCGATGAATTCTATCAGCAACGGGTTGATGAGGGTATTTTTCCGGATTCTGAAAAAATGGCACATATAAATGAGCAAAAAGCTATTGCTGCTGCTCAAGATCCAGAAATTCAAGAGGAAGAAGAAAAGGCCAATCTCGAGCAACAAGTTGAAAATGATGATCCTGAATATATCGCACGCATGAGACGAATGGATGAGTATAAAGATGTAGTTAGACGTGGTGATGGTAATCGCTTTAACCGTAGCTAAGAGATCAACAAAAACTCTAACTACGTATTTTATTTTTTAAATTGTTTAAAACGTACATAGTTTTACCACAGCTTTAAATTAACTAGTATTTTATACCACTTAACAATGTATTGGTAATTAAAATAGTAACGAAAATAAATTAAATAAAATATTAATCCGCAACTTTACAAAGGTCTGTCGCATATACTTGAATATATTTTGAATAATCGCTAATTTGTTTTTATAGCATTATAATTATATTAAAATGTTAACTGGATATTATTTATTCCCAGGATTGCTTATGTTGTTTTCTATTGAACTCATAGTTTAAGCTTGTAATATATTATTATTGACCAATAGGCTACAAATATTACAAATGAAAATAAATAAAATAAAAGATAATCATCAGTCAGGCTAGGAAAGTTACTCCGAAGCACTCTTCCACTCGGAGACCCAACGATTCCAATGTGATTCCCTACAGGTGTTCGTTATTCTTAAATTTATTTAACCTCCCCTATTCCCCTAAAAAGGTACCTATTACTGACATTCAACCACTTTTCGGTATCACTAATACTCTCAAGAAAACGTCCGTTAGCTAGCTGTGTGGCGTTGCAGCCTTGGGCAATGGCAGAGACGATATGGTCAAAAGAGTCTGTTTTATCCAATCTGCCCGCTATTTTATCATTTTGAATTCCCATCAGTGTAGTATGAAAATTCCCTTTTGTTTTCATTAAACTAATAAGTTAAAAAAAAAAAGGACGGTACGACAGTAGCAACGATACTACCGAATAATATACGTTACCGTTACGAGAAAAAGTGTTGTTTAAAATCTAATCTATCTGGCATCGTTTATTTTAATGCCAATTGCACAAAAGACAACACTGCGAAGATTTGACATTTGACTGACGTTCAACCATTTTTGTGCTATGACCAAGTAAAACAAGAAAAGAAAATTATCGGATTGAATTTAAATAATTGTTGAAGAAGTGCAAATATTTTTACTGAATTCTATTGAAAATTATCTAAAAGTAATTTAAAAAATGCCATTGAAATTGGATATTAAGCGGCGTCTAACATCACGTTCAGATCGTGTCAAATGTGTTGACATACATCCAACCGAACCTTGGATGTTGTGTGCCCTTTATAATGGCCACGTACACATCATGAATTATGAGAACCAACAAATGGTAAAGGATTTCGAGGTATGCGATGTCCCAGTGCGTTCCGGTCGCTTTGTTGCACGTAAAAATTGGCTTATCACCGGTTCCGATGATATGCAAATACGTATTTTTAATTACAACACATTAGAAAAAGTTCATTCATATGAGGCACATTCAGATTATATACGTTGTATTGCCGTACACCCAACTCAGCCGCTCATATTGACTAGTAGCGGTAAGTAGAAAATGAAAAGAAAAACAAAATAGAGAATCAAAAATATAAAACAACCCGATATGTGTTTTTTTTTTCTGTGATTCATTGTCAAAGATATTTTCGGAATAAAGATAGTCATGATCTGGTCCGAAAATTCCATCTAGCCTCACTTAGTGCCGCACAAATGCTCATGAAATTATTTTTAATGATTGAAAATTTTAGCAATTGCGTTCCAATTCGGCCGATAATTCAAATATACATATAGGAATTGATTGAGATTTTAAAATTATGCTCAATTGATTTAAATTAAAGGCTTCCATTGTATTAAAATTGAATTTTTAAATAAACAAATGAAAAAATGGAAATATAAAATAAAAACTCGTTTATATTTTATTCTATCGAATTATGGATTTATAAAAAAATCCACAAACATCTCCATTACCAAAAATTTCTAACTTTTGGTACTTTTGTAACAAAATTAAAACTTAAGATAATTACTAAGTAGGGACGTACCTATGTATGTATATAGATTTTTTTTTTAGATTTAGTGATTTTTATTAGTATTAATAATATTTTTCATATACATACAATAATTTAAAATTTGATATTAATTTGTTTTAGCTCTAATAGGTATAAATTATACTTCACAAAAAATGATATTTGTTTTTAAATAGATTTTGATCATTTTCATTTTTTATATAATTTGGTAATGTATTGCAGTTGAGTGTACTGTTTCAATTCTAAAGAATGTGGTGTAGAATGGTTGTGGTTAGTGTAAGTGGAAGGAACATTAAAACAAATAACTCACTTTAAATTATGTTCCAATGTAAATAAGATACTATTTCAAACCATTGCCTTTTCGATTCGAATTAAAGAGTAGCCCCCTGCATTTCAAATGATTTTCATAAAAACCCAAATAAAATCCCAAATAGGAATATATCCGGTATATGAATAGGGTAAAAAAGGCGTAACTCGATTTTTTTCAAAAAGCGTTTTTGCCTATTCTGTTAGATAAATGTCAAATACACAATGCTTTCAAAATGAAATAAATTGAAGCATAAGAATTGTTGACTTTTTTATAAAAATTGCACTAAAAAATTTTGAAATATATTTTAAAAATTACGGATTTTATTGCGATTTGTAGTTCAAACTGAAAGAAAAAAAAATCGAGTTACGCCTTTCTTATATTAAGCCATCGATATGAAAGATAAATATATAAATCATTTCAATGTGTATTTGTATAGATGATATGCTTATCAAACTTTGGAACTGGGAAAAACTGTGGGCATGCCAGCGCGTTTTCGAGGGTCATACACATTATGTTATGCAAATCGTATTTAATCCCAAAGATAACAATACTTTTGCTTCAGCCTCTCTGGATCGCACAGTAAAAGTTTGGCAATTAGGATCTAACTTCGCGAACTTTACATTAGAGGGTCATGAGAAGGGCGTAAACTGTGTTGATTATTATCATGGTGGTGACAAACCTTATTTAATTTCGGGTGCTGATGATCGTATGGTTAAAATTTGGGACTACCAAAATAAAACTTGCGTACAAACATTAGAAGGTCATGCGCAAAATATATCTGCAGTTTGTTTCCATCCAGAATTACCAATAGTATTAACGGGCTCAGAAGATGGCACTGTACGTATATGGCATTCGGGTACATATCGTTTGGAAACATGCTTAAATTATGGCTACGAACGTGTTTGGACAATTGCATGTATGCGTGGTACGAATAACGTAGCTCTTGGCTATGACGAAGGATCCATAATTATTAAAGTTGGGCGAGAAGAGCCAGCTATGTCCATGGATGTTATTGGAAGTAAAATAATATGGGCGAAACATTCGGAAATGCAACAGGTGAACATTAAATTTTTATGCTAAATGAATACTTCTAAAATTATTGTTTGTTGTTTCGAAGGTCAATTTAAAAGCATTAGCGGATGGCACCGAAATAAAAGACGGCGAACGTTTGCCTGTAGCTGTGAAAGATATGGGAGCTTGTGAAATTTATCCACAGACCATTGCTCACAATCCAAATGGTCGTTTTGTGGTTGTTTGTGGTGATGGTGAATATATTATATATACTTCTATGGCTTTGCGTAACAAAGCTTTTGGATCAGCTCAAGAGTTCGTATGGGCCTTAGAAAGTAATGAATATGCCATACGAGAGAATAATGGAACTGTGCGATTGTTCCGAAACTTTAAAGAACGTAAAAGTTTTACGCCTGATTTAGGTGCAGAGAGTATTTACGGTGGCTATTTGTTTGGTGTGAGAACATCATCAAGTTTAGTATTTTATGATTGGGAAACTCTGAAGTTAGTAAGACGCATTGAAGTACAACCGCGCCATGTATTTTGGAATGAATCTGGTACATTGGTGTGCCTTGCTACCGAGGAGTCCTTTTTCATATTATCCGTAGATACTGGCGCTATTTCAATTGCACTGGAAACTACACAAGACTTGGAAGATGATGGTATCGAAAGTGCCTTTGATGTACTAGGTAAGCAATAAAGTCCTCAGAAACAAAAATTTCAACTTTTTATACCTTATTCATATGTACATGTGTATATATAATTAAGCTATTAATGTATATATATATTAATATTTATATTCCTAGGCGAGATAAATGAAGTTGTTAAAACTGGCCTATGGGTTGGTGATTGTTTCATTTACACCAACTCCGTGAATCGTATTAACTATTATGTTGGTGGGGAAATTGTTACCATTTCGCATTTGGACCGAACCATGTATTTGTTGGGCTATGTCCCCAAAGATAACCATCTTTATTTGGGCGATAAGGAACTTAATGTTATATCATTTTCTTTACAATTGTCGGTATTGGAATATCAAACTGCTGTCATGCGTCGCGATTTTGACAGAGCCGACTTAGTTTTGCCGACTATACCAAAAGAGCATCGTACTCGAGTTGCTCATTTTTTGGAGAAACAAGGTTTCAAATCTCAAGCTTTGCAAGTATCCACCGATCCAGATCATAAATTTGATTTGGCCTTACAAATTGGTGAGCTAGATATAGCTGTGACACTTGCTAGAGAAGCGGAAAATCCTCAGAAATGGTCACAATTAGCAGACGTAGCTTCACGGAAAAATAATATGGCGTTGGTTAAGGAATGCATGGAGAAGGCAAACGACTTTAGTGGACTTTTATTGTTGGCAACTGCTTCTGGCGATGCTGAAATGCTAAAAAGTTTGGGTGATAATGGCTCCGCCCAAGGACGTCACAATATAGCATTTCTCTCCGCATTTATACGTTCCGATGTTGAACGTTGTTTGGAAATATTAATAGAGACTAATCGCTTGCCCGAAGCTGCGTTCTTTGCACGAACCTACATTCCCAGCCAAATGTCTCGCATAGTTGAGCTATGGCGTGAAGAATTGGCCAAATTTAATGAGAAAGCCGGTCAATCGTTGGCTGATCCATCTCAATATGAAAATCTTTTCCCCGGACTAGGAGATGCTTTGCAAGTAGAAGAATTTCTCAAACAAAAAGAGAATCAGCAATTACCAGCTCATGCTGCTGCATCATTACCTCTTAATGTAGACCGTAATCCATTAGAAGAAATGCAATTGGCCCAACGAAAAGGTATATTTGAATGTAACGCTAAAGTGGATGTTCAAGATTATAAAAAGAGTGATGATTATGCTGGTGCTGCAGCTTCTGCAGTCGTATCATCGGTCAAACCATCAATTACAGTGCCTGCTTCCATGAAAGACGACGATGATGACGACGATTTAGATTTGGAGATTGAAGGCATAACATTGGATGATAATATTGACACAACTGATGTTAATCTAGATGATGATTTTCTTAGCGATGATTGAGTATAAAATTGTAAACGCAAACAATTCCAACATTTATTACTTTCCTCTCTTTTATTTTCTTATTTTATTAGTTGTAAAAGTCTGGGATTTTAAATTATAAAATATATGTTTGAATACCTCTGCATTTATTGCGCTAAGTTGAACAGTACACAGAGATCAAGTGACGTAATAGTGTTTTTTGTAGTCATTAAACATCATATATTGCAATCCAATTTAGAAATGAATATACCACAAACAATGAAACATATTATTATGGAATAAGTGTACCTATTTTATTATAATAAAATTAAATAAATATAAAAAATAAAATATAACATTTAATTCGAGCAAGTATATACGCAAGAATTTATGGTTTCAAAAATTAATGTATTTTACACCAACTCATCTACTACAACGTCCATCCCAGAATCAATTTTCCTATTTCCGGTATAATGCACTCATCACTAGAGTGCTGGTTCTAACAAAAAATATGTATCGAGTACGCTGTTGAAAAATAAATTGAGTAGTAAAAAGTAGCCTTTTATACAGCACTAAATGGAAAAGTAAACAAACGGACCTATTAAGTGTATATAAATTTTTTAAGTAAAATCGCTAAGTTACCATCACTTGTGTAATAATGCCAGAAATGGAAAGTGTAGTAATATTGAAAATTACGGACAAATTTCAGTACAGAACATGAATATATTCATATATCACTATAGTGATAAATAGCTTTTAATTGATAAAAAAGGTAAATTAAATAAAAAAATTTACAATAAATTGAAAGTGCCATTAATAATAGTGCGATTGTGAAAATTTTCCTTCCGAAATCTATCCCTGATATAAATTTGATAACTTTTGAGGGTTCGCGTTTTTCAGATTTCCAGCGCAATCGTAAACATAAATACCTATGTGTGTATATTTTAATTCTGCTTTGGTATCGAGTATAATAGGTTAGTTATTTGATGAAAGACGACTTAATTTATTGTTTCCCTTAGCATTTGTAAAATCTTATAAAGAATTAGAGAAATACTAATTGCATAATAATTATTTTTTTTATTTGCAGGTAAGGTTAAAAATGCGGAAACCTTTCCTTTATAGGGCTTAAATCTAGTTTAGCGACGCAGCTCCAAATGAAAAAAAATACATAGGGCGATAGAAAATTGCAAAAATAAGACGAAAATTTAATATGGCAACTTTCTCGGAAACGCATACTATTCGAGTTATTGACCTATGAAGTTTTCATATACGTACATATGTATGTGCGATTTCCATTTATATTTTTCAACGTATAAGAAAGCTTTTGACTAGATTTTAATGGATTTCAGTGATATTTAACAAAAGTTTATTGTTTTTGGACCCAAGTGGACTGGAATCTAATTTCCAGCAACCTGCTAACCTATATTAAACTATAATAGATTAGTGTGGATTGCTGTCAGAGTCTTCCTCCAGCGTACGAACTGCTGTCATAAATATTATATTTTCTACATCATTGCTTGGGTGTGTACAAGGTGGAGAAACATAGTGTATAACCACTGTTTTATATACTAAAATCTTCAAATACACTTGACTCTTGAAATAAGGATCGCCACCAATTTTTTTATTTAATATTTTCTTATTTTTAATTTTCTACAACATTGTTTTTGTTTTGGACCGAATTCATTCAGAAATGTATTATAGTTTTATAATGAAACTTCAGAGGGCAAAAACTCGAAAACTATGCGTTTCCGGGAAAGTTATCACAAAATTTTCGTCTTATTTTTTCGATTTTCTATCGCCCTATGCATTTTTTTCATTTGGAGCTGCGTCGCTAAACTAGATATAAGCTAAAATAAATATCAAATAATTTCGCATTTTCTGAAGAACTATGGAATAATTACAGAAAATTCTTGTGATAAAAACTAACTAAGAAAATTAATGGGCAATAAATGAGTGGATGATAATGTTTCATTTATTTTTAAAACTCGTTTAAATGAAAATTTTTGTTTTTCATTGCAATTCAGTCAAATATATCATGAATAGGCAGAGTCCGGCAGCACTGATCTCTATACAAAAAATCAACCTTGTTCTATATTTCCCTTTTTAGTAAACAAAACAAATTGAAAAATCGTCTTGACGACTTATCATTTATTTCTTATGTCAAACATAGTGTATGAAAAAATTTATAATACTGTTTTGGACTTTTTATATGTAGACTTTGACGTTTATCATAAAAAAAATAATAATTCCACAATCTGGTTTGCAATTTCGGAACGAGGAACGTTAAAATATGAACGGCTTGATTAATCCAAACCGTTCTATTAAGGGAATCGTTCCAAGGCAAATTCATAACAGGTAAAGCTGAAAACACAGCTGATCTACTTTTTCTTGCATAATGGAGGCTCGTATGTCAAAATTTCTACATGCAAGCATAGGGGCTAATATGTCAAATGTTGTTGTAATGTTGTAGTATTAACTTTATCTGTTACGAATATTCCTTGGAATCGTTCCAAGTAACTAGGTCGTTCCAGAACTAAACAATTCTAATTATTTCTCGTTTTTTCCTACAGAAGAGACCGATTTTTATTTGAAGATAAATTTGGTGAAAATTACAATTTATTTTTAAATAAATTTCGGTGCAAATCAACAATTAAAGGTAAATATATTAGTTTGTATTACACTTTTCTAAATTTGTGTGCTTTTAATAATGGTGTTAAGCTTTATGTAAATTGCCAGATTGTGCAGTACGCAGTTATTGATTTTTCTAAGATTGAATTTTATACATACATACATACATACATACATATGTATCCATACATGTATATTTTTCATTTAAGTACCCAGACAAAACCTAGAATAAAAGGCTTCTGCAGTTAAGAACATAAAAAATGGATGCTGTACCAAACCCTGATGTGCAGCAATACTCTGGTTATGCACCACGCCGTCAATATGATCAGAATATCGCATTGGCGGCTTCTCCACCGGCAGCGGTTAATATGGCAAATGGCCAAGCTCAAGTTGGACCAGTGCCAGTCGCTCCTACCAAGATTTTGCAAAGACCAGCTAAAATAAAGAAAGAAAAAATGTCCGATTTAATAGCAAGTACAAGCCAGATGGCAATTGAGGAATCTTTAAAATTGGTAAGGCAAATTAGTACATGTGACTTAATTTCATGACCACGGGAAGCAAAACATGTATACAAAATAAAATATACAGGCATGTTCCAGAAAAGTAAAAGTAAATGAAGTTTAGTTTTCACACTTTTTATTTTTGATTTTTTGCAAAACCAAAAGTTTGCTGTTTTTAATGGGCTTAAATGCACTTTAGTGAAGTTGGCCCAAATAAAATAAAAATTAGCCTATGTGATAGAAAATTGAAAAATAAGAAGAAAATATAAAATAAAAAGTTGGCGATTTTAATGGATTTGTTAAAATACAAAAGATTTAAGGGATATTTAAAAGAAATATTGTTTTTATTGTAGTTATATTAAATTATAATAAATTAGTGTGAATTGCTGTCAGACTTTTTCCAGCGAATAATCTGCTGCCATAAATGTTATATTTTCTATATTATTGTTTGGGTGTAAATTATTAAGCCCGGCCAAAGGCCGGCTATGCAGAAAATCTATTCTATATACCGCCGTGTCGGGAAATACCATGGTGGAGAAAATTATTAGTCCCGGCCGAAGGCCCGCTATGCAGAAAATCTATTCTATATACCGCCTTGTCGGGAAATACCATGGTGGAGAAAATCATTAAGCACGACCGAAGGCCGGCTATGCAGAGACACATAGTGTATAACCACTGTTTTATATAAAATATTCAAATGCACATAACTCTTTAAATAAGGATCGCCACACAATTATTTTGTTTAATACTTTCTTCTTATTTTTAATTTTTTACAATATTGTTTTTGTTTTTGACCGAATTCATTTAGAAATGTATTGGATATTCCCTTTTATATGAAAACTTCAAAGGCCCATAACTCGGAAAATATGGGTTGCCGCCAATTTTTTAATTTTATATTTTCTTCTTATTTTTCAATTTTCTATCACATAGGCTAATTTTTATTTTGTTTGGGCCAACTTCACTAAAGTGCATTTGTTCCTTTTAATGAATATACATACAGCCCAATTACGAATATTCCCTAGGAATTTCCCACGGAAAATATTTTTCTCGAGAAAAAATTTCCCCAATTAACAATTATAAAATGTAAATAAAAGGGAAAAGTGAAAAATCTCATGCGGAATTTATATTCATAATAGGAGGAATGGGAAATGCGGAAAAAATTCCCATGGAATTATTATTCGTAATTGGGCTGATAATGTATGTAAATTCCATACGAATGCAGAAATAGTGATAGTGATCTGTCTTTTTTATGTAAAATTTAAAATAAAAAGTGTAAAAGGTAAACTTAATTTACTTTTCTGAAACATGTCTGATAATTACTTTTGACACTGCAATATAAAAATTTCTAGGCCGAATGAGATATTTCATTATATCAATAAAACTGAGCAAATAACTGGTATAACAGGCATAGTAAATAGATACATATATAAAACTTAGATCCCACTAGCACGGCATAATGTACCGATTTTCGTCGGCTCACTGCAATAAAGTCATAAGTACTTAACCAAAATTGCATTAAGTATTTCTCAATTAATTCTGGAATAAGTCTATATGGCTATATTAGCAATGTAGTGTGCTGCAATTATGACCCTATATTTAAATTAGTTGACAAATAATGCAAATTTAGCTTATTACTTACTATAACTTTACTTCAGTGAGGACGTAAATCGGTACATTGTGTACATACATACATATATCGAAGGTTTTCTAACACAACCACATGCATACTCAAATAGTAAACTTTAAAAAATGAGAATCATGCCACTTAACCTTTTTTCGCGGGTCAGATTCGATGTACTAATGTGAATATTAAAAATCTGCTAACCTGAATGTGTATTTAAGCAATAGTATTTGTTGAGAACAATATTTATCAAGAAGCAACTTTTTGAGCAGTTGTTAAACGCATCATAGTATAGCCTATGCACACACAAGTATCCGAACTATATAATTATGTCCACTGATTATCACTCAACCTCAAAATTTCTTCTATTTGATGACTGACGTCATTAGTTACAAACCTATGTGTGAGAAGATAAATTTAAATTTAACTAGCAAAGATTCCAACCAATAATTTTAGTCAAGCCAATTTTGCAGTTAACATAGCACTGTTAAACACTTAACAGTTGCTGTAAAAGTTGATGAAACTCAATTTTTTTTATTTATTTATTTATATAAAATATAGCTTTCCACACCACCACTGGGGTACTATATATGGCGCGTTACCAATTGTTTTTAATGGCTGGTATCAATAATAGGCATAAACAATCATGCTAGACCTAATTATAATTACATAAATGCTTATGTATTTAATAAAAAAATTGTAAATTTTAAAATATAGTGATGTATAGGAATAAATAAAAATTTCTGGAGAAGATTAGAGATATAAAAAATATGAGTTAAGGCTTTTTATATGTATTGTATGTAAAGCGACTATTACATGGTCCAACTTGGTGTGTGAACATGGTGTGATGAGAGAGAGTGTTTTGCTATTAGTCTATCATACCCATAGCTGGCAGATTTGACGATTTAGGGTCCTAAAAGTGACATAGTGACGATGGGACGATTTTAAATAATTCAAGTTTGCAACATTTATTTGTACTATTAAAGCAACTGAACTGCTGAAAATTTTAATGAGCAATTTTTTAAAAACTAGTTTGCTTAAAACTGTAAACTTTTATTTAATCTACATATATATATGAAAAATTGTTGCAAATGTGTTGTGACTTTATAACTCACGCATGGTCAAACCGAATTCGATTAAATTTTTAGGGTTTGTTCGTATGTTCGTGTAGATGGTTTATCGACGCGTTCTTAAGTCATGAATTTTCGTGAAAGTCGTGATATGCTTTGATTAGGTAAATCGAAATTTATAAAAGTAAATAGCTTCCGTGCGAAGCCGGGGCGCTCAGCTAGATGATTATAAAAACAAAAAAAAAAATTTTAAAATTTTGAAGACATTTATTTAGGAATATTTGCCAGAGATGTATTTGAAGAAGCACAAATTAGTGCAAAAGAAAAATAATAATTGTGTTAATTTTTATATAGAGCTTTGTGATCAGATATTATTAAGATTTGATTTTAAAAATAAATATAAAGCTCTTGTCCAAATTATTCCATTTAATATTATTAATGAAGAAAAAAGTTGGTTTTCTGAAATTATAAAAGAATTTTCCTATTTTGTTGAAGAAAGGGGAATCCAAGAGCTAGAAACTGAGTTCAGACAATTAAAATTATTGTCCTGATAAAAACATATAACTATTGGATTTTTGGAAAAAAAAATATCATAGATGAAAATTAGGGATTCTAGTCTTTTGTTTCCGGTTTTGACTAAATTTATTACAAAAATCTTAGTTTTACAACATTATTCAGCAAATGTTAAAAGAATATTTAGTCAGGTAAACATAAATATGACTAAAGTAAGAAATTCATTGAAAAATTCGTCTTTGGAAGTAATGTTATATACAAAAGATTATTTAAAGCTAAACAAATGTACCTGCTATGATCTAGCAGTTATACCTGAATTAATCAATATGTTTAATTTCAATATATATTTGTAAAATATATTATACATATACATATTTATGTAACAGCAACGCAATCTATTTAATTTTTTTTAACAACTCCAATTGTTGCTACTGGCTGAACTAAATTTTTCTAATAATTTTTCATAAGCCTTATACTTATGTCCAGTATTTGACTTCATATTTAAGTATGTAATTAGTTAATTTTTATTTAAATTTATGTTATATTTAAATAAGATTCAATTTTTTCGGTGAGTAATTAAAGTTCTTATTTAATTACGATGGAAATATGGAAGCACTACGTAAAATAAAAAAATTCCCTAAAGAAAAGCTGACTAGAACAAATAAAGAAAAAATTCAAAATAATATATTTTGATTTTAACTAAAAATAAGAATAACTAAGAAGTACTGAAATGTTTTAAAAGAATAAAAGCCACTTTCAAAATGATTAAAAGGTTAATAGCGACACAACAAGACAAAATTTTATGCAATTTACCAGCAGCCACAAATATTTTATTGGATTTATTTTATATAAGAAGAACAAGCAGTCGAAATCATATGGAAATTCGTAAATCTTAATTATTATTTAAATACACAAATTTGTTCATTTAATTATCAATTAAGTACTTTTCTTTAATATGAAGTCAAAAACACAATTTGGTATTTAATTCCAACTTAAAAATAATTAAAACTTAAATAACAAGTCGAAAATTGGACCTTAACGTGTTTAATGTGGTATATTTTACTTTTTATCTGCCACAATTCGGGCAAACTTTCATAAATTTCAATTAACTCCTTTAAAAATGTGCGCTCCAAGAGAGCCATCTTTACCTTTTGCTTACGAAGACAAATGAAATTTGCACTGAGCTTGACAGAATTGCTATTAAACGAGTATGATGGTGTGATGACAAACACAAAATATGAAAATTTTTTTGAAAACCATCCAACCAAGTTGACAAACACGCATTTTGCACTAGACGAGTTTGATTATATGCCATCACACCATATTCACATGCCAAGTTGGACCATGTACTACTAGTCGCTTAAGTAGTAGGATATATAGCAGGGGTGATCATCAGGAAGCAAATTTTTGCAAATCGAATTCACACGTATTCTTATTCTCTTTCATTTATCCTTATCTGAGACAAATTTTTGCTTTTCTTTTTACTCATTTTTCTCAAACGCACTGCGAGGAATATAATCTTCACTGAAACAGCGGCGAATACACATTCCTAGCGGTTGTTATTGTTCAGAATTATTTAATTATTTTTATACAAACGTATGAAAAGTATTTTATGCTACATAATGCTTTTATCTTCATACAATGTCTTGTATGTTGTTTCTGTCTTGTATGCTGTTTCTGTGACGACTAAATAAAGTAACTAAATTAGTAACAGCAAATTTTTTCTGCCTGTGTGTTTATCTTTTTTTAATTAGGACTAGCACTCAGGGGATGACCCCTACGTATGCAGTGCATTGTGCCGGAACTCAGAGAGAGGGATAGAGTAGAGAAGATAGATGTTGAAAATTTAGAAGACTTAACTCTTTCACAACTCTGCTTTGCGCGTTATGTTAATTTTTAAAGCAGTGTTGAGGCGCCTCCGGTGTTAAGAAGACGCATTAACTTTGTTAAGCTGTATTAGCAGGCATTTTTTTTATTAATTGTTTTACTTCGACGATGTGTCTGCTAACCGACGAAGGAGGGCGATGTTGTGTACATTAGCTTGGATAGCATCAATCGCTGTCGGAACATATTTTTAGTGACCAGTGCTATGACTTCATCACTTAATAGTCCGACAACAATTAATACAATGTCTCACTAATGTACATTAGAGAAATTAATGATGTTAATTGCTCTGGCCAGGGTTTGAACCCAAGCCCCAAGTCATTGTTTGCTTAGTAGTCAAAGCGCTAACTACCTCAGCCAACACCACCCTCACTTTCACAACATTAGATTTATGTTGATCACCCCTGGACTACCGTTTGCATATAGTGGGATATTCTTATACATCACCATTTTTCCATAATATGCAATAATCTTCTCCAGAAATTTTTTCATATGAAAATTTAAATTTGCATTTTTTTAAAGTCCCAAGATTACATCACCATTTTTCCATAATATCCACTAATATTCATCCTAAATGAGTTTCTTCAACTTTTAGAGCAAGTGTTTAACAGTGCTCTGTTAACTGCAAATTTGGCTTTACTAAAAGTTTTGGATGAAATCTTTGCCAGTTAAATTTAAATTTATCTTCAAACACATTACAAAACTACTAAATGTTAGTTAAACAGCAGTATTTAATTTCGTTTTTAGTGTTTAAAAGACTATTGTTGTTAAAATAAGTTAAAATTGTTTTTTATATTTTTAGTTATTTTAAGCAGTCGATTTTCTAAATTGAGAGTAAATTCAGATATTAAATTTAACGTAGCCTCGTAGTTAAAAAATCACTCCTAATATATGATTTTACTTCTTCTTTAGACTGATGCAAACGGTGTTGTAATAAAAACTCCTGTGTCATTGCTTCAAGAACTCCTTAGTCGACGTGGTATAACTCCTAGTTATGACTTAGTGCAAGTAGAGGGGGCAATACATGAACCCACTTTCCGCTATCGGGTATCTTTCAATGACAAAGATGTGTCATTTACATCTATGGGCGCTGGCCGTTCCAAGAAGGAAGCTAAACATGCCGCAGCTAGAGCTTTGATTGATAAATTGACAGGTGTTCAATTGCCTGAAACTCAAGCTTCGGCTCCGGTTACTTCCACTGCAGCACCTGATAACGCTAATACAACTGGTAGTGGCGGAGAGTAAGTACAAAAAATATTTTGAATTTTTCATTTTTGATTATATAACATAAATTCTTATTTGAAGTGGAGCCGATAAAATTGTAGGCAATCCCATTGGCTGGCTTCAAGAAATGTGCATGTCTCGCCGTTGGCCACCACCAAATTATGAAACTGAAACTGAAGTTGGCTTGCCACATGAGCGACTTTTTACAATTGCATGTACTATACTTAACTTCCGTGAAGTTGGTAAAGGTAAAAGTAAGAAAATCGCCAAACGCACGGCGGCTCATAAAATGTGGACTCGTTTACAGGAGACACCAATCGATTACAATCAATTAGTTGAAGCTATGGGAACTGAATTGGGTGGTGATGTAAGTATTAAATATAATATTTGTTATTTTAAACTTAATGGCATTAATTGGTTTTTTATAATTCAATGATTCGTTTATTTCAAAATTGTCATATTGAGAAAAACTGATGCGTTTCCATTTTGATAGTAGAGAAACTAAAAATATTTACCTGATAACAACTACATTTACAGTTTAAAAAAAAAAAAAAAAAAATATCTGCATAGAAAAATTTTTTAACAGCACACAAAATGAAAATAAATTCTATGTAATATATTGCTCAACAAAAATTTTTGTCAATGAAAAATAGCTATCCACACAAAAATGCAAAAAAAACACGTACACAAAATTATTCTTTCAACAAATATGCTGTTATAAAAAATACCAAACAAACTTATGACTAACATGGTGATTATTAAAATGAGTAATATTTAAAATTTTTTCTCTTTGCGTGAACAAATATCAAACCTAAAATTTACTGAAAATATTCTAGATTCAAGAAAAAAGTATTTCTGAACGGCAAGAAAAATATGTGTTGCAAATGGCAAATTCCAAGAATTTTTAACGAATTCAGATATGTATATACATCTGTATATTTTACACACTATGTATGTATATATGTACATATCGCACTCGTTCAACAATACTGTATTAACTCAAAATTTTTAAAATTTAGTTTTTTGCAAGAAATCGATGAACAGTGGTCATATCTATCCACTGTTAAAATTTTACACCATTTTCTCCACTCTTTCACCCAAAAAAATACAGTTGTATTTCTCTTTGTGATAGAAGAATAGTATAAAAAAAAAAGTTTTTTGCCTCTACTGAAAATTTTAAAATTTTGAGTTAATACAGTATTGTTGAACGAGTGCGATATGTAGATATTAAAGGGCTGCAACGAGTAACTTTTTTTTTCCAGAATTCATTATTGTTAACACAGAACATGCCCTAGGAAAGTAATGAATTCGTTTAATGTGTATGGCGAATAAATTCTATAATTCATTTCTTTTTAACAATTTAAAAGGAAAATGCGAACACTTGTGCACAAGCAAAAACAATACATTCCTTCATCGTAAGAAATGGTAATATACGTGGTAATTTTTGTGTGTGATCAAATTACCTCGTTTCCAAAGTATTGCATTGTTTTGCCTTGAAAAATAATACATTATATATTCCATTACATATGTAATTAATGACCAGTTTTCCCGCTGGGGTAGATATTTGCTCTGTCGTTCAGAGCACAACCAGTGAAGAGAAGAGATTGTTTGTTTGACAAATACTAACCAGTAGCAACCGCAGCAAAAAAGAAGTTCCTTAAAAACTATGTTCACTTCATGTGGTACTTCAAGTATTTTTCGTGCAATGTCGAATATTATAAATTTAAAATTTAAGCCTTTATATATTGGCTAATACGCCGGCATTTGACGTCTTCAAAATAAATAATGAAAAAATTATTCATACATATGTATGCCTTTTTCATAAATTCAATTAACGTTTTTTGAAAAGGAAAATATGCCTATTAAAAATGTAACCTTTAAACATAAGTATGTATTTACATACATACTCGTACATACATACATACATATATGCTATGAAGATTAATCATAAATGTTACTTTAAAGTTTACTCTAACGTTTATCAATGCAAATAAACTTTTTTTTTTCTTGAATCCAAGAATATTTTCAGTAATTTATAGGTTGGATATTACTTATGACAATCCTGAAGTATGTAAAACGAGATTTTTTAATATTTATATTATTTTTGTTATTTAATTATTATTTACTTATTTAATTTATTATTTATTTAATTGTGTACATTGGCAGTAGATGCATAACTTCTAAGGTGAAAAGTTAAAAATTATCTTGAATTGAAAATTCATGTATGAACTTTTTGGAAAATATTTAACGCAAATTCCGAATCCAATCCATTCTAAGGCAATACTAAATTTAAGTCATATTCAGAAAGGGAAGTAAATTGATCGTTACTTTTTTAAAGATCTTAACATATTAACTCACGCGTTTGGATATCAATGCCAAGTTAGTGCCGAGAGTTAAGCTTAATCATTACACAATGTTGCTTAAGTGCACATAAACAGCAGACATTGCCAAAGGAAATTCTAGTAGCCACAAAAATTTAACTTATGTTAGCCACATGACAGTCAAGTTAATTAATATAGACTTTAGAGTGGTTCTAATGCTTATCGTTACCTTAATATACAGAGGCCTTAACCCATTTTTTTTTCAAATCGCGTATTTATCGACGTTTTAAAGTTATCGATAAGCCTTTTTACATTCAGATAACATTATGTTGTTTCTATGTTATGTAAAGCAGCGAACACTTTTTTATTTTATTTCCGCTCATAATTTTTCTGGATATATTTTCAAATCACCTTATAGTTGGTATTATTTATTGAAATTTTTTTTTTTTCTATTACAATTTTTATTCAAAACGCATCATTAAAAATGGATGTTGATTTTGTTTTAATATTTTTTTTCTTACAGAAATCCAATTATTATGGTGATTTGAAAGATATCCCGGTACAAACACTTACCAGTGTTCATAGCAATAAAGTTTCACAATTCCATAAGACTCTTAAGAATTCGACAGGCAAAAAACTACTTAAATTACAGGTGAGAATTATTAGAAATATATTAGTAAACTATATGAGGAGCCGCAGAACAAAACGTACTTTTTTTTGGGAAAATTATGTTTATTTATTTCGTTTCCTTAAAAAACTGCATGAATCTATCAATAGATGCATCAAACTGCCAGATGTCATCACATTAATCGGTAAGGATGTTGTATATTAAACCACTTTTATATTAGGAAAAGTACGTTTTGTTAAAAATAAATGTAAAAAGATACGTTTTATAAAAAAAAAAGAAAAACAGCACATTATGCTCTGCGTTTTTTACACAAATCTTTTGACTATTGTTTTTAAATTTGATCTAATAAAAAAAAAATTATGCATTGAAGTTAAATATATACATTAGGGATATAACTTTTTAACAATTTTTTAAAATATCAAAATGGGCATAGCACAGTCCGATAGAGCATAAAAAATTATAAGGGAACGTATGTATATTTATATTTTCGCTAACGTCAAAAAGTTCACACACCAACCGTGATGAAGTTTTGAAAGTTTTTAATTTTCTTTTTAGTTAAGAAAAATTCATAATATGTTTATTTAAAACAAAAAGTAGCTCAAGTATGAAATTTCATTAATATTTAGAGATGGTAAGAGATTTTTCCGCAAATCAAAACGTATCTTTAACCTTTTTTAACGAAAAAAAATTAAAAGTTAATAAAAAACACCGTATAAAATTATGAATATTCAATATTGCATTTAGTTTAGAAAAACCAATAGGTGCGTGAACTTTTTTGAGAAAAATTACAAAAGATTATGATTTTTGTGGTTACTAGGACATGGTAGACCTCAGGGTACTATGCCAAAAAATTGGTTATATCCCTAATATAAATATACATATTTATCCTCCAAAAGTAATCTAAGTAAAATTGACTGCTGTAAAACTCGAAATATTTACTTTTTTCTTTTTAACCTTTTCACATATTTGCTTTTTACGAGTTCCAACATTTAAATTTTTACGGCAGCTTGTAATTCTTCTATGTTTTAATTATACTATTAAATATTTTATTAGAATGTTTATTTAAGCATATACATATATATTGTTGTTTATATTTATTTTTATAAATTTTCCTGAGGATGTTAGCAAATTGTTAGCGAAATATCGAAAATAAATATAAATATAAACAACAATATATATATATATATATATATATATATATATATATTAAATCAAAGGACCTATTGTTTAAATAAACATTCTAATAAATATAAAGAAAAGGTCAAATAAAATAGAATATAAAAAAAAAATTAAATATTTTATAAAAACAATCAGTCATCAAACAATACTTATGTTTTAGCAATTATTATTTAACAGTTAAAATCGAAATATAAAGACTTCAAAAAGCATAAAAAAATTGAGAATATTAAGAAAGTTATGAAAATTAAATACGAAAAGGACGCATCTATCAAAGTTTATTATGATTGTAGTTTTATTGATTTTTGTGATTTCAAAACTTTAAACTCATTAACAGCAAATCTACTCTTATTGAGTTATGACCCTGTGGCAGCAAAAGCTATATACATACATATGTATATGTACTTTCGTAAATAATTACTTATTAGAATTTGTATGATATATATCCTAAAGTTTTTATGGTACTCACTAATCTCCAAGGAGTTTCATATACATACGCTATTGCCTAAAAAAATCAATATATTTATGTACACACGATATAAAGCAGTTATCACATGAACTACTACTGCTTTAGAAATATTTTTAGATGAGATATTTTATTAACATTTGCTTGAACATATAATTAAACGGGTAGCATATAATTCATTGGCAACACTGTAATGTTTAATATACGGTGAAAAATAAAAAGTCACCAGCTAGCATCAATTTGGTTTTGAGAATTCTCTTATTCTATTTGCATGTTATCACTGTCAACAAAGCTAAATAACAAATAGTGATAGCATTTACAGATTTAGTGACTTCTACCGAAAACAACGTTTGTTCTATTCAACCGTGTACTTGAAATCTAAAGTGATGCTTAGGATTTAAATTTTCCCTTTGTTGCTTGAAATATATCAATATGTTAACAGTGAAATATTTATCTGATTATTTAATTTACGAACTTTAGCCTGTTTAAATATCAACAAATTAAGAAAATTATATCATGAAAATTATACATTATCACTTTATCATAGTTAATATAATATATACATATTTTATTTACAGAAAACTTGCTTAAAAGATCCGAAAATTGATTTTGTAAAACTTTTAGCTGAAATAGCACACGAAAATCAATTCGAGGTAACCTATGTTGATATTGAGGAAAAAACTTTCACGGATAAATATCAATGTTTGGTGCAATTATCTACTTTACCGGTAGGTGTTTGTCATGGCTCTGGTGACACAGCTGCTGATGCTCAAAAAATGTCAGCTCAAAATGCTTTGGAATATTTGAAAATAATGACTAAGAAATGAATTAAAATCAAATGTGTAAGAACGCTTTAATTGTTTTACACTGTATTGCAGCTGTTTGAGAAAATTACATTTCGATCTTAAAGAAAAAAAAAATAATATTTAAAGAGCGTTAAACTGGGGTTTGTCTTCTTTTTTACTTCTTTTATATATACATATATTGTATATACTATCATTATATATTTTGAATTAAAAATTTTAGAATGTTGATAAAAAATTGAAAATTACAATTCCATTTTCAAAATAAAAAAATTGTTTTAGCATTTTAAATTATTGGTAATTTATTTGCAAATACAATTGAATGATTTACTCTATTTTTAAAATATATTTTTTTTAACCGAAGTGAGAAGGCGATTTCAGTTTATGTTTTTAAAATAAGCAGCTGAAACACATTAAAACTCCATTGAAAACTTATATAACATTATTTAACTAAATACATAAATAACTAATATATAAAATATGCATTTTGCAATTTATCAATTAAAATCACAAAAAAATTATGAAAACGCATACAAATGTTCATGAAATATTAGAAAACAAAAAGCTTATAAAAATAATAATGAAAAAAAAAGAAAAAGCCCAATTTAAATGTTAAACTTAAGAAAAAAAAGTAAAATTTACTATTAATCTTTTCCGACAAATAGATGGAAAATTTATATTTTAAGTTATAGTTATTTATGTAACTAGTTCAATCGTAAAAAAAGGATTAAAGTTGGTGTAACTGTAGAGATAATCAGACAAACAATATCAAGTACAATAATTGTCTCTTTAACCAACATGCAAATGCAAATCAAATGTTTAAACATTATAGTTGCTGCAAACTATATGGTATTTAAACACCTACAAGCTATACTTTGCATGGACCTAATGATAAATTTTCCGCACTTAAAATCTAATACATAATACATTAAAAATATATTGAAAAAACCTAAAGGTCTAACTTATAAAACATTTACTTTTTTCTTGTTTTTTATTTGTTTTTTGTTTAGTACAACTTATAAATTTAAATAAAGCAAGTAATTTGGAAAATTATTACATTATTTTAGTGCAAAGTGTAGAGGTTGTAATTTCTATAAAAATAAAAAAAACATTGAAAAAAACATACATTCATATACTTATTAAAAATTCTAAACATCGTGAACGAAATGTCTAATGAAAAATGTTGTTACCAAGTGTAAAAATATGCACAAGATTATTTTTAACCGCTGGTTATTGTCTGGATCTAAAGTAAAATATTTTTGAAAAAAATTTTACGTTCACAATTATTTCAAAGAACACAAAACTTTTTAAATAAGGATTTTTAATCAAAACACTAATCTTAAAGGAAGACACCTCGTACATTTGTTTATATTTTTATTTTAAAATTTTTATGAATTACATATATATTTACTACTTTGTACTAATCATGAAATCATTAGATTAATGAAATAAACATAATTAAATCGATCTTTCAAAACGATGTAAAACCGAAAATTGAAAATATTCATTAAATAAAGATTAATAATTGATGTGCATAAAATATAATTTTTTTTTATTGCTACATGCAATTTTCAGAAATCTGTGGGAGACGAATTTGTTTCCAAACTTACTTTATACTGTATATATATGTAGCTACCGTCCAAATCGTCTTCACATATTTTCAAAAAGGATTGCTACCAAGGCATCAATCAGGTATATGCAAGGCGAATTCATTACAACAATGCAACTTTTTTGGTAGCACTGTGTAAAAAATGTTGTACTCTAATCAATTTTTATGTGTATTTTTAATTTATTGTATTTTTAAATTTGTATATTACTACCACTTGAAAACAAAAATAAACATAGTCACGGCAAATTCAAAAAAAATTTGACAGTATGTTACCGATCACATATGCTGTTACATATACATACCTACAGTGCGTAACCGATCACAACATTGTTGTAACATCTGTAAAATAGTCGCTCGCTGGTTGTAGAGTTGCTCAGCAATTTAATGTAAGCATTTTTTTTTTTTAATTTCATTTTATACGATTCTTATATAAATGAGGAAACGTCAAAGACAAGGCGAATTAGAAGAGGCCGGATTTGAATTCGCCTTAATCTGTGCCACTGTTTTATCCAAGGCGAATTCACCTTGGTTTAATCGCTAGTTCGGTTTTTTGCGAGTGGCAGCTCTACATAATTTTCCATGATACACTATTTTACAAAGCTGTGCTGGTACATGGTCTAATAATCAGGTCTGCGCAAGAAGGAATATGGGTTTTTGTAGGGTTGTGTTTTGACCGTTAAATAATCTGCAAAAATATGGTAAGTTAATTCGGTCTTGTCAAAAGTTGTTTACATTTTTGGCCGCCATCATGAATATTATTGTTTACGTTATGCTTTTTGTTTTTGCATAACCAATAAATACATACAAAACAACTTTTGTTTTGTTTTGTATACAGCTTTGTTTTGACAATGTTGAATTAATTTTACACAAACAAAATTCATGTCGATTTTGTTGTTGCGTTGATACGCGCACCTTTTTATTCCACCATGTGCTGGTATTTAATAAATAGTAAAGAACTCACGCAAAAGATAATCATTGAAACAATGATGCCTTTAGCTTATAACACAGTTTATGAAACTCCAGATGATTATAAACCTCCTGAAGAAACAAACTTGGCGGACAATACGGAATACCCAAATTTAAATTCACGCGATTACGCCAAGCGTCCTCTAAACCGAAATGTGCGAATGCACGATGCTTGGGAATGTTTAAGTATAAGCACAAAGGATACGGAACAGAATGGCAATGTGGCAATTGCCACTAATAAGTTAGGCGGTCGAAGCTGGTTTGGTAATTTATGGGCTTTTGAAAAAAGTGATGTCAAAAAGGATAAGTCGTCAATAAATATGTCAACATCCTGCTACAAGTTAGAATGTCCAGCGCTTGTAAGCTGTATGGAATTCATAGAACCAAATATTGTAAGTTACTAATGCATATGTATATTGATTAAAAATTTTATTGCTATTATTATTTCATTAGTTCAGATATTTAAAAAAACCGCTCAATTAAAATTAACGTAATATTGCTTAATAGTCATAATATATGTATGTGTACTAGATTTTACCCGTGACTTTGTTTACGCTTTTTTAAGGAATACATAAAATGTATGATACTCAAATTTATTGAAAAAACAAAATTCCTAAAAGGATATTACCAAAATATCACATTTTTTCATTTATACCAAGAAAGTACACTGTATTTTACTGGAAATAAAATTACCAAGAAAAATATTAAAAAGGACGAAACACTGTTCTCTGTATTCTAAATGTTCTACCTACTTTAGGGTACCAACGCCTTTCATTTCTAGGTAGTAGATGCCTTAACACCCTCTCCGAGCTTTCAGAGCTATGGAAATCAGGAACTTAACATTATAAAGAGCAGTGGGTGGTTTTCTCTCTGACTGCCCAAACGGCCACTTTCTTGATTCTGTACTGATGTCTCTATCATATCCTTCCTCTGGATCTTAACTAAATTTTGATTCTTCTGACCATATCTGGACTAAAAGTAACAGTTTGTCCCGTTTTTATCACTTCAAAAGTTTCCTATATTTTAATCTGTGTCATATGCTCTCCGTCTACCAAATTTCATACAAATCCATTAAACAATTGTATAATTTTTTTCATTGCAGATTCTTTTAGCGTATAACTCAGGAAAGCTGCAAGTTTGGTCTACGTATTCCGAAGTTCGCTGTCCAATAAATCCTTATTGTCCGTTTCTCATTGGGGAGAAATGTGAACATATGAAGCCAATAACGTGTCTGACAGGCTTTAAAACGAACGAGTATAAGGCTGTAACTGGTTGTAAAGACGGTGCTTTAAAGGTACAGTTTGGTTGTGTACTTAGTTTTATCCATGCAGAAAAGTAATTATCCTGATATTTCTTAGATTTGGGATATGGGAAAGGCAGATTTATTTTCGACGCAAAGTTTTCGTTATGCTCATCTGGATGTAATTACTGGTTTAGCTTCTTCTCCTACAAATGATGATATATTTATTACCTCTTCTTTGGACAAATCATGCCTGCTATGGGACGTTCGAGAAACTAGACCGGCGATTGGTAAGCATACTTATTTTCAATAATTAAAAACGAAATAATATATACGCACTTGAAAATAGCTTTATATAGTGATCATGTTGTGCGCTTTAAAAATGTGTGCTGGGCATTAGATCCTGTGCAAAATTCAGTTTATTTAGGCGATGAGTCTGGTAATGTGTTAACGGCGGATATTCGTAAGCCAAAAAAAATATTGAACACATTTAGATATTTTGATCGTCCTATAAAGAAGATATCACCAAATGGGTAAGAAAAATAAATAATTATTTATTAATTTATGATTTGTCATATTGTCTCAATTTAATTTTAAATAAGTTATTTATGTGTTGTTTGCATTTAATTTTCAAAATATGGTTTATATCTACTGATGAGTTGGTATTTAGCTACCAATGAAATGCATATAGATAAGCTAACCCAGAACAAATAAAAAAATGTTATATTTATTTCATTAATCATCGTAACAAATTATTTTCTTCATTCAATATGAATGTGCTTACTTTTCTACGAACCTATATATTAATTTGATTAATCAATAATTATTTACTTTCAGAGAAAACTTAGCTGTTATTGCTGATTCAAATGTCGTAAAAATTTCCAAAACATCTACACATACAATATTTTACGAAAATAATGATAGCCAGAATTTTATACGAGACTGTGCTTGGCTGACGCCTACTGAATTATTAACGGTTGGATTTGAGGGCAAATTACGAGGTCATAATGTAGAGTAAATTACACATCTCGTTGGCGTTGGAAATGCAATACATACGCACACTAGTTAGAAAAACTAAAAAATTAATATATACAGAAACGTCACCTAAATGCAAAATGCTGTAATTAAATTTTACTTTTTACAAGAGTATGAAAAGTCAATGATGAATTTTTCGACCAATTAATTAATTGGATCATTTAAGACATTACTTGACCATGAGGGTAAATTTTTTAAATCTTACATCAAAGTTTTAATATTGGAACATTTTAATGTCTTTCAGTCTAATTTTGGTTTTTTGTGTGAAAATAGACTGACTCAATTATAGCAACTATAGGGCAGAGACGTTAATGTTTACATGTAAAATTTATTTTCTTAGGTCGATATTGAAAAATAGTCAATTAGCATTAATTACTTTATTTACCATTTGTTAATTTATTTACTTATAATATGGTACTTTGAGTTTGGCTGTCGATTAAAGATCAGAAATGCCTTCTAGTAACAATTTCTTAATAAAGCAAACACAAACATGCATTTGGCAAGACAAATGCCATCCTGAATGGAATCATTATCTAAAAATTTAGGCATTTATTTCGTTTAATTTTATGATTTGTTTTTAATAATTTGGGGTTACGCCGTAATTAGTTTCGAAAATAAAACTGAGTTTCTATTTTATTTTCATTGCATTTCGAAAGAATTAGCTTTCGATTCGAAATACAGATTATCCTCCTAGATTTAGAGCCACCTTCCTGACCCAAATCTTTGTTTTCTTTTACGAAAGTAAAGGTCGATTAAGTTAAGCAACCTACAGAGAAAATTGTATATAAAGTTAAAAATTCAAATTTTCTTGGGTAATAGAATAAAAAAATATTTTATATTATATGTATATTAATTGTAATTTTTTAAATTACTACGAACTGTTTATTATTAATATTGGTTTCTACCGAAAACAACGTTTGTTCTATTCAGCCAGTGCTGTTGAAAAATCTACAAAAGGGATGTATAAATATTAAATTTTTCCTTTGTTGCTCGAAATATGTTAACAATGTCTACCTAATATTTCTCTGATTATAAACATTTACGAACTTTAGCCTGTATAAATATTTACAACCATTTTAAATTATGTTTTCCAATACGAAATTAAATAAATCTAATATTTTATTGAAAAATTGTTGGAGAATATTTTTTGCTGTGAGTATACAAACTGTCGCAAATATTTTTTACAAAAGTTATTGTTCTGTGATTTCAAGCCGATTTAATTTTTATACTAAGAGAAATTGCCCTATTAATCAGATACGTAGAAGGACTATGTGCTGACTTTTTTTTAAACCTGGCCTAAACAAAAAGTAAACAGATTCGCATCGAATAAATAAACATTTTTTGTTTTGATGTATGTTTTTAAAGTTTTTTAAAAACTATTTTGCTTGTTCTTTCGTAATTCGCAGATATTATTTGCGAGTTCTTATGTACATATGTGACGCGCCTAAGGGTAAAAACCGGTGTTGTTCAGGAGAGCCATTTTAAAGATTTAAATACGTGTATCTTTGGTGTAACATCACTGAGCGTGTTGGTATTGGTCTCATTTGAAAGCGACACATCTCATGACGTCAGGAACGTGTTGTGAAAATTTAATGACGATCGGTCCAGTAGTTAAAACTATATTACGATTTTTAATTTTTCTAAAAAGGGGCGTTGTCCCACCCACTTTTCTCCTGGTACGTATTCCAAATTATGCCAATACATATGTACCAAATATCATCGACGTAGGTCAAAAAATGCCCAAAATATGGCGATTTAAATTTTTGGGTTATGTGGGCGGTGCCACGCCTCTTTGTCCAATCAAAACTTCATATAGCCTATGTCACCCGCCTGAATATTCTGAAGATTCCCTGAAAATTTCATCAAAATCGGCCCAGCCGTTTTGGAGCCTATTCATTTCAAACAAAAAATCAAATCTTTCCTCTTTATAATATTAGTATACTCATTTATAATTCTTTTAAATTGTGAATATCACTCTGTTAGTAAGAAAATTTTTTCAAATAACCCTATTATGTTATTAGCGAAAATAATTTAAAACTGATAACATTCTTACTGTTTGTTTTAGGATGAAATGGTGGACGAATTCGAAGAAGTAGATTTACTTTATCGCTTCCCTGATGACGATCACTTCTCATATCTCTGGGAGGGAACACTTTTGGGGCATGCGATCGGTCTCATTCGATGCTCAGATGTTGCCCACATAAAAAAAAAAAAAAAAAGTGAAAATTGATTTTTTACCCTTAGGTCCCTTTCTCTCTGCGCTGTCACATATACATATGAGTTTTGGAACATTTCAAACATAAATGGTAAATATGTATGTACTGATGAGCTGCTATTTAGCTACCAACGAAATGCATATACAGGGTGGCCCAGAAAGACCGAAGTGGTGTGAATTCCTTATAACTTTTTTATTATAATTTTTTTTTTCTTTTCTTTTCAGTATTTTGTAAAGAAGACTTGGATAATTTATAATGGAGCAATACACAATTGAACAACGTGCCCAAATTGTTGAAATTTACTTTTCAAATCAACGGTCCATTGTGTTGACTCAGCGTGCATACCGTCGTCAATTTAATGTGCGGGTTGCACCCTCTCAGTCAACAATAAACCGTCTGGTTGCAAATTTTCGAGAACAAGGAGCAGTAAGGAACCTTCCTGGTCCCGGCAGACACCGAACTGTCCACACGGCTGACAATATTCAAGTGGTACAGGAGAGTATTCGGGAGGATCCAGAAACATCAACCAGAAGACGTTCGTCACAACTGGGCCTCTCAAGAACGTCGCTGCAGCGAATTTTGCACACCATAGGATTGTTTCCATACAAAATTCAACTTGTCCAAGAATTGAAACCAACAGATTACCAGCAACGACTTGACTATGCAATTTATTTCCAGCAAAAAGCACAAGAGAATCCAAATTTTATTCATAACTTAATAATGAGTGACGAAGCCCATTTTCAATTAAATGGGTTCGTTAACAAGCAAAACTGTAGGATATGGGCTACGGAAAACCCGAGAGTACTTCATCAACGACAATTGCACCCAGTTAAGTGTACCGTTTGGTGCGGTGTTTCTTCAGAAAGGATCATTGGCCCATTTTTTTTTTGAAAATGAACAAGGTGTCGCCATTTCCGTCAATGGTGATCGATATCGGGCCATGTTGCAAAATTTTGTAAGGCCAGCCGTGGAAAACCATCCGCAAATATGGTTCCAGCAGGATGGAGCCACAGCGCACACTGCGAGGGCCACAATGACTCTTTTACGCGACATCTTTGGTGAAAGAATAATTTCTCGTAACAGCAATTTTAATTGGCCTCCGCGTTCCCCGGATTTAACCGCTCCAGACTGTTTTCTTTGGGGCTATTTAAAAGGAAAAGTTTATGTTAATAAGCCTAGGACTATTGAGGAGTTAAAAACCAATATTCGAGAAGAAATTAACAACATACCACCGGAAGTTTTGCGAAAGGTCATGGAAAATGTGTTGGAAAGAGCACATTTGTGCGAAGCAGAATATGGCCACCACTTGCGGGATATCATTTTTAATAACTAATCCAAAAATATTCCCCATAAATTTAATGTATTTAAAAAAAAAAAAATTAAAAAAATATCTCTTAAATAAAAAGTTATAAGCAATTCACACCACTTCGGTCTTTCTGGGCCACCCTGTACATACATACATATGTAGATTAGCTAATCCAAGAAATAATTATTTTTTAAAAATATAAATTCTGAGTATTTCCTCGAATAAAATTTTATATTTTGTTCAAAATGTTTTTAATTATAAAAAATTTTTTGTTACACAATTTAATTCAGTATTATCAATTATAAAATAAGCACAAATAAAATAAATATTTCAATATTAATGCGAGTCCAGACAGCCAAATTTATATGATCTGGAAAAATGCTTAATTAAATATGTACATACATATGTACGTACATATCGTTAGCTGAAATTCAAAACTACGTAACTAACAAAATATTTCAAATCACATTTTTCATTAATTATTGCGAGTTACATCGGAACACGTCTCCATACAAATTTGCAATGTTTTATCATAAATATCAACGAAATTAATAACGAAAACAATGAGTTCTATTTTAGCAACTTGAAGATATTTTTTTAGTTTTAACTCTCCAGTAAATTAAAAAAATGCATTTCAGTTAACGGTATATATACATATATATGTATATATATATGGAAATAGAAATACACAACTTTTAGCTGACTACTGTTAAAATGCCCTGAACAATATTATCGGGTATACTTAAAGGTTCATCACATAAGTCACCCGTATTTTTGTCCACCATATATATTTCATTTAAGACTTTATCAGGATCATCAGGATCTAAAGTCGAAACTAAGACCAGTGATCCCTCAGCTAACTCTGTGAGTATAGATTGTATATCAGCCTCACTTAGCTCACGTTCGGGTATCACAGATAAACTGGTATCATTATTTACTTCTGGTTCAGGAAAAGTTGAATTTAACAGATTGTTTTCATTATAAATTACACCTATCGGTGGTTGTGTGACTGAGTGTGGCGCGTGAATTTGACTGGGATAGGAAGTTGAATCTATTTTAGGCGGCGTTATAAACACATTGTCATCTCTTATACTACTGTAGACTTCTAAAGAACCATCATCTAAATTAACAAACGATGTGTGCTCGTATTTATCAATATCCATATGAATACAATCCTTCTCATGTGTTATATGTTCGTCTATAGAAGTATCATATGATGTATTATCATATTGTATATCTACTCCATCCGAACCTAATAATTCGTCTATTTCTGTTTGTAGCTGTTTACTATCCTGATATTCAGTTAAATCACCAATTTGGTGAGATTCCTTTTTATTTTCAATTTTAATAATTTCTGCCTTTTGAGCTTTTTTGGCATTATATCTCCGCAGTTGTTGATAGACACTTTCGTCTGGGTTTATGTGTAAATTGATAATGGCATCAGCATTCTTCTTCAAATATTTATTTTCTCTTTTAAATTTCTTATAAAAATACTTCCGTTTCCTTGTGTTTTTATTTTTTCGCTTACGTTCGTTTACTTCATTAACTGTAACTTTTTCACATATTGCTGTTTCTATTCTGTCATTACGGGATGCTGTAGTTTCCTTCTCAATTTGAACAACATCATCAGATTTATCGCTGTTGCTAATAGCTGCGCTAACTACTTTTGGTTTTACATCGGTTTCATTTTCATAAACTCCTTTTGTGTTTGCTAAAAGACGTACTGCTTTACTTTTGGAATTTTTTTTCTAAAAAATTTAAAATTTTCAATGAAATTGCTAAAAAATTATATGAAATGATCATCACTAACCTTTTCTTTTTTCTTTGGTTTTTTCTTGGCATCATCAGCTTTTTCTAGTCTCTTTTCCTCTTCATTTAATTCGTGCTTCAACAATTCCATATCAAATAATTTTGGATGTACTATAGCTTTATTAATGAGATGTCCATTTTTTCGTTCTTCTTTTTTAAATTTCAATTTTATATCACGCCGCGTTCGATTTGGAAACAGATCAACCATTAGTGAAAAGTCTGTGCCAACATTTTGTAAGCAACGGTAGAATTTAATCGTATCAGAAGGCGACCATTTACGTGTTCCTCTTCGGCGAGTATAAAAACCATTCATTGCTGTACATTCATCAAGATAAATAAGCGAAGAGTTTGCTAAAACTTTGCGTGCTTCCTGCTCAGCGGTGGTTTCAATTACTAAGGAGCTATCGTCTAAAATAAGTTCTCCCTTAGCATTTAGCTTCAGTTGTGGTACGGGTACAGCTTCGGTATCTTTTTGTACTTTTTCAATAGAAGGCTTAGCATCTATGGATGAAGTTTCGGGCTTTTCCAATTTTTCACATATATTTGTCTTTTTTTCCATAGGATTATTAGGTGGATTATAATATATAAAATCACACATTTTAATAGCATTCTTCTCCGGTATCCTATTATGAAAGCGAGCTTCAAAATCTCTACGATGTTTGTGACCTATTTTACGCAACTTGTGAGTAGAAGAGTTAGTATCTGAAAAAACGGAGCATCCAGATTCTGTGCGTATGCGTCCCGAACTACCGTTTGTTATACCAGTTGGTAAATACTTATGAGGGGTATAAGGATGTTGATGTAAAGATGCAGTGGCGTGGCTATTGGATGAAGATGAGGCCGAATGATGTCTTTCTCGTCTTGTTTGTGTAGTTTGTGCCATTTCATTGGCCATATGGCTGTTGGTATGATTCTCATCGTTTAGAAATGTGTGGGGAGATGGCGAGGATCCAACAAAGCTATTACGCCTTTGACCAAAATGAGGTGTGGGTCGAATTCGTTGTCTGGCCAGATTTTTTGAGGGCGACATAGGTAATGACGACTTTTCAGAATCCATTTGCAAAGCATTTTCTTCTATATCTGAATAGAAAACATCATCCAGTCCACCGTTTGATGTATGGCTAATTGTTCGTTGGAATCCAACCTGAGGAGGATATTTAAAGGCATCCGAGTCATTTAACGTTTCAATTACTTCATAAACTTTTTGTGTTGAAACATTTTGATCAGACTCGTTTTTTGTTCGTATTTCACATTTTGTATTATTCTCTACTTCATGTACGTTTTCACCAACTGCATTATTATTTAGGTTATTTCTATTTGCTGTCGTGTCAGCTGAACTGTCTGCTATAACCTTTACTGTGCTATCAACTCCATCGAGACATTTTGATTCCTGTGTTGAAGCAGAATTTAATACATTTTCAGCGTCCTGCACACTATTTACAACGTTTTCTCCCACTATTTTACTTTTTACATCATTTGATGTTAACTTTGACTTGCGTTTGGAGTTCAATAGTATGTTAGCCACTGGTTTTATACGAGGTCTTCTCATAGCCATTATGGTTTTTTTTATTTATTTTAGATTAAGTTTCATTAATTAATTTTAAAGATGTTCACTATATTTTCTTATAAGCACTTCGCATGATTGACCAGAATGAAAACAAGACTGACATCTATGAGCAGTGCTGACACTATAGCGATTTTTTTTCATTCTACACTACAACAATATACCTCCGCAATCAAATATTTTTGCCGAGATTCTCAGCTGAATTTAAACTTGATCAAGGAAGCTTGCCGTCTATAAACCAGCACTAATATTGATTGTTTTATCGAAACACTTATTTTGCTTACATATAAATTTTATAATATCAACAACTATCTATTTTTATTGTGTCATTATCAAGGCGTATCCAACAGGCGAGCTTACTAGCACAAATTTTCATACTAACTGATACAGTTTAAAAAGAAGTCATGTTTTAAATTGTTTGTGTATTTTTATATAAAGCGAGTGCGCTATACCAACAGAACGTATGTTGTTTTTGGATTGTTGTACTTTTTGTCGAACTGCACATACCTGGTAGTTTTGCCATGGTCATTAGTTACGGTAATTCTACAGCACTTGTAAACAGTGTGGCACCTCCAAATATACTTTGACTTTGTTTATTTTATTTTTAATTTTTGACAATAGTAGTGCACATGTTATGGCACATTTTTGGATCGTAGAAAATTCATGTTCTAAATTTTAAAATATTTATTGTAGTTAATAATTAAAAGTAATAAAAAGTAATAAACATATAATTCAAAACTTGCATGCTGACAACTGAAGGCAAACAAAATATTTCGAGTTGTACAAGCCGGGAAAACAAAATAAGTGATATTAAAGTGTGTTATGCAAGCGAATTAATACCCAGTTTTGTCAATATGTGTTTAAAAATATATTGTTGAATTAAATAAGGTGGCAAAAAGAAAATAGCATCATGATATTCAAACGGATGCTTATGAATATAAAACTTTCATCTAACGCTACATTAAAAGCTTGGAGCTATCAGTGTGAATCAATATTGGCTCAAAGATCTAGACGTCTTCAACAATTATTTACATTTTACCATCGAGTTTACGGATCGCAGGGTTTAAAGCTGCTTATTAGATCTTATCACCGACAACTGCCCCATTTTAAGGGGAAAAATTTGGTTTTAAGTGCTGTTGGCGTTGTGGGATGCTTAACAGGAAATATCGGAAACTCGGGTTTTGACTGGAATTCGGAACGTCTAAGTTTAGCTAATTTCGATATATGCCAACGTGATTTGGAGTTTATAAATACCATACATCGCAATAAGTTATGTGAACGATGTAGAGAATACAACATGAAATACTGTTATTGTTTGACGGGAAATAAGGAAAATACATATAGTGAGGGAAAGAAGTCGGCCAAAAAAAATGCAAATCAAATGCATTTGGGGAAAAATGACACTGACGAATCAGCTGGTGATGGCAGTGCCATGATAGCAAATGACAGAGCTAACAATTGGGAGCCCTATTTTTGTACAAATGAGTTTGATATATGGAGACGAGAAGAAAGAAATGCTATGTATTCCTATAAGGTTTATGCACGCTTCAATGATGTGTCAGCATCTGATTTATTGCATGTACAAATTGATTTGGACTATCGGAAGCAATGGGATGAAACTGCTGTAGCTTTGCATTTAATTGAAGAGGACCCTGTGCCTGGCACAAACTCCCATCTAATATATTGGGAAATGCAGTGGCCAAAATTTTTCAGCAATCGTGATTATGTCTTCTGCAGACGTTTTATTTGTGACGATAAACGAAAAGTTATGATGGTGGCTAACAAAGGCACAGTACATCCACAATACCCACAGGCCAATGGAAAAGTACGCGTTACTGATTATTGGAGTTTTGTGGTGATTAAACCCATACGCAGTTTTCAAGAGCCTGGTGTTCATTATATACTTACGTATTACGATGATCCGGGATTGCCTATACCCCAAAGCATTAAATCGTGGGTAGCTCAAAAACAAATGCCCGATATTTTACAGAAAATGTACCATGCAACCAAGAACTATTCTTACAAAAAGGCTTTAGCCATGAAAGACGTCTTCAATAGTTTTAGTATATTAAACAACGATTATGATGCAAATAAGTCAAGAGAAAGTTGGTTAAAAAGATTATGGAGTAACCGTAGCGATAAAAGTATTGGGAAAAGTAAATAAATGATGGCTTAAAATTTTTCAATAGTAGAGAAATGAAGCTAAAACACAATATATTAACATTTTAAACATTTTTTGTGCCTTTTTGTTTTCTTCAACAAAACAACATTTACATATTAATAAAATTAAAGATACCCGGAAGAGAATATTCAATAAAAAAATGTTTTACAATTAAAATTTCCAACATACGATTCAAATTGTTAAGACCAAGTTGATACTAGTCAACTTTTCCTGGTAAAATATTGATTATTTAGAGGAGATAGAGGAATACAAAGATTAGCGGAAATAATTCCTAATGTTAACTTAATCAACTAAGCCATGCCAAACCAAAAATGTACTAAAGAAAGCAACAACACATTTATTTATACATAAACGTTTATTACTAAACATATGAAATCATGACTATCTGCCTGGCCCACGATGTCGAACGAATATTTCTTTCGTACAAATTACTTTCAAAACAAAAAATTTTAAAAATTTTGTTTTTGTTATAGATGTAATTTGTACGAAAGAAAAATTCGTTCGACATCATGGGCCAGGCAGTGTACTCGTTGTATCATGATATGACACATAGAAAATTTATAGTATACATACATACTTATAGGTATGTCAATCTCTTAATCAGATTTTATAAAAATCTTCTGTTACTACGTGAAATTCGAATATACTTCCATTTTATAAAAAAATTGTAATATATAAACTTTTGACTCATTTCTTCAACCCACAATTCGAAATTGTTATTTAATTTTAATGGTAAAGTATATTTACCAAAAATTAATTTTTAATAGGTCAGGAAATTAATAATTATCTTCTATATATTTAATCTTATGGTGTTTTGATTTTAAAAAATTAAATTGGTATTATTTTGTTTGCGTAACTTTTTTAAAAAAATTCAATATTTTGCCAACCCTTTGTGTGGCCTCGCCAGGAAAATTACGTATTTCTGTTTTTTATAATAATTTGAAAAATTAAAATCAAATGACCATAAGCTTAAAAATATAGAAAATAATTATAATACATAAAAAAGTGTATCAGTTCACTTCAGTACTTGCTTGCGAGTTGAAGTCGCAAAACTTCTTGCGATTGTGAACTCCAGAACATCTATCATGCGATTTTATATCGCATCGCATATGTTAGGCGAAATGCGATTGATAGAACATGCCCCATAACTGAAAAAATACGCTACTGCCATGATTTTTTTCTGTTTTTCATTAGTGCTACAATTTAATTAGTAAAAAATTTTTTCTCTAAAATTTTGCTTTAACTTTAACGAATGAAATAATTGAAAGCTTTTATTCAATATTCATATGCATAGACCTTGTTATTTGATTTGACAGTTTACTCCAAAACGGCATCAAAATCCGACTATTCACAGAAAATAAAACAACTTTTTTTTAATAATTTTAATGTCATCATGTAATCTAACTGAAAACCACTACATTAATATCACATTTACATATTAAATATAATAGAATAGTATACAGTTTAAGAAAACTTAAAATTCAAGAAATATGCCTAAATAATTGTTAAAAATATAATTTGGTTTATATGACAACTATTAAGTTTTAAAATTTTTGTTCTTCGGAAAGATAAGTTGCATTTTTTAAGATAATTGACACCTAGGCACACTTCACATAAAAGTATGCGTTTTTTTTAAATTTATTATCTGAGTAACTAAAATTTTATTTATATTTTCATATTACAATAGAAGGCCATCAAGTTAAAAAAAATTAAAAAATCATGAATTTTCATGTTTTATAAATCAAACATAACTAAAATCAACATATTAGAGTTAAGTGTGGCCGATTTGTTTATATCGGTATTGATGCCGTATTTCTTCGTATTGTTAAATTTTTAATAAATTAATTATTTATCAGTATGTATAAAAATATTTAACACAATTCAATGTTGATCTCAATGGAAACTATAAGAAATTAAAATTAACTTATGGAGAACAAAATATATTTTAAGGAGAAAGGCAAAACAGAAAAGAAAAAATATATGGCAGTTTAAATCTGAGAATTAGTTATTCAGCTTGGAAAATATAATAGACCATTTAATGAATAAATAAAGAACTATAATAAATTTCTTGGTTGTTTTATTTATATTAATTTGTTTGTAAATTTATTTTTTTTATGTATTGTATGTGGACTTCAGAAAAGTAAATTTAATCATTTACAATACGCCAATAAACATTTTTCTTATTAGAAAAAGTTTCTTCAGACTTCAGACAAATAAACATAATTATTTGCAATATCTCAATAAATATGTTCTTATTATTTTCTTAAATGTATCAACATTTTCACGAAAGCTCCTCTATATATTTCTAGTTGCAAATAACTTAATATATGTACATATATTACATATTTACATATTTTTAAGTTAAGAACACATTCTTTACTTGCTCTTTACATATTCGATTTTCCAGAATGTCCCAAAGCATATTTGAGATTTCTTTAAAGGTAGACATTCGCATCCGAGCAATATTTTGCTGGTTTTATACCTAATTTTAAATAGATTTTGCATATTTTCAACAATTTTCTTTTATAAACTCCACAAATATACATTTTTCATATTTGTATGCAATTATGGTTTGTCAAAATTTGCAATGACATGCACCAAAAGCTATACTTTGTTGTATTCTTTGTTCGTTTTAGTAAAACACGATATGTAATTCTAGTAAAATATATATTTGCGATTAGAGGTGTTGTTTGTTCAATAGCCAATCTTAGAATGACTTCAAAGTTACAGAATATTTTCTAACTACTCAGTTACATGTTTATTATGACGGCGTCAATAATTCTTGGTACTGCCAACATACTTATATATTGATTGAACTGTAATAATAAACAACACTGCACTATTTCTTAATACACATTAATGTTTAATTTTAAATGAACTTTATTTTATTACACTAGACTTAATTAAATTAAGTGTCTATTGAAAATTGATACTACGAATTTGTGACGTTCAAAAAGCGCGGAAACTAACAAATATTAACAAGGAAAGTCAAAGTTGCAACAAAGAAACAAATTTAACAGCACTGCCAGATGGAATAATTAATAAAAGATAAATTTTAATATTAACACTTTACAACGTAAGGGGCTGTGCACATACTATGTAACGCTCCAAGATTAAAGATTTGTTACGGATTGGAAATTTTGCACTGAAAAATTATTAAAAAGCGTTACGGCGGGTGGTATAAAATATAAATGTTTAATAAATGTTTAATTTCAAAACGAAAATGGTAATTTTTAGGTTTTTTCAAATTGGGTTCATCCCGAAATATGCTTATGTGTTATAGGGGAAAGTTATGAAAGTTTGTTTTACTAATATTTATTTTATTTTTTATTTTTATTTAATATATAAGTATAAAAAAATAAAAATATACAAAAGAAAAAGAAATGAGTAAACAATTTCGCGATTGACTGATCCCAAAAATCTCGAAATTGGCATCGCTAGGTTGAACTCACGGTATCTTTTTGTGGATTTCACCTGCAGTACTATGGAGTTGCATTGTGTTCAACAAATTAATTATGGTAATACGATAATGAATGTTGATATTAAGGCGAATATATATACATGTGCTTGGTAAGGCGAACTAATACCAGGTAGTCTTATCCCTACAACAATATCATTAAAAAAGCTAAAAGTATTTCCAGCTGTCAAAACAAATGCAACAATGTTGTTATAGAAATATATAAAGAAAATTAACCTAACTTCTAAACATTAGCTATTTATCATTATTGCACAGCTGATGGGGACGTAGGCTAATAAAGTCGTATGGTAATGAATTGTACCTTGGCTGCTCTAAGTTAATATATTTTATTTTTCTTAAAATGTAATTGCTTAATATTATTTTTATAAAAAAAAAATTTGTTAATCTGCGAAAAATGGCCCATACTTTTTATATTGAAAATAATAATAAATATATTTGGGGCCATTTTTCCTGGATCCAAGAAAAATGTATGGGTTCAATTTATTAACTTTAATGAAGAGCAATGATCTTGAATTACACGCTAAATTCGAAATCATGCATCGAACCAGTTCGTCGTCATTTGAATCCATGATTCATTTCAATTTTGGTCATGTGATTTTATGCTGGGATTATGTATATAAATAATTTTTTTATGTGGCAGTATTGTTGGCTCTAACTTTTTCGTTTCTCTTCACTTTGTTTCGTTTTGAATTTGATACTTCCTGTTTGTTGGTTAGTTTCCGCGCTTTTTGTACGGCAGAGCAAGTGAAAAATTCTCTGAATAAGTTTTTACTAGCTAGTTAATTAAAAAGTAGTGAAGTTTTGTTTTTTTCATTCAAATTCAATCACAATTAATACATATACAATATGTATGACTTTTTGAGTCAACTTGTGTTAAGTAATTGCGGTTTTCGTATATTAAAGATTAAATATGCATCCTCGAAAGTGATATACAATGGGTAAGTGAGCAAATGCTTTTTTAAGCCTTTATCTATAATAAGTTTTAAATTGGATAATAATTTCGAACACCACTTTGCAAGACGTTCACGGTTATGGTTGATATAATAAGTTTCTCAAACATAGATTTTGTGGGGCTACAATAACACGTATGCGTGTGTTTGATTGTACAGTACAACCTTCCTAATCCGGACACTCGTTAATTCGGACAATCCATTAATCCGGACATATAGTATTTAAAAAAGGTACAAATAAAATTTATCAAATAATCAAAACAACAATTGAATAATTTTGAAATTCGCAAACAAATTTTTGGAAACGAATAAATTCTTATTTTTTAAAATGAATATTTTTGGTCACTTTTAGTATTTTTCTTTATGTTTTTATAAATTAATTAAATACAAATGAATTCCTAAGTATACTAATATTTCTGTTCGGTAATAAAAAGAAATTACATCTGTGAACATATTATGTATTGCGTTTAAAAATTCATTTTAACTGTAGTCCACTAATACGGACAATAGCAGAAACTATATCTGTCCGGATTAGGGAGGTTGTACTGCATTGTCCACTAGACTACTGCCTGAATTTCACGTTTATTTCTAGTCAACAAAATAATTGTGTAGACTTATGGTATGTTTTATTATTATAATGTATAATATGGAAAAATATGAAATATTAAAAATTCCGTGACTATTTAAAAAATAATTCAGTTATCGGATAGTTTCCATGTATTGCTGTACCATACCGGTAATAGACAATAAATCTTCATAATGCCGTGCGACTTGGCTTTTAATAATCTATTTTTACACCTTGTTAGACTGTGAAATTCAGGCCGGTATTTTTTATTATATGTATGTGCATTTGATTGATGAGCTTGAGCACAACTTTATAAAAATTTCAATGATAGTGACATATATACATAGACATACTTATTTTTAACTTGACATCACAAAATACCTGTTACCTGTGCTTGACATGACGACACGACATGACAGCTTAACGCTTTCTTCTTTTAGCAGCAGTCTGCCAACCTAACCAATAATTGTAAATAATTTTTTTTTTCTTAATGTAATACTTAAGTATGTATATTTGAAAATTTTATAATTAGTTACATCATAAAAAAATTTACAACTAGTACAAAATACTTCATTATTTGATTACTTTTTCTTTCGATCTTGTGTACACTTTGGGCAAAACCACTTTCCTTTGGGTTTAGTTGTAAGACCGACACAGGCAAAATGAAACCACTCAATAGGGCACTAAGTATAAAAAATACAAGTATATTAACAAAATGAACAAATATGTATGTATATACTCGCATTTAGATGAGAACATATTCAACTTACATCTGGATTATCACACCCAATCATTTCACCATATGAAACTTGATGACACAAACAATATGTTGGTTCATTTGGATCAACAGGCATGTCTAAAACATCACTAGGATGTGTAGCTGAAGTAAGACATGATTCCTTTTCGGAATCGTCTAAGTCTGTATTCTTCTGCTTAAAAATATAGAAAAAAAATAAAAGATTTACAAAAAGATGCTACGACATAATACTAAAATAATTAATAATGAAATCATGAATGAAGTGCAATAAATAAAACAAATATTATCATGCAGTAGTAAGAAAAATAATATTTTTCATTCTTTGGCCGAAAATATTCAAATTGTACTTAATATTAACTTGATTTTTAGTGATCAAGTAATACTATTTCTTCTACTTATAACAATAATGGCCAGAGGGAATAGAGTATGCGTATTAGAGTTTTTATATGTACATATACGGGGAAGTATTGTAACAAGTGACAAAAATATATATATTAGTAAAGTAGAAACAATAACATTTTTTGGCAGAAAATCGTATATTATCAAATTATACAAACATTGTATCGACATACACAAATATATAATTATTAAAAACACAAGACATTTGTGACTAAAGTTTTAAGTGTAGATATTATTATGTTTCGAGTTTAAGGTGTTTTTCGAGAGAGAAATCGTTGGTTGTTATATTTAATAAACACAAAAAATGATTTAGATTAAATATTTTAATCTACAGACATACATATATCTACGAATTAAAATATCAAAATCATATACAACCCACTAGAAACCAATCAACTTTAATTAAAAGCTAAAAAATGTAAATGGATTAATGGGATGATTACCTTTTGACCCCCCTTGCGAGTTTCTTTTTCTTGATTTACCTTCTGCTTTTTCTTTTTACCACCCTGGCCACCTGCCACTCCGGTTACAATTGTTGAATTATTGTTAGCCTCATCATCAGAAGAGGTATTGCGCTTCTTTTTACCCACTGCTTTACCAGAATCTTTTGTCTTTTTACGTCCTTCTACATAGAAATTGTTTTTAATTAGTAGTTTTCTAACCAATTCTGCAATATATAACTTTACTTACTTTTGACTTGGGCTTCCTCCGATTTACCTCTGGTAGATGAAGCTTTCTCTTGTATTTCTCCTTCAAAACGCGCCAGATCATTATCCAATCGTCTGATTTGTTTGTCAACCAGTTCATAAGTCTGTATAGCCAATTGTACTTTATCATCACTATATTCCTTCGCTTTGCCAAACAACTGTTGGATATCAGTCAGTCGTTCTCTTCTTTCTTCATCAGTCATTGTGTTACTATTATCGGCCAATTTGCGCATAAATTCCTTGGCATGGCTATCTATACTTTTCATGGCGGTTTGAGCTCTGTCGTCTAATTTGCGCATAAGTTTAAAATTCCGTTCTAACTCAGTGGGTAAGGACTCTAATCCTATATTGGATAAGACTTTAGTAGTAGAACGTAGTGATATTTTTGTAGATTTCATTATTTATTTATATTTTAAGATTGGATGTAAGTATAGTGGATAGATGGATGTTATTTAGTTGTATAGGAAAGTAAAAAAACAATATTACTGAGTATGCATGGTGTGCAAACGGATGATGGAAAGGTAAAATATTTCACAATTTCTTTTACTTACCATCCAAATAATTTTCTAAATATATTGCCGAAGACATTTTCATATATATTTGTTTAACTATTTACTTTTATGCCAAAAAAAATAATCACCACAAAATATTTTGTGATTATTGCTGCAAACTGCAGAAAACATAAACTCCGCCGCCACAAATAAGTATTATTAAAGGCGGTCGGTCACAAGCAGAATCGGCGACCAGTGTAGCCAGGTGTGGGGATTTCTCCCCAAATTGAGGATTTTAGCTGATTATCGTGGGGTGGGATTTGGGGATTTTTCATTTTCAATATACCTATTATCAATTTTGCTTTATTTTATCATTATCTTTCATACATATATGTTTATGTATCTTGGCGTTTTTCTTCTCCATATATCGATTATTTCAAGGCGATGGTATTGAGTATGTTGGTTTTTATAACAATTTGTTCAAAATTTTTAAAACCAGAATTTATTGAATTTGATATTGCCAAAATGGATGTAAATTGACAATAAGGAACGTAATTTGGTTGTTGCTAAAATTGATGTTGGCATAGAATGTTCAAAGGAATTAAAAGTAAAGGGAGTTAAAAAAAATTTTTTAGATTATTTAACTGTACTAGCAAAAGAAATGCTTAAAATATTCACTGAGACTATGGAAAATTTTGAGTTATATTTAAATTTACAACTCGAAAGCATAGAAAAAAGAATAAATTTGATTCCGTGCTAACCTAACCTAACCTTAGCACAATGGGACCATATCAGGACCCAAGTGAGCTGGAATCTAATCTTCCATTTACCAGCAGCCTGCTAACCTATGGAATTATAAAATATTCTATTGGTGACAAAATTGCGGATTTTCAGTTTTAAAACGGGGATTTTTGGGGACAACACTCTTTAATTTGGGGACATTAGACAATATTTACCTGGCTACACTCTCATTCAGAGATGGAAAGTTGCAAAGTGATATACCATTTGTGTCCTACTTCTAGTTTATCTGTAGTACGTTTTACTAAATAAATGTTAATAAATGTTATCAAATGACAAACAAGATTTAAGCCTAAAATATTGGATTGTGTTGCTATTGCTATGGGCTTGCGACATATTTTTGGAATAAATAAATAAAAAAATAAATAAATAAATAAATATTGCTACAGAGCAATTTTAATTATTTACGCACTGTTGTTTAAGCGATAATTAAATTTTTTCCATTAAAATTACATATCGCACTTGATTAACAAGATAGTATTGACTCAAAATTTTTTAAATTTGGTTTTTTGGTGATATTAGCTCTGTTTCTTTACTTTTCTGGTAAAGTTCGGTAAAATGAGCATAAAATATAATTCCTCTCAATTAGAGACAAAAATGCACAAAAGTACGGGAACGCAAAAAACCAAATTTTTACCCCAAAAGTTTGTATGAAATTGCTGTGAAAGTAAAAAAAAAATTAATACTGTTTTTGATTAGTATTTCACTTTTTGAGAGATTTTAATTAGTACACACATACATATGTATGTTTGTACCTCCAAACATACATATTTTGCTTTGCATTTTGCAAAAGTAACAATTATTTCATCATTATTCTTGTTAGGTAAAATTCAAATTTCCTATTTGTTATTATTTATTTCATAAACAGCTGATTGATTAACTACTTGCACAAACTAGCCCGAAGAAAAAGTATGGACAGTTTCGTGCAAGAAGAAGAAGCACATTGCTCTCTCAAAACCACTCTCTTTTGCCCAATTTTAGAGTACGGGAATGCTTTTCGTGTAAAATTAAGATCCCGCGGGATCCCAATGTTGAGTAAAGAAACAGAGCTATTAAATGTTTCTTTACACCAGTTTTTATTTATTTATTTATTAAATTAATTACAATAATACAATTATGGTAATTAAAGGGTAGAGAGGGAAACTAGCTACAAATTTTTAATCAGCTTATTGCTCTGCTACATAAAATTTGACATTTGTAAAACAAACATATTTTTCTACAGCAGGCAGGACGACCTTGCCTGTTTTTATTATACCATGCCTTTAATGAAATTTTTAAAATTTTGAGTTAATACCCTCTTGTTGTTCAAGTGCGATATATGAATAATAAATATTAATTTTTATTTGTAAAAACAAAACCGACATTCTTAACTTGAAAAACTACACAATTACTAATTTATTAATCTAACTTAAACCTTCTAATATGTATATATATATATATATATATATATATATATATATATATATATATATATATATATATATATATATATATATATATATATATATATGTATGTATATCACCCAATTTACATGATAACTTTTGCGACGTCGTTTTTACTGAATTCCCTTTTGAAGTTGCTACCAAAATCTTTGTGTGTTCAGACGATGTCTTTTAGTTTCATGTCTTTTTTCCCAATTTTGTTTTGAAATAATGTAAGTAACAAAGATAAATAACAAAAGTAAGAAAAATAACGAAAAGTAACAAAGATAAATGGAAGAAAAGTCTTGAAAAACACAAATCAAGACTTTTTGTTTACCCCTCTTTCTTCCCTACACCGCTCACCAACAAGCAAAAAGAGACGTCGAAAAAGCGACGTCGCAAAAGTCATCATGTAAATTGGGTGTATCTTCCGCATATCTTTTTATTATTATTTTTATTTTTATTATTATTATTATAGTATTTCGCTGGTGACTCTTGGTACTCTGTTCACAACAGGGTTCTAATAGATTTTATTTATGCCTTACGCTTTTTCTTTGCTTCCTTAGAAGTGTTTTTTAAAATCGCTGCTGCCTTTTTTTTATTAGCTTCCATTTGTGCCAAATACTTTTCACGTTGAGGTATAATTTGTTTGATTTCGGTTAAATTGGTTCGCATGGTGGCTCTTTTAACTGGTCCCCTGGCAGATTGGTTGCTACAACTGGGTTCTACACTCAAATTTAATTCATTTACTTGATCTACCTCTGTTTCCACTGCGTTATCTGACTTTGCCTTTCTTTTTCTATCAGATGCTGTTTTATTTCTCCTACATTTTTTAACTTTTGTAGGGTTTTCTGGTCCCTCATCAGGACCCACAGCGCCCGACATTTTTTCAATTGCATGTTGTACACGTTTACTGACCTGAATTTGTCTTCGACTTAAAGCATTTTTTACATTAAAGTAGTTTCGTATCGATTGTTGGGTACGTTTCTCATTGAGTTTCTTTAGCACTGGGTTGAGAATTTCATCGGTTTTTGATGTTGTCCAGCCAAATTTTTTTCTAGCAAATTCTCGTAATGATTCTATATCTGGATATCCCCAAGAGAAAGCATCTTTGTTCTCATCTACCTTGGGCGTCAGATATGCTTCTACAACAGCTTTACTGGGAAAGCCTTCATGTAATTCTATATTTTTTAATTTTTTCTGTAACGCTAAGCGAGCTGTGCTACCAGGAGGCGCTGCAACGGACTTAAACGATTGCCACCAATTGCGAAACTTTTGTAGGGTAGCCAAAATATTTTGATTTGATGTGTTTTGCATAGGAGTTTCTTTTGGAGTAAATGAAGCTAAAATTTCTAGTGCAGTTACTGCTCCAATGCCATGAATCCCTGGAATTTAAAAAAAATATTTTTTTTATATATAAATATACATACATATATATTTTGTCCAAGATTATATATGTCCTAGACAAAAGGAAACACGTAAATAACACATACAAATAAAAAGAAACCCTTTCAAGTTTTCTTTAATGTATGACAATTTGTCGAGGTCGAGAGTTCAACTACGACAAAAATAATGCGGCTGATTAACTCACCTGTTGTGTAATCACTTCCAACTAAGCATGCCAATTGTATTAATTTCTGACGATCACAATTGAAATCCTTTTCAATTTGTTCCGAACGATATTCCAGAACGTGTTTGTTTTGAGCAAAAAAATTCTTATAAACGGTACGCCCACCAAAAAGCCAAATATCACTATCATCTGTTATTGTGCCATTCGTTAGTTGAACTATATCAAGAAACGCACATTGTGCCTCAGCCTCCATCGGAGCCACAATAAAAGGTATACCAAAAAGCTTTAATAAATCTTGGCACTCCGAATTCATTCGGTGTGTTATTGACATGCCCATGCGATCTTGGCGATTACGATCATTTTCCAACTCCTGTCTATCTTTATGCAAATCTGCAGCTATAGAGCTAAGTTCTTCAGCAGATTTTTGTGATTTTAAAATATTGGCCGCTTCATTTAGAACTTCTTCCAAGCTAACGGGGTTATCTGCTTTTAAGGGTACAAAATCCTTATCTAAGTTGTCAACATTATCTTTAGATATTTCCTTATCAAATAAAGTTTTGTTTGCTTTTGATGACTTTTCATTCAATGATGGAGAGCTATTGCCACTTTTGCGACCAGATTTTGGTGTTTTTTGCACAAAAAATGGGGAAGTGACATTTGGTATTTCTCTGTTTTCATCTTTTGGTTTATCTGGTGTACGTTTTACTACATAGTCCACATTGAAGAATTCTGTTATTGAATGATTCTTGGTTGGAGTTTTATAATTTGGAGATTTAGTAATATGTTTTGGAGATTGATTTATGGAATTTGGTGTTTGGGGCGGTGGAGTTGAACATCGTTCATTTTCGTCGCTATCACAAAGTTCTATAACTTGTTTTGAACCTTTAGGAACCATGAAAGCGGGTTCGTCATCAGAAATTTCAATTACACAATCGCTAAGTTTTATATTTTCCAATTTTATATTTTTTATATCATGTGCTTGTTGCTTCAAGTCATCTAAAATTGAAATGATTGAATTTGTTTTTAGTGGAGTTTCAATTTGAACGTTTAACTTAGCGTCACTCATAATTGAAGATATTGAATCTTTAACTGTTTTACTATTGTCAGGCAAAGCTCTAGAGTTTTCATTTATTTTCATTATTTTCGAAGTTAACGGATTTTCTTCTGCGGCGTCTGCTTCTCTTGCTTCCTTTGTTTGTACGCCTTCGAATATATCAGCAAATAAATCATCTTCAAGTTCAACTGGCTTAGTTAAATCGATTTGAATGTTCAAAGCTTTGGAGATGATAGTTTTCACTTCTTCTTCATCTGTCAAAAAGGGTGGTGTTTCTTCAATTACACATTCATCATCTACATCAAGAGTTTTATTGACAATTGTGTTTTTAAACATTGTTGCGTCTTCAACTTCTTCTAAATCTGTATCAGTTCCATCAGAATCTTTTATTTCTTCAAAATCTAAATGAATTTCATTTGTATTTTTTGGTTTAACTAAATCTTTTATTTCAGGAGCATATTTGAGAATGCTTTTATTACATTCTTCAACATCTTCTAAATCTGAGTCGGTTGCATCAGAATCGTCCGTAACACAGAGGCGAATTTCTTCACTTCCATTATTTATTTGATCTTGGGATTTGTCTTCAATTATTGGTCTTAAAAAATATTAATTTAGTTAAGAATTGCTGAGACGAAAATTTTAATTTATGTACATAGTATGTACATATATTTAAAGCATTAAAATGAGAACGAACAAAAACTTATTACAATTCGAATATTCAAAAGCTGTAAAACAAACCTATTTACAAGAATATTATAATATGTATTAGCAATAATAATAAGGTTTTGTTTTTTAAGACAAATTTTAATGGTCTTTTTCGAGAGGACAAATATTCAGAAATAAATAGGCAAAAAAGTCTACTCATGTTCACATTTTGTAAATATTTTATGATACATACCCAACTGGTCTATCTTTGTCGCCAACAAGTCGTTCAATATCTGTGTCATTTAGATCTGCATTTATCTGCGTTTTCTCCAATATGCCTATAACTTCTTCCTTATTCATCCCAGCATATTCGATCATATATGAACGTGCAGGACCCTTGGCAGTATTTTGTAATTGTTGTCGCTGTACTTTTGACAATTTTAGACTTTCATCCGCATCGAAGACATAATCTTTTTGGTCATATACTCTGTTTGAATCATCTTCAAGCGATAAGGCGATTGCTAGGTCCAAATCTGCATCATAATCGTTGCCCAAGTTCTTGTTTTCATCCTTAGCTGTGGATACAATATGTTCATTACTTAATATTGTTGACAATGACCTTTCTACTTCCGCTTCTACTGTTTCCTTATTAATTGGTTCCTCTTTGACTTTTGATAATTTATTTTTTAAATCTTTAACTAAAAGAAACCGTGTATGCTCATCTGATGTTATTTGTTTTGTACCCTTTTCCACGATGTCTGTCTTTAAGATGCCTTCTTCGTTAAATATATTTGTAAGTTCAGCGTACGTTAGTGTTCGCCCACCCATTTCTTGTTCCGCTGATTCAAGGCTTATTTGAACGTCGCGCCTTTTAAGTAAACGTTTCATTTGAAAATTGCTAAAATCATCACTATGTGAAGGCAATTCATGCAATCGACCCCAAGAAGATTGTTTGCGTGTTTCTTTAATATCTACCAGTATCTCATGTCTAACATCTGCAGGCAGCTGTTGAAATTCTTTACTTTTCACATCAATGGCTTGAATATTTGAAGTATAAGCACGACGAGAATTTGAATCGTCAAAGGATGAATCATCAGCCGAAGCTGATGTGCAGGTATAATCTTCAGAGGAGTATGAGTTTTCATTAAAAGACTCATCTGTGGTCTCATCTTTTGTATTATTTTGGTTACCGTTAGAACATGAAGGCAATTCGGGAAGCTTGAACATATCATCCAAAGCATTTTCTTTACGAGTAGCTTTGTTCGTTCCTAATTTCTTTATAGGGGATTTAAGCAAGAGTTCGGCATTAGAGCCTAATGCTTGTTGAACTACTTTTTCTTTGGCCAGAGATTGCAATAGTAAAGCCTGTATACGATCCGCCTCACTGTTAAGTTTACTTCGTTGTTGCTGACGTTTTGCCTATGTTTATTCCAAAGTAATTTATGAGATATTACTACTTTGTGTACATAGTGTTAATAAGATTTTGCACTTACTATAGTTTCCTTCTTTAAATGCGGCACACATCCATCAAATACGAATACTGGTTTTACGCGATAATACATCAGTTTGCATAATCTATGAAATAAACCCAATAAATGAGCGTTATTAAGGGCTGCACCCTTATTATCTTGAAAACCCTTTACGACCTGATGCAGCCATATAGATATATCTAGATAAAATGTTATGCATATAATAAACACAAATTTCAACATTAAAACTCCTACCGACTGCCAGAATTTTTCCGTCTAAAGTTTCTACGGGCACGGGCTTTCCACACGGCTCTATTAATTTCCAGAGGCCGGTTACTCCCATTTTATTTTGATACAAAGTCCTGGGAGAAAATTTTTCTGATTGTGAAATAAAATATTTGTACTGAAAAAGATTTGTTTGTTATTTTAGTGCTGCCATATTTTGCAATTGGTATTTCACAGACGAGAACAAAGTATGTGTTATTCAAATCAGTGATGGAAAAATGAAAAATTGAAATGGTACTGTCTGCCAACAAAAATAGTACTTTTTTCAACATTGTGGTACTTTTTATGAAACTTTTTTTTTATTCAAAAATAACATTAAAAATTCATTTATATGTATAACAAAAAAATAAATTAAATGAAGAAAATTAAAATTGTTTTTGTTATAAATAAATATGTTTTGAAGCCAATGTTGTCAATGATTATAAAAATAATGCAGATTTCTAAGCAGGGAACAACGCAAAACAAGAAACTAGTACTAAATATGACGTGGGGGTACTGTGGTATTTTTGTGAAAAAGTACTGAAAATAGTACAAAAGTACTGAATTTTCCATCATTGATTCAAATATTGTTTTATTGTTCACACACGTGATTATTCCATCTGACATAAATTGTATACGTGTATACAGCTTTGTATGGATTAGTGATTTTAGTGTTTTTGCGAAATGTACATGTATTGGTTTTGGCTGCTAATGCAGTTTGTTGAAAAATTATGCCAACGAAAAACCGCTCTCTTCATCCCTCACCACAAGGTCTATGAATTTGTGACAGTTTTATTGTTCTCGTCTGTGAAAGGCCATATAATGTAAACAATAAAACATGTGCGGAAAACGGAGATGGAAACTTGTTATATATTTTATAATTTACGAAACTGTTGATTTTAGATGTAAGTTTTGAATAAGAATTATTAAATATTGGTGTCTATTCCAGAAAACGCGTCGAAGAACTATATAAATTTACATGGTAAGCAAAAACATAATTGAATACATTTAAATAATTTGTTTTTATCAAATAAATTTTACCACTTTTTATAGAGAGAAACGAGTTAAATTTCTAACGTATATGTACTATTATTTTTATATTATTATTATTACGAATAAACGTAATTATTATTTGAACTTATATTGATTTACATACATATCAAAAGTAATATTATCAGGCTCAAGTTCAGTTTTATTGAATTAATGAAAATTCAAAATTACTAAGAGTTTTTTTGTGTTGGAAAATATTATTATTTATATCCAATCAGATTTTAGCAGAACGTATCAGTACTGATTTCAAGGCCGCTACACCTCTCATCAGCGTTCAATTGTCCATCTTTACAAATTTCGTAAAGTGGATACTAATTGAGAAGAATATCAACTATTTAACCAGTTTTCAACAGAAATAGAATATGAGAATTAATTTTTAATTCAATTTTTATTCTACAATGAAACAGTGCTGGTTAGTACGAAATTCCCTCATTACTGTTTAGAACTAATAATCAACACAAACTCATAGTCCGTTATCATCAAAGTATTCTACTTTGTATTTTAACGTTTTTGTTGTTTTTACTCTATATTAGGGAAATTCACATATTACTGTGACCCCTGTTATTAGGGTATTTATAGCTCGTGCCCAAGCGGAATTAATATTTTTATATTATTATTATTACGAATAAACGTAATTATTATTTGAACTTATATTGATTTACATACATATGAAAAGTAATATTATCAGGCTCAAGTTCAGTTTTATTGAATTATGTACTATGTATATAATTTTAGAAATGTATGAAAAGCAAAAACAATTCTTGAAATTTTGTTTTTTCACTTCTTCGACGCAGTTTCTGGAATAGACTTCATTATATTAAAACTAGTTTCAAAAAGAGATTTCCGTATGTATACATATTAAAAAATGGTGCAGATTGAGGTCCTAAATTAAGCAGGGTGGTAGTTCTAGTTTAGGTGGACTTAAATCTTGTGTATTGTCGAAAAATTTCAGCTTATTCCGTCAAATTTTTGAGTTTCGTAAGCTGGTTCCATTATTTTAAGTCATAGGCCAGGTCTTCATTTTTTTAGTTATTTCTCGATTAAAATTATATATTTTTAGATTTAAATAAACGTTAACTTAAAACGAATTTATATGTGATGACAGTTATTGGCCAGTAAAAAGAATTTACTTTAACATTTGTGGCTGCTCTGGTTCAAATATTTAGCAGATATTTTTTAACCGAACGCATTTGTGCAACATCCGTCATTCTATTTATTAAAGCTTTAGGTAATTTATTAAGCTATTGAATAGAATCAAGAAATTTTTAAACGTTTGTTTCTTAAGTCTTTTGTTTTTGAAACGATAAAACCCGGAAAAATCTGTCATTTGTTTTTGAAACGAAAAAACCTGGCACTAAGTTCGTTTCTTAAGTCTTTACTGTTGTTAAGTATTTAAATCGCCCAATGTATGTTAACCCCTAAATTATGCTATCGATTAACATTAACATTTGATATCATATTGATATCATTAACATACAGTATTGCTAGAATAACAAAGGAGTTATTCAACAAAACGTAATAATATAATTGCATAAGTTGATAAAAAATGCTGTGCAATAGCTTTACCGCGGCAGTCCCCGAGTGCCATATGTCTTTTTTTATATATAAAAAAACGTTAATATTATTTTAAATCCGATATTTTGCCACTTCCTTATGGGTTTTATAAAATTAAGCAAATAATTTTTTTAATTAATAATAATCGAATTCTAAACCAGAAAACAATAATTGTTGGCTTAAGTGGTTAGCGCGTTGACTACTAAGCGAACAATAACTTGGGCCTGGGTTTAAGTCCTGTCCAGAGCAAGTCAATCAAAGTACATTAGTGAGACATTATATTAATTGTTGTCTTACTATTTAAGTGATGAAGGCGTAGAACTTGGTCACTAAAAAACTGTTCCGACCGACCTATTGATGCTGTTCCAAGCTAATGTACACAACATCGCCCTCCTTCGCCGGTGACCAGAAACATAGGCGAAGTAAAACAATTAATAAAATGGCTGGCTGCTAAGGGGCTGTGCAAATATTACGTAACGCTGTTTTCAGAGATTTTATACCCCCTCCGTAACACTTTTTAATAATTTTTCAGTGCAAAATTTTCAATCCATAACAAATCTTTAACCCCACCCCCTTTCAGCGTTACGTAGTATGTGCACAGCCCCTAATACAGCTTAACAAAGTTAATGCGCCTACTTAACACCGGATGCGCCTTAACAGTGGTATAAAAATTAACATAACGCGCAAATCTGAGTTGTAAAAGAGTTAAGCCTTCTAAATTTTCAACATCTTAAATTAAAGTGTTTGCGAGTTTTTTTTTTAATAAAAGTTTTAATAAAATAAAGTGTTTGCGAGTTTTTTTTTAATAAAAGTTTTAATAAAAATTAAAATAAATTATTTTTATGAGAAAAATATCGTTTCAATGCCGTATAAATACTTACACACATACATACTTACTTATGAACGACAAACATTTGAAGAATTTATTAAAAAACACAATTTAATTCTTAATTTGTGTGTTCTTTCAAAGGTATTTATTAAAATTAGTTAAATGTTCTATTTATAAATTTAATTTATTTCAAATATAGACTAAATACAGTATCTAATACCTTAATAACACAATAATAAAAAAGTTTCTCTTACAAACAAATTACTGGTACGTTGTAATTACTTCGATGCTAAAGGCAAAAGAAAATAGTAAAAATTCTTGTTCCGAGAAACGTTTGTATGTCACTGCATTGTTCCTCAAATTGCTTAAGCATTTTTTTAGTTGTTCTAGATATTTATTTAGTTACTTCTTGTAATCAGTACAAACATTTTTGTTTCGTTAGGAAAATGATGCTACAATACCTGAGATAAAACTAGAATTTTTTAGTGTCTTTTGTTTATTTTTTTTTCGCTTCTTTCATGTAAAGGTGAATAATTTAATTTTGTTTTTTAAAATTTATAGCCTTAGCCTCGTGACTAAGTTTAGTATATTCTGATTGCATAATATTTCTAGTTTTAGCGATCATTGCCTCCATATCACCTATTGTGCAGTGTGCTGTGGAAATTTCCGGTAAAATGTGTATAATGGCGTGGCCTGAACGAAAGGTTTTATCTTCACTGCTTAAAAACCAATATTTGGAAATGACCACCGGTTGTATGGGACATTGACTTTGGAGGGCAATATGAAAGGAACCTTTTTTAAACGGTAATAAGGTATCTTTGGAATTACGGGTACCTTCTGGGAAGAGTAACAATTTGCAGCCCCTTTCTTTAATGGCTTTGGACTCTTTTTCTAAAGCATTGATGGAGTCGGATTTACGGGATCTATTGATAAATAATGTACCCCAGAGCCAGGAACCTACACCGAAAAATGGTAGATAAAATATTTCTTTCTTGGAAACTACCGTAGCACGACCAATTACCGGCCAAAGATAAGACAATACTGCAAATATGTATGTATATATAATGAGAAAGAGAAAATTATATCATATTGTATGTGTATGAAAGAAAAGCAACTGGTGTTTTGTTCATTAATTACCTAGAAGGTCTAAAGCACTTTGGTGATTCATTAAAACTACACTTCCAGTGTTTTTGCGTATATTTTCTAGTCCTCGCACTTCCATTGTCACGCCCAATCCCTTACAAAGTTGCCGACAAGCCCAGGCAGGTCCACTAGTAAAATAAAAATGAAGAAGTTAGTAAATCACCTCCATTTTTTCATTATTTAACTTACAGTGCATTTTTATAGTCCTTGGGTCTAAAAATCATAAATGGAATACAAATAAGTACAATCGCTCCTGAACCTATTAAAAATATCGCCATTTTTAGCTGATATGGTGCCTTATTGGAAATACTCATAAGCAGCGCCACTAAACAGGCGAGTCCTATCATTTCACAAAAACAAGCCATTTATAATTTATTGTATTTTCTTTTTGAAAAAATCTGTAAAAATATGATATAAAGAAGAAATTTTATTATTTTGATTAACTTTTAAAATTTATTCTATGTATGTACATTGTACATACATATGTACATATTGAGCCTTTGCTGGAATAGAGTCATAACTCAAAAAAATTAGATTTTTAGTTAATAATGCAGCATTAATTCTCATATAACTCTTCATAATGTGTAAAAATTTCATAGAAATATTTTTTTTTCTAAACTTTTGCGAGAAAATTTAAGTTTTATTTTACTATTAAGTTGTAGCGATTTCAGGGCATTAAATTCGTTTTCTGAAAATTTCTTTTTTTTGAGTTAATGCCCTATTGCAGCAAAGGCTTGATTGATATGTACTTAGGGGCTGTGCACATATTACGTAACGCTGTTTTCAGAGATTTTGTACCCCCCCCATCGTAACGCTTTTTACTAATTTTTCAGTGCAAAATTTCGAATCCGTAACAAATCTTCAACCCCCCCAACCCCCCAGGAGCGTTACGTAATATGTGCATAGCCCCTTGCATACATATGTATGTATTTATATGATTGATTTCAAATATTTTTTAATTTTTAGTGTTTCTTTTTATTAAAATTAATTAATTTATCAATAAGGTGAATTTATACCGGGAGACCTTAACGAGATTTCGTTTGCTTTCTCCTAGATGTCAAAAAACATTTTACAGTGAATTTTTTTTCTTGTCATCCCAAGGGGACAGGTGGTAAACATATACATAAATACATATACAACATATTCAAAATTTTATTTTATACAATAATTTTATTTCATTTAGAAAATATTTTCAAAATATTTTTCTCTAACGCTACGTTTACGCTACGTTTTTACACATGAAAGTAATTTCATGAAAGTTCCCTATACGTATTATCAATGAAAGAGAAATAAAAAACAAAAGAATTTCATGAAAATTTCTTAAAAGTTTTTATGAAACAGAAATTTTAGTTTCAAAATTTCGTCAAAGGGCAAACTTTGATTTTTATTCCATTGCTTTTTTGTTTAGTTTATTTTTAGAGTTGCCAAGATAATTACTTATGCCGAGTTTAAGAAAAGGCATAAAAACTAAATTTGTTTTTATTTTTTTTTTATAATATTTATATCATGGTATAATAAATAAGGTAAAATTGTCCCGGCAGCTGTAGACGTGTATTTTTGTTATCTGTATGTCAGTTTGTTTTTATTTTGTTTGAAAAATTAAATTTTGTATTTTTTATTTTCTTGTTTCTCTATTTTTGACATACAGAAAACATTTGACACTAACAAAATGTCTGTTGTTTTTGTGACCTTGTATTTGTTTTAGGGACAAGACTACCTTATTTATTATACCATGATTTATATTTATAATAATAAGAAAAATTGTGTACAGAATATATGCTTCAAAAGAATATATTAAAATTATTTATATAAACGCTTGAAACAAGTAGCTTTTGTAACTGTTTTAAACAATCCTGAAATTTTGCTTGATTATTTTTACCTGGCAACACACCTTTGGTTATTCTCATTTGTTTTCAGAAAGTATATTGAAAGTGTCAAAAAATTACGTTCATGAAATTTTCGTTGAAAGCACCCTGCAGTCGGCGACTAACTACTAGCAATGCACTCGACTGACGGTTTTAACATGGGGATGACATTGCGGTAGTCAATTGACACGATCAGACCGGTGAAATCACTAGTCAGCAAGAACCAACTATTTCGCTAGTCATAATGTAGCAGTCAAATCGCTAATGATATTTACTTAATAAAAACCAGAGTACGAAAAAACGCAGCGCAGCGCCGCTCTTTTTGCTCTTTATGCAAAGAGCGGAGCCAATTTGTCATTGCGCTTGCTCCGCGCATTTATTTCTGCGCTGCGCATAAAAGGAGCAAGCGCAAAAAAGGAGCAATATCCTTTGCGCTGCGCAAGAAAGGCGCATAGCGCATTTACAGTGGTAAAAAATGTTAGTAAAGGTAATAATAGATTTTTGCATCAAGAATAATCATCTTTAAAAAATACCACACCACCGCATCATCAAGGACAATATATCCATATCTATACATGTTTAAAAATACTTAGATAATTGGCTATTTACTTATAGGCAGATTTTGTAAAAAATTTCGTTTTTAAACGTTTTAAATTTGTATGAAAAATAACAAAAATTCGTTTCAAAACAAAATTTTTCTTTGTTTTTTATGATTGATATTTTACTCAAAAATAAAACACACCATTTTAATAAACATTTAAAAAATATTCTGGTTACTTTTATTCTTATTTGGTTACGTTTTTTTAAAGATTTTGACTCCAAAGACTTTTTTCGTGGCAGAAATGAATAAACTCAAACGAACCACTGTTGTCATAAAAAGAGCATGCGCAATGCGCCACTCAATATGCGCAATGCGCAGCGCAAAGCGTTAGACAAAAAATTTAAATGCGCTTTGCGCAAAGAGCGGCACTAATAAATCGAATGCGCTTGCGGTGCGCATACCAATTGCTCCTTTTTTTTCGCTCCGCTCTCAAAACAAAACAATTAGCGCATAAAAAGCGTTGGATGTAACTTGAATTTAAATACGCGTAAACCGCGTGGTATGGACCTCCACCTTAAGAGTAACTAGATTGTTTTAGTTTCGATCAAATCAGATCATACGCAAAAACAACAGAAGTACAAGCGGGCGATTGTTCGCATACTCCATTTTTTGGTTCCTGAATGACACTCGATTGGGAAAAAAACTGGTGAAATGATGATTAGATTGCATTTCTTATTTAGCGCCAATGATCATACTTGGAGAATTATTAGAACTGATGAAAAGCTAAAGGGATTATATACATATTCAGAAAGTTTAATTAATATGTAATAATAAATTCATTTGTGAAGTTTTTATTCGAACTGAGTGATGTTTAATCAAAGAAATTTTTAATTTTTCAGGCTTAAGTTCATTTTCTCTAAATTTAATTTTATTATAAATTAAATTATTATTTAAATTAGAAAGAAAGAAAAATCTAGTGGCCGAAGGCTGCCACCTGGGAATGAAATAAGAGACACTAGAATAAAGCTCAACTTGAACAAGATAGACTTTGAAAAAAGTATAGTAAAGTTCCAACCCATTAAAAATGATAAAAAGCTGTAGTGTAAAACTTACATGTAATTCAGCAGATTCAATTAATGTAGAGGATCTTTAACTGGTGTAATTGCAGCTGCCGTGGTGGCAGTGAGGTCTAAGCGGTAGACAACTCTGATGATGGGACTGCGGTTAGTCGCGAAACATCGATGTCAGTTCAACCCTCCGCGCAGTCAAAAAACATTTTCTTTGTCTGTTTCAAGTATTAAGAGCCACTAGATTTTTCTTTCTTTCTAATTTAACCTTTAATTAGGCGCATGGGGTCAAGGGAAATTAAAATTGAAAAATTTATACGTTAAAATGTTCGGAGCGAACTTGTTTTTTCTATAGCTTCATACATTTAAAAAGAGAACATAAATTAGTTGCAATTAGATCGTTAACGCATACACACGTGTCGCTTTACTAATACGTGTTGACCCCATGCGACTAATTGTGTAACTTTTTTTAATCGTGGTAAGTATTTATTTTTGTGATTTTATTTACCCTTTTTATTTGTTTCTTCAAGTATTTGCGTAACAATAATTATATTTTGTTCAGTTTTGAATATGGCTTCAGAAAAACAGATACTACAATGGATAGAAGAAGTGTGCGATGATGAGTTGGATGTTGCTGGTTCTGATTCAGAAAACGAGGTTGTTAGTGACATAGAGGAGGTTAGTTCACAAGATTCGGAGAGTGAAATAGAAGACATTACAGAAGGACATGTCATTGTTCCTGAATTATCAGATAACAACTATTTTTTATCCAGACATACGCAAAAAAATAGCCAAAAATTAACGTGGGCTAAACTTCCATCATCAACATCTGTAAGAACACGTGCGCATAATATTGTGATTCATTAACCAGGGGTCAAACGGTTTGCAAAAAATGCAAAATCTTGCACCGAATGTTTCCAATTATTTTTTGATAAAGATGTAACCGAGCTTTTGGTCGTGAACACCAACCTCTACATCGAAAAAATAAGGGATAAGTTTCAACGAGATAGAGATGCTCTTTCGACTGATATTATAGAGATTAACACATTCCTGGGCTTGTTGATAATGGCTGGCGTACTAAGAGCTTCCCACTTAAATTTTATTGATTTGTGGGCCTCAGATGGATCCGGAGTTGAAATATTTTGGTTGACAATGACTTACAAACGTTTTCTATTTTTGTTAAGATGTTTGCGGTTTGATAATACCTCGGACCGAGAGGAGAGAAAACAATTTGATAATTTAGCTCCAATTAGAAACTTGTGTCAAATTTTGGAAACCAAATTTTTGGCGGCTTATTCTCCAGGTGAGAATTTGACTATTGACGAGCAGTTGGTAGGATTTCGTGGTCGTTTCAAAGGGAGAGTATACATGCCCAATAAACCGAACAAATACGGAATAAAAGTTCAGGCCATGGTTGACTCAAAGACGAACTACTTATGTAAGTTTGAGGTTTACTCTGGAAAGCAACCAGATGGAGAGTATCAAGTATCCAATTCCCCAGATGAAATAGTTAAACGTTTAGTTGAACCCATAAAACGTAGTGGCCGTAATATTACTACTGACAATTGGTATACCAGCGCAAAACTTGCACAAGATCTACTTACAGGTGAATACAAACTCAGTCTGGTTGGTACATTAAATAAAAGGAAACCTGAGATCCCCCTTGAATTCTTGCCAAATAAAACTAGAGAGCAATTTTCCTCACTTTTTGGATTTTATAAAGGTATGGTGATGGTTTCTTACGTTCCTAAACAAAAAAAAGCGGTAGTTCTACTTTCAACAATGCACAATGATAATGCTATTGATGAAACAACAGGTAGTTCTAAAATACCTGAAATTGTGACATTTTACAATGCCACAAAAGGCGGCGTTGACTGTAATGACAAACTTTGCGCGACTTATAATGTTGGAAGAAGAACAAAACGATGGCCGCTAGCTTTTTTTTTTCATCTTGTTAATGTATCCGGTATCAATGCTTTAGTCATTCACCGTTCAAATAATGAAAAGAGTGACACATACGTAAGACGAATTTTTTTTAAAAAATTGGCAACAGAGCTTGTTCAAGAGCACCAGAAACGCAGAATTCAGCAGCGCGCTGTATCAAGCAAAGCAAAACAACGTATTCGCGAGGTTCAAGATATACAGGACGAGGTATATCATTCAACATCAAAGCGTGGGCGCTGTTCTTTGTGCCCGTGAGACCCCATGCGATTAATTGTGTGATTTTCTTAATGCGCCTAATTAAAGGTTAAATAATAATTTAATTTATAAAAAAATTAAATTTAGAGAAAGCGAACTTAAGCCTGAAAATTAAAAATTTCTTTGAGTAATAGTAAACTACACACAATAGTTGTGAATTGTTTTTTTATATGCTAACAAAAAAAAAAAACTCATATGCAGAAAATTATTTGCAACGTCAAAATTATGTTCTGCCTTCAATGCTGAATTCGAATATAACTATTGTTATAAGTATTTGTTTGTTTCTAACAACAATACAATGAAATTTTCAAAAATTATCTATAATTTCAATTAAAACAAAGAACTGATATTTTTGTATTTATGTATGTATGTATGTACGTGTTTCTAAGTACCTAATTTGTATATTATTAAATGATTAGTTCACTAAATTTGCTTACACTTATTGCTTATTAAATTAGTTGAGATTAAACATGCTATCGCTATAATATACATAAGTATGTACATATGTATGTAATTATATGTAATATTTCGAAAAACTACAATAGTTGTTTGTTTTCAAAATGTAAATAGTAAATTTTCGAGTAAATGTTTAAAGAAAATACATACTGTGTTTTATATACATATTTAGCTTAAAATAAAATATGTATATACAATTGCTCCCGATGTTCCGAAAAAATTTACGAGACCAACCTCCTGATTTAAAATACAAATTGCAAGCAAACCGGTTCAAACAAACACGAATTTTGAAAATCTGTTTATATATGGAGTAGTTATCCAAAAATCAACATTTCGGGGCAATTCTGCTTATTGACGAATCCACTGAGGTGAAAATGTCTCATCACTGAAGATGATTTTCTTCGAAAATTGATCATCCACTGTTGCCATTTCTTGCCACCATTCTGACCATTGACGACCTTTGGAATGGTCAAAAGTAGAGTTGTCAATTATTCGCCTTTCAACTTTGTTCGAATATTTTAAACCTAGAGCCTAATTATAAAGCCATACATATTTAACACCTTAACACCTTGGCTGCCAAAGCCTTTTTAGAATTTTGATCGTTCAGTAGCAATGCCATTTAACAATTTTGTTCACCTGAGGCCAACAACTTATTTTTCTTCTTTTTTGTTTCTTAAGGTACGGTCACATCTGGCAAACATTTGCCCAAAAAAGCGTAACCACTAAATACCAATGAAAAACTTTTTGATTTATGCATTTATTTATTAAGTTAAACAGCATCTAATAAGATAAGATTCTTTACATTTTTTATAAATTATGTAGGAAACTGTTTAACGTAATAAACAGGTATCTAAATCAAAGGTGTTTTCATTAGTATTTAGTGGTTACGATTTTTTGGGCAAATGTTTGCCAGATGTGACCGTACCTTTAGTGCCTAAAAATAAGTTTTGACTACTCGCGACTTTATTTATTTATACCATTAAAAATACACAGCGGCCATGGGAAATACACCAAAATGTTCAACACAGGCCAGAGAATCCAAAGTCCATGTAAAATTCCATATTAAAATGTACGAAAAAGTGCGACGTGGCCTCAGGATAACATTTGGGTGTCGCATGAAAACATGCGACGCACACTGGGGATTTCGCGGAAAAAAGTCAAATTGTCAACATACTCTTCATGCAATATGCAGTGATATTTTGAAATTTTAGACTAAATAGTACAATCAAATCAAAAAGAATTACTCCGATCTGACTGCTAGTTTTTTTTTATAGCCGTCTCAAACTCAGTACTTGTACATATGTTTTACCGAAACAGCTTAATTTAAACCTAAGAATTTTAAGACGAATATTATTTTATTATGTGAGCTAACGTGTTTCTTTTTATTTTTTATTTAAAGTAGGATATTTCAGTATACTAAAATTGAAAATATAAACTCTGCGGAGACTTAAGTTTTTTTCTGTTGTTTATTTTTATGAACATATAACAAAAATCCCTTTTTTCTCCAAACCTTTGGACCTGCAATTTTAGCCACACTTTCCCACAGTTCGAAATCACTTCTAAATCATTGTCTCATATCTGTTTTTACATTTTTAATCACTTTTTAGTGCCACCAGGTGCCACCTGTCAATTTGTTTAACATAACTCAAGAACCACTAGTCGGATTTTGCTTAAACGAATTTAGAAAAATCAAGAATTACAATTACTTTCATCTGTTTTTTATTTTAATGAAACTTTATATTTTTCTTAACTAAGGTAATATAATGCTCTGTGCGAAATTTCAAAAAGTTTGGGCCAAAAATAAATTTCGGGTTCTATGGGTGGTGGGAGGTGGGCGTGCCCAATTTTGATGAAACTTTATATTTTTCTTAATTGACCTAACCAAAGGCTCAGAGAAAAATTTCAACATTCTACGAGCACTCCTTATAGTTTTTTCCAAGCTTGTATGAACAAATCCCCACTGTGCGACGTGGCAGCCAAGGTGTTAAGGTAGTAAAAATTAAGAAATACTTTTAATTGCTACCTGCACTACAAAAAATATTTGGAGGATAAACTATGAGAAAAAGGACATTAACTTGTTGAATTAGCGGAACAACATATAGCACTTGCCTATGAGCTTCCACTAAGCTAATACTTATTTTGTCTTTTAGAATTACAAATATCTACCTGAAAGTTTTATGGCCCCTCTTTATGTCGTTGGTGCCATAAAGGTTCTGATTTCACACAAATACACTTCGCCACATACATTTACATTTGTTCAATTCACAAGCTGGTATTAACGTCATATGTGTTGTCTAATCGTATAATTATACAATATTGTATTTTTGTTGTTGGTAATTTTCATACAAAAGTGTGTTATAATTATACGATTGAATTTTATATGTTTTTCAATTGTTATATTGAGGCCGGGTCTGGGAATATTCTATTTGTTAAATTAATTTGTAAAAATATTTTATATATGTGATAAGTAACACCAGAAAATACATTCTTCTTAGTGATAAATATATCCACACAAAAACATAAATGTGAAAATAAGGCCAAGTTCGTATCCAAAAAGTTTCGGCCGTAAAAAGTACTGAGATCAAAATAAGGACCAAGTTCTTGATAGGTACAATTCCATCTCATTTCTAGGCAACCATAAGCTTGGCAAAATTTTTCAAAGAATTCTTTCCATATTAGAAAGGCAAAAAATTTTTGCCAAGCTTACAGGTTGCTTAGAAATGAGATGGAATTGTACCTATCAAGAACTTGGTCCTTATTTTGATCTCAGTACTTTTTACGGCCGAAACTTTTTGGATACGAACTTGGCCTTATTTTCACATTTATGTTTTTGTGTGGATCTACTTCTTTTTTCTAAGTTGTTTTCGTATAAATATTTCAAATTTCAGCTTTCTAGCTATACTGGAAAGGCCCCATACAAATAAAGGCACCCAAGTCCCCCCAGGTAAAAAGTGCCCGTTTAAAACTTATTTTTCTTAATTTCTCTGCAGGACATACCTGTGTACGAAATTTAAGCTTTCTAGGTCAACTAGAAGTGCCCAATACAAAAAGGGGCATGATTGTCCCCCCAGATGAAAAGTGCCCGTTAAAAAATCATTTTCGGTAATTTCTCATCACTACCTGCCTGTGTACCGAATTTCAGATTTCTATCTCTACTAGAAGTGCCCCATACAAAGAAGGGGAATGATTGTCCCCCCAGATGAAAAGTGCCCGTTTTCAGATTTTTCTGCTTATTTTCTCACCAAGACCTACCTGTGTACCGAATTTCAGCTTTCTAGCTATACTGGAAATGCCCCATACAAAGAAGGGGCACTCAGGTCCCCCCTGGGAGGAAAGTGCCCGTTTTCAGATCTTTCTGGTTATTTTCTCACCAAGACCTACCTGTGTACCAAATTTCAGCTTTCTAGCTATACTGGAAGTGCCCAATAATATTGATGAGTCAGTGAGTATGTACTAAAATATGGACTTTTCACACCTTAATATCTCAGGAAGCTTCTACGGTAGAACTTTCAAATTTAACCTGTGAGGTCACCTCTGTGGGGAGAACTTATGTTTCAAGTTTCATTATATTATGATCAAGAGGAGCAAAGTTATGAGGGGGGTAAAAACAGCTCGCACTGTTTCGTGTAAATATACACACTGTGTGGCCGTGCGCCTAGATACATGATTCATTTCAACTTAATTTTCAAAATTGCTTGTCGCTAAAAAAAAGTTATTATATTTAGCGTAAAATTATAATTCCCACACCTGGTTTCACACCTTGATATAAAATTAAATGAATGTCAACAATTGTTCACTTTTCATGTTTTTTTTTTACTTGATAAAGAGAAATTTGTTTTTTGACATAAACTATTTACTCATATGAATTGACAACATTAAACTGACATTTAAAATACGACAAAATAACGATACAACAAATTTGTCTGTTCACAAGCACATAAACATATATCGTCTTTTTTTAAACCAGACCAGACAGACGACTGAGCTTGTGAATTGAACAATTGCAATAGTATAAAATATAACGCATTTACAAGCAATTAGATAATTATAGTTACGTTTTGCTAATTACAGTTTCTATTATGTTTTTACCTCCTCCTGCAAAGTTGCAATTATGTGAGTTACGGCTTATTTACATGAGATCAACGATATGGATGTACATATGTATGTATGTATGTATGTACATATACAAAGATGTATTTTTCTTTTATAATATTTATTTTTTCTAAAAAAAAGTAATATTTTTATTGCAATATAGTATTTTGGATTAGCACCTCAATGTTTAGTAGCTTTTTGTTGAAAACGCGTGTAAAAATAAAAACCGCAAGAACTTAGCCAAACGTTTAGAAAGTAAAATTTTGTTTAAAATTTCTTTAACGATTAATCATTGTACTTTACTATTTCATGATTTTACTTAAATAATTTACATTTGTAATGGACATTTGCTTCACAGCTGCACTTATATTTTGTTTTTTTTTTCTTCTAATTTGATTTTTTTATTGTTTGCAGTACACTTAAAGTCTTCACTTACAGAGTAGAACTATTGAAGATTATTTATCGACCGTTTAAACAATACTGAAGTCCACCTGTTGTAGATTATTTAAAATTTGCCTCCTAAGCCCCAAAAAAAAAAAATAAATAAAAAGTTCTTATCAACTAACTATTAGTATGCATAAACGATTACATACTACGAGTATGTTAGTAATATTGTTTTTTTTTTTCTTTGCACACTTAGAGAAATTTAACATTAACTTAACATGAACTTTTCATGTTACTTAAAATTTTTTTTATTTATTTGTTGCGGGTTAGCAATATCTAAATATATATTTCGTTGGTTGCCATACCAACTCATCAGTAGATGTTTACCATTTATGTTTGAAAAGTTCCAAAGCTCATCTATTTATACATAGACTCACAAAAAGATTTGCGAATTACAAAGCATAAAAATAGCCTTTCAAAAAATTTTTACAAAAATAACAACAAATAATTTTTCAAATAAAATGTCAAACTTTTCATGTTACTTTATAAATAATAGCACTAAGTTAATGCATTCGTTATGCATAATTTTAGAGAAAAAGTGTTGAATATGTCTGTTGCCGATGGAACTTTGAATATGAACTATCAAAAAAAATAACATGTTTATGAACAAAATAGAACAAAAACATGTCTTGATATGTTACAACAACAATAATAATAAACTTTTTTTTTAGTTTTTTATTTAAATTGTATTTTATTATTGAATATTTAATAATCTACTTTTTTGATTTATGTATATTTTCATTTCCTTAAATGCAATGCATTGGTATTGTATGTATTGGTTTTTTTTTATCCGACTTATTTAGCGTTTGTTCTCTTTGAAATTTCGTTTTAATTTAAAAATGTGTACTTGCTTGAAGAGTAAAACCAATATATTCATTAAAATCACTCGTCAAGCATGCCAAAGATCGAAATTTTTTGATTTTTTATCCAGCATCGTCTGTGTCACTCATACAAACAAATTTTCACTTATACCACCATAATGCTTGATGTGATTTTGACGAATGTATAGTGCCCTTAAGAAATTTACTGCCTGTTTTTAGAAAATGAAAACAAAATAGTGAGTGAGAATTTATATTGAGAAAAAAAACAAATTTTCGTATTTTATTGTTGTTTTCAATATAAATTTTTACTCACAATTTCGTTTTCATTGTATAAAAACAGGCAGTTAATGCGTCTACTTAACACCAGCGGCGCTGAAGCAAGAATTAGTAATGGTTAATGTCTGTTGTAATAAATTAAGTTTTTTTTTTTTTTTTTTTTTTTGTATACAAGCAATATCGATAGACAAAAAAATTATCGCAGTGTATGTATTTGCATTAATAGATTGAAATCGTTGAACTTTGTGACAAAAAAGTTAATTTATGTATGCATGATGTACTTGTAGATATTAGTGAAAAGTTAATATCAATACGAATAGCCAATATTTATTGATGTGCATGTGTGTTTTATTCGTTTGTTTAAAATCAAAAAATTGCATTGGCGTTATAATGCGTGATCCATTTCGAGGTTCCCTACTTTTTAAAGAAAAAAAAAAAAAAAAAAAAACACAGAAAACTCAAATTTAATGGAGAATGTTTATTATCATTTGAAAGAACATTCTTTGGCATTTATTTTTTGAAGATTATGTCTATCAAATGTTGGCCGTTGCTACGTCGCAGATGGTCCATCCGTTGAGTCCAGTTTCCGATGACTCGTTCGAGCATTTCGACTGGTAACTGGCGAATGACACGCGTGATGTTTTCCTCCAAGGCCTGAATCGAAGCGGGTTTGTCCGCATAAACTTTAGACTTTACATATCCCCACAGGAAAAAGTCTAACGGTGTCATATCACACGATCTTGGTGGCCAATCGACCGGCCCAAAACGTGAAATTATGTACTCACCGAAATGTTCTCTCAATAAATCCATTGATTGATGCGATGTGTTAGAAGTGGCGCCGTCTTGCTGCAACCAAATGTCGCCGAGATTAGGTGCTTCAATTTCAGGCATCAAATAGTCGGTTATCATGGCACGATAACGGTCGCCATTGACGGTTACGTTTGCACCGGCATTATTTTTAAAGAAATATGGACCGATGATTCCACCGGCCCACAAACCACACCAAACCGTTGTTTTTTCTGGATGAAGTGGCAGTTCTTGAATCTTTTCAGGTTGCTGGGTCTCAAAATGGGTGATGGTATTGCGAATAGTACGCTCACTAGGCCGATTATGTTGACCATAAGTTGAGCGGAGTGCACGAAACACATTCCTCACAGAACGTGAATTTTCGTAATAAAGTTGAACGATTTGTAAACGTTGTTCAGGCGTAAGTCTTTCCATTATGAAATGCCAAACAATACTAAACAAAAATAACATGACAGCATGACACGACTCACACGTGATCTGTCAAAAAAAAGGCTATTGAAAAAAGTATCTCTACTTGGATCACCCATTATTACTATAAATGATATGGAAACAAACACTCATTTATTAATATAAAAATTATTTATAACGCTTACGCAGGCAATAGGTAAATAAAAGTGTCCCAACTAATAAGTAATTTTTTTATTTAGTAAATTTATTTATGAAATGCTTTTTCCAATCTTAAATCAAATGAAATTTTAGGATTCAAAGTACACAGGTACTCAAATGAGCAATTTATTTGTTTTAAATGACCAAATATTAGTTAACAGCAAAATATTAGTTTGATAGTTTTTTAAAAATTATAACAACCGTTAACAGTAAGCAACAAGTTAACATGCAGTTAATACTAATCTTAAAATTTAAACTTTTGTTAATAAAATCTCATTGCCAAACTGTGGGTTTACCTCTTAAATATCAATTAAATTTAGCTGGAGCTTTTTTTAGTCTACTTTCTTAAATGAAATAAATTAACGTCTATATGAAATATATCCCACTTATTTTGACAGTTTTCCACGTGAAATACTGAACATAATACTGGAATTTTGACAACTTAAAAAAAATAAAAACGTTACAACTTTCACAAATTAGAACAGAGTAATTAGCCTAGTACTATTAGGCTTAAGAACATATGTAAATTGTACCCAACAATATTTGACGATGAAAATAAATATTACACAATTCAATTGAGACCCCCAAAATCTGAAAGCTTATTATGGTAGAAGAAAACCCCTAGCTGGGTTTTGAATTATTAGCTAATTATTATGACTTTAAGGGGCTATAACTATGTAAAGGCGTCATCAAATGAAATCGGCTTGTTAAGTAGAGTTGTTTGATTTTGGCTATCTTTTTGTTATATACTGTCTGGTCGAGTTCGTAGCAATTTCTGAAATAATTGTGAAAAGCTATAGAAAAATATGATGAAATTTTACGTTTTTTTTTTTTTTAAAGGTTTTGCTGTTTTGGGTAAGATGTTGTTGTTTTTTTGATTTTATCTCAAGGCAAAATTTTTAGATCTAATTAAGAGGTCAAAATTTGCTGAAGAGAGAAAAGCAATATTTCGAATAGTTCACGAGATATAAACTTAAGAATCAGTACATGTTTTTTGAAAATTATACTAAAATCCACCCCGCAGGCGAAAACTTCAAAAATTAATTTAAAAAAAAACCTTAGCTAATAATTCAAAATCCAGCTAGGGGTTTTCTTCTACCATCATAAGCTTTCAGATATTGAGGGTCTCAATTGGTTCCAGATTTTAGTGCTGCACTGTGTTATGGCTGAAACATGCATGACTTTTATATTAGGACTAGGTTATCCCGGTGTGCTTCGCTACCCCTCGTTATAAAATAAAATTAAAAGTATTTATATTAAAATTGTGTAAATTTTGTTCAGCTCTACCGGAATTTGGCAATTTGTGGGCACATTTATGTTTGTCACTCATTTGGACCAATGGAAAATTAAATCCAAGGATCCATACTTATAGGCTATGTAAGTCCGATTTTTCAATTGTATTTGAGAATTTTTCTATAACATTTGTTTGTCACTCATTTGGACCAATGGAAAATTAAATCCAAGGATCCATACTTATAGACTATGTAAGTTCGATTTCTCAATTGTATTTGAGAATTTTTCTATAACATTTGTTTGTCACTCATTTGGACCAATGGAAAATTAAATCCAAGGATCCATACTTATAGACTATGTAAGTTCGATTTCTCAATTGTATTTGAGAATTTTTCTATAAAATTTTAAAGATTAAAATTGTGTAAATTTTGTTCAGCTCTACGTGAATTTGGCTATTTGTGGGCACATTTATGTTTGTCACTCATTTGGACCAATGGAAAATTAAATCCAAGGATCCATACTTATAGACTATGTAAGTTCGATTTCTCAATTGTATTTGAGAATTTTTCTATAACATTTGTTTGTCACTCATTTGGACCAATGGAAAATTAAATCCAAGGATCCATACTTATAGACTATGTAAGTTCGATTTCTCAATTGTATTTGAGAATTTTTCTATAAAATTTTAAAGATTAAAATTGTGTAAATTTTGTTCAGCTCTACGTGAATTTGGCTATTTGTGGGCACATTTATGTTTGTCACTCATTTGGACCAATGGAAAATTAAATCCAAGGATCCATACTTATAGACTATGTAAGTTCGATTTCTCAATTGTATTTGAGAATTTTTCTATAACATTTGTTTGTCGCTCATTTGGACCAATGGGAAATTAAAGCCAAGGATCCATACTTATAGACTATGTAAGTCCGATTTCTCAATCGTATTTGATAATTTTTCTATAAAATTTGATAGTCACTCATTTGGACCAATGGGAAATTAAAGCCAAGGATCCATACTTATAGACTATGTAAGTTCGATTTCTCAATTGTATTTGAGAATTTTTCTATAACATTTTTTTGTCACTCATTTGGACCAATGGGAAATTAATGCCAAGGATCCATACTTATAGACTATGTAAGTCCGATTTCTCAATTGTATTTGAGAATTTTTCTATAACATTTTTTTGTCACTCATTTGGACCAATGGGAAATTAATGCCAAGGATCCATACTTATAGACTATGTAAGTCCGATTTCTCAATTGTATTTGAGAATTTTTTTATAACATTTTTTTGTCACTCATTTGGACCAATGGGAAATTAATGCCAAGGATCCATACTTATAGACTATGTAAGTCCGATTTCTCAATCGTATTTGAGAATTTTTCTATAAAATTTGATAGTCACTCATTTGGACCAATGGGAAATTAAAGCCAAGGATCCATACTTATAGACTATGTAAGTCCGATTTCTCAATCGTATTTGATAATTTTTCTATAAAATTTGATAGTCACTCATATGGACCAATGGGAAATTAAAGCCAAGGATCCATACTTATAGACTATGTAAGTCCGATTTCTCAATCGTATTTGATAATTTTTCTATAAAATTTGATAGTCACTCATTTGGACCAATGGGAAATTAAAGCCAAGGATCCATACTTATAGGCTATGAAAGTCCGATTTCTCAATTGTATTTGAGAATTTTTCTTTAAAATTTTAAAGATTAAAATTGTGTAAATTTTGTTCAGCTCTACGTGAATTTGGATATTTGTGGGCACATTTATGTTTGTCACTCATTTGGACCAATAGGAAATTAAAGCCAAGGATCCATACTTATAGGCTATGTAAGTCCGATTTCTCAATTGTATTTGAGAATTTTTCTATAACATTTGTTTGTCACTCATTAGGACCAATGGGAAATTAAAGCCAAGGATCCATACTTATAGACTATGTAAGTCCGATTTCTCAATCGTATTTGATAATTTTTCTATAAAATTTGATAGTCACTCATTTGGACCAATGGGAAATTAAAGCCAAGGATCCATACTTATAGGCTATGAAAGTCCGATTTCTCAATTGTATTTGAGAATTTTTCTTTAAAATTTTAAAGATTAAAATTGTGTAAATTTTGTTCAGCTCTACGTGAATTTGGATATTTGTGGGCACATTTATGTTTGTCACTCATTTGGACCAATAGGAAATTAAAGCCAAGGATCCATACTTATAGGCTATGTAAGTCCGATTTCTCAATTGTATTTGAGAATTTTTCTATAACATTTGTTTGTCACTCATTAGGACCAATGGGAAATTAAAGCCAAGGACCAATACTTATAGACTATGTAAGTCCGATTTCTCAATTGTATTTGAGAATTTTTCTTTAAAATTTTAAAGATTAAAATTGTGTAAATTTTGTTCAGCTCTACGTGAATTTGGATATTTGTGGGCACATTTATGTTTGTCACTCATTTGGACCAATAGGAAATTAAAGCCAAGGATCCATACTTATAGGCTATGTAAGTCCGATTTCTCAATTGTATTTGAGAATTTTTCTATAACATTTGTTTGTCACTCATTAGGACCAATGGGAAATTAAAGCCAAGGACCAATACTTATAGACTATGTAAGTCCGATTTCTCAATTGTATTTGAGAATTTTTCTATAACATTTTAAAGATTAAAATTGTGTAAATTTTGTTCAGCTCTACGTGAATTTGGCTATTCGTGGGCACATTTATGTTTGTCATTCATTTGGACCAATAGGAAATTAAAGCCAAGGATCCATACTTATAGGCTATGAAAGTCCGATTTCTCAATTGTATTTGAGAATTTTTCTATAAAATTTGATAGTCACTCATTTGGACCAATGGGAAATTAATGCCAAGGATCCATACTTATAGACTATGTAAGTCCGATTTCTCAATTGTATTTGAAAATTTTTCTATAACATTTTAAAGATTAAAATTGTGTAAATTTTGTTCAGCTCTACGTGAATTTGGCTATTTGTGGGCACATTTATGTTTGTCACTCATTTGGACCAATAGGAAATTAAAGCCAAGGATCCATACTTATAGGCTATGAAAGTCCGATTTCTCAATTGTATTTGAGAATTTTTCTATAAAATTTGATAGTCACTCATTTGGACCAATGGGAAATTAAAGCCAAGGATCCATACTTAAAGTAAATGTAAGTCCGATTTCTCAATTATATTTGAGAATTTTTCTATAAAATTTTAAAGATTAAAATTGTGTAAATTTTGTTCAGCTCTACGTGAATTTGGCTATTTGTGGGCACATTTATGTTTGTCGCTCATTTGGACCAATGGGAAATTAAAGCCAAGGATCCATACTTATAGACTATGTAAGTCCGATTTCTCAATTGTATTTGAGAATTTTTCTATAAAATTTTAAAGATTAAAATTGTGTAAATTTTGTTCAGCTCTACGTGAATTTGGCTATTTGTGGGCACATTTATGTTTGTCGCTCATTTGGACCAATGAGAAATTAAAGCCAAGGATCCATACTTATAGGCTATGTAAGTCCGATTTCTCAATTGTATTTGAGAATTTTTCTATAAAATTTTAAAGATTAAAATTGTGTAAATTTTGTTCAGCTCTACGTGAATTTGGCTATTTGTGGGCACATTTATGTTTGTCGCTCATTTGGACCAATGGGAAATTAAAGCCAAGGATCCATACTTATAGACTATGTAAGTCCGATTTCTCAATTGTATTTGAGAATTTTTCTATAACATTTGTTTGTCACTCATTTGGACCAATGGGAAATTAAAGCCAAGGATCCATACTTATAGACTATGTAAGTCCGATTTCTCAATTGTATTTGAGAATTTTTCTATAAAATTTTAAAGATTAAAATTGTGTAAATTTTGTTCAGCTCTACGTGAATTTGGCTATTTGTGGGCACATTTATGTTTGTCGCTCATTTGGACCAATGAGAAATTAAAGCCAAGGATCCATACTTATAGGCTATGTAAGTCCGATTTCTCAATTGTATTTGAGAATTTTTCTATAAAATTTTAAAGATTAAAATTGTGTAAATTTTGTTCAGCTCTACGTGAATTTGGCTATTTGTGGGCACATTTATGTTTGTCGCTCATTTGGACCAATGGGAAATTAAAGCCAAGGATCCATACTTATAGACTATGTAAGTCCGATTTCTCAATTGTATTTGAGAATTTTTCTATAAAATTTTAAAGATTAAAATTGTGTAAATTTTGTTCAGCTCTACGTGAATTTCGCTATTTGTGGGCACATTTATGTTTGTCGCTCATTTGGACCAATGGGAAATTAAAGCCAAGGATCCATACTTATAGACTATGTAAGTCCGATTTCTCAATTGTATTTGAGAATTTTTCTATAACATTTGTTTGTCACTCATTTGGACCAATGGGAAATTAAAGCCAAGGATCCATACTTATAGACTATGTAAGTCCGATTTCTCAATTGTATTTGAGAATTTTTCTATAAAATTTTAAAGATTAAAATTGTGTAAATTTTGTTCAGCTCTACGTGAATTTCGCTATTTGTGGGCACATTTATGTTTGTCGCTCATTTGGACCAATGGGAAATTAAAGCCAAGGATCCATACTTATAGACTATGTGAGTCCGATTTCTCAATTGTATTTGAGAATTTTTCTATAACATTTGTGTGTCACTCATTTGGACCAATGGGAAATTAAAGCAAAGGATCCATACTTATAGACTATGTAAGTCCGATTTCTGAATTGTATTTGAGAATTTTTGTATAAAATTTTAAAGATTAAAATTGTGGAAATTTTGTTCACCTCTACGGGAATTTGGGTATTTGTGGCCACATTTATGTTTGTCACTCATTTGGACCAAAGGGAAATTAAAGCCAAGGATCCATACTTATAGACTATGTAAGTCCGATTTCTCAATTGTATTTGAGAATTTTTCTATAAAATTTTAAAGATTAAAATTGTGGAAATTTTGTTCACCTCTACGGGAATTTGGGTATTTGTGGGCACATTTATGTTTGTCGCTCATTTGGACCAATGGGAAATTAAAGCCAAGGATCCATACTTATAGACTATGTAAGTCCGATTTCTCAATTGTATTTGAGAATTTTTCTATAACATTTGTGTGTCACTCATTTGGACCAATGGGAAATTAAAGCAAAGGATCCATACTTATAGACTATGTAAGTCCGATTTCTCAATTGTATTTGAGAATTTTTCTATAACATTTGTGTGTCACTCATTTGGACCAATGGGAAATTAAAGCCAAGGATCCATACTTATAGACTATGTAAGTCCGATTTCTCAATTGTATTTGAGAATTTTTCTATAACATTTGTGTGTCACTCATTTGGACCAATGGGAAATTAAAGCAAAGGATCCATACTTATAGACTATGTAAGTCCGATTTCTCAATTGTATTTGAGAATTTTTCTATAAAATTTTAAAGATTAAAATTGTGGAAATTTTGTTCACCTCTACGGGAATTTGGGTATTTGTGGGCACATTTATGTTTGTCGCTCATTTGGACCAATGGGAAATTAAAGCCAAGGATCCATACTTATAGACTATGTAAGTCCGATTTCTCAATTGTATTTGAGAATTTTTCTATAACATTTGTGTGTCACTCATTTGGACCAATGGGAAATTAAAGCAAAGGATCCATACTTATAGACTATGTAAGTCCGATTTCTCAATTGTATTTGAGAATTTTTGTATAAAATTTTAAAGATTAAAATTGTGGAAATTTTGTTCACCTCTACGGGAATTTGGGTATTTGTGGCCACATTTATGTTTGTCACTCATTTGGACCAAAGGGAAATTAAAGCCAAGGATCCATACTTATAGACTATGTAAGTCCGATTTCTCAATTGTATTTGAGAATTTTTCTATAACATTTGTGTGTCACTCATTTGGACCAATGGGAAATTAAAGCAAAGGATCCATACTTATAGACTATGTAAGTCCGATTTCTCAATTGTATTTGAGAATTTTTCTATAAAATTTTAAAGATTAAAATTGTGGAAATTTTGTTCACCTCTACGGGAATTTGGGTATTTGTGGCCACATTTATGTTTGTCACTCATTTGGACCAATGGGAAATTAAAGCCAAGGATCCATACTTATAGACTATGTAAGTCCGATTTCTCAATTGTATTTGAGAATTTTTCTATAACATTTGTTTGTCACTCATTTGGACCAATGGGAAATTAAAGCCAAGGATCCATACTTATAGACTATGTACGTCCGATTTCTCAATTGTATTTGAGAATTTTTCTATAAAATTTTAAAGATTAAAATTGTGTAAATTTTGTTCACCTCTACGGGAATTTGGGTATTTGTGGCCACATTTATGTTTGTCACTCATTTGGACCAATGGGAAATTAAAGCCAAGGATCCATACTTATAGACTATGTAAGTCCGATTTCTCAATTGTATTTGAGAATTTTTCTATAACATTTGTTTGTCACTCATTTGGACCAATGGGAAATTAAAGCCAAGGATCCATACTTATAGACTATGTAAGTCCGATTTCTCAATTGTATTTGAGAATTTTTCTATAACATTTGTTTGTCACTCATTTGGACCAATGGGAAATTAAAGCCAAGGATCCATACTTATAGACTATGTACGTCCGATTTCTCAATTGTATTTGAGAATTTTTCTATAAAATTTTAAAGATTAAAATTGTGGAAATTTTGTTCACCTCTACGGGAATTTGGGTATTTGTGGCCACATTTATGTTTGTCACTCATTTGGACCAATGGGAAATTAAAGCCAAGGATCCATACTTATAGACTATGTAAGTCCGATTTCTCAATTGTATTTGAGAATTTTTCTATAAAATTTTAAAGATTAAAATTGTGGAAATTTTGTTCACCTCTACGGGAATTTGGGTATTTGTGGCCACATTTATGTTTGTCACCCATTTGGACCAATGGGAAATTAAAGCCAAGGATCCATACTTATAGACTATGTAAGTCCGATTTCTCAATTGTATTTGAGAATTTTTCAATAAAATTTTAAAGATTAAAATTGTGTAAATTTTGTTCAGCTCTACGTGAATTTGGCTATTTGTGGGCACATTTATGTTTGTCGCTCATTTGGACCAATGGGAAATTAAAGCCAAGGATCCGTACTTATAGACTATGTAAGTCAGATTTCTCAATTGTATTTGAGAATTTTTCTATAACATTTGTTTGTCACTCATTTGGACCAATGGGAAATTAAAGCCAAGGATCCGTACTTATAGACTATGTAAGTCCGATTTCTCAATTGTATTTGAGAATTTTTCTATAAAATTTTAAAGATTAAAATTATGGAAATTTTGTTCACCTCTACGGGAATTTGGGTATTTGTGGCCACATTTATGTTTGTCACTCATTTGGACCAATGGGAAATTAAAGCCAAGGATCCATACTTATAGACTATGTAAGTCCGATTTCTCAATTGTATTTGAGAATTTTTCTATAAAATTTTAAAGATTAAAATTGTGGAAATTTTGTTCACCTCTACGGGAATTTGGGTATTTGTGGCCACATTTATGTTTGTCACTCATTTGGACCAATGGGAAATTAAAGCCAAGGATCCATACTTATAGACTATGTAAGTCCGATTTCTCAATTGTATTTGAGAATTTTTCTATAAAATTTTAAAGATTAAAATTGTGGAAATTTTGTTCACCTCTACGGGAATTTGGGTATTTGTGGCCACATTTATGTTTGTCACTCATTTGGACCAAAGGGAAATTAAAGCCAAGGATCCATACTTATAGACTATGTAAGTCCGATTTCTCAATTGTATTTGAGAATTTTTCTATAAAATTTTAAAGATTAAAATTGTGGAAATTTTGTTCACCTCTACGGGAATTTGGGTATTTGTGGGCACATTTATGTTTGTCGCTCATTTGGACCAATGGGAAATTAAAGCCATGGATCCATACTTATAGACTATGTGAGTCCGATTTCTCAATTGTATTTGAGAATTTTTCTATAACATTTGTGTGTCACTCATTTGGACCAATGGGAAATTAAAGCAAAGGATCCATACTTATAGGCTATGAAAGTCCGATTTCTCAATTGTATTTGAGAATTTTTCTTTAAAATTTTAAAGATTAAAATTGTGTAAATTTTGTTCAGCTCTACGTGAATTTGGATATTTGTGGGCACATTTATGTTTGTCACTCATTTGGACCAATAGGAAATTAAAGCCAAGGATCCATACTTATAGGCTATGTAAGTCCGATTTCTCAATTGTATTTGAGAATTTTTCTATAACATTTGTTTGTCACTCATTAGGACCAATGGGAAATTAAAGCCAAGGACCAATACTTATAGACTATGTAAGTCCGATTTCTCAATTGTATTTGAGAATTTTTCTTTAAAATTTTAAAGATTAAAATTGTGTAAATTTTGTTCAGCTCTACGTGAATTTGGATATTTGTGGGCACATTTATGTTTGTCACTCATTTGGACCAATAGGAAATTAAAGCCAAGGATCCATACTTATAGGCTATGTAAGTCCGATTTCTCAATTGTATTTGAGAATTTTTCTATAACATTTGTTTGTCACTCATTAGGACCAATGGGAAATTAAAGCCAAGGACCAATACTTATAGACTATGTAAGTCCGATTTCTCAATTGTATTTGAGAATTTTTCTATAACATTTTAAAGATTAAAATTGTGTAAATTTTGTTCAGCTCTACGTGAATTTGGCTATTCGTGGGCACATTTATGTTTGTCATTCATTTGGACCAATAGGAAATTAAAGCCAAGGATCCATACTTATAGGCTATGAAAGTCCGATTTCTCAATTGTATTTGAGAATTTTTCTATAAAATTTGATAGTCACTCATATGGACCAATGGGAAATTAATGCCAAGGATCCATACTTATAGACTATGTAAGTCCGATTTCTCAATTGTATTTGAAAATTTTTCTATAACATTTTAAAGATTAAAATTGTGTAAATTTTGTTCAGCTCTACGTGAATTTGGCTATTTGTGGGAACATTTATGTTTGTCACTCATTTGGACCAATAGGAAATTAAAGCCAAGGATCCATACTTATAGGCTATGAAAGTCCGATTTCTCAATTGTATTTGAGAATTTTTCTATAAAATTTGATAGTCACTCATTTGGACCAATGGGAAATTAAAGCCAAGGATCCATACTTATAGACTATGTAAGTCCGATTTCTCAATTATATTTGAGAATTTTTCTATAAAATTTTAAAGATTAAAATTGTGTAAATTTTGTTCAGCTCTACGTGAATTTGGCTATTTGTGGGCACATTTATGTTTGTCGCTCATTTGGACCAATGGGAAATTAAAGCCAAGGATCCATACTTATAGGCTATGTAAGTCCGATTTCTCAATTGTATTTGAGAATTTTTCTATAAAATTTTAAAGATTAAAATTGTGTAAATTTTGTTCAGCTCTACGTGAATTTGGCTATTTGTGGGCACATTTATGTTTGTCGCTCATTTGGACCAATGGGAAATTAAAGCCAAGGATCCATACTTATAGACTATGTAAGTCCGATTTCTCAATTGTATTTGAGAATTTTTCTATAACATTTGTTTGTCACTCATTTGGACCAATGGGAAATTAAAGCCAAGGATCCATACTTATAGACTATGTAAGTCCGATTTCTCAATTGTATTTGAGAATTTTTCTATAAAATTTTAAAGATTAAAATTGTGTAAATTTTGTTCAGCTCTACGTGAATTTCGCTATTTGTGGGCACATTTATGTTTGTCGCTCATTTGGACCAATGGGAAATTAAAGCCAAGGATCCATACTTATAGACTATGTAAGTCCGATTTCTCAATTGTATTTGAGAATTTTTCTATAAAATTTTAAAGATTAAAATTGTGTAAATTTTGTTCAGCTCTACGTGAATTTGGCTATTTGTGGGCACATTTATGTTTGTCGCTCATTTGGACCAATGGGAAATTAAAGCCAAGGATCCATACTTATAGACTATGTAAGTCCGATTTCTCAATTGTATTTGAGAATTTTTCTATAACATTTGTTTGTCACTCATTAGGACCAATGGGAAATTAAAGCCAAGGACCAATACTTATAGACTATGTAAGTCCGATTTCTCAATTGTATTTGAGAATTTTTCTTTAAAATTTTAAAGATTAAAATTGTGTAAATTTTGTTCAGCTCTACGTGAATTTGGATATTTGTGGGCACATTTATGTTTGTCACTCATTTGGACCAATAGGAAATTAAAGCCAAGGATCCATACTTATAGGCTATGTAAGTCCGATTTCTCAATTGTATTTGAGAATTTTTCTATAACATTTGTTTGTCACTCATTAGGACCAATGGGAAATTAAAGCCAAGGACCAATACTTATAGACTATGTAAGTCCGATTTCTCAATTGTATTTGAGAATTTTTCTATAACATTTTAAAGATTAAAATTGTGTAAATTTTGTTCAGCTCTACGTGAATTTGGCTATTCGTGGGCACATTTATGTTTGTCATTCATTTGGACCAATAGGAAATTAAAGCCAAGGATCCATACTTATAGGCTATGAAAGTCCGATTTCTCAATTGTATTTGAGAATTTTTCTATAAAATTTGATAGTCACTCATATGGACCAATGGGAAATTAATGCCAAGGATCCATACTTATAGACTATGTAAGTCCGATTTCTCAATTGTATTTGAAAATTTTTCTATAACATTTTAAAGATTAAAATTGTGTAAATTTTGTTCAGCTCTACGTGAATTTGGCTATTTGTGGGCACATTTATGTTTGTCACTCATTTGGACCAATAGGAAATTAAAGCCAAGGATCCATACTTATAGGCTATGAAAGTCCGATTTCTCAATTGTATTTGAGAATTTTTCTATAAAATTTGATAGTCACTCATTTGGACCAATGGGAAATTAAAGCCAAGGATCCATACTTATAGACTATGTAAGTCCGATTTCTCAATTATATTTGAGAATTTTTCTATAAAATTTTAAAGATTAAAATTGTGTAAATTTTGTTCAGCTCTACGTGAATTTGGCTATTTGTGGGCACATTTATGTTTGTCGCTCATTTGGACCAATGGGAAATTAAAGCCAAGGATCCATACTTATAGGCTATGTAAGTCCGATTTCTCAATTGTATTTGAGAATTTTTCTATAAAATTTTAAAGATTAAAATTGTGTAAATTTTGTTCAGCTCTACGTGAATTTGGCTATTTGTGGGCACATTTATGTTTGTCGCTCATTTGGACCAATGGGAAATTAAAGCCAAGGATCCATACTTATAGACTATGTAAGTCCGATTTCTCAATTGTATTTGAGAATTTTTCTATAACATTTGTTTGTCACTCATTTGGACCAATGGGAAATTAAAGCCAAGGATCCATACTTATAGACTATGTAAGTCCGATTTCTCAATTGTATTTGAGAATTTTTCTATAAAATTTTAAAGATTAAAATTGTGTAAATTTTGTTCAGCTCTACGTGAATTTCGCTATTTGTGGGCACATTTATGTTTGTCGCTCATTTGGACCAATGGGAAATTAAAGCCAAGGATCCATACTTATAGACTATGTAAGTCCGATTTCTCAATTGTATTTGAGAATTTTTCTATAAAATTTTAAAGATTAAAATTGTGTAAATTTTGTTCAGCTCTACGTGAATTTGGCTATTTGTGGGCACATTTATGTTTGTCGCTCATTTGGACCAATGGGAAATTAAAGCCAAGGATCCATACTTATAGACTATGTAAGTCCGATTTCTCAATTGTATTTGAGAATTTTTCTATAAAATTTTAAAGATTAAAATTGTGTAAATTTTGTTCAGCTCTACGTGAATTTCGCTATTTGTGGGCACATTTATGTTTGTCGCTCATTTGGACCAATGGGAAATTAAAGCCAAGGATCCATACTTATAGAATATGTAAGTCCGATTTCTCAATTGTATTTGAGAATTTTTCTATAACATTTGTTTGTCACTCATTTGGACCAATGGGAAATTAAAGCCAAGGATCCATACTTATAGACTATGTAAGTCCCGATTTCTCAATTGTATTTGAGAATTTTTCTATAACATTTGTTTGTCACTCATTTGGACCAATGGGAAATTAAAGCCAAGGATCCATACTTATAGACTATGTAAGTCCGATTTCTCAATTGTATTTGAGAATTTTTCTATAAAATTTTAAAGATTAAAATTGTGTAAATTTTGTTCAGCTCTACGTGAATTTCGCTATTTGTGGGCACATTTATGTTTGTCGCTCATTTGGACCAATGGGAAATTAAAGCCAAGGATCCATACTTATAGACTATGTAAGTCCGATTTCTCAATTGTATTTGAGAATTTTTCTATAAAATTTTAAAGATTAAAATTGTGTAAATTTTGTTCAGCTCTACGTGAATTTGGCTATTTGTGGGCACATTTATGTTTGTCGCTCATTTGGACCAATGGGAAATTAAAGCCAAGGATCCATACTTATAGACTATGTGAGTCCGATTTCTCAATTGTATTTGAGAATTTTTCTATAACATTTGTGTGTCACTCATTTGGACCAATGGGAAATTAAAGCAAAGGATCCATACTTATAGACTATGTAAGTCCGATTTCTCAATTGTATTTGAGAATTTTTGTATAAAATTTTAAAGATTAAAATTGTGGAAATTTTGTTCACCTCTACGGGAATTTGGGTATTTGTGGCCACATTTATGTTTGTCACTCATTTGGACCAAAGGGAAATTAAAGCCAAGGATCCATACTTATAGACTATGTAAGTCCGATTTCTCAATTGTATTTGAGAATTTTTCTATAAAATTTTAAAGATTAAAATTGTGGAAATTTTGTTCACCTCTACGGGAATTTGGGTATTTGTGGGCACATTTATGTTTTTCGCTCATTTGGACCAATGGGAAATTAAAGCCAAGGATCCATACTTATAGACTATGTGAGTCCGATTTCTCAATTGTATTTGAGAATTTTTCTATAACATTTGTGTGTCACTCATTTGGACCAATGGGAAATTAAAGCAAAGGATCCATACTTATAGACTATGTAAGTCCGATTTCTCAATTGTATTTGAGAATTTTTCTATAAAATTTTAAAGATTAAAATTGTGGAAATTTTGTTCACCTCTACGGGAATTTGGGTATTTGTGGGCACATTTATGTTTGTCGCTCATTTGGACCAATGGGAAATTAAAGCCAAGGATCCATACTTATAGACTATGTAAGTCCGATTTCTCAATTGTATTTGAGAATTTTTCTATAACATTTGTGTGTCACTCATTTGGACCAATGGGAAATTAAAGCAAAGGATCCATACTTATAGACTATGTAAGTCCGATTTCTCAATTGTATTTGAGAATTTTTGTATAAAATTTTAAAGATTAAAATTGTGGAAATTTTGTTCACCTCTACGGGAATTTGGGTATTTGTGGCCACATTTATGTTTGTCACTCATTTGGACCAAAGGGAAATTAAATCCAAGGATCCATACTTAGAGACTATGTAAGTCCGATTTCTCAATTGTATTTGAGAAATTTTCTATAAAATTTTAAAGATTAAAATTGTGGAAATTTTGTTCACCTCTACGGGAATTTGGGTATTTGTGGCCACATTTATGTTTGTCACTCATTTGGACCAATGGGAAATTAAAGCCAAGGATCCATACTTATAGACTATGTAAGTCCGATTTCTCAATTGTATTTGAGAATTTTTCTATAACATTTGTTTGTCACTCATTTGGACCAATGGGAAATTAAAGCCAAGGATCCATACTTATAGACTATGTACGTCCGATTTCTCAATTGTATTTGAGAATTTTTCTATAAAATTTTAAAGATTAAAATTGTGGAAATTTTGTTCACCTCTACGGGAATTTGGGTATTTGTGGCCACATTTATGTTTGTCACTCATTTGGACCAATGGGAAATTAAAGCCAAGGATCCATACTTATAGACTATGTAAGTCCGATTTCTCAATTGTATTTGAGAATTTTTCTATAAAATTTTAAAGATTAAAATTGTGGAAATTTTGTTCACCTCTACGGGAATTTGGGTATTTGTGGCCACATTTATGTTTGTCACCCATTTGGACCAATGGGAAATTAAAGCCAAGGATCCATACTTATAGACTATGTAAGTCCGATTTCTCAATTGTATTTGAGAATTTTTCAATAAAATTTTAAAGATTAAAATTGTGGAAATTTTGTTCACCTCTACGGGAATTTGGGTATTTGTGGGCACATTTATGTTTGTCGCTCATTTGGACCAATGGGAAATTAAAGCCAAGGATCCATACTTATAGACTATGTAAGTCCGATTTCTCAATTGTATTTGAGAATTTTTCTATAACATTTGTGTGTCACTCATTTGGACCAATGGGAAATTAAAGCAAAGGATCCATACTTATAGACTATGTAAGTCCGATTTCTCAATTGTATTTGAGAATTTTTGTATAAAATTTTAAAGATTAAAATTGTGGAAATTTTGTTCACCTCTACGGGAATTTGGGTATTTGTGGCCACATTTATGTTTGTCACTCATTTGGACCAAAGGGAAATTAAAGCCAAGGATCCATACTTATAGACTATGTAAGTCCGATTTCTCAATTGTATTTGAGAATTTTTCTATAAAATTTTAAAGATTAAAATTGTGGAAATTTTGTTCACCTCTACGGGAATTTGGGTATTTGTGGCCACATTTATGTTTGTCACTCATTTGGACCAATGGGAAATTAAAGCCAAGGATCCATACTTATAGACTATGTAAGTCCGATTTCTCAATTGTATTTGAGAATTTTTCTATAACATTTGTTTGTCACTCATTTGGACCAATGGGAAATTAAAGCCAAGGATCCATACTTATAGACTATGTACGTCCGATTTCTCAATTGTATTTGAGAATTTTTCTATAAAATTTTAAAGATTAAAATTGTGGAAATTTTGTTCACCTCTACGGGAATTTGGGTATTTGTGGCCACATTTATGTTTGTCACTCATTTGGACCAATGGGAAATTAAAGCCAAGGATCCATACTGATAGACTATGTAAGTCCGATTTCTCAATTGTATTTGAGAATTTTTCTATAAAATTTTAAAGATTAAAATTGTGGAAATTTTGTTCACCTCTACGGGAATTTGGGTATTTGTGGCCACATTTATGTTTGTCACCCATTTGGACCAATGGGAAATTAAAGCCAAGGATCCATACTTATAGACTATGTAAGTCCGATTTCTCAATTGTATTTGAGAATTTTTCAATAAAATTTTAAAGATTAAAATTGTGGAAATTTTGTTCACCTCTACGGGAATTTGGGTATTTGTGGCCACATTTATGTTTGTCACTCATTTGGACCAATGGGAAATTAAAGCCAAGGATCCATACTTATAGACTATGTAAGTCCGATTTCTCAATTGTATTTGAGAATTTTTCTATAACATTTGTGTGTCACTCATTTGGACCAATGGGAAATTAAAGCAAAGGATCCATACTTATAGACTATGTAAGTCCGATTTCTCAATTGTATTTGAGAATTTTTGTATAAAATTTTAAAGATTAAAATTGTGGAAATTTTGTTCACCTCTACGGGAATTTGGGTATTTGTGGCCACATTTATGTTTGTCACTCATTTGGACCAAAGGGAAATTAAAGCCAAGGATCCATACTTATAGACTATGTAAGTCCGATTTCTCAATTGTATTTGAGAATTTTTCTATAACATTTGTGTGTCACTCATTTGGACCAATGGGAAATTAAAGCAAAGGATCCATACTTATAGACTATGTAAGTCCGATTTCTCAATTGTATTTGAGAATTTTTCTATAACATTTGTGTGTCACTCATTTGGACCAATGGGAAATTAAAGCAAAGGATCCATACTTATAGACTATGTAAGTCCGATTTCTCAATTGTATTTGAGAATTTTTGTATAAAATTTTAAAGATTAAAATTGTGGAAATTTTGTTCACCTCTACGGGAATTTGGGTATTTGTGGCCACATTTATGTTTGTCACTCATTTGGACCAATGGGAAATTAAAGCCAAGGATCCATACTTATAGACTATGTAAGTCCGATTTCTCAATTGTATTTGAGAATTTTTCTATAACATTTGTGTGTCACTCATTTGGACCAATGGGAAATTAAAGCAAAGGATCCATACTTATAGACTATGTAAGTCCGATTTCTCAATTGTATTTGAGAATTTTTGTATAAAATTTTAAAGATTAAAATTGTGGAAATTTTGTTCACCTCTACGGGAATTTGGGTATTTGTGGCCACATTTATGTTTGTCACTCATTTGGACCAATGGGAAATTAAAGCCAAGGATCCATACTTATAGACTATGTGAGTCCGATTTCTCAATTGTATTTGAGAATTTTTCTATAACATTTGTGTGTCACTCATTTGGACCAATGGGAAATTAAAGCAAAGGATCCATACTTAAAGACTATGTAAGTCCGATTTCTCAATTGTATTTGAGAATTTTTGTATAAAATTTTAAAGATTAAAATTGTGGAAATTTTGTTCACCTCTACGGGAATTTGGGTATTTGTGGCCACATTTATGTTTGTCACTCATTTGGACCAAAGGGAAATTAAAGCCAAGGATCCATACTTATAGACTATGTAAGTCCGATTTCTCAATTGTATTTGAGAATTTTTCTATAAAATTTTAAAGATTAAAATTGTGGAAATTTTGTTCACCTCTACGGGAATTTGGGTATTTGTGGCCACATTTATGTTTGTCACTCATTTGGACCAATGGGAAATTAAAGCCAAGGATCCATACTTATAGACTATGTAAGTCCGATTTCTCAATTGTATTTGAGAATTTTTCTATAACATTTGTTTGTCACTCATTTGGACCAATGGGAAATTAAAGCCAAGGATCCATACTTATAGACTATGTAAGTCCGATTTCTCAATTGTATTTGAGAATTTTTCTATAACATTTGTTTGTCACTCATTTGGACCAATGGGAAATTAAAGCCAAGGATCCATACTTATAGACTATGTACGTCCGATTTCTCAATTGTATTTGAGAATTTTTCTATAAAATTTTAAAGATTAAAATTGTGGAAATTTTGTTCACCTCTACGGGAATTTGGGTATTTGTGGCCACATTTATGTTTGTCACTCATTTGGACCAATGGGAAATTAAAGCCAAGGATCCATACTTATAGACTATGTAAGTCCGATTTCTCAATTGTATTTGAGAATTTTTCTATAAAATTTTAAAGATTAAAATTGTGGAAATTTTGTTCACCTCTACGGGAATTTGGGTATTTGTGGCCACATTTATGTTTGTCACCCATTTGGACCAATGGGAAATTAAAGCCAAGGATCCATACTTATAGACTATGTAAGTCCGATTTCTCAATTGTATTTGAGAATTTTTCAATAAAATTTTAAAGATTAAAATTGTGGAAATTTTGTTCACCTCTACGGGAATTTGGGTATTTGTGGGCACATTTATGTTTTTCGCTCATTTGGACCAATGGGAAATTAAAGCCAAGGATCCATACTTATAGACTATGTGAGTCCGATTTCTCAATTGTATTTGAGAATTTTTCTATAACATTTGTTTGTCACTCATTTGGACCAATGGGAAATTAAAGCCAAGGATCCATACTTATAGACTATGTAAGTCCGATTTCTCAATTGTATTTGAGAATTTGTCTATAAAATTTTAAAGATTAAAATTGTGGAAATTTTGTTCACCTCTACGGGAATTTGGGTATTTGTGGGCACATTTATGTTTGTCGCTCATTTGGACCAATGGGAAATTAAAGCCAAGGATCCATACTTATATACTATGTAAGTCCGATTTCTCAATTGTATTTGAGAATTTTTCTATAACATTTGTGTGTCACTCATTTGGACCAATGGGAAATTAAAGCAAAGGATCCATACTTATAGACTATGTAAGTCCGATTTCTCAATTGTATTTGAGAATTTTTGTATAAAATTTTAAAGATTAAAATTGTGGAAATTTTGTTCACCTCTACGGGAATTTGGGTATTTGTGGCCACATTTATGTTTGTCACTCATTTGGACCAAAGGGAAATTAAAGCCAAGGATCCATACTTATAGACTATGTAAGTCCGATTTCTCAATTGTATTTGAGAATTTTTCTATAAAATTTTAAAGATTAAAATTGTGGAAATTTTGTTCACCTCTACGGGAATTTGGGTATTTGTGGCCACATTTATGTTTGTCACTCATTTGGACCAATGGGAAATTAAAGCCAAGGATCCATACTTATAGACTATGTAAGTCCGATTTCTCAATTGTATTTGAGAATTTTTCTATAACATTTGTTTGTCACTCATTTGGACCAATGGGAAATTAAAGCCAAGGATCCATACTTATAGACTATGTACGTCCGATTTCTCAATTGTATTTGAGAATTTTTCTATAAAATTTTAAAGATTAAAATTGTGGAAATTTTGTTCACCTCTACGGGAATTTGGGTATTTGTGGCCACATTTATGTTTGTCACTCATTTGGACCAATGGGAAATTAAAGCCAAGGATCCATACTTATAGACTATGTAAGTCCGATTTCTCAATTGTATTTGAGAATTTTTCTATAAAATTTTAAAGATTAAAATTGTGGAAATTTTGTTCACCTCTACGGGAATTAGGGTATTTGTGGCCACATTTATGTTTGTCACCCATTTGGACCAATGGGAAATTAAAGCCAAGGATCCATACTTATAGACTATGTAAGTCCGATTTCTCAATTGTATTTGAGAATTTTTCAATAAAATTTTAAAGATTAAAATTGTGTAAATTTTGTTCAGCTCTACGTGAATTTGGCTATTTGTGGGCACATTTATGTTTGTCGCTCATTTGGACCAATGGGAAATTAAAGCCAAGGATCCATACTTATAGACTATGTAAGTCAGATTTCTCAATTGTATTTGAGAACTTTTCTATAACATTTGTTTGTCACTCATTTGGACCAATGGGAAATTAAAGCCAAGGATCCGTACTTATAGACTATGTAAGTCCGATTTCTACATTGTATTTGAGAATTTTTCTATAAAATTTTAAAGATTAAAATTATGGAAATTTTGTTCACCTCTACGGGAATTTGGGTATTTGTGGCCACATTTATGTTTGTCACTCATTTGGACCAATGGGAAATTAAAGCCAAGGATCCATACTTATAGACTATGTAAGTCCGATTTCTCAATTGTATTTGAGAATTTTTCTATAAAATTTTAAAGATTAAAATTGTGGAAATTTTGTTCACCTCTACGGGAATTTGGGTATTTGTGGCCACATTTATGTTTGTCACTCATTTGGACCAATGGGAAATTAAAGCCAAGGATCCATACTTATAGACTATGTAAGTCAGATTTCTCAATTGTATTTGAGAATTTTTCTATAACATTTGTTTGTCACTCATTTGGACCAATGGGAAATTAAAGCCAAGGATCCATACTTATAGACTATGTAAGTCCGATTTCTCAATTGTATTTGAGAATTTTTCTATAAAATTTTAAAGATTAAAATTGTGGAAATTTTGTTCACCTCTACGGGAACTTGGGTATTTGTGGCCACATTTATGTTTGTCACTCATTTGGACCAATGGGAAATTAAAGCCAAGGATCCATACTTATAGACTATGTAAGTCCGATTTCTCAATTGTATTTGAGAATTTTTCTATAAAATTTTAAAGATTAAAATTGTGGAAATTTTGTTCACCTCTACGGGAACTTGGGTATTTGTGGCCACATTTATGTTTGTCACTCATTTGGACCAATGGGAAATTAAAGCCAAGGATCCATACTTATAGACTATGTAAGTCCGATTTCTCAATTGTATTTGAGAATTTTTCTATAAAATTTTAAAGATTAAAATTGTGGAAATTTTGTTCACCTCTACGGGAATTTGGGTATTTGTGGCCACATTTATGTTTGTCACTCATTTGGACCAATGGGAAATTAAAGCCAAGGATCCATACTTATAGACTATGTAAGTCCGATTTCTCAATTGTATTTGAGAATTTTTCTATAAAATTTTAAAGATTAAAATTGTGGAAATTTTGTTCACCTCTACGGGAACTTGGGTATTTGTGGCCACATTTATGTTTGTCACTCATTTGGACCAATGGGAAATTAAAGCCAAGGATCCATACTTATAGACTATGTAAGTCCGATTTCTCAATTGTATTTGAGAATTTTTCTATAAAATTTTAAAGATTAAAATTGTGGAAATTTTGTTCACCTCTACGGGAACTTGGGTATTTGTGGCCACATTTATGTTTGTCACTCATTTGGACCAATGGGAAATTAAAGCCAAGGATCCATACTTATAGACTATATAAGTCCGATTTCTCAATTGTATTTGAGAATTTTTCTATAAAATTTTAAAGATTAAAATTGTGGAAATTTTGTTCACCTTTACGGGAATTTGGGTATTTGTGGCCACATTTATGTTTGTCACTCATTTGGACCAATGGGAAATTAAAGCCAAGGATCCATACTTATAGACTATGTAAGTCCGATTTCTCAATTGTATTTGAGAATTTTTCTATAAAATTTTAAAGATTAAAATTGTGGAAAATTTGTTCACCTCTACGGGAACTTGGGTATTTGTGGCCACATTTATGTTTGTCACTCATTTGGACCAATGGGAAATTAAAGCCAAGGATCCATACTTATAGACTATATAAGTCCGATTTCTCAATTGTATTTGAGAATTTTTCTATAAAATTTTAAAGATTAAAATTGTGGAAATTTTGTTCACCTCTACGGGAATTTGGGTATTTGTGGCCACATTTATGTTTGTCACTCATTTGGACCAATGGGAAATTAAAGCCAAGGATCCATACTTATAGACTATGTAAGTCCGATTTCTCAATTGTATTTGAGAATTTTTCTATAAAATTTTAAAGATTAAAATTGTGGAAATTTTGTTCACCTCTACGGGAATTTGGGTATTTGTGGCCACATTTATGTTTGTCACTCATTTGGACCAATGGGAAATTAAAGCCAAGGATCCATACTTATAGACTATGTAAGTCCGATTTCTCAATTGTATTTGAGAATTTTTCTATAAAATTTTAAAGATTAAAATTGTGGAAATTTTGTTCACCTCTACGGGAACTTGGGTATTTGTGGCCACATTTATGTTTGTCACTCATTTGGACCAATGGGAAATTAAAGCCAAGGATCCATACTTATAGACTATGTAAGTCCGATTTCTCAATTGTATTTGAGAATTTTTCTATAAAATTTTAAAGATTAAAATTGTGGAAATTTTGTTCACCTTTACGGGAACTTGGGTATTTGTGGCCACATTTATGTTTGTCACTCATTTGGACCAATGGGAAATTAAAGCCAAGGATCCATACTTATAGACTATATAAGTCCGATTTCTCAATTGTATTTGAGAATTTTTCTATAAAATTTTAAAGATTAAAATTGTGGAAATTTTGTTCACCTCTACGGGAATTTGGGTATTTGTGGCCACATTTATGTTTGTCACTCATTTGGACCAATGGGAAATTAAAGCCAAGGATCCATACTTATAGACTATGTAAGTCCGATTTCTCAATTGTATTTGAGAATTTGTCTATAAAATTTTAAAGATTAAAATTGTGGAAATTTTGTTCACCTCTACGGGAATTTGGGTATTTGTGGCTACATTTATGTTTGTCACTCATTTGGACCAATGGGAAATTAAAGCCAAGGATCCATACTTATAGACTATGTAAGTCCGATTTCTCAATTGTATTTGAGAATTTTTCTATAAAATTTTAAAGATTAAAATTGTGGAAATTTTGTTCACCTCTACGGGAACTTGGGTATTTGTGGCCACATTTATGTTTGTCACTCATTTGGACCAATGGGAAATTAAAGCCAAGGATCCATACTTATAGACTATATAAGTCCGATTTCTCAATTGTATTTGAGAATTTTTCTATAAAATTTTAAAGATTAAAATTGTGGAAATTTTGTTCACCTTTACGGGAACTTGGGTATTTGTGGCCACATTTATGTTTGTCACTCATTTGGACCAATGGGAAATTAAAGCCAAGGATCCATACTTATAGACTATATAAGTCCGATTTCTCAATTGTATTTGAGAATTTTTCTATAAAATTTTAAAGATTAAAATTGTGGAAATTTTGTTCACCTCTACGGGAATTTGGGTATTTGTGGCCACATTTATGTTTGTCACTCATTTGGACCAATGGGAAATTAAAGCCAAGGATCCATACTTATAGACTATGTAAGTCCGATTTCTCAATTGTATTTGAGAATTTTTCTATAAAATTTTAAAGATTAAAATTGTGGAAATTTTGTTCACCTCTACGGGAACTTGGGTATTTGTGGCCACATTTATGTTTGTCACTCATTTGGACCAATGGGAAATTAAAGCCAAGGATCCATACTTATAGACTATATAAGTCCGATTTCTCAATTGTATTTGAGAATTTTTCTATAAAATTTTAAAGATTAAAATTGTGGAAATTTTGTTCACCTTTACGGGAACTTGGGTATTTGTGGCCACATTTATGTTTGTCACTCATTTGGACCAATGGGAAATTAAAGCCAAGGATCCATACTTATAGACTATATAAGTCCGATTTCTCAATTGTATTTGAGAATTTTTCTATAAAATTTTAAAGATTAAAATTGTGGAAATTTTGTTCACCTCTACGGGAATTTGGGTATTTGTGGCCACATTTATGTTTGTCACTCATTTGGACCAATGGGAAATTAAAGCCAAGGATCCATACTTATAGACTATGTAAGTCCGATTTCTCAATTGTATTTGAGAATTTGTCTATAAAATTTTAAAGATTAAAATTGTGGAAATTTTGTTCACCTCTACGGGAATTTGGGTATTTGTGGCCACATTTATGTTTGTCACTCATTTGGACCAATGGGAAATTAAAGCCAAGGATCCATACTTATAGACTATGTAAGTCCGATTTCTCAATTGTATTTGAGAATTTGTCTATAAAATTTTAAAGATTAAAATTGTGGAAATTTTGTTCACCTCTACGGGAATTTGGGTATTTGTGGCTACATTTATGTTTGTCACTCATTTGGACCAATGGGAAATTAAAGCCAAGGATCCATACTTATAGACTATGTAAGTCCGATTTCTCAATTGTATTTGAGAATTTTTCTATAACATTTGTTTGTCACTCATTTGGACCAATGGGAAATTAAAGCCAAGGATCCATACTTATAGACTATGTAAGTCAGATTTCTCAATTGTATTTGAGAATTTTTCTATAACATTTGTTTGTCACTCATTTGGACCAATGGGAAATTAAAGCCAAGGATCCATACTTATAGACTATGTAAGTCCGATTTCTCAATTGTATTTGAGAATTTGTCTATAAAATTTTAAAGATTAAAATTGTGGAAATTTTGTTCACCTCTACGGGAATTTGGGTATTTGTGGCCACATTTATGTTTGTCACTCATTTGGACCAATGGGAAATTAAAGCCAAGGATCCATACTTATAGACTATGTAAGTCCGATTTCTCAATTGTATTTGAGAATTTTTCTATAAAATTTTAAAGATTAAAATTGTGGAAATTTTGTTCACCTCTACGGGAACTTGGGTATTTGTGGCCACATTTATGTTTGTCAATCATTTGGACCAATGGGAAATTAAAGCCAAGGATCCATACTTATAGACTATATAAGTCCGATTTCTCAATTGTATTTGAGAATTTGTCTATAAAATTTTAAAGATTAAAATTGTGGAAATTTTGTTCACCTCTACGGGAATTTGGGTATTTGTGGCCACATTTATGTTTGTCACTCATTTGGACCAATGGGAAATTAAAGCCAAGGATCCATACTTATAGACTATGTAAGTCCGATTTCTCAATTGTATTTGAGAATTTTTCTATAAAATTTTAAAGATTAAAATTGTGAAAATTTTGTTCAGCTCTACGTGAATTTGGCTATTTGTGGGCACATTTATGTTTGTCGCTCATTTGGACCAATGGGAAATTAAAGCCAAGGATCCATACTTATAGACTATGTAAGTCAGATTTCTCAATTGTATTTGAGAATTTTTCTATAACATTTGTTTGTCACTCATTTGGACCAATGGGAAATTAAAGCCAAGGATCCATACTTATAGACTATGTAAGTCCGATTTCTCAATTGTATTTGAGAATTTGTTTATAAAATTTTAAAGATTAAAATTGTGGAAATTTTGTTCACCTCTACGGGAATTTGGGTATTTGTGGCCACATTTATGTTTGTCACTCATTTGGACCAATGGGAAATTAAAGCCAAGGATCCATACTTATAGACTATGTAAGTCCGATTTCTCAATTGTATTTGAGAATTTTTCTATAAAATTTTAAAGATTAAAATTGTGGAAATTTTGTTCACCTCTACGGGAACTTGGGTATTTGTGGCCACATTTATGTTTGTCACTCATTTGGACCAATGGGAAATTAAAGCCAAGGATCCATACTTATAGACTATGTAAGTCCGATTTCTCAATTGTATTTGAGAATTTTTCTATAAAATTTTAAAGATTAAAATTGTGGAAATTTTGTTCACCTCTACGGGAACTTGGGTATTTGTGGCCACATTTATGTTTGTCACTCATTTGGACCAATGGGAAATTAAAGCCAAGGATCCATACTTATAGACTATGTAAGTCCGATTTCTCAATTGTATTTGAGAATTTTTCTATAAAATTTTAAAGATTAAAATTGTGGAAATTTTGTTCACCTCTACGGGAATTTAAGTATTTGTGGCCACATTTATGTTTGTCACTCATTTGGACCAATGGTAAATTAAAGCCAAGGATCCATACTTATAGACTATGTAAGTCCGATTTCTCAATTGTATTTGAGAATTTTTTTATAAAATTTTAAAGATTAAAATTGTGGAAATTTTGTTCACCTCTACGGGAACTTGGGTATTTGTGGCCACATTTATGTTTGTCACTCATTTGGACCAATGGGAAATTAAAGCCAAGGATCCATACTTATAGACTATGTAAGTCAGATTTCTCAATTGTATTTGAGAATTTTTCTATAACATTTGTTTGTCACTCATTTGGACCAATGGGAAATTAAAGCCAAGGATCCATACTTATAGACTATGTGAGTCCGATTTCTCAATTGTATTTGAGAATTTTTCTATAACATTTGTGTGTCACTCATTTGGACCAATGGGAAATTAAAGCAAAGGATCCATACTTATAGACTATGTAAGTCAGATTTCTCAATTGTATTTGAGAATTTTTCTATAACATTTGTGTGTCACTCATTTGGACCAATGGGAAATTAAAGCCAAGGATCCATACTTATAGACTATGTAAGTCAGATTTCTCAATTGTATTTGAGAATTTTTCTATAACATTTGTGTGTCACTCATTTGGACCAATGGGAAATTAAAGCAAAGGATCCATACTTATAGACTATGTAAGTCAGATTTCTCAATTGTATTTGAGAATTTTTCTATAACATTTGTTTGTCACTCATTTGGACCAATGGGAAATTAAAGCCAAGGATCCATACTTATAGACTATGTGAGTCCGATTTCTCAATTGTATTTGAGAATTTTTCTATAAAATTTTAAAGATTAAAATTGTGGAAATTTTGTTCACCTCTACGGGAATTTGGGTATTTGTGGCCACATTTATGTTTGTCACTCATTTGGACCAATGGGAAATTAAAGCCAAGGATCCATACTTATAGACTATGTGAGTCCGATTTCTCAATTGTATTTGAGAATTTTTCTATAAAATTTTAAAGATTAAAATTGTGGAAATTTTGTTCACCTCTACGGGAACTTGGGTATTTGTGGCCACATTTATGTTTGTCACTCATTTGGACCAATGGGAAATTAAAGCCAAGGATCCATACTTATAGACTATGTAAGTCCGATTTCTCAATTGTATTTGAGAATTTTTCTATAAAATTTTAAAGATTAAAATTGTGGAAATTTTGTTCACCTCTACGGGAATTTGGGTATTTGTGGCCACATTTATGTTTGTCACTCATTTGGACCAATGGGAAATTAAAGCCAAGGATCCATACTTATAGACTATGTAAGTCCGATTTCTCAATTGTATTTGAGAATTTTTCTATAAAATTTTAAAGATTAAAATTGTGGAAATTTTGTTCACCTCTACGGGAATTTGGGTATTTGTGGCCACATTTATGTTTGTCACTCATTTGGACCAATGGGAAATTAAAGCCAAGGATCCATACTTATAGACTATGTAAGTCCGATTTCTCAATTGTATTTGAGAATTTTTTTATAAAATTTTAAAGATTAAAATTGTGGAAATTTTGTTCACCTCTACGGGAATTTGGGTATTTGTGGCCACATTTATGTTTGTCACTCATTTGGACCAATGGGAAATTAAAGCCAAGGATCCATACTTATAGACTATGTAAGTCCGATTTCTCAATTGTATTTGAGAATTTTTCTATAAAATTTTAAAGATTAAAATTGTGGAAATTTTGTTCACCTCTACGGGAATTTGGGTATTTGTGGCCACATTTATGTTTGTCACTCATTTGGACCAATGGGAAATTAAAGCCAAGGATCCATACTTATAGACTATGTAAGTCCGATTTCTCAATTGTATTTGAGAATTTTTCTATAAAATTTTAAAGATTAAAATTGTGGAAATTTTGTTCACCTCTACGGGAACTTTGGTATTTGTGGCCACATTTATGTTTGTCACTCATTTGGACCAATGGGAAATTAAAGCCAAGGATCCATACTTATAGACTATGTAAGTCAGATTTCTCAATTGTATTTGAGAATTTTTCTATAACATTTGTTTGTCACTCATTTGGACCAATGGGAAATTAAAGCCAAGGATCCATACTTATAGACTATGTAAGTCCGATTTCTCAATTGTATTTGAGAATTTTTCTATAAAATTTTAAAGATTAAAATTGTGTAAATTTTGTTCAGCTCTACGTGAATTTGGCTATTTGTGGGCACATTTATGTTTGTCGCTCATTTGGACCAATGGGAAATTAAAGCCAAGGATCCATACTTATAGACTATGTAAGTCAGATTTCTCAATTGCATTTGAGATTTTTTCTATAACATTTGTTTGTCACTCATTTGGACTAATGGGAAATTAAAGCCAAGGATCCATACTTATAGACTATGTAAGTCCGATTTCTCAATTGTATTTGAGAATTTTTCTATAAAATTTTAAAGATTAAAATTGTGTAAATTTTGTTCAGCTCTACGGGAATTTGGCTATTTGTGGCCACATTTATGTTTGTCACTCATTTGGACCAATGGGAAATTAAAGCCAAGGATCCATACTTATAGACTATGTAAGTCCGATTTCTCAATTGTATTTGAGAATTTTTCTATAAAATTTTAAAGATTAAAATTGTGGAAATTTTGTTCACCTCTACGGGAATTTGGGTATTTGTGGCCACATTTATGTTTGTCACTCATTTGGACCAATGAGAAATTAAAGCCAAGGATCCATACTTATAGACTATGTAAGTCCGGTTTCTCAATTGTATTTGAGAATTTTCTATAACATTTGTTTGTCACTCATTTGAACCAATGGGAAATTAAAGCCAAGGATCCATACTTATAGACTATGTAAGTCCGATTTCTCAATTGTATTTGAGAATTTTTCTATAAAATTTTAAAGATTAAAATTGTGTAAATTTTGTTCAGCTCTACGTGAATTTGGCTATTTGTGGGCACATTTATGTTTGTCGCTCATTTGGACCAATGGGAAATTAAAGCCAAGGATCCATACTTATAGACTATGTAAGTCAGATTTCTCAATTGCATTTGAGATTTTTTCTATAACATTTGTTTGTCACTCATTTGGACTAATGGGAAATTAAAGCCAAGGATCCATACTTATAGACTATGTAAGTCCGATTTCTCAATTGTATTTGAGAATTTTTCTATAAAATTTTAAAGATTAAAATTGTGTAAATTTTGTTCAGCTCTACGGGAATTTGGCTATTTGTGGCCACATTTATGTTTGTCACTCATTTGGACCAATGGGAAATTAAAGCCAAGGATCCATACTTATAGACTATGTAAGTCCGATTTCTCAATTGTATTTGAGAATTTTTCTATAAAATTTTAAAGATTAAAATTGTGGAAATTTTGTTCACCTCTACGGGAATTTGGGTATTTGTGGCCACATTTATGTTTGTCACTCATTTGGACCAATGAGAAATTAAAGCCAAGGATCCATACTTATAGACTATGTAAGTCCGGTTTCTCAATTGTATTTGAGAATTTTCTATAACATTTGTTTGTCACTCATTTGAACCAATGGGAAATTAAAGCCAAGGATCCATACTTATAGACTATGTAAGTCCGATTTCTCAATTGTATTTGAGAATTTTTCTATAACATTTGTTTGTCACTCATTTGGACTAATGGGAAATTAAAGCCAAGGATCCATACTTATAGACTATGTAAGTCCGATTTCTCAATTGTATTTGAGAATTTTTCTATAAAATTTTAAAGATTAAAATTGTGTAAATTTTGTTCAGCTCTACGGGAATTTGGCTATTTGTGGCCACATTTATGTTTGTCACTCATTTGGACCAATGGGAAATTAAAGCCAAGGATCCATACTTATAGACTATGTAAGTCCGATTTCTCAATTGTATTTGAGAATTTTTCTATAAAATTTTAAAGATTAAAATTGTGGAAATTTTGTTCACCTCTACGGGAATTTGGGTATTTGTGGCCACATTTATGTTTGTCACTCATTTGGACCAATGGGAAATTAAAGCCAAGGATCCATACTTATAGACTATGTAAGTCCGATTTCTCAATTGTATTTGAGAATTTTTGTATAAAATTTTAAAGATTAAAATTGTGTAAATTTTGTTCAGCTCTACGGGAATTTGGCTATTTGTGGCCACATTTATGTTTGTCACTCATTTGGACCAATGGGAAATTAAAGCCAAGGATCCATACTTATAGACTATGTAAGTCCGATTTCTCAATTGTATTTGAGAATTTTTCTATAAAATTTTAAAGATTAAAATTGTGGAAATTTTGTTCACTTCTACGGGAATTTGGGTATTTGTGGCCACATTTATGTTTGTCACTCATTTGGACCAATGGGAAATTAAAGCCAAGGATCCATACTTATAGACTATGTAAGTCCGATTTCTCAATTGTATTTGAGAATTTTTCTATAAAATTTTAAAGATTAAAATTGTGGAAATTTTGTTCACCTCTACGGGAATTTGGGTATTTGTGGCCACATTTATGTTTGTCACTCATTTGGACCAATGGGAAATTAAAGCCAAGGATCCATACTTATAGACTATGTAAGTCCGATTTCTCAATTGTATTTGAGAATTTTTCTATAAAATTTTAAAGATTAAAATTGTGGAAATTTTGTTCACTTCTACGGGAATTTGGGTATTTGTGGCCACATTTATGTTTGTCACTCATTTGGACCAATGGGAAATTAAAGCCAAGGATCCATACTTATAGACTATGTAAGTCCGATTTCTCAATTGTATTTGAGAATTTTTCTATAACATTTGTTTGTCACTCATTTGGACTAATGGGAAATTAAAGCCAAGGATCCATACTTATAGACTATGTAAGTCCGATTTCTCAATTGTATTTGAGAATTTTTCTATAAAATTTTAAATATTAAAATTGTGGAAATTTTGTTCACTTCTACGGGAATTTGGGTATTTGTGGCCACATTTATGTTTGTCACTCATTTGGACCAATGGGAAATTAAAGCCAAGGATCCATACTTATAGACTATGTAAGTCCGATTTCTCAATTGTATTTGAGAATTTTTCTATAACATTTGTTTGTCACTCATTTGGACTAATGGGAAATTAAAGCCAAGGATCCATACTTATAGACTATGTAAGTCCGATTTCTCAATTGTATTTGAGAATTTTTCTATAAAATTTTAAAGATTAAAATTGTGGAAATTTTGTTCACTTCTACGGGAATTTGGGTATTTGTGGCCACATTTATGTTTGTCACTCATTTGGACCAATGGGAAATTAAAGCCAAGGATCCATACTTATAGACTATGTAAGTCCGATTTCTCAATTGTATTTGAGAATTTTTCTATAACATTTGTTTGTCACTCATTTGGACTAATGGGAAATTAAAGCCAAGGATCCATACTTATAGACTATGTAAGTCCGATTTCTCAATTGTATTTGAGAATTTTTCTATAAAATTTTAAAGATTAAAATTGTGGAAATTTTGTTCACTTCTACGGGAATTTGGGTATTTGTGGCCACATTTATGTTTGTCACTCATTTGGACCAATGGGAAATTAAAGCCAAGGATCCATACTTATAGACTATGTAAGTCCGATTTCTCAATTGTATTTGAGAATTTTTCTATAACATTTGTTTGTCACTCATTTGGACTAATGGGAAATTAAAGCCAAGGATCCATACTTATAGACTATGTAAGTCCGATTTCTCAATTGTATTTGAGAATTTTTCTATAACATTTGTTTGTCACTCATTTGGACTAATGGGAAATTAAAGCCAAGGATCCATACTTATAGACTATGTAAGTCCGATTTCTCAATTGTATTTGAGAATTTTTCTATAAAATTTTAAAGATTAAAATTGTGGAAATTTTGTTCACCTCTACGGGAATTTGGGTATTTGTGGCCACATTTATGTTTGTCACTCATTTGGACCAATGGGAAATTAAAGCCAAGGATCCATACTTATAGGCTATGTAAGTCCGATTTTTCAATTGTATCTGAGATTTTTTCTATAACATTTGTTTGTCACTCATTTGGACTAATGGGAAATTAAAGCCAAGGATCCATACTTATAGACTATGTAAGTCCGATTTCTCAATTGTATTTGAGAATTTTTCTATAAAATTTTAAAGATTAAAATTGTGGAAATTTTGTTCACTTCTACGGGAATTTGGGTATTTGTGGCCACATTTATGTTTGTCACTCATTTGGACCAAAGGGAAATTAAAGCCAAGGATCCATACTTATAGACTATGTAAGTCCGATTTCTCAATTGTATTTGAGAATTTTTCTATAAAATTTTAAAGATTAAAATTGTGGAAATTTTGTTCACCTCTACGGGAATTTGGGTATTTGTGGCCACATTTATGTTTGTCACTCATTTGGACCAATGGGAAATTAAAGCCAAGGATCCATACTTATAGAGTATGTAAGTCCGATTTCTCAATTGTATTTGAGAATTTTTCTATAACATTTGTTTGTCACTCATTTGGACCAATGGGAAATTAAAGCCAAGGATCCATACTTATAGGCTATGTAAGTCCGATTTCTCAATTGTATTTGAGAATTTTTCTATAAAATTTGTTTGTCACTCATTTGGACCAATGGAAAATTAAAGCCAATGATCCATACTTATAGCCTATGTAAGTCCGATTTCTCAATTGTATTTGAGAATTTTTCTATAAAATTTGTTTGTCACTCATTTGGAATAATGGAAAATTAAAGCCAATGATCCATACTTATAGCCTATGTAAGTCCGATTTCCCAATTGTATTTGAGAATTTTTCTATAACATTTGTTTGTCACTCATTTGGAATAATGGAAAATTAAAGCCAATGATCCATACTTATAGCCTATGTAAGACCGATTTCTCAATTGTATTTGAGAATTTTTCTATAAAATTTGTTTGTCACTCATTTGGAATAATGGAAAATTAAAGCCAATGATCCATACTTATAGCCTATGTAAGACCGATTTCTCAATTGTATTTGAGAATTTTTCTATAAAATTTGTTTGTCACTCATTTGGAATAATGGAAAATTAAAGCCAATGATCCATACTTATAGCCTATGTAAGACCGATTTCTCAATTGTATTTGAGAATTTTTCTATAAAATTTGTTTGTCACTCATTTGGAATAATGGAAAATTAAAGCCAATGATCCATACTTATAGCCTATGTAAGTCCGATTTCCCAATTGTATTTGAGAATTTTTCTATAACATTTGTTTGTCACTCATTTGGAATAATGGAAAATTAAAGCCAATGATCCATACTTATAGCCTATGTAAGACCGATTTCTCAATTGTATTTGAGAATTTTTCTATAAAATTTGTTTGTCACTCATTTGGACCAATGGGAAATTAAAGCCAAGGATCCATACTTATAGACTATGTAAGTCCGATTTCCCAATTGTATTTGAGAATTTTTCTATAACATTTGTTTGTCACTCATTTGGACCAATGGGAAATTAAAGCCAAGGATCCATACTTATAGGCTATGTAAGTCCGATTTCTCAATTGTATTTGAGAATTTTTCTATAACATTTGTTTGTCACTCATTTGGACCAATGGGAAATTAAAGCAAAGGATCCATACTTATAGGCTATGTAAGTCCGATTTCCCAATTGTATTTGAGAATTTTTCTATAACATTTGTTTGTCACTCATTTGGACCAATGGGAAATTAAAGCCAAGGATCCATACTTATAGACGATGTAAGTCCGATTTCCCAATTGTATTTGAGAATTTTTCTATAACATTTGTTTGTCACTCATTTGGACCAATGGGAAATTAAAGCCAAGGATCCATACTTATAGGCTATGTAAGTCCGATTTCTCAATTGTATTTGAGAATTTTTCTATAAAATTTGTTTGTCACTCATTTGGACCAATGGAAAATTAAAGCCAATGATCCATACTTATAGCCTATGTAAGTCCGATTTCCCAATTGTATTTGAGAATTTTTCTATAAAATTTGTTTGTCACTCATTTGGACCAATGGAAAATTAAAGCCAATGATCCATACTTATAGCCTATGTAAGTCCGATTTCCCAATTGTATTTGAGAATTTTTCTATAACATTTGTTTGTCACTCATTTGGAATAATGGAAAATTAAAGCCAATGATCCATACTTATAGCCTATGTAAGTCCGATTTCCCAATTGTATTTGAGAATTTTTCTATAAAATTTGTTTGTCACTCATTTGGAATAATGGAAAATTAAAGCCAATGATCCATACTTATAGCCTATGTAAGTCCGATTTCTCAATTGTATTTGAGAATTTTTCTATAAAATTTGTTTGTCACTCATTTGGAATAATGGAAAATTAAAGCCAATGATCCATACTTATAGCCTATGTAAGTCCGATTTCCCAATTGTATTTGAGAATTTTTCTATAACATTTGTTTGTCACTCATTTGGAATAATGGAAAATTAAAGCCAATGATCCATACTTATAGCCTATGTAAGTCCGATTTCCCAATTGTATTTGAGAATTTTTCTATAAAATTTGTTTGTCACTCATTTGGACCAATGGGAAATTAAAGCCAAGGATCCATACTTATAGACTATGTAAGTCCGATTTCCCAATTGTATTTGAGAATTTTTCTATAAAATTTGTTTGTCACTCATTTGGAATAATGGGAAATTAAAGCCAAGGATCCATACTTATAGCCTATGTAAGTCCGATTTCTCAATTGTATTTGAGAATTTTTCCATAAAATTTGTTTGTCACTCATTTGGACCAATGGGAAATTAAAGCCAAGGATCCATACTTATAGACTATGTAAGTCCGATATCTCAATTGTATTTGAGAATTTTTCTATAAAATTTTAAAGATTAAAATTGTTTAAATTTTTTTCAGCTCTACGGGAATTTGGCAATTTGTGGGCACATATATGTTTGTCACTCATTTGGACCAATGGTAAATTAAAGCCAAGGATCCATACTTATAGCCTATGTAAGTCCGATTTCCCAATTGTATTTGAGAATTTTTCTATAACATTTGTTTGTCACTCATTTGGAATAATGGGAAATTAAAGCCAAGGATCCATACTTATAGCCTATGTAAGTCCGATTTCTCAATTGTATTTGAGAATTTTTCCATAAAATTTGTTTGTCACTCATTTGGACCAATGGGAAATTAAAGCCAAGGATCCATACTTATAGCCTATGTAAGTCCGATTTCTCAATTGTATTTGAGAATTTTTCTATAAAATTTTAAAGATTAAAATTGTGTAAATTTTGTTCAGCTCTACGTGAATTTGGCTATTTGTGGGGACATTTATGTTTGTCACTCATTAGGACCAATGGGAAATTAAAGCCAAGGATCCATACTTATAGACTATGTAAGTCCGATTTCTCAATTGTATTTGAGAATTTTTCTATAACATTTGTTTGTCACTCATTTGGACCAATGGGAAATTAAAGCCAAGGATCCATACTTATAGCCTATGTAAGTCCGATTTCTCAATTGTATTTGAGAATTTTTCCATAAAATTTGTTTGTCACTCATTTGGACCAATGGGAAATTGAAGCCAAGGATCCATACTTATAGCCTATGTAAGTCCGATTTCTCAATTGTATTTGAGAATTTTTCTATAAAATTTTAAAGATTAAAATTGTGTAAATTTTGTTCAGCTCTACGTGAATTTGGCTATTTGTGGGGACATTTATGTTTGTCACTCATTAGGACCAATGGGAAATTAAAGCCAAGGATCCATACTTATAGACTATGTAAGTCCGATTTCTCAATTGTATTTGAGAATTTTTCTATAACATTTGTTTGTCACTCATTTGGACCAATGGGAAATTAAAGCCAAGGATCCATACTTATAGCCTATGTAAGTCCGATTTCTCAATTGTATTTGAGAATTTTTCCATAAAATTTGTTTGTCACTCATTTGGACCAATGGGAAATTGAAGCCAAGGATCCATACTTATAGCCTATGTAAGTCCGATTTCTCAATTGTATTTGAGAATTTTTCTATAAAATTTTAAAGATTAAAATTGTGTAAATTTTGTTCAGCTCTACGTGAATTTGGCTATTTGTGGGCACATTTATGTTTGTCACTCATTAGGACCAATGGGAAATTAAAGCCAAGGATCCATACTTATAGACTATGTAAGTCCGATTTCTCAATTGTATTTGAGAATTTTTCTATAAAATTTTAAAGATTAAAATTGTGTAAATTTTTTTCAGCTCTACGGGAATTTGGCAATTTGTGGGCACATATATGTTTGTCACTCATTTGGACCAATGGTAAATTAAAGCCAAGGATCCATACTTATAGCCTATGTAAGTCCGATTTCTCAATTGTATTTGAGAATTTTTCTATAAAATTTGTTTGTCACTCATTTGGACCAATGGTAAATTAAAGCCAAGGATCCATACTTATAGCCTATGTAAGTCCGATTTCTCAATTGTATTTGAGAATTTTTCTGTAAAATTTTAAAGATTAAAATTGTGTAAATTTTTTTCAGCTCTACGGGAATTTGGCAATTTGTGGGCAAATATATGTTTGTCACTCATTTGGACCAATGGTAAATTAAAGCCAAGGATCCATACTTATAGACTATGTAAGTCCGATTTCTCAATTGTATTTGAGAATTTTTCTATAAAATTTTAAAGATTAAAATTGTGTAAATTTTTTTCAGCTCTACGGGAATTTGGCAATTTGTGGGCAAATATATGTTTGTCACTCATTTGGACCAATGGTAAATTAAAGCCAAGGATCCATACTTATAGCCTATGTAAGTCCGATTTCTCAATTGTATTTGAGAATTTTTCTGTAAAATTTTAAAGATTAAAATTGTGTAAATTTTTTTCAGCTCTACGGGAATTTGGCAATTTGTGGGCAAATATATGTTTGTCACTCATTTGGACCAATGGTAAATTAAAGCCAAGGATCCATACTTATAGCCTATGTAAGTCCGATTTCTCAATTGTATTTGAGAATTTTTCTATAAAATTTGTTTGTCACTCATTTGGACCAATGGTAAATTAAAGCCAAGGATCCATACTTATAGCCTATGTAAGTCCGATTTCTCAATTGTATTTGAGAATTTTTCTATAACATTTGTTTGTCACTCATTTGGACCAATGGTAAATTAAAGCCAAGGATCCATACTTATAGCCTATGTAAGTCCGATTTCTCAATTGTATTTGAGAATTTTTCTATAAAATTTGTTTGTCACTCATTTGGACCAATGGTAAATTAAAGCCAAGGATCCATACTTATAGCCTATGTAAGTCCGATTTCTCAATTGTATTTGAGAATTTTTCTATAAAATTTGTTTGTCACTCATTTGGACCAATGGTAAATTAAAGCCAAGGATCCATACTTATAGCCTATGTAAGTCCGATTTCTCAATTGTATTTGAGAATTTTTCTATAAAATTTGTTTGTCACTCATTTGGACCAATGGTAAATTAAAGCCAAGGATCCATACTTATAGCCTATGTAAGTCCGATTTCTCAATTGTATTTGAGAATTTTTCTATAAAATTTGTTTGTCACTCATTTGGACCAATGGTAAATTAAAGCCAAGGATCCATACTTATAGCCTATGTAAGTCCGATTTCTCAATTGTATTTGAGAATTTTTCTATAAAATTTGTTTGTCACTCATTTGGACCAATGGTAAATTAAAGCCAAGGATCCATACTTATAGCCTATGTAAGTCCGATTTCTCAATTGTATTTGAGAATTTTTCTATAACATTTGTTTGTCACTCATTTGGACCAATGGTAAATTAAAGCCAAGGATCCATACTTATAGCCTATGTAAGTCCGATTTCTCAATTGTATTTGAGAATTTTTCTATAAAATTTGTTTGTCACTCATTTGGACCAATGGTAAATTAAAGCCAAGGATCCATACTTATAGCCTATGTAAGTCCGATTTCTCAATTGTATTTGAGAATTTTTCTATAAAATTTGTTTGTCACTCATTTGGACCAATGGTAAATTAAAGCCAAGGATCCATACTTATAGCCTATGTAAGTCCGATTTCTCAATTGTATTTGAGAATTTTTCTATAAAATTTGTTTGTCACTCATTTGGACCAATGGTAAATTAAAGCCAAGGATCCATACTTATAGCCTATGTAAGTCCGATTTCTCAATTGTATTTGAGAATTTTTCTATAACATTTGTTTGTCACTCATTTGGACCAATGGTAAATTAAAGCCAAGGATCCATACTTATAGCCTATGTAAGTCCGATTTCTCAATTGTATTTGAGAATTTTTCTATAAAATTTGTTTGTCACTCATTTGGACCAATGGTAAATTAAAGCCAAGGATCCATACTTATAGCCTATGTAAGTCCGATTTCTCAATTGTATTTGAGAATTTTTCTATAAAATTTTAAAGATTAAAATTGTGTAAATTTTTTTCAGCTCTACGGGAATTTGGCAATTTGTGGGCACATATATGTTTGTCACTCATTTGGACCAATGGTAAATTAAAGCCAAGGATCCATACTTATAGCCTATGTAAGTCCGATTTCTCAATTGTATTTGAGAATTTTTCTATAAAATTTGTTTGTCACTCATTTGGACCAATGGTAAATTAAAGCCAAGAATCCATACTTATAGCCTATGTAAGTCCGATTTCTCAATTGTATTTGAGAATTTTTCTATAAAATTTGTTTGTCACTCATTTGGACCAATGGTAAATTAAAGCCAAGGATCCATACTTATAGCCTATGTAAGTCCGATTTCTCAATTGTATTTGAGAATTTTTCTATAAAATTTTAAAGATTAAAATTGTGTAAATTTTTTTCAGCTCTACGGGAATTTGGCAATTTGTGGGCACATATATGTTTGTCACTCATTTGGACCAATGGTAACTTAAAGCCAAGGATCCATACTTATAGCCTATGTAAGTCCGATTTCTCAATTGTATTTGAGAATTTTTCTATAAAATTTGTTTGTCACTCATTTGGACCAATGGTAAATTAAAGCCAAGGATCCATACTTATAGCCTATGTAAGTCCGATTTCCCAATTGTATTTGAGAATTTTTCCATAAAATTTGTTTGTCACTCATTTGGACCAATGGTAAATTAAAGCCAAGGATCCATATTTATAGCCTATGTAAGTCCGATTTCTCAATTGTATTTGAGAATTTTTCTATAAAATTTGTTTGTCACTCATTTGGACCAATGGTAAATTAAAGCCAAGGATCCATACTTATAGCCTATGTAAGTCCGATTTCCCAATTGTATTTGAGAATTTTTCCATAAAATTTGTTTGTCACTCATTTGGACCAATGGTAAATTAAAGCCAAGGATCCATATTTATAGACTATGTAAGTCCGATTTCTCAATTGTATTTGAGAATTTTTCTATAACATTTGTTTGTCACTCATTTGGACCAATGGGAAATTAAAGCCAAGGATCAATACTTATAGGCTATGCAAGTCCGATTTCTCAATTGTATTTGAGAATTTTTCTATAAAATTTTAAAGATTAAAATTGTGTAAATTTTGTTCAGCTCTACGTGAATTTGGCTATTTGTGGGCACATTTATGTTTGTCACTCATTTGGAATAATGGGAAATTAAAGCCATGGATCCATATGTAAGTCCGATTTCTCAATTGTATTTGAGAATTTTTCTATAACATTTATTTGTCACTCATTTGGACCAATGGGAAATTAAAGCCAAGGATCCATACTTATAGGCTATGTAAGTCCGATTTCTCAATTGTATTTGAGAATTTTTCTATAACATTTATTTGTCACTCATTTGGACCAATGGGAAATTAAAGCCAAGGATCCTTACTTATAGGCTATGTAAGTCCGATTTCTCAATTGTATTTGAGAATTTTTCTATAAAATTTTAAAGATTAAAATTGTGTAAATTTTGTTCAGCTCTACGTGAATTTGGCTATTTGTGAGCACATTTATGTTTGTTACTCATTTGGACCAATGGGAAATTAAAGCCAAGGATCCATACTTATAGACTATGTAAGTCCGATTTCTCAATTGTATTTGAGAATTTTTCTATAAAATTTTAAAGATTAAAATTGTGTAAATTTTTTTCAGCTCTACGGGAATTTGGCAATTTGTGGGCACATATATGTTTGTCACTCATTTGGACCAATGGTAAATTAAAGCCAAGGATCCATACTTATAGCCTATGTAAGTCCGATTTCTCAATTGTATTTGAGAATTTTTCTATAAAATTTGTTTGTCACTCATTTGGACCAATGGTAAATTAAAGCCAAGGATCCATACTTATAGACTATGTAAGTCCGATTTCTCAATTGTATTTGAGAATTTTTTTATAACATTTGTTTGTCACTCATTTGGACCAATGGGAAATTAAAGCCAAGGATCCATACTTATAGACTATGTAAGTCCGATTTCTCAATTGTATTTGAGAATTTTCTATAACATTTGTTTGTCACTCATTTGGACCAATGATAAATTAAAGCCAAGGATCCATACTTATAGACTATGTAAGTCCGATTTCTCAATTGTATTTGAGAATTATTCTATAAAATATGCTTGTCACTCATTTGGACCAATGGGAAATTAAAGCCAAGGATCCATACTTATAGACTATGTAAGTCCGATTTCTCAATTGTATTTGAGAATTTTTCTATAACATTTGTTTGTCACTCATTTGGACCAATGGTAAATTAAAGCCAAGGATCCATACTTATAGACTATGTAAGTCCGATTTCCCAATTGTATTTGAGAATTTTTTTATAACATTTGTTTGTCATTCATTTGGACCAATGGGAAATTAAAGCCAAGGATCCATACTTATAGACTATGTAAGTCCGATTTCTCAATTGTATTTGAGAATTATTCTATAAAATATGCTTGTCACTCATTTGGACCAATGGGAAATTAAAGCCAAGGATCCATACTTATAGACTATGTAAGTCCGATTTCTCAATTGTATTTGAGAATTTTTCTATAACATTTGTTTGTCACTCATTTGGACCAATGGGGAATTAAAGCCAAGGATCCATACTTATAGACTATGTAAGTCCGATTTCTCAATTGTATTTGAGAATTTTTTTATAACATTTGTTTGTCACTCATTTGGACCAATGGGAAATTAAAGCCAAGGATCCATACTTATAGACTATGTAAGTCCGATTTCTCAATTGTATTTGAGAATTATTCTATAAAATATGCTTGTCACTCATTTGGACCAATGGGAAATTAAAGCCAAGGATCCATACTTATAGACTATGTAAGTCCGATTTCTCAATTGTATTTGAGAATTTTTCTATAACATTTGTTTGTCACTCATTTGGACCAATGGGAAATTAAAGCCAAGGATCCATACTTATAGCCTATGTAAGTCCGATTTCTCAATTATATTTGAGAATTTTTCTATAACATTTGTTTGTCACTCATTTGGACCAATGGGAAATTAAAGCCAAGGATCCATACTTATAGGCTATGTAAGTCCGATTTCTCAATTATATTTGAGAATTTTTCTATAACATTTGTTTGTCACTCATCTGGACCAATGGGAAATTAAAGCCAAGAATCCATACTTATAGACTATGTTAGTCCGACTTCTCAATTGTATTTGAGAATTTTTCGATAACATTTGTTTGTCACTCATTTGGACCGATGGGAAATTAAAGCCAAGGATCCATACTTATAGGCTATGTAAGTCCGATTTCTCAATTGTATTTGAGAATTTTTCTATAACACTTGTTTGTCACTCATTTGGACCAATGGGAAATTAAAGCCAAGGATCCATACTTATAGGCTATGTAAGTCCGATTTCTCAATTGTATTTGAGAATTTTTCTATAACATTTGTTTGTCACTCATTTGGACCAATGGGAAATTAAAGCCAAGGATCCATACTTATACACTATGTAAGTCCGATTTCTCAATTGTATTTGAGAATTATTCTATAAAATATGCTTGTCACTCATTTGGACCAATGGGAAATTAAAGCCAAGGATCCATACTTATAGACTATGTAAGTCCGATTTCTCAATTGTATTTGAGAATTTTTCTATAACATTTGTTTGTCACTCATTTGGACCAATGGGAAATTAAAGCCAAGGATCCATACTTATAGCCTATGTAAGTCCGATTTCTCAATTGTATTTGAGAATTTTTCTATAACATTTGTTTGTCACTCATTTGGACCAATGGGAAATTAAAGCCAAGGATCCATACTTATAGCCTATGTAAGTCCGATTTCTCAATTGTATTTGAGAATTTTTCTATAACATTTGTTTGTCACTCATTTGGACCAATGGGAAATTAAAGCCAAGGATCCATACTTATAGCCTATGTAAGTCCGATTTCTCAATTGTATTTGAGAATTTTTCTATAAAATTTGTTTGTCACTCATTTGGACCAATGGTAAATTAAAGCCAAGGATCCATACTTATAGCCTATGTAAGTCCGATTTCTCAATTGTATTTGAGAATTTTTCTATAAAATTTGTTTGTCACTCATTTGGACCAATGGTAAATTAAAGCCAAGGATCCATACTTATAGCCTATGTAAGTCCGATTTCTCAATTGTATTTGAGAATTTTTCTATAAAATTTGTTTGTCACTCATTTGGACCAATGGTAAATTAAAGCCAAGGATCCATACTTATAGCCTATGTAAGTCCGATTTCTCAATTGTATTTGAGAATTTTTCTATAAAATTTGTTTGTCACTCATTTGGACCAATGGTAAATTAAAGCCAAGGATCCATACTTATAGACTATGTAAGTCCGATTTCTCAATTGTATTTGAGAATTTTTCTATAAAATTTGTTTGTCACTCATTTGGACCAATGGTAAATTAAAGCCAAGGATCCATACTTATAGCCTATGTAAGTCCGATTTCTCAATTGTATTTGAGAATTTTTCTATAAAATTTGTTTGTCACTCATTTGGACCAATGGTAAATTAAAGCCAAGGATCCATACTTATAGCCTATGTAAGTCCGATTTCTCAATTGTATTTGAGAATTTTTCTATAAAATTTGTTTGTCACTCATTTGGACCAATGGTAAATTAAAGCCAAGGATCCATACTTATAGCCTATGTAAGTCCGATTTCTCAATTGTATTTGAGAATTTTTCTATAAAATTTGTTTGTCACTCATTTGGACCAATGGTAAATTAAAGCCAAGGATCCATACTTATAGCCTATGTAAGTCCGATTTCTCAATTGTATTTGAGAATTTTTCTATAAAATTTGTTTGTCACTCATTTGGACCAATGGTAAATTAAAGCCAAAGATCCATACTTATAGCCTATGTAAGTCCGATTTCTCAATTGTATTTGAGAATTTTTCTATAAAATTTGTTTGTCACTCATTTGGACCAATGGTAAATTAAAGCCAAGGATCCATACTTATAGCCTATGTAAGTCCGATTTCTCAATTGTATTTGAGAATTTTTCTATAAAATTTGTTTGTCACTCATTTGGACCAATGGTAAATTAAAGCCAAGGATCCATACTTATAGCCTATGTAAGTCCGATTTCTCAATTGTATTTGAGAATTTTTCTATAAAATTTGTTTGTCACTCATTTGGACCAATGGTAAATTAAAGCCAAGGATCCATACTTATAGCCTATGTAAGTCCGATTTCTCAATTGTATTTGAGAATTTTTCTATAAAATTTGTTTGTCACTCATTTGGACCAATGGTAAATTAAAGCCAAGGATCCATACTTATAGCCTATGTAAGTCCGATTTCTCAATTGTATTTGAGAATTTTTCTATAAAATTTGTTTGTCACTCATTTGGACCAATGGTAAATTAAAGCCAAGGATCCATACTTATAGCCTATGTAAGTCCGATTTCTCAATTGTATTTGAGAATTTTTCTATAAAATTTGTTTGTCACTCATTTGGACCAATGGTAAATTAAAGCCAAGGATCCATACTTATAGCCTATGTAAGTCCGATTTCTCAATTGTATTTGAGAATTTTTCTATAAAATTTGTTTGTCACTCATTTGGACCAATGGTAAATTAAAGCCAAGGATCCATACTTATAGACTATGTAAGTCCGATTTCTCAATTGTATTTGAGAATTTTTCTATAACATTTGTTTGTCACTCATTTGGACCAATGGGAAATTAAAGCCAAGGATCCATACTTATAGACTATGTAAGTCCGATTTCTCAATTGTATTTGAGAATTTTTCTATAACATTTGTTTGTCACTCATTTGGACCAATGGTAAATTAAAGGCAAGGATCCATACTTATAGCCTATGTAAGTCCGATTTCTCAATTGTATTTGAGAATTTTTCTATAACATTTGTTTGTCACTCATTTGGACCAATGGGAAATTAAAGCCAAGGATCCATACTTATAGACTATGTAAGTCCGATTTCTCAATTGTATTTGAGAATTTTTCTATAACATTTGTTTGTCACTCATTTGGACCAATGGGAAATTAAAGCCAAGGATCCATACTTATAGACTATGTAAGTCCGATTTCTCAATTGTATTTGAGAATTTTTCTATAAAATTTGTTTGTCACTCATTTGGACCAATGGTAAATTAAAGCCAAGGATCCATACTTATAGACTATGTAAGTCCGATTTCTCAATTGTATTTGAGAATTTTTCTATAAAATTTGTTTGTCACTCATTTGGACCAATGGTAAATTAAAGCCAAGGATCCATACTTATAGCCTATGTAAGTCCGATTTCTCAATTGTATTTGAGAATTTTTCTATAAAATTTGTTTGTCACTCATTTGGACCAATGGTAAATTAAAGCCAAGGATCCATACTTATAGCCTATGTAAGTCCGATTTCTCAATTGTATTTGAGAATTTTTCTATAAAATTTGTTTGTCACTCATTTGGACCAATGGTAAATTAAAGCCAAGGATCCATACTTATAGCCTATGTAAGTCCGATTTCTCAATTGTATTTGAGAATTTTTCTATAACATTTGTTTGTCACTCATTTGGACCAATGGGAAATTAAAGCCAAGGATCCATACTTATAGACTATGTAAGTCCGATTTCTCAATTGTATTTGAGAATTTTTCTATAACATTTGTTTGTCACTCATTTGGACCAATGGGAAATTAAAGCCAAGGATCCATACTTATAGACTATGTAAGTCCGATTTCTCAATTGTATTTGAGAATTTTTCTATAAAATTTGTTTGTCACTCATTTGGACCAATGGTAAATTAAAGCCAAGGATCCATACTTATAGACTATGTAAGTCCGATTTCTCAATTGTATTTGAGAATTTTTCTATAAAATTTGTTTGTCACTCATTTGGACCAATGGTAAATTAAAGCCAAGGATCCATACTTATAGCCTATGTAAGTCCGATTTCTCAATTGTATTTGAGAATTTTTCTATAAAATTTGTTTGTCACTCATTTGGACCAATGGTAAATTAAAGCCAAGGATCCATACTTATAGCCTATGTAAGTCCGATTTCTCAATTGTATTTGAGAATTTTTCTATAAAATTTGTTTGTCACTCATTTGGACCAATGGTAAATTAAAGCCAAGGATCCATACTTATAGCCTATGTAAGTCCGATTTCTCAATTGTATTTGAGAATTTTTCTATAAAATTTGTTTGTCACTCATTTGGACCAATGGTAAATTAAAGCCAAGGATCCATACTTATAGCCTATGTAAGTCCGATTTCTCAATTGTATTTGAGAATTTTTCTATAAAATTTGTTTGTCACTCATTTGGACCAATGGTAAATTAAAGCCAAGGATCCATACTTATAGCCTATGTAAGTCCGATTTCTCAATTGTATTTGAGAATTTTTCTATAAAATTTGTTTGTCACTCATTTGGACCAATGGGAAATTAAAGCCAAGGATCCATACTTATAGACTATGTAAGTCCGATTTCTCAATTGTATTTGAGAATTTTTCTATAAAATTTGTTTGTCACTCATTTGGACCAATGGTAAATTAAAGCCAAGGATCCATACTTATAGCCTATGTAAGTCCGATTTCTCAATTGTATTTGAGAATTTTTCTATAAAATTTGTTTGTCACTCATTTGGACCAATGGTAAATTAAAGCCAAGGATCCATACTTATAGCCTATGTAAGTCCGATTTCTCAATTGTATTTGAGAATTTTTCTATAAAATTTGTTTGTCACTCATTTGGACCAATGGTAAATTAAAGCCAAGGATCCATACTTATAGCCTATGTTAGTCCGATTTCTCAATTGTATTTGAGAATTTTTCTATAAAATTTGTTTGTCACTCATTTGGACCAATGGGAAATTAAAGCCAAGGATCCATACTTATAGACTATGTAAGTCCGATTTCTCAATTGTATTTGAGAATTTTTCTATAACATTTGTTTGTCACTCATTTGGACCAATGGTAAATTAAAGGCAAGGATCCATACTTATAGCCTATGTAAGTCCGATTTCTCAATTGTATTTGAGAATTTTTCTATAAAATTTGTTTGTCACTCATTTGGACCAATGGTAAATTAAAGCCAAGGATCCATACTTATAGACTATGTAAGTCCGATTTCTCAATTGTATTTGAGAATTTTTCTATAAAATTTGTTTGTCACTCATTTGGACCAATGGTAAATTAAAGCCAAGGATCCATACTTATAGCCTATGTAAGTCCGATTTCTCAATTGTATTTGAGAATTTTTCTATAAAATTTGTTTGTCACTCATTTGGACCAATGGTAAATTAAAGCCAAGGATCCATACTTATAGCCTATGTAAGTCCGATTTCTCAATTGTATTTGAGAATTTTTCTATAAAATTTGTTTGTCACTCATTTGGACCAATGGTAAATTAAAGCCAAGGATCCATACTTATAGCCTATGTTAGTCCGATTTCTCAATTGTATTTGAGAATTTTTCTATAAAATTTGTTTGTCACTCATTTGGACCAATGGGAAATTAAAGCCAAGGATCCATACTTATAGACTATGTAAGTCCGATTTCTCAATTGTATTTGAGAATTTTTCTATAATATTTGTTTGTCACTCATTTGAATCAATGGGAAATTAAAGCCAAGGATCCATACTTATAGGCTATGTAAGTCCGATTTCTCAATTGTATTTGAGAATTATTCTATAACATTTGTTTGTCACTCATTTGGACCAATGGGAAATTAAAGCCAAGGATCCATACTTATAGCCTATGTAAGTCCGATTTCTCAATTGTATTTGAGAATTTTTCCATAAAATTTGTTTGTCACTCATTTGGACCAATGGGAAATTAAAGCCAAGGATCCATACTTATAGGCTATGTAAGTCCGATTTCTCAATTGTATTTGAGAATTTTTCCATAAAATTTGTTTGTCACTCATTTGGACCAATGGTAAATTAAAGCCAAGGATCCATATTTATAGACTATGTAAGTCCGATTTCTCAATTGTATTTGAGAATTTTTCCATAAAATTTGTTTGTCACTCATTTGGACCAATGGTAAATTAAAGCCAAGGATCCATATTTATAGACTATGTAAGTCCGATTTCTCAATTGTATTTGAGAATTTTTCTATAAAATTTGCTTGTCACTCATTTGGACCAATGGGAAATTAAAGCCAAGGATCCATACTTATAGACTATGTAAGTCCGATTTCTCAATTGTATTTGAGAATTATTCTATAAAATATGCTTGTCACTCATTTGGACCAATGGGAAATTAAAGCCAAGGATCCATACTTATAGACTATGTAAGTCCGATTTCTCAATTGTATTTGAGAATTTTTCTATAAAATTTGCTTGTCACTCATTTGGACCAATGGGAAATTAAAGCCAAGAATCCATACTTATAGACTATGTAAGTCCGATTTCTCAATTGTATTTGAGAATTTTTCCATAAAATTTGTTTGTCACTCATTTGGACCAATGGTAAATTAAAGCCAAGGATCCATATTTATAGACTATGTAAGTCCGATTTCTCAATTGTATTTGAGAATTTTTCCATAAAATTTGTTTGTCACTCATTTGGACCAATGGGAAATTAAAGCCAAGGATCCATACTTATAGGCTATGTAAGTCCGATTTCTCAATTGTATTTGAGAATTATTTTATAACATTTGTTTGTCACTCATTTGGACCAATGGGAAATTAAAGCCAAGGATCCATACTTATAGACTATGTAAGTCCGATTTCTCAATTGTATTTGAGAATTTTTCTATAACATTTGTTTGTCACTCATTTGGACCAATGGTAAATTAAAGCCAAGGATCCATATTTATAGACTATGTAAGTCCGATTTCTCAATTGTATTTGAGAATTATTCTATAAAATATGCTTGTCACTCATTTGGACCAATGGGAAATTAAAGCCAAGGATCCATACTTATAGACTATGTAAGTCCGATTTCTCAATTGTATTTGAGAATTTTTCTATAAAATTTGCTTGTCACTCATTTGGACCAATGGGAAATTAAAGCCAAGGATCCATACTTATAGACTATGTAAGTCCGATTTCTCAATTGTATTTGAGAATTATTCTATAAAATATGCTTGTCACTCATTTGGACCAATGGGAAATTAAAGCCAAGGATCCATACTTATAGACTATGTAAGTCCGATTTCTCAATTGTATTTGAGAATTTTTCTATAAAATTTGCTTGTCACTCATTTGGACCAATGGGAAATTAAAGCCAAGGATCCATACTTATAGCCTATGTAAGTCCGATTTCCCAATTGTATTTGAGAATTTTTCCATAAAATTTGTTTGTCACTCATTTGGACCAATGGTAAATTAAAGCCAAGGATCCATATTTATAGACTATGTAAGTCCGATTTCTCAATTGTATTTGAGAATTTTTCCATAAAATTTGTTTGTCACTCATTTGGACCAATGGGAAATTAAAGCCAAGGATCCATACTTATAGGCTATGTAAGTCCGATTTCTCAATTGTATTTGAGAATTATTTTATAACATTTGTTTGTCACTCATTTGGACCAATGGTAAATTAAAGCCAAGGATCCATATTTATAGACTATGTAAGTCCGATTTCTCAATTGTATTTGAGAATTATTCTATAAAATATGCTTGTCACTCATTTGGACCAATGGTAAATTAAAGCCAAGGATCCATATTTATAGCCTATGTAAGTCCGATTTCCCAATTGTATTTGAGAATTATTCTATAAAATATGCTTGTCACTCATTTGGACCAATGGTAAATTAAAGCCAAGGATCCATATTTATAGACTATGTAAGTCCGATTTCTCAATTGTATTTGAGAATTTTTCTATAAAATTTGTTTGTCACTTATTTGGACCAATGGGAAATTAAAGCCAAGGATCCATACTTTTAGACTATGTAAGTCCGATTTCTCAATTGTATTTGAGAATTTTTCTATAACATTTGTTTGTCACTTATTTGGACCAATGGGAAATTAAAGCCAAGGATCCATATTTATAGACTATGTAAGTCCGATTTCTCAATTGTATTTGAGAATTTTTCTATAAAATTTGTTTGTCACTCATTTGGACCAATGGTAAATTAAAGCCAAGGATCCATATTTATAGACTATGTAAGTCCGATTTCTCAATTGTATTTTAGAATTTTTCTATAACATTTGTTTGTCACTTATTTGGACCAATGGGAAATTAAAGCCAAGGATCCATATTTATAGACTATGTAAGTCCGATTTCTCAATTGTATTTGAGAATTTTTCTATAAAATTTGTTTGTCACTTATTTGGACCAATGGGAAATTAAAGCCAAGGATCCATACTTTTAGACTATGTAAGTCCGATTTCTCAATTGTATTTGAGAATTTTTCTATAAAATTTGCTTGTCACTCATTTGGACCAATGGGAAATTAAAGCCAAGGATCCATACTTATAGCCTATGTAAGTCCGATTTCTTAATTGTATTTGAGAATTTTTCCATAAAATTTGTTTGTCACTCATTTGGACCAATGGTAAATTAAAGCCAAGGATCCATATTTATAGACTATGTAAGTCCGATTTCTCAATTGTATTTGAGAATTATTCTATAAAATATGCTTGTCACTCATTTGGACCAATGGGAAATTAAAGCCAAGGATCCATACTTATAGACTATGTAAGTCCGATTTCTCAATTGTATTTGAGAATTTTTCTATAACATTTGTTTGTCACTCATTTGGACCAATGGGAAATTAAAGCCAAGGATCCATACTTATAGACTATGTAAGTCCGATTTCTCAATTGTATTTGAGAATTATTCTATAAAATATGCTTGTCACTCATTTGGACCAATGGGAAATTAAAGCCAAGGATCCATACTTATAGACTATGTAAGTCCGATTTCTCAATTGTATTTGAGAATTTTTCTATAACATTTGTTTGTCACTCATTTGGACCAATGGTAAATTAAAGCCAAGGATCCATACTTATAGACTATGTAAGTCCGATTTCTCAATTGTATTTGAGAATTTTTCTATAAAATTTGCTTGTCACTCATTTGGACCAATGGGAAATTAAAGCCAAGGATCCATACTTATAGACTATGTAAGTCCGATTTCTCAATTGTATTTGAGAATTTTTCTATAACATTTGTTTGTCACTTATTTGGACCAATGGGAAATTAAAGCCAAGGATCCATATTTATAGACTATGTAAGTCCGATTTCTCAATTGTATTTGAGAATTTTTCTATAAAATTTGTTTGTCACTTATTTGGACCAATGGGAAATTAAAGCCAAGGATCCATACTTTTAGACTATGTAAGTCCGATTTCTCAATTGTATTTGAGAATTTTTCTATAACATTTGTTTGTCACTTATTTGGACCAATGGGAAATTAAAGCCAAGGATCCATATTTATAGACTATGTAAGTCCGATTTCTCAATTGTATTTGAGAATTTTTCTATAAAATTTGTTTGTCACTCATTTGGACCAATGGTAAATTAAAGCCAAGGATCCATATTTATAGACTATGTAAGTCCGATTTCTCAATTGTATTTGAGAATTTTTCTATAAAATTTGTTTGTCACTCATTTGGACCAATGGTAAATTAAAGCCAAGGATCCATATTTATAGACTATGTAAGTCCGATTTCTCAATTGTATTTGAGAATTTTTCTATAAAATTTGTTTGTCACTTATTTGGACCAATGGGAAATTAAAGCCAAGGATCCATATTTATAGACTATGTAAGTCCGATTTCTCAATTGTATTTGAGAATTTTTCTATAAAATTTGTTTGTCACTTATTTGGACCAATGGGAAATTAAAGCCAAGGATCCATACTTTTAGACTATGTAAGTCCGATTTCTCAATTGTATTTGAGAATTTTTCTATAAAATTTGCTTGTCACTCATTTGGACCAATGGGAAATTAAAGCCAAGGATCCATACTTATAGCCTATGTAAGTCCGATTTCCCAATTGTATTTGAGAATTTTTCCATAAAATTTGTTTGTCACTCATTTGGACCAATGGTAAATTAAAGCCAAGGATCCATACTTTTAGACTATGTAAGTCCGATTTCTCAATTGTATTTGAGAATTTTTCTATAAAATTTGTTTGTCACTTATTTGGACCAATGGGAAATTAAAGCCAAGGATCCATACTTTTAGACTATGTAAGTCCGATTTCTCAATTGTATTTGAGAATTTTTCTATAACATTTGTTTGTCACTTATTTGGACCAATGGGAAATTAAAGCCAAGGATCCATATTTATAGACTATGTAAGTCCGATTTCTCAATTGTATTTGAGAATTTTTCTATAAAATTTGTTTGTCACTCATTTGGACCAATGGTAAATTAAAGCCAAGGATCCATATTTATAGACTATGTAAGTCCGATTTCTCAATTGTATTTGAGAATTTTTCTATAAAATTTGTTTGTCACTTATTTGGACCAATGGGAAATTAAAGCCAAGGATCCATATTTATAGACTATGTAAGTCCGATTTCTCAATTGTATTTGAGAATTTTTCTATAAAATTTGTTTGTCACTTATTTGGACCAATGGGAAATTAAAGCCAAGGATCCATACTTTTAGACTATGTAAGTCCGATTTCTCAATTGTATTTGAGAATTTTTCTATAAAATTTGCTTGTCACTCATTTGGACCAATGGGAAATTAAAGCCAAGGATCCATACTTATAGCCTATGTAAGTCCGATTTCCCAATTGTATTTGAGAATTTTTCCATAAAATTTGTTTGTCACTCATTTGGACCAATGGTAAATTAAAGCCAAGGATCCATATTTATAGACTATGTAAGTCCGATTTCTCAATTGTATTTGAGAATTTTTCTATAAAATTTGTTTGTCACTTATTTGGACCAATGGGAAATTAAAGCCAAGGATCCATACTTTTAGACTATGTAAGTCCGATTTCTCAATTGTATTTGAGAATTTTTCTATAACATTTGTTTGTCACTTATTTGGACCAATGGGAAATTAAAGCCAAGGATCCATACTTTTAGACTATGTAAGTCCGATTTCTCAATTGTATTTGAGAATTTTTCTATAACATTTGTTTGTCACTCATTTGGACCAATGGGAAATTAAAGCCAAGGATCCATACTTATAGACTATGTAAGTCCGATTTCTCAATTGTATTTGAGAATTTTTCTATAAAATTTGTTTGTCACTCATTTGGACCAATGGTAAATTAAAGCCAAGGATCCATATTTATAGACTATGTAAGTCCGATTTCTCAATTGTATTTGAGAATTTTTCTATAAAATTTGTTTGTCACTTATTTGGACCAATGGGAAATTAAAGCCAAGGATCCATATTTATAGACTATGTAAGTCCGATTTCTCAATTGTATTTGAGAATTTTTCTATAAAATTTGCTTGTCACTCATTTGGACCAATGGGAAATTAAAGCCAAGGATCCATACTTATAGACTATGTAAGTCCGATTTCTCAATTGTATTTGAGAATTTTTCCATAAAATTTGTTTGTCACTCATTTGGACCAATGGTAAATTAAAGCCAAGGATCCATACTTATAGCCTATGTAAGTCCGATTTCTCAATTGTATTTGAGAATTTTTCTATAAAATATGCTTGTCACTCATTTGGACCAATGGGAAATTAAAGCCAAGGATCCATACTTATAGACTATGTAAGTCCGATTTCTCAATTGTATTTGAGAATTTTTCTATAAAATTTGCTTGTCACTCATTTGGACCAATGGGAAATTAAAGCCAAGGATCCATACTTATAGACAATGTAAGTCCGATTTCTCAATTGTATATGAGAATTTTTCTATAACATTTGTTTGTCACTCATTTGGACCAATGGGAAATTAAAGCCAAGGATCCATACTTATAGACAATGTAAGTCCGATTTCTCAATTGTATTTGAGAATTTTTCTATAACATTTGTTTGTCACTTATTTGGACCAATGGGAAATTAAAGCCAAGGATCCATACTTATAGACTATGTAAGTCCGATTTCTCAATTGTATTTGAGAATTTTTCTATAAAATTTGTTTGTCACTCATTTGGACCAATGGGAAATTAAAGCCAAGGATCCATACTTATAGCCTATGTAAGTCCGATTTCCCAATTGTATTTGAGAATTTTTCCATAAAATTTGTTTGTCACTCATTTGGACCAATGGTAAATTAAAGCCAAGGATCCATATTTATAGACTATGTAAGTCCGATTTCTCAATTGTATTTGAGAATTTTTCTATAAAATTTGCTTGTCACTCATTTGGACCAATGGGAAATTAAAGCCAAGGATCCATATTTATAGACTATGTAAGTCCGATTTCTCAATTGTATTTGAGAATTTTTCTATAACATTTGTTTGTCACTTATTTGGACCAATGGGAAATTAAAGCCAAGGATCCATATTTATAGACTATGTAAGTCCGATTTCTCAATTGTATTTGAGAATTTTTCTATAACATTTGTTTGTCACTTATTTGGACCAATGGGAAATTAAAGCCAAGGATCCATATTTATAGACTATGTAAGTCCGATTTCTCAATTGTATTTGAGAATTTTTCTATAAAATATGCTTGTCACTCATTTGGACCAATGGGAAATTAAAGCCAAGGATCCATACTTATAGACTATGTAAGTCCGATTTCTCAATTGTATTTGAGAATTTTTCCATAAAATTTGTTTGTCACTCATTTGGACCAATGGTAAATTAAAGCCAAGGATCCATATTTATAGACTATGTAAGTCCGATTTCTCAATTGTATTTGAGAATTTTTCTATAAAATTTGCTTGTCACTCATTTGGACCAATGGGAAATTAAAGCCAAGGATCCATACTTATAGACTATGTAAGTCCGATTTCTCAATTGTATTTGAGAATTTTTCCATAAAATTTGTTTGTCACTCATTTGGACCAATGGTAAATTAAAGCCAAGGATCCATACTTATAGCCTATGTAAGTCCGATTTCTCAATTGTATTTGAGAATTTTTCTATAAAATATGCTTGTCACTCATTTGGACCAATGGGAAATTAAAGCCAAGGATCCATACTTATAGACTATGTAAGTCCGATTTCTCAATTGTATTTGAGAATTTTTCTATAAAATTTGCTTGTCACTCATTTGGACCAATGGGAAATTAAAGCCAAGGATCCATACTTATAGACAATGTAAGTCCGATTTCTCAATTGTATTTGAGAATTTTTCTATAACATTTGTTTGTCACTCATTTGGACCAATGGGAAATTAAAGCCAAGGATCCATACTTATAGACAATGTAAGTCCGATTTCTCAATTGTATTTGAGAATTTTTCTATAACATTTGTTTGTCACTTATTTGGACCAATGGGAAATTAAAGCCAAGGATCCATACTTATAGACTATGTAAGTCCGATTTCTCAATTGTATTTGAGAATTTTTCTATAAAATTTGTTTGTCACTCATTTGGACCAATGGGAAATTAAAGCCAAGGATCCATACTTATAGCCTATGTAAGTCCGATTTCCTAATTGTATTTGAGAATTTTTCCATAAAATTTGTTTGTCACTCATTTGGACCAATGGTAAATTAAAGCCAAGGATCCATATTTATAGACTATGTAAGTCCGATTTCTCAATTGTATTTGAGAATTTTTCTATAAAATTTGTTTGTCACTCATTTGGACCAATGGGAAATTAAAGGCAAGGATCCATACTTATAGCCTATGTAAGTCCGATTTCCCAATTGTATTTGAGAATTTTTCCATAAAATTTGTTTGTCACTCATTTGGACCAATGGTAAATTAAAGCCAAGGATCCATATTTATAGACTATGTAAGTCCGATTTCTCAATTGTATTTGAGAATTTTTCTATAAAATTTGTTTGTCACTCATTTGGACCAATGGGAAATTAAAGCCAAGGATCCATACTTATAGGCTATGTAAGTCCGATTTCTCAATTGTATTTGAGAATTTTTCCATAAAATTTGTTTGTCACTCATTTGGACCAATGGGAAATTAAAGCCAAGGATCCATATTTATAGACTATGTAAGTCCGATTTCTCAATTGTATTTGAGAATTTTTCTATAAAATATGCTTGTCACTCATTTGGACCAATGGGAAATTAAAGCCAAGGATACATACTTATAGACTATGTAAGTCCGATTTCTCAATTGTATTTGAGAATTTTTCTATAAAATTTGCTTGTCACTCATTTGGACCAATGGGAAATTAAAGCCAAGGATCCATATTTATAGACTATGTAAGTCCGATTTCTCAATTGTATTTGAGAATTATTCTATAAAATATGCTTCTCACTCATTTGGACCAATGGGAAATTAAAGCCAAGGATCCATACTTATAGGCTTTGTAAGTCCGAATTCTCAATTCTATTTGAGAATTTTTCTATAAAATTTGTTTGTCACTCATTTGGACCAATGGGGAATTAAAGCCAAGGATCCATACTTATAGACTATGTAAGTCCGATTTCTCAATTGTATTTGAGAATTTTTCTATAAAATTTGTTTGTCACTCATTTGGACCAATGGGGAATTAAAGCCAAGGATCCATACTTATAGACTATGTAAGTCCGATTTCTCAATTGTATTTGAGAATTTTTCTATAACATTTGTTTGTCACTCATTTGGACCAATGGGAAATTAAAGCCAAGGATCCATACTTATAGCCTATGTAAGTCCGATTTCTCAATTTTATTTGAGAATTTTTCTATAAAATTTGTTTGTCACTCATTTGGACCAATGGGAAATTAAAGCCAAGGATCCATACTTATAGACTGTGTAAGTCCGATTTCTCAATTGTATTTGAGAATTATTCTATAAAATATGCTTGTCACTCATTTGGAATAATGGGAAATTAAAGCCAAGGATTCATACTTATAGACTATGCAAGTCCGATTTCTCAATTGTATTTGAGAATTTTTCTATAACATTTGTTTGTCACTCATTTGGACCAATGGGAAATTAAAGCCAAGGATCCATACTTATAGACTGTGTAAGTCCGATTTCTCAATTGTATTTGAGAATTATTCTATAAAATATGCTTGTCACTCATTTGGAATAATGGGAAATTAAAGCCAAGGATTCATACTTATAGACTATGTAAGTCCGATTTCTCAATTGTATTTGAGAATTATTCTATAACATTTGTTTGTCACTCATTTGGACCAATGGGAAATTAAAGCCAAGGATCCATACTTATAGCCTATGTAAGTCCGATTTCTCAATTTTATTTGAGAATTTTTCTATAAAATTTGTTTGTCACTCATTTGGACCAATGGGAAATTAAAGCCAAGGATCCATACTTATAGACTGTGTAAGTCCGATTTCTCAATTGTATTTGAGAATTATTCTATAAAATATGCTTGTCACTCATTTGGAATAATGGGAAATTAAAGCCAAGGATTCATACTTATAGACTATGTAAGTCCGATTTCTCAATTGTATTTGAGAATTTTTCTATAACATTTGTTTGTCACTCATTTGGACCAATGGGAAATTAAAGCCAAGGATCCATACTTATAGACTGTGTAAGTCCGATTTCTCAATTGTATTTGAGAATTATTCTATAAAATATGCTTGTCACTCATTTGGAATAATGGGAAATTAAAGCCAAGGATTCATACTTATAGACTATGTAAGTCCGATTTCTCAATTGTATATGAGAATTTTTCTATAACATTTGTTTGTCACTCATTTGGACCAATGGGAAATTAAAGCCAAGGATCCATACTTATAGACTGTGTAAGTCCGATTTCTCAATTGTATTTGAGAATTATTCTATAAAATATGCTTGTCACTCATTTGGAATAATGGGAAATTAAAGCCAAGGATTCATACTTATAGACTATGTAAGTCCGATTTCTCAATTGTATTTGAGAATTTTTCTATAACATTTGTTTGTCACTCATTTGGACCAATGGGAAATTAAAGCCAAGGATCCATACTTATAGCCTATGTAAGTCCGATTTCTCAATTTTATTTGAGAATTTTTCTATAAAATTTGTTTGTCACTCATTTGGACCAATGGGAAATTAAAGCCAAGGATCCATACTTATAGACTGTGTAAGTCCGATTTCTCAATTGTATTTGAGAATTATTCTATAAAATATGCTTGTCACTCATTTGGAATAATGGGAAATTAAAGCCAAGGATTCATACTTATAGACTATGTAAGTCCGATTTCTCAATTGTATTTGAGAATTTTTCTATAACATTTGTTTGTCACTCATTTGGACCAATGGGAAATTAAAGCCAAGGATCCATACTTATAGGCTATGTAAGTCCGATTTCTCAATTGTATTTGAGAATTTTTCTATAACATTTGTTTGTCACTCATTTGGACCAATGGGAAATTAAAGCCAAGGATCCATACTTAAAGGCTATGTAAGTCCGATTTCTCAATTGTATTTGAGAATTTTTCCATAAAATTTGTTTGTCACTCATTTGGACCAATGGGAAATTAAAGCCAAGGATCCATACTTATAGGCTATGTAAGTCCGATTTCTCAATTGTATTTGAGAATTTTTCTATAAAATTTTAAAGATTAAAATTGTGTAAATTTTGTTCAGCTCTACGTGAATTTGGCTATTTGTGGGCACATTTATGTTTGTCACTCATTTGGAATAATGGGAAATTAAAGCCAAGGATTCATACTTATAGACTATGTAAGTCCGATTTCTCAATTGTATTTGAGAATTTTTCTATAACATTTGTTTGTCACTCATTTGGACCAATGGGAAATTAAAGCCAAGGATCCATATTTATAGACTATGTAAGTCCGATTTCTCAATTGTATTTGAGAATTTTTCTATAAAATTTGCTTGTCACTCATTTGGACCAATGGGAAATTAAAGCCAAGGATCCATATTTATAGACTATGTAAGTCCGATTTCTCAATTGTATTTGAGAATTATTCTATAAAATATGCTTGTCACTCATTTGGACCAATGGGAAATTAAAGCCAAGGATCCATACTTATAGACTATGTAAGTCCGATTTCTCAATTGTATTTGAGAATTTTTCTATAAAATTTGCTTGTCACTCATTTGGACCAATGGGAAATTAAAGCCAAGGATCCATACTTATAGGCTATGTAAGTCCGATTTCTCAATTGTATTTGAGAATTTTTCTATAAAATTTTAAAGATTAAAATTGTGTAAATTTTGTTCAGCTCTACGTGAATTTGGCTATTTGTGGGCACATTTATGTTTGTCACTCATTTGGACCAATGGGAAATTAAAGCCAAGGATCCATACTTATAGACTATTTAAGTCCGATTTCTCAATTGTATTTGAGAATTTTTCTATAAAATTTTAAAGATTAAAATTGTGTAAATTTTGTTCAGCTCTACGTGAATTTGGCTATTTGTGGGCACATTTATGTTTGTCACTCATTTGGACCAATGGGAAATTAAAGCCAAGGATCCATATTTATAGACTATGTAAGTCCGATTTCTCAATTGTATTTGAGAATTTTTCTATAAAATTTGTTTGTCACTCATTTGGACCAATGGGAAATTAAAGCCAAGGATCCATACTTATAGGCTATGTAAGTCCGATTTCTCAATTGTATTTGAGAATTTTTCTATAACATTTGTTTGTCACTCATTTGGACCAATGGGAAATTAAAGCCAAGGATCCATACTTATAGACTATGTAAGTCCGATTTCTCAATTGTATTTGAGAATTTTTCTATAAAATTTTAAAGATTAAAATTGTGTAAATTTTGTTCAGCTCTACGTGAATTTGGCTATTTGTGGGCACATTTATGTTTGTCACTCATTTGGAATAATGGGAAATTAAAGCCAAGGATCCATACTTATAGGCTATGTAAGTCCGATTTCTCAATTGTATTTGAGAATTTTTCTATAACATTTGTTTGTCACTCATTTGGACCAATGGGAAATTAAAGCCAAGGATCCATATTTATAGACTATGTAAGTCCGATTTCTCAATTGTATTTGAGAATTATTCTATAAAATATGCTTGTCACTCATTTGGACCAATGGGAAATTAAAGCCAAGGATCCATACTTATAGGCTATGTAAGTCCGATTTCTCAATTGTATTTGAGAATTTTTCTATAAAATTTTAAAGATTAAAATTGTGTAAATTTTGTTCAGCTCTACGTGAATTTGGCTATTTGTGGGCACATTTATGTTTGTCACTCATTTGGAATAATGGGAAATTAAAGCCAAGGATCCATACTTATAGACTATGTAAGTCCGATTTCTCAATTGTATTTGAGAATTTTTCTATAACATTTGTTTGTCACTCATTTGGACCAATTGGAAATTAAAGCCAAGGATCCATACTTATAGGCTATGTAATTCCGATTTCTCAATTGTATTTGAGAATTTTTCTATAAAATTTGTTTGTCACTCATTTGGACCAATGGGAAATTAAAGCCAAGGATCCATACTTATAGACTATGTAAGTCCGATTTCTCAATTGTATTTGAGAATTTTTCTATAAAATTTTAAAGATTAAAATTGTGTAAATTTTGTTCAGCTCTACGTGAATTTGGATATTTGTGGGCACATTTATGTTTGTCACTCATTTGGACCAATGGGAAATTAAAGCCAAGGATCCATACTTATAGACTATGTAAGTCCGATTTCTCAATTGTATTTGAGAATTTTTCTATAAAATTTGTTTGTCACTCATTTGGACCAATGGGAAATTAAAGCCAAGGATCCATACTTATAGACTATGTAAGTCCGATTTCTCAATTGTATTTGAGAATTTTTCTATAAAATTTTAAAGATTAAAATTGTGTAAATTTTGTTCAGCTCTACGTGAATTTGGCTATTTGTGGGCACATTTATGTTTGTCACTCATTTGGACCAATGGGAAATTAAAGCCAAGGATCCATTCTTATAGACTATTTAAGTCCGATTTCTCAATTGTATTTGAGAATTTTTCTATAAAATTTTAAAGATTAAAATTGTGTAAATTTTGTTCAGCTCTACGTGAATTTGGCTATTTGTGGGCACATTTATGTTTGTCACTCATTTGGACCAATGGGAAATTAAAGCCAAGGATCCATACTTATAGGCTATGTAAGTCCGATTTCTCAATTGTATTTGAGAATTTTTCTATAACATTTGTTTGTCACTCATTTGGACCAATGGGAAATTAAAGCCAAGGATCCATATTTATAGACTATGTAAGTCCGATTTCTCAATTGTATTTGAGAATTTTTCTATAAAATTTGTTTGTCACTCATTTGGACCAATGGGAAATTAAAGCCAAGGATCCATACTTATAGGCTATGTAAGTCCGATTTCTCAATTGTATTTGAGAATTTTTCTATAACATTTGTTTGTCACTCATTTGGACCAATGGGAAATTAAAGCCAAGGATCCATACTTATAGACTATGTAAGTCCGATTTCTCAATTGTATTTGAGAATTTTTCTATAAAATTTTAAAGATTAAAATTGTGTAAATTTTGTTCAGCTCTACGTGAATTTGGCTATTTGTGGGCACATTTATGTTTGTCACTCATTTGGACCAATTGGAAAGTAAAGCCAAGGATCCATATTTATAGACTATGTAAGTCCGATTTCTCAATTGTATTTGAGAATTATTCTATAAAATATGCTTGTCACTCATTTGGACCAATGGGAAATTAAAGCCAAGGATCCATACTTATAGGCTATGTAAGTCCGATTTCTCAATTGTATTTGAGAATTTTTCTATAAAATATGCTTGTCACTCATTTGGACCAATGGGAAATTAAAGCCAAGGATCCATACTTATAGACTATGTAAGTCCGATTTCTCAATTGTATTTGAGAATTTTTCTATAAAATTTTAAAGATTAAAATTGTGTAAATTTTGTTCAGCTCTACGTGAATTTGGCTATTTGTGGGCACATTTATGTTTGTCACTCATTTGGAATAATGGGAAATTAAAGCCAAGGATCCATACTTATAGGCTATGTAAGTCCGATTTCTCAATTGTATTTGAGAATTTTTCTATAACATTTGTTTGTCACTCATTTGGACCAATGGGAAATTAAAGCCAAGGATCCATACTTAAAGGCTATGTAAGTCCGATTTCTCAATTGTATTTGAGAATTTTTCTATAACATTTGTTTGTCACTCATTTGGACCAATGGGAAATTAAAGCCAAGGATCCATACTTATAGGCTATGTAAGTCCGATTTCTCAATTGTATTTGAGAATTTTTCTATAAAATTTTAAAGATTAAAATTGTGTAAATTTTGTTCAGCTCTACGTGAATTTGGCTATTTGTGGGCACATTTATGTTTGTCACTCATTTGGAATAATGGGAAATTAAAGCCAACGATCCATACTTATAGGCTATGTAAGTCCGATTTCTCAATTGTATTTGAGAATTTTTCTATAACATTTGTTTGTCACTCATTTGGACCAATGGGAAATTAAAGCCAAGGATCCATACTTAAAGGCTATGTAAGTCCGATTTCCCAATTGTATTTGAGAATTTTTCTATAACATTTGTTTGTCACTCATTTGGACCAATGGGAAATTAAAGCCAAGGATCCATACTTATAGGCTATGTAAGTCCGATTTCTCAATTGTATTTGAGAATTTTTCTATAAAATTTTAAAGATTAAAATTGTGTAAATTTTGTTCAGCTCTACGTGAATTTGGCTATTTGTGGGCACATTTATGTTTGTCACTCATTTGGAATAATGGGAAATTAAAGCCAAGGATCCATACTTATAGGCTATGTAAGTCCGATTTCTCAATTGTATTTGAGAATTTTTCTATAACATTTGTTTGTCACTCATTTGGACCAATGGGAAATTAAAGCCAAGGATCCATATTTATAGACTATGTAAGTCCGATTTCTCAATTGTATTTGAGAATTATTCTATAAAATATGCTTGTCACTCATTTGGACCAATGGGAAATTAAAGCCAAGGATCCATACTTATAGGCTATGTAAGTCCGATTTCTCAATTGTATTTGAGAATTTTTCTATAAAATTTTAAAGATTAAAATTGTGTAAATTTTGTTCAGCTCTACGTGAATTTGGCTATTTGTGGGCACATTTATGTTTGTCACTCATTTGGAATAATGGGAAATTAAAGCCAAGGATCCATACTTATAGGCTATGTAAGTCCGATTTCTCAATTGTATTTGAGAATTTTTCTATAACATTTGTTTGTCACTCATTTGGACCAATGGGAAATTAAAGCCAAGGATCCATATTTATAGACTATGTAAGTCCGATTTCTCAATTGTATTTGAGAATTATTTTATAAAATATGCTTGTCACTCATTTGGACCAATTGGAAATGAAAGCCAAGGATCCATACTTATAGGCTATGTAAGTCCGATTTCTCAATTGTATTTGAGAATTTTTCTATAAAATTTTAAAGATTAAAATTGTGTAAATTTTGTTCAGCTCTACGTGAATTTGGCTATTTGTGGGCACATTTATGTTTGTCACTTATTTGGAATAATGGGAAATTAAAGCCAAGGATCCATACTTATAGGCTATGTAAGTCCGATTTCTCAATTGTATTTGAGAATTTTTCTATAACATTTGTTTGTCACTCATTTGGACCAATGGGAAATTAAAGCCAAGGATCCATACTTATAGACTATGTAAGTCCGATTTCTCAATTGTATTTGAGAATTATTCTATAAAATATGCTTGTCACTCATTTGGACCAATGGGAAATTAAAGCCAAGGATCCATACTTATAGGCTATGTAAGTCCGATTTCTCAATTGTATTTGAGAATTTTTCTATAACATTTGTTTGTCACTCATTTGGACCAATGGGAAATTAAAGCCAAGGATCCATATTTATAGACTATGTAAGTCCGATTTCTCAATTGTATTTGAGAATTATTCTATAAAATATGCTTGTCACTCATTTGGACCAATGGGAAATTAAAGCCAAGGATCCATACTTATAGACTATGTAAGTCCGATTTCTCAATTGTATTTGAGAATTATTCTATAAAATATGCTTGTCACTCATTTGGACCAATGGGAAATTAAAGCCAAGGATCCATACTTATAGGCTATGTAAGTCCGATTTCTCAATTGTATTTGAGAATTTTTCTATAACATTTGTTTGTCACTCATTTGGACCAATGGGAAATTAAAGCCAAGGATCCATATTTATAGACTATGTAAGTCCGATTTCTCAATTGTATTTGAGAATTATTCTATAAAATATGCTTGTCACTCATTTGGACCAATGGGAAATTAAAGCCAAGGATCCATACTTATAGGCTATGTAAGTCCGATTTCTCAATTGTATTTGAGAATTTTTCTATAACATTTGTTTGTCACTCATTTGGACCAATGGGAAATTAAAGCCAAGGATCCATATTTATAGACTATGTAAGTCCGATTTCTCAATTGTATTTGAGAATTATTCTATAAAATATGCTTGTCACTCATTTGGACCAATGGGAAATTAAAGCCAAGGATCCATACTTATAGGCTATGTAAGTCCGATTTCTCAATTGTATTTAAGAATTTTTCTATAAAATTTTAAAGATTAAAATTGTGTAAATTTTGTTCAGCTCTACGTGAATTTGGATATTTCTGGGCACATTTATGTTTGTCACTCATTTGGAATAATGGGAAATTAAAGCCAAGGATCCATACTTATAGGCTATGTAATTCCGATTTCTCAATTGTATTTGAGAATTTTTCTATAACATTTGTTTGTCACTCATTTGGACCAATGGGAAATTAAAGCCAAGGATCCATATTTATAGACTATGTAAGTCCGATTTCTCAATTGTATTTGAGAATTATTCTATAAAATATGCTTGTCACTCATTTGGACCAATGGGAAATTAAAGCCAAGGATCCATACTTATAGGCTATGTAAGTCCGATTTCTCAATTGTATTTGAGAATTTTTCTATAAAATTTTAAAGATTAAAATTGTGTAAATTTTGTTCAGCTCTACGTGAATTTGGATATTTCTGGGCACATTTATGTTTGTCACTCATTTGGAATAATGGGAAATTAAAGCCAAGGATCCATACTTATAGGCTATGTAAGTCCGATTTCTCAATTGTATTTGAGAATTTTTCTATAAAATTTTAAAGATTAAAATTGTGTAAATTTTGTTCAGCTCTACGTGAATTTGGATATTTCTGGGCACATTTATGTTTGTCACTCATTTGGAATAATGGGAAATTAAAGCCAAGGATCCATACTTATAGGCTATGTAAGTCCGATTTCTCAATTGTATTTGAGAATTTTTCTATAAAATTTTAAAGATTAAAATTGTGTAAATTTTGTTCAGCTCTACGTGAATTTGGATATTTCTGGGCACATTTATGTTTGTCACTCATTTGGAATAATGGGAAATTAAAGCCAAGGATCCATACTTATAGGCTATGTAAGTCCGATTTCTCAATTGTATTTGAGAATTTTTCTATAACATTTGTTTGTCACTCATTTGGACCAATGGGAAATTAAAGCCAAGGATCCATATTTATAGACTATGTAAGTCCGATTTCTCAATTGTATTTGAGAATTATTCTATAAAATATGCTTGTCACTCATTTGGACCAATGGGAAATTAAAGCCAAGGATCCATACTTATAGGCTATGTAAGTCCGATTTCTCAATTGTATTTGAGAATTTTTCTATAAAATTTTAAAGATTAAAATTGTGTAAATTTTGTTCAGCTCTACGTGAATTTGGATATTTCTGGGCACATTTATGTTTGTCACTCATTTGGAATAATGGGAAATTAAAGCCAAGGATCCATACTTATAGGCTATGTAAGTCCGATTTCTCAATTGTATTTGAGAATTTTTCTATAAAATTTTAAAGATTAAAATTGTGTAAATTTTGTTCAGCTCTACGTGAATTTGGATATTTCTGGGCACATTTATGTTTGTCACTCATTTGGAATAATGGGAAATTAAAGCCAAGGATCCATACTTATAGGCTATGTAAGTCCGATTTCTCAATTGTATTTGAGAATTTTTCTATAAAATTTTAAAGATTAAAATTGTGTAAATTTTGTTCAGCTCTACGTGAATTTGGATATTTCTGGGCACATTTATGTTTGTCACTCATTTGGAATAATGGGAAATTAAAGCCAAGGATCCATACTTATAGGCTATGTAAGTCCGATTTCTCAATTGTATTTGAGAATTTTTCTATAAAATTTTAAAGATTAAAATTGTGTAAATTTTGTTCAGCTCTACGTGAATTTGGCTATTTTTGGGCACATTTATGTTTGTCACTCATTTGGAATAATGGGAAATTAAAGCCAAGGATCCATACTTATAGGCTATGTAAGTCCGATTTCTCAATTGTATTTGAGAATTTTTCTATAACATTTGTTTGTCGCTCATTTGGACCAATGGGAAATTAAAGCCAAGGATCCATAATTATAGACTATGTAAGTCCGATTTCTCAATTGTATTTGAGAATTTTTCTATGACATTTGTTTGTCACTCATTTGGACCAATGGGAAATTAAAGCCAAGGATCCATACTTATAGACTATGTAAGTCCGATTTCTCAATTGTATTTGAGAATTTTTCTATAAAATTTTAAAGATTAAAATTGTGTAAATTTTGTTCAGCTCTACGTGAATTTGGCTATTTGTGGGCACATTTATGTTTGTCACTCATTTGGAATAATGGGAAATTAAAGCCAAGGATCCATACTTATAGACTATGTAAGTCCGATTTCTCAATTGTATTTGAGAATTTTTCTATGACATTTGTTTGTCACTCATTTGGACCAATGGGAAATTAAAGCCAAGGATCCATACTTATAGACTATGTAAGTCCGATTTCTCAATTGTATTTGAGAATTTTTCTATAAAATTTTAAAGATTAAAATTGTGTAAATTTTGTTCAGCTCTACGTGAATTTGGCTATTTGTGGGCACATTTATGTTTGTCACTCATTTGGACCAATGGGAAATTAAAGCCAAGGATCCATACTTATAGACTATGTAAGTCCGATTTCTCAATTGTATTTGAGAATTTTTCTATAAAATTTTAAAGATTAAAATTGTGTAAATTTTTTTCAGCTCTACGGGAATTTGGCAATTTGTGGGCACATATATGTTTGTCACTCATTTGGACCAATGGGAAATTAAAGCCAAGGATCCATACTTATAGACTATGTAAGTCCGATTTCTCAATTGTATTTGAGAATTTTTCTATAAAATTTTAAAGATTAAAATTGTGTAAATTTTTTTCAGCTCTACGGGAATTTGGCAATTTGTGGGCACATATATGTTTGTCACTCATTTGGACCAATGGGAAATTAAAGCCAAGGATCCATACTTATAGACTATGTAAGTCCGATTTCTCAATTGTATTTGAGAATTATTCTATAAAATATGCTTGTCACTCATTTGGACCAATGGAAAATTAAAGCCAAGGATCCATACTTATAGGCTATGTAAGTCCGATTTCTCAATTGTATTTGAGAATTTTTCTATAAAATTTTAAAGATTAAAATTGTGTAAATTTTTTTCAGCTCTACGTGAATTTGGCTATTTGTGGGCACATTTATGTTTGTCACTCATTTGGACCAATGGGAAATTAAAGCCAAGGATCCATACTTATAGACTATGTAAGTCCGATTTCTCAATTGTATTTGAGAATTATTCTATAAAATATGCTTGTCACTCATTTGGAATAATGGGAAATTAAAGCCAAGAATCCATACTTATAGACTATGTAAGTCCGATTTCTCAATTGTATTTGAGAATTTTTCTATAATATTTGTTTGTCACTCATTTGGACCAATGGTAAATTAAAGCCAAGGATCCATACTTATAGACTATGTAAGTCCGATTTCTCAATTGTATTTGAGAATTTTTCTATAATATTTGTTTGTCACTCATTTGGACCAATGGGAAATTAAAGCCAAGGATCCATACTTATAGGCTATGTAAGTCCGATTTCTCAATTGTATTTGAGAATTTTTCTATAAAATTTTAAAGATTAAAATTGTGTAAATTTTGTTCAGCTCTACGTGAATTTGGCTATTTGTGGTCACATTTATGTTTGTCACTCATTTGGAATAATGGGAAATTAAAGCCAAGGATCCATACTTATAGACTATGTAAGTCCGATTTCTCAATTGTATTTGAGAATTTTTCTATAACATTTGTTTGTCACTCATTTGGACCAATGGTAAATTAAAGCCAAGGATCCATACTTATAGACTATGTAAGTCCGATTTCTCAATTGTATTTGAGAATTTTTCTATAATATTTGTTTGTCACTCATTTGGACCAATGGGAAATTAAAGCCAAGGATCCATACTTATAGACTATGTAAGTCCGATTTCTCAATTGTATTTGAGAATTTTTCTATAACATTTGTTTGTCACTCATTTGGACCAATGGTAAATTAAAGCCAAGGATCCATACTTATAGACTATGTAAGTCCGATTTCTCAATTGTATTTGAGAATTTTTCTATAATATTTGTTTGTCACTCATTTGGACCAATGGGAAATTAAAGCCAAGGATCCATACTTATAGGCTATGTAAGTCCGATTTCTCAATTGTATTTGAGAATTTTTCTATAAAATTTTAAAGATTAAAATTGTGTAAATTTTGTTCAGCTCTACGTGAATTTGGCTATTTGTGGGCACATTTATGTTTGTCACTCATTTGGAATAATGGGAAATTAAAGCCAAGGATCCATACTTATAGACTATGTAAGTTCGATTTCTCAATTGTATTTGAGAATTTTTCTATAAAATTTTAAAGATTAAAATTGTGTAAATTTTGTTCAGCTCTACGTGAATTTGGCTATTTGTGGGCACATTTATGTTTGTCACTCATTTGGACCAATGGGAAATTAAAGCCAAGGATCCATACTTATAGACTATGTAAGTCCGATTTCTCAATTGTATTTGAGAATTTTTCTATAATATTTGTTTGTCACTCATTTGGACCAATGGGAAATTAAAGCCAAGGATCCATACTTATAGACTATGTAAGTCCGATTTCTCAATTGTATTTGAGAATTTTTCTATAATATTTGTTTGTCACTCATTTGGACCAATGGGAAATTAAAGCCAAGGATCCATACTTATAGGCTATGTAAGTCCGATTTCTCAATTGTATTTGAGAATTTTTCTATAAAATTTTAAAGATTAAAATTGTGTAAATTTTGTTCAGCTCTACGTGAATTTGGCTATTTGTGGGCACATTTATGTTTGTCACTCATTTGGAATAATGGGAAATTAAAGCCAAGGATCCATACTTATAGACTATGTAAGTCCGATTTCTCAATTGTATTTGAGAATTTTTCTATAAAATTTGTTTGTCACTCATTTGGACCAATGGTAAATTAAAGCCAAGGATCCATACTTATAGACTATGTAAGTCCGATTTCTCAATTGTATTTGAGAATTTTTCTATAACATTTGTTTGTCACTCATTTGGACCAATGGTAAATTAAAGCCAAGGATCCATACTTATAGACTATGTAAGTCCGATTTCTCAATTGTATTTGAGAATTTTTCTATAACATTTGTTTGTCACTCATTTGGACCAATGGTAAATTAAAGCCAAGGATCCATACTTATAGACTATGTAAGTCCGATTTCTCAATTGTATTTGAGAATTTTTCTATAAAATTTTAAAGATTAAAATTGTGTAAATTTTGTTCAGCTCTACGTGAATTTGGCTATTTGTGGGCACATTTATGTTTGTCACTCATTTGGAATAATGGGAAATTAAAGCCAAGGATCCATACTTATAGACTATGTAAGTCCGATTTCTCAATTGTATTTGAGAATTTTTCTATAACATTTGTTTGTCACTCATTTGGACCAATGGTAAATTAAAGCCAAGGATCCATACTTATAGACTATGTAAGTCCGATTTCTCAATTGTATTTGAGAATTTTTCTATAATATTTGTTTGTCACTCATTTGGACCAATGGGAAATTAAAGCCAAGGATCCATACTTATAGACTATGTAAGTCCGATTTCTCAATTGTATTTGAGAATTTTTCTATAACATTTGTTTGTCACTCATTTGGACCAATGGTAAATTAAAGCCAAGGATCCATACTTATAGACTATGTAAGTCCGATTTCTCAATTGTATTTGAGAATTTTTCTATAATATTTGTTTGTCACTCATTTGGACCAATGGGAAATTAAAGCCAAGGATCCATACTTATAGGCTATGTAAGTCCGATTTCTCAATTGTATTTGAGAATTTTTCTATAAAATTTTAAAGATTAAAATTGTGTAAATTTTGTTCAGCTCTACGTGAATTTGGCTATTTGTGGGCACATTTATGTTTGTCACTCATTTGGAATAATGGGAAATTAAAGCCAAGGATCCATACTTATAGACTATGTAAGTTCGATTTCTCAATTGTATTTGAGAATTTTTCTATAACATTTGTTTGTCACTCATTTGGACCAATGGGAAATTAAAGCCAAGGATCCATACTTATAGGCTATGTAAGTCCGATTTCTCAATTGTATTTGAGAATTTTTCTATAATATTTGTTTGTCACTCATTTGGACCAATGGGAAATTAAAGCCAAGGATCCATACTTATAGACTATGTAAGTCCGATTTCTCAATTGTATTTGAGAATTTTTCTATAACATTTGTTTGTCACTCATTTGGACCAATGGTAAATTAAAGCCAAGGATCCATACTTATAGACTATGTAAGTCCGATTTCTCAATTGTATTTGAGAATTTTTCTATAATATTTGTTTGTCACTCATTTGGACCAATGGGAAATTAAAGCCAAGGATCCATACTTATAGGCTATTTAAGTCCGATTTCTCAATTGTATTTGAGAATTTTTCTATAAAATTTTAAAGATTAAAATTGTGTAAATTTTGTTCAGCTCTACGTGAATTTGGCTATTTGTGGGCACATTTATGTTTGTCACTCATTTGGAATAATGGGAAATTAAAGCCAAGGATCCATACTTATAGACTATGTAAGTCCGATTTCTCAATTGTATTTGAGAATTTTTCTATAACATTTGTTTGTCACTCATTTGGACCAATGGGAAATTAAAGCCAAGGATCCATACTTATAGGCTATGTAAGTCCGATTTCTCAATTGTATTTGAGAATTTTTCTATAAAATTTTAAAGATTAAAATTGTGTAAATTTTGTTCAGCTCTACGTGAATTTGGCTATTTGTGGGCACATTTATGTTTGTCACTCATTTGGAATAATGGGAAATTAAAGCCAAGGATCCATACTTATAGACTATGTAAGTCCGATTTCTCAATTGTATTTGAGAATTTTTCTATAACATTTGTTTGTCACTCATTTGGACCAATGGGAAATTAAAGCCAAGGATCCATACTTATAGGCTATGTAAGTCCGATTTCTCAATTGTATTTGAGAATTTTTCTATAAAATTTTAAAGATTAAAATTGTGTAAATTTTGTTCAGCTCTACGTGAATTTGGCTATTTGTGGGCACATTTATGTTTGTCACTCATTTGGAATAATGGGAAATTAAAGCCAAGGATCCATACTTATAGACTATGTAAGTCCGATTTCTCAATTGTATTTGAGAATTTTTCTATAACATTTGTTTGTCACTCATTTGGACCAATGGGAAATTAAAGCCAAGGATCCATACTTATAGGCTATGTAAGTCGGATTTCTCAATTGTATTTGAGAATTTTTCTATAAAATTTTAAAGATTAAAATTGTGTAAATTTTGTTCAGCTCTACGTGAATTTGGCTATTTGTGGGCACATTTATGTTTGTCACTCATTTGGAATAATGGGAAATTAAAGCCAAGGATCCATACTTATAGACTATGTAAGTCCGATTTCTCAATTGTATTTGAGAATTTTTCTATAACATTTGTTTGTCACTCATTTGGACCAATGGGAAATTAAAGCCAAGGATCCATACTTATAGGCTATGTAAGTCCGATTTCTCAATTGTATTTGAGAATTTTTCTATAAAATTTTAAAGATTAAAATTGTGTAAATTTTGTTCAGCTCTACGTGAATTTGGCTATTTGTGGGCACATTTATGTTTGTCACTCATTTGGAATAATGGGAAATTAAAGCCAAGGATCCATACTTATAGAGTATGTAAGTCCGATTTCTCAATTGTATTTGAGAATTTTTCTATAACATTTGTTTGTCACTCATTTGGACCAATGGGAAATTAAAGCCAAGGATCCATATTTATAGACTATGTAAGTCCGATTTCTCAATTGTATTTGAGAATTATTCTATAAAATTTTAAATATTAAAATTGTGTAAATTTTGTTCAGCTCTACGTGAATTTGGCTATTTGTGGGCACATTTATGTTTGTCACTCATTTGGACCAATGGGAAATTAAAGCCAAGGATCCATACTTATAGACTATGTAAGTCCGATTTCTCAATTGTATTTGAGAATTTTTCTATAACATTTGTTTGTCGCTCATTTGGACCAATGGTAAATTAAAGCCAAGGATCCATACTTATAGACTATGTAAGTCCGATTTCTCAATTGTATTTGAGAATTTTTCTATAATATTTGTTTGTCACTCATTTGGACCAATGGGAAATTAAAGCCAAGGATCCATACTTATAGGCTATGTAAGTCCGATTTCTCAATTGTATTTGAGAATTTTTCTATAAAATTTTAAAGATTAAAATTGTGTAAATTTTGTTCAGCTCTACGTGAATTTGGCTATTTGTGGGCACATTTATGTTTGTCACTCATTTGGAATAATGGGAAATTAAAGCCAAGGATCCATACTTATAGACTATGTAAGTCCGATTTCTCAATTGTATTTGAGAATTTTTCTATAATATTTGTTTGTCACTCATTTGGATCAATGGGAAATTAAAGCCAAGGATCCATACTTATAGGCTATGTAAGTCCGATTTCTCAATTGTATTTGAGAATTTTTCTATAAAATTTTAAAGATTAAAATTGTGTAAATTTTGTTCAGCTCTACGTGAATTTGGCTATTTGTGGGCACATTTATGTTTGTCACTCATTTGGAATAATGGGAAATTAAAGCCAAGGATCCATACTTATAGACTATGTAAGTCCGATTTCTCAATTGTATTTGAGAATTTTTCTATAATATTTGTTTGTCACTCATTTGGATCAATGGGAAATTAAAGCCAAGGATCCATACTTATAGGCTATGTAAGTCCGATTTCTCAATTGTATTTGAGAATTTTTCTATAAAATTTTAAAGATTAAAATTGTGTAAATTTTGTTCAGCTCTACGTGAATTTGGCTATTTGTGGGCACATTTATGTTTGTCACTCATTTGGAATAATGGGAAATTAAAGCCAAGGATCCATACTTATAGACTATGTAAGTCCGATTTCTCAATTGTATTTGAGAATTTTTCTATAACATTTGTTTGTCACTCATTTGGACCAATGGTAAATTAAAGCCAAGGATCCATACTTATAGACTATGTAAGTCCGATTTCTCAATTGTATTTGAGAATTTTTCTATAATATTTGTTTGTCACTCATTTGGACCAATGGGAAATTAAAGCCAAGGATCCATACTTATAGGCTATGTAAGTCCGATTTCTCAATTGTATTTGAGAATTTTTCTATAAAATTTTAAAGATTAAAATTGTGTAAATTTTGTTCAGCTCTACGTGAATTTGGCTATTTGTGGGCACATTTATGTTTGTCACTCATTTGGAATAATGGGAAATTAAAGCCAAGGATCCATACTTATAGACTATGTAAGTCCGATTTCTCAATTGTATTTGAGAATTTTTCTATAATATTTGTTTGTCACTCATTTGGACCAATGGGAAATTAAAGCCAAGGATCCATACTTATAGGCTATGTAAGTCCGATTTCTCAATTGTATTTGGAAATTTTTCTATAATATTTGTTTGTCACTCATTTGGACCAATGGGAAATTAAAGCCAAGGATCCATACTTATAGGCTATGTAAGTCCGATTTCTCAATTGTATTTGAGAATTTTTCTATAAAATTTTAAAGATTAAAATTGTGTAAATTTTGTTCAGCTCTACGTGAATTTGGCTATTTGTGGGCACATTTATGTTTGTCACTCATTTGGAATAATGGGAAATTAAAGCCAAGGATCCATACTTATAGACTATGTAAGTCCGATTTCTCAATTGTATTTGAGAATTTTTCTATAACATTTGTTTGTCACTCATTTGGACCAATGGGAAATTAAAGCCAAGGATCCATACTTATAGACTATGTAAGTCCGATTTCTCAATTGTATTTGAGAATTTTTCTATAACATTTGCTTGTCACTCATTTGGACCAATGGGAAATTAAAGCCAAGGATCCATACTTATAGGCTATGTAAGTCCGATTTCTCAATTGTATTTAAGAATTTTTCTATAAAATTTTAAATATTAAAATTGTGTAAATTTTGTTCAGCTCTACGTGAATTTGGCTATTTGTGGGCACATTTATGTTTGTCACTCATTTGGACCAATGGGAAATTAAAGCCAAGGATCCATACTTATAGACTATGTAAGTCCGATTTCTCAATTGTATTTGAGAATTTTTCTATAACATTTGTTTGTCACTCATTTGGACCAATGGTAAATTAAAGCCAAGGATCCATACTTATAGACTATGTAAGTCCGATTTCTCAATTGTATTTGAGAATTTTTCTATAATATTTGTTTGTCACTCATTTGGACCAATGGGAAATTAAAGCCAAGGATCCATACTTATAGGCTATGTAAGTCCGATTTCTCAATTGTATTTGAGAATTTTTCTATAAAATTTTAAAGATTAAAATTGTGTAAATTTTGTTCAGCTCTACGTGAATTTGGCTATTTGTGGGCACATTTATGTTTGTCACTCATTTGGAATAATGGGAAATTAAAGCCAAGGATCCATACTTATAGACTATGTAAGTCCGATTTCTCAATTGTATTTGAGAATTTTTCTATAAAATTTTAAAGATTAAAATTGTGTAAATTTTGTTCAGCTCTTCGTGAATTTGGCTATTTGTGGGCACATTTATGTTTGTCACTCATTTGGAATAATGGGAAATTAAAGCCAAGGATCCATACTTATAGACTATGTAAGTCCGATTTCTCAATTGTATTTGAGAATTTTTCTATAAAATTTTAAAGATTAAAATTGTGTAAATTTTGTTCAGCTCTACGTGAATTTGGCTATTTGTGGGCACATTTATGTTTGTCACTCATTTGGAATAATGGGAAATTAAAGCCAAGGATCCATACTTATAGACTATGTAAGTCCGATTTCTCAATTGTATTTGAGAATTTTTCTATAACATTTGTTTGTCACTCATTTGGACCAATGGGAAATTAAAGCCAAGGATCCATACTTATAGACTATGTAAGTCCGATTTCTCAATTGTATTTGAGAATTTTTCTATAAAATTTTAAAGATTAAAATTGTGTAAATTTTGTTCAGCTCTACGTGAATTTGGCTATTTGTGGGCACATTTATGTTTGTCACTCATTTGGAATAATGGGAAATTAAAGCCAAGGATCCATACTTATAGACTATGTAAGTCCGATTTCTCAATTGTATTTGAGAATTTTTCTATAAAATTTTAAAGATTAAAATTGTGTAAATTTTGTTCAGCTCTTCGTGAATTTGGCTATTTGTGGGCACATTTATGTTTGTCACTCATTTGGAATAATGGGAAATTAAAGCCAAGGATCCATACTTATAGACTATGTAAGTCCGATTTCTCAATTGTATTTGAGAATTTTTCTATAAAATTTTAAAGATTAAAATTGTGTAAATTTTGTTCAGCTCTACGTGAATTTGGCTATTTGTGGGCACATTTATGTTTGTCACTCATTTGGAATAATGGGAAATTAAAGCCAAGGATCCATACTTATAGACTATGTAAGTCCGATTTCTCAATTGTATTTGAGAATTTTTCTATAAAATTTTAAAGATTAAAATTGTGTAAATTTTGTTCAGCTCTTCGTGAATTTGGCTATTTGTGGGCACATTTATGTTTGTCACTCATTTGGAATAATGGGAAATTAAAGCCAAGGATCCATACTTATAGACTATGTAAGTCCGATTTCTCAATTGTATTTGAGAATTTTTCTATAAAATTTTAAAGATTAAAATTGTGTAAATTTTGTTCAGCTCTACGTGAATTTGGCTATTTGTGGGCACATTTATGTTTGTCACTCATTTGGAATAATGGGAAATTAAAGCCAAGGATCCATACTTATAGACTATGTAAGTCCGATTTCTCAATTGTATTTGAGAATTTTTCTATAACATTTGTTTGTCACTCATTTGGACCAATGGGAAATTAAAGCCAAGGATCCATACTTATAGGCTATGTAAGTCCGATTTCTCAATTGTATTTAAGAATTTTTCTATAAAATTTTAAATATTAAAATTGTGTAAATTTTGTTCAGCTCTACGTGAATTTGGCTATTTGTGGGCACATTTATGTTTGTCACTCATTTGGACCAATGGGAAATTAAAGCCAAGGATCCATACTTATAGACTATGTAAGTCCGATTTCTCAATTGTATTTGAGAATTTTTCTATAACATTTGTTTGTCACTCATTTGGACCAATGGTAAATTAAAGCCAAGGATCCATACTTATAGACTATGTAAGTCCGATTTCTCAATTGTATTTGAGAATTTTTCTATAATATTTGTTTGTCACTCATTTGGACCAATGGGAAATTAAAGCCAAGGATCCATACTTATAGGCTATGTAAGTCCGATTTCTCAATTGTATTTGAGAATTTTTCTATAAAATTTTAAAGATTAAAATTGTGTAAATTTTGTTCAGCTCTACGTGAATTTGGCTATTTGTGGGCACATTTATGTTTGTCACTCATTTGGAATAATGGGAAATTAAAGCCAAGGATCCATACTTATAGACTATGTAAGTCCGATTTCTCAATTGTATTTGAGAATTTTTCTATAACATTTGTTTGTCACTCATTTGGACCAATGGGAAATTAAAGCCAAGGATCCATACTTATAGGCTATGTAAGTCCGATTTCTCAATTGTATTTGAGAATTTTTCTATAAAATTTTAAAGATTAAAATTGTGTAAATTTTGTTCAGCTCTACGTGAATTTGGCTATTTGTGGGCACATTTATGTTTGTCACTCATTTGGAATAATGGGAAATTAAAGCCAAGGATCCATACTTATAGACTATGTAAGTCCGATTTCTCAATTGTATTTGAGAATTTTTCTATAACATTTGTTTGTCACTCATTTGGACCAATGGGAAATTAAAGCCAAGGATCCATACTTATAGGCTATGTAAGTTCGATTTCTCAATTGTATTTAAGAATTTTTCTATAAAATTTTAAATATTAAAATTGTGTAAATTTTGTTCAGCTCTACGTGAATTTGGCTATTTGTGGGCACATTTATGTTTGTCACTCATTTGGACCAATGGGAAATTAAAGCCAAGGATCCATACTTATAGACTATGTAAGTCCGATTTCTCAATTGTATTTGAGAATTTTTCTATAACATTTGTTTGTCACTCATTTGGACCAATGGTAAATTAAAGCCAAGGATCCATACTTATAGACTATGTAAGTCCGATTTCTCAATTGTATTTGAGAATTTTTCTATAAAATTTTAAAGATTAAAATTGTGTAAATTTTGTTCAGCTCTACGTGAATTTGGCTATTTGTGGGCACATTTATGTTTGTCACTCATTTGGACCAATGGGAAATTAAAGCCAAGGATCCATACTTATAGACTATGTAAGTCCGATTTCTCAATTGTATTTGAGAATTTTTCTATAACATTTGTTTGTCACTCATTTGGACCAATGGGAAATTAAAGCCAAGGATCCATACTTATAGGCTATGTAAGTTCGATTTCTCAATTGTATTTAAGAATTTTTCTATAAAATTTTAAATATTAAAATTGTGTAAATTTTGTTCAGCTCTACGTGAATTTGGCTATTTGTGGGCACATTTATGTTTGTCACTCATTTGGACCAATGGGAAATTAAAGCCAAGGATCCATACTTATAGACTATGTAAGTCCGATTTCTCAATTGTATTTGAGAATTTTTCTATAACATTTGTTTGTCACTCATTTGGACCAATGGGAAATTAAAGCCAAGGATCCATACTTATAGGCTATGTAAGTTCGATTTCTCAATTGTATTTAAGAATTTTTCTATAAAATTTTAAATATTAAAATTGTGTAAATTTTGTTCAGCTCTACGTGAATTTGGCTATTTGTGGGCACATTTATGTTTGTCACTCATTTGGACCAATGGGAAATTAAAGCCAAGGATCCATACTTATAGACTATGTAAGTCCGATTTCTCAATTGTATTTGAGAATTTTTCTATAACATTTGTTTGTCACTCATTTGGACCAATGGTAAATTAAAGCCAAGGATCCATACTTATAGACTATGTAAGTCCGATTTCTCAATTGTATTTGAGAATTTTTCTATAAAATTTTAAAGATTAAAATTGTGTAAATTTTGTTCAGCTCTACGTGAATTTGGCTATTTGTGGGCACATTTATGTTTGTCACTCATTTGGACCAATGGGAAATTAAAGCCAAGGATCCATACTTATAGACTATGTAAGTCCGATTTCTCAATTGTATTTGAGAATTTTTCTATAACATTTGTTTGTCACTCATTTGGACCAATGGTAAATTAAAGCCAAGGATCCATACTTATAGACTATGTAAGTCCGATTTCTCAATTGTATTTGAGAATTTTTCTATAAAATTTTAAATATTAAAATTGTGTAAATTTTGTTCAGCTCTACGTGAATTTGGCTATTTGTGGGCACATTTATGTTTGTCACTCATTTGGACCAATGGGAAATTAAAGCCAAGGATCCATACTTATAGACTATGTAAGTCCGATTTCTCAATTGTATTTGAGAATTTTTCTATAACATTTGTTTGTCACTCATTTGGACCAATGGGAAATTAAAGCCAAGGATCCATACTTATAGACTATGTAAGTCCGATTTCTCAATTGTATTTGAGAATTTTTCTATAACATTTGTTTGTCACTCATTTGGACCAATGGGAAATTAAAGCCAAGGATCCATACTTATAGGCTATGTAAGTCCGATTTCTCAATTGTATTTGAGAATTTTTCTATAAAATTTTAAAGATTAAAATTGTGTAAATTTTGTTCAGGTCTACGTGAATTTGGCTATTTGTGGGCACATTTATGTTTGTCACTCATTTGGAATAATGGGAAATTAAAGCCAAGGATCCATACTTATAGACTATGTAAGTCCGATTTCTCAATTGTATTTGAGAATTTTTCTATAATATTTGTTTGTCACTCATTTGGATCAATGGGAAATTAAAGCCAAGGATCCATACTTATAGACTATGTAAGTCCGATTTCTCAATTGTATTTGAGAATTTTTCTATAATATTTGTTTGTCACTCATTTGGATCAATGGTAAATTAAAGCCAAGGATCCATACTTATAGACTATGTAAGTCCGATTTCTCAATTGTATTTGAGAATTTTTCTATAACATTTGTTTGTCACTCATTTGGACCAATGGTAAATTAAAGCCAAGGATCCATACTTATAGACTATGTAAGTCCGATTTCTCAATTGTATTTGAGAATTTTTCTATAATATTTGTTTGTCACTCATTTGGATCAATGGGAAATTAAAGCCAAGGATCCATACTTATAGGCTATGTAAGTCCGATTTCTCAATTGTATTTGAGAATTTTTCTATAAAATTTTAAAGATTAAAATTGTGTAAATTTTGTTCAGCTCTACGTGAATTTGGCTATTTGTGGGCACATTTATGTTTGTCACTCATTTGGAATAATGGGAAATTAAAGCCAAGGATCCATACTTATAGACTATGTAAGTCCGATTTCTCAATTGTATTTGAGAATTTTTCTATAACATTTGTTTGTCACTCATTTGGACCAATGGTAAATTAAAGCCAAGGATCCATACTTATAGACTATGTAAGTCCGATTTCTCAATTGTATTTGAGAATTTTTCTATAATATTTGTTTGTCACTCATTTGGACCAATGGGAAATTAAGGCCAAGGATCCATACTTATAGGCTATGTAAGTCCGATTTCTCAATTGTATTTGAGAATTTTTCTATAATATTTGTTTGTCACTCATTTGGACCAATGGTAAATTAAAGCCAAGGATCCATACTTATAGACTATGTAAGTCCGATTTCTCAATTGTATTTGAGAATTTTTCTATAATATTTGTTTGTCACTCATTTGGACCAATGGGAAATTAAAGCCAAGGATCCATACTTATAGACTATGTAAGTCCGATTTCTCAATTGTATTTGAGAATTATTCTATAAAATATGCGTGTCACTCATTTGGAATAATGGGAAATTAAAGCCAAGGATCCATACTTATAGGCTATGTAAGTCCGATTTCTCAATTGTATTTGAGAATTTTTCTATAAAATTTTAAAGATTAAAATTGTGTAAATTTTGTTCAGCTCTACGTGAATTTGGCTATTTGTGGGCACATTTATGTTTGTCACTCATTTGGAATAATGGGAAATTAAAGCCAAGGATCCATACTTATAGGCTATGTAAGTCCGATTTCTCAATTGTATTTGAGAATTTTTCTATAAAATTTTAAAGATTAAAATTGTGTAAATTTTGTTCAGCTCTACGTGAATTTGGCTATTTGTGGGCACATTTATGTTTGTCACTCATTTGGACCAATGGGAAATTAAAGCCAAGGATCCATACTTATAGGCTATGTAAGTCCGATTTCTCAATTGTATTCAAGAATTTTTCTATAAAATTTTAAATATTAAAATTGTGTAAATTTTGTTCAGCTCTACGTGAATTTGGCTATTTGTGGGCACATTTATGTTTGTCACTCATTTGGACCAATGGGAAATTAAAGCCAAGGATCCATACTTATAGACTATGTAAGTCCGATTTCTCAATTGTATTTGAGAATTTTTCTATAACATTTGTTTGTCACTCATTTGGACCAATGGGAAATTAAAGCCAAGGATCCATACTTATAGACTATGTAAGTCCGATTTCTCAATTGTATTTGAGAATTATTCTATAAAATATGCGTGTCACTCATTTGGAATAATGGGAAATTAAAGCCAAGGATCCATACTTATAGGCTATGTAAGTCCGATTTCTCAATTGTATTTGAGAATTTTTCTATAAAATTTTAAAGATTAAAATTGTGTAAATTTTGTTCAGCTCTACGTGAATTTAACTATTTGTGGGCACATTTATGTTTGTCACTCATTTGGACCAATGGGAAATTAAAGCCAAGGATCCATACTTATAGACTATGTAAGTACGATTTCTCAATTGTATTTGAGAATTTTTCTATAAAATTTTAAAGATTAAAATTGTGTAAATTTTGTTCAGCTCTACGTGAATTTGGCTATTTGTGGGCACATTTATGTTTGTCACTCATTTGGACCAATGGGAAATTAAAGCCAAGGATCCATACTTATAGACTATGTAAGTCCGATTTCTCAATTGTATTTGAGAATTTTTCTATAAAATTTGTTTGTCACTCATTTGGACCAATGGGAAATTAAAGCCAAGGATTCATACTTATAGAATATGTAAGTCCGATTTCTCAATTGTATTTGAGAATTTTTCTATAAAATTTGTTTGTCACTCATTTGGACCAATGGGTAATTAAAGCCAAGGATCCATACTTATAGACTATGTAAGTCCGATTTCTCAATTGTATTTGAGAATTTTTCTATAAAATTTTAAAGATTAAAATTGTGTAAATTTTGTTCAGCTCTACGTGAATTTAACTATTTGTGGGCACATTTATGTTTGTCACTCATTTGGACCAATGGGAAATTAAAGCCAAGGATCCATACTTATAGACTATGTAAGTCCGATTTCTCAATTGTATTTGAGAATTTTTCTATAAAATTTTAAAGATTAAAATTGTGTAAATTTTGTTCAGCTCTACGTGAATTTGGCTATTTGTGGGCACATTTATGTTTGTCACTCATTTGGACCAATGGGAAATTAAAGCCAAGGATCCATACTTATAGACTATGTAAGTACGATTTCTCAATTGTATTTGAGAATTTTTCTATAAAATTTTAAAGATTAAAATTGTGTAAATTTTGTTCAGCTCTACGTGAATTTGGCTATTTGTGGGCACATTTATGTTTGTCACTCATTTGGACCAATGGGAAATTAAAGCCAAGGATCCATACTTATAGACTATGTAAGTCCGATTTCTCAATTGTATTTGAGAATTTTTCTATAAAATTTTAAAGATTAAAATTGTGTAAATTTTGTTCAGCTCTACGTGAATTTGGCTATTTGTGGGAACATTTATGTTTGTCGCTCATTTGGACCAATGGGAAATTAAAGCCAAGGATCCATACTTATAGACTATGTAAGTCCGATTTCTCAATTGTATTTGAGAATTTTTCTATAAAATTTGTTTGTCACTCATTTGGACCAATGGGAAATTAAAGCCAAGGATTCATACTTATAGACTATGTAAGTCCGATTTCTCAATTGTATTTGAGAATTTTTCTATAAAATTTGTTTGTCACTCATTTGGACCAATGGGAAATTAAAGCCAAGGATCCATACTTATAGACTATGTAAGTCCGATTTCTCAATTGTATTTGAGAATTTTTCTATAACATTTGTTTGTCACTCATTTGGACCAATGGGAAATTAAAGCCAAGGATTCATACTTATAGACTATGTAAGTCCGATTTCTCAATTGTATTTGAGAATTTTTCTATAAAATTTTAAAGATTAAAATTGTGTAAATTTTGTTCAGCTCTACGTGAATTTGGCTATTTGTGGGCACATTTATGTTTGTCACTTATTTGGACCAATGGGAAATTAAAGCCAAGGATCCATACTTATAGACTATGTAAGTCCGATTTCTCAATTGTATTTGAGAATTTTTCTATAAAATTTTAAAGATTAAAATTGTGTAAATTTTGTTCAGCTCTACGTGAATTTAACTATTTGTGGGCACATTTATGTTTGTCACTCATTTGGACCAATGGGAAATTAAAGCCAAGGATCCATACTTATAGACTATGTAAGTCCGATTTCTCAATTGTATTTGAGAATTTTTCTATAAAATTTTAAAGATTAAAATTGTGTAAATTTTGTTTTGCTCTACGTGAATTTGGCTATTTGTGGGCACATTTATGTTTGTCACTCATTTGGACCAATGGGAAATTAAAGCCAAGGATCCATACTTATAGACTATGTAAGTCCGATTTCTCAATTGTATTTGAGAATTTTTCTATAAAATTTTAAAGATTAAAATTGTGTAAATTTTGTTCAGCTCTACGTGAATTTAACTATTTGTGGGCACATTTATGTTTGTCACTCATTTGGACCAATGGGAAATTAAAGCCAAGGATCCATACTTATAGACTATGTAAGTCCGATTTCTCAATTGTATTTGAGAATTTTTCTATAACATTTGTTTGTCACTCATTTGGACCAATGGGAAATTAAAGCCAAGGATTCATACTTATAGACTATGTAAGTCCGATTTCTCAATTGTATTTGAGAATTTTTCTATAACATTTGTTTGTCACTCATTTGGACCAATGGGAAATTAAAGCCAAGGATCCATACTTATAGACTATGTAAGTCCGATTTCTCAATTGTATTTGAGAATTTTTCTATAACATTTGGTTGTCACTCATTTGGACCAATGGGAAATTAAAGCCAAGGATCCATACTTATAGACTATGTAAGTCCGATTTCTCAATTGTATTTGAGAATTTTTCTATAAAATTTTAAAGATTAAAATTGTGTAAATTTTGTTCAGCTCTACGTGAATTTAACTATTTGTGGGCACATTTATGTTTGTCACTCATTTGGACCAATGGGAAATTAAATCCAAGGATCCATACTTATAGACTATGTAAGTCCGATTTCTCAATTGTATTTGAGAATTTTTCTATAACATTTGTTTGTCACTCATTTGGACCAATGGGAAATTAAAGCCAAGGATTCATACTTATAGACTATGTAAGTCCGATTTCTCAATTGTATTTGAGAATTTTTCTATAAAATTTTAAAGATTAAAATTGTGTAAATTTTGTTCAGCTCTACGTGAATTTAACTATTTGTGGGCACATTTATGTTTGTCACTCATTTGGACCATCGGGAAATTAAAGCCAAGGATCCATACTTATAGACTATGTAAGTCCGATTTCTCAATTGTATTTGAGAATTTTTCTATAAAATTTTAAAGATTAAAATTGTGTAAATTTTGTTCAGCTCTACGTGAATTTAACTATTTGTGGGCACATTTATGTTTGTCACTCATTTGGACCAATGGGAAATTAAAGCCAAGGATCCATACTTATAGACTATGTAAGTCCGATTTCTCAATTGTATTTGAGAATTTTTCTATAAAATTTTAAAGATTAAAATTGTGTAAATTTTGTTCAGCTCTACGTGAATTTGGCTATTTGTGGGCACATTTATGTTTGTCACTCATTTGGACCAATGGGAAATTAAAGCCAAGGATCCATACTTATAGACTATGTAAGTCCGATTTCTCAATTGTATTTGAGAATTTTTCTATAAAATTTTAAAGATTAAAATTGTGTAAATTTTGGTTAGCTCTACGTGAATTTGGCTATTTGTGGGCACATTTATGTTTGTCACTCATTTGGACCAATGGGAAATTAAAGCCAAGGATCCATACTTATAGACTATGTAAGTCCGATTTCTCAATTGTATTTGAGAATTTTTCTATAAAATTTTAAAGATTAAAATTGTGTAAATTTTGTTCAGCTCTACGTGAATTTGGCTATTTGTGGGCACATTTATGTTTGTCACTCATTTGGACCAATGGGAAATTAAAGCCAAGGATCCATACTTATAGACTATGTAAGTCCGATTTCTCAATTGTATTTGAGAATTTTTCTATAAAATTTTAAAGATTAAAATTGTGTAAATTTTGTTCAGCTCTACGTGAATTTGGCTATTTGTGGGCACATTTATGTTTGTCACTCATTTGGACCAATGGGAAATTAAAGCCAAGGATCCATACTTATAGACTATGTAAGTCCGATTTCTCAATTGTATTTGAGAATTTTTCTATAAAATTTTAAAGATTAAAATTGTGTAAATTTTGTTCAGCTCTACGTGAATTTGGCTATTTGTGGGCACATTTTTGTTTGTCACTCATTTGGACCAATGGGAAATTAAAGCCAAGGATCCATACTTATAGACTATGTAAGTCCGATTTCTCAATTGTATTTGAGAATTTTTCTATAAAATTTTAAAGATTAAAATTGTGTAAATTTTGTTCAGCTCTACGTGAATTTGGCTATTTGTGGGCACATTTATGTTTGTCACTCATTTGGACCAATGGGAAATTAAAGCCAAGGATCCATACTTATAGACTATGTAAGTCCGATTTCTCAATTGTATTTGAGAATTTTTCTATAAAATTTTAAAGATTAAAATTGTGTAAATTTTGTTCAGCTCTACGTGAATTTGGCTATTTGTGGGCACATTTATGTTTGTCACTCATTTGGACCAATGGGAAATTAAAGCCAAGGATCCATACTTATAGACTATGTAAGTCCGATTTCTCAATTGTATTTGAGAATTTTTCTATAACATTTGTTTGTCACTCATTTGGACCAATGGGAAATTAAAGCCAAGGATCCATACTTATAGACTATGTAAGTCCGATTTCTCAATTGTATTTGAGAATTTTTCTATAACATTTGTTTGTCACTCATTTGGACCAATGGGAAATTAAAGCCAAGGATCCATACTTATAGACTATGTAAGTCCGATTTCTCAATTGTATTTGAGAATTTTTCTATAAAATTTTAAAGATTAAAATTGTGTAAATTTTGTTCAGCTCTACGTGAATTTAACTATTTGTGGGCACATTTATGTTTGTCACTCATTTGGACCAATGGGAAATTAAATCCAAGGATCCATACTTATAGACTATGTAAGTCCGATTTCTCAATTCTATTTGAGAATTTTTCTATAAAATTTTAAAGATTAAAATTGTGTAAATTTTGTTTTGCTCTACGTGAATTTGGCTATTTGTGGGCACATTTATGTTTGTCACTCATTTGGACCAATGGGAAATTAAAGCCAAGGATCCATACTTATAGACTATGTAAGTCCGATTTCTCAATTGTATTTGAGAATTTTTCTATAACATTTGTTTGTCACTCATTTGGACCAATGGGAAATTAAAGCCAAGGATTCATACTTATAGACTATGTAAGTCCGATTTCTCAATTGTATTTGAGAATTTTTCTATAAAATTTTAAAGATTAAAATTGTGTAAATTTTGTTCAGCTCTACGTGAATTTAACTATTTGTGGGCACATTTATGTTTGTCACTCATTTGGACCATCGGGAAATTAAAGCCAAGGATCCATACTTATAGACTATGTAAGTCCGATTTCTCAATTGTATTTGAGAATTTTTCTATAAAATTTTAAAGATTAAAATTGTGTAAATTTTGTTCAGCTCTACGTGAATTTAACTATTTGTGGGCACATTTATGTTTGTCACTCATTTGGCCCAATGGGAAATTAAAGCCAAGGATCCATACTTATAGACTATGTAAGTCCGATTTCTCAATTGTATTTGAGAATTTTTCTATAACATTTGTTTGTCACTCATTTGGACCAATGGGAAATTAAAGCCAAGGATCCATACTTATAGACTATGTAAGTCCGATTTCTCAATTGTATTTGAGAATTTTTCTATAAAATTTTAAAGATTAAAATTGTGTAAATTTTGTTCAGCTCTACGTGAATTTGGCTATTTGTGGGCACATTTATGTTTGTCACTCATTTGGACCAATGGGAAATTAAAGCCAAGGATCCATACTTATAGACTATGTAAGTCCGATTTCTCAATTGTATTTGAGAATTTTTCTATAAAATTTTAAAGATTAAAATTGTGTAAATTTTGTTCAGCTCTACGTGAATTTGGCTATTTGTGGGCACATTTATGTTTGTCACTCATTTGGACCAATGGGAAATTAAAGCCAAGGATCCATACTTATAGACTATGTAAGTCCGATTTCTCAATTGTATTTGAGAATTTTTCTATAAAATTTTAAAGATTAAAATTGTGTAAATTTTGGTTAGCTCTACGTGAATTTGGCTATTTGTGGGCACATTTATGTTTGTCACTCATTTGGACCAATGGGAAATTAAAGCCAAGGATCCATACTTATAGACTATGTAAGTCCGATTTCTCAATTGTATTTGAGAATTTTTCTATAAAATTTTAAAGATTAAAATTGTGTAAATTTTGTTCAGCTCTACGTGAATTTGGCTATTTGTGGGCACATTTATGTTTGTCACTCATTTGGACCAATGGGAAATTAAAGCCAAGGATCCATACTTATAGACTATGTAAGTCCGATTTCTCAATTGTATTTGAGAATTTTTCTATAAAATTTTAAAGATTAAAATTGTGTAAATTTTGTTCAGCTCTACGTGAATTTGGCTATTTGTGGGCACATTTATGTTTGTCACTCATTTGGACCAATGGGAAATTAAAGCCAAGGATCCATACTTATAGACTATGTAAGTCCGATTTCTCAATTGTATTTGAGAATTTTTCTATAAAATTTTAAAGATTAAAATTGTGTAAATTTTGGTTAGCTCTACGTGAATTTGGCTATTTGTGGGAACATTTATGTTTGTCGCTCATTTGGACCAATGGGAAATTAAAGCCAAGGATCCATACTTATAGACTATGTAAGTCCGATTTCTCAATTGTATTTGAGAATTTTTCTATAAAATTTGTTTGTCACTCATTTGGACCAATGGGAAATTAAAGCCAAGGATCCATACTTATAGACTATGTAAGTCCGATTTCTCAATTGTATTTGAAAATTTTTCTATAAAATTTGTTTGTCACTCATTTGGACCAATGGGAAATTAAAGCCAAGGATTCATACTTATAGACTATGTAAGTCCGATTTCTCAATTGTATTTGAGAATTTTTCTATAAAATTTGTTTGTCACTCATTTGGACCAATGGGAAATTAAAGCCAAGGATCCATACTTATAGACTATGTAAGTCCGATTTCTCAATTGTATTTGAGAATTTTTCTATAACATTTGTTTGTCACTCATTTGGACCAATGGGAAATTAAAGCCAAGGATTCATACTTATAGACTATGTAAGTCCGATTTCTCAATTGTATTTGAGAATTTTTCTATAAAATTTTAAAGATTAAAATTGTGTAAATTTTGTTCAGCTCTACGTGAATTTGGCTATTTGTGGGCACATTTATGTTTGTCACTCATTTGGAATAATGGGAAATTAAAGCCAAGGATCCATACTTATAGACTATGTAAGTCCGATTTCTCAATTGTATTTGAGAATTTTTCTATAAAATTTTTTTGTCACTCATTTGGACCAATGGGAAATTAAAGCCAAGGATCCATACTTATAGACTATGTAAGTCCGATTTCTCAATTGTATTTGAGAATTTTTCTATAACATTTGTTTGTCACTCATTTGGACCAATGGGAAATTAAAGCCAAGGATTCATACTTATAGACTATGTAAGTCCGATTTCTCAATTGTATTTGAGAATTTTTCTATAAAATTTGTTTGTCACTCATTTGGACCAATGGGAAATTAAAGCCAAGGATTCATACTTATTTTTTTTTTTTTTTTTTTTTTTTTTTTTTTTATTAGTACCAGCACTCAGGGGATGACCCCTACGTATGCAGTGCATTGTGCCGGAACTCAGAGAGAGGGATAGAGTAGAGAAGATAGATGTTGAAAATGTAGAAGGCTTAACTCTTTTACAACTCTGCTTTGCGCGTTATGTTAATTTTTATAGCAGTGTTGAGGCGTCTCCGGTGTTAGGTAGACGCATTAACTTTGTTAAGCTGTATTGGTAGGCATTTTATTAATTTTTTTACTTCGCCGATGTTTCTGCTAACCGACGAAGGAGGGCGATGTTGTGTACATTAGCTTAGAACATCATCAATCGCTGTCGGAACAGTTTTTTAGTGACCAGTGATATGCCTTCATCACTTAAATAGTCCGACAACAATTAATACAATGTCTCACTAATGTACATTACAGATATTAATGATGTTGATTGACTTGCTCTGGCCAGGGTTTGAACCCAGGACCCATGTCATTGTTTGCTTAGTAGTCAACGCGCTAACCACTTCAGCCAACACCACCCGGACTATGTAAGTCCGATTTCTCAATTGTATTTGAGAATTTTTCTATAAAATTTGTTTGTCACTCATTTGGACCAATGGGAAATTAAAGCCAAGGATCCATACTTATAGACTATGTAAGTCCGATTTCTCAATTGTATTTGAGAATTTTTCTATAAAATTTTTTTGTCACTCATTTGGAGCAATGGGAAATTAAAGCCAAGGATTCATACTTATAGACTATGTAAGTCCGATTTCTCAATTGTATTTGAGAATTTTTCTATAAAATTTGTTTGTCACTCATTTGGACCAATGGGAAATTAAAGCCAAGGATCCATACTTATAGACTATGTAAGTCCGATTTCTCAATTGTATTTGAGAATTTTTCTATAAAATTTTAAAGATTAAAATTGTGTAAATTTTGTTCAGCTCTACGTGAATTTGGCTATTTGTGGGCACATTTATGTTTGTCACTCATTTGGACCAATGGGAAATTAAAGCCAAGGATCCATACTTATAGACTATGTAAGTCCGATTTCTCAATTGTATTTGAGAATTTTTCTATAACATTTGTTTGTCACTCATTTGGACCAATGGGAAATTAAAGCCAAGGATCCATACTTATAGACTATGAACGTCCGATTTCTCAATTGTATTTGAGAATTTTTCCATAAAATTTGTTTGTCACTCATTTGGACCAATGGTAAATTAAAGCCAAGGATCCATATTTATAGACTATGTAAGTCCGATTTCTCAATTGTATTTGAGAATTATTCTATAAAATTTTAAAGATTAAAATTGTGTAAATTTTGTTCAGCTCTACGTGAATTTGGCTATTTGTGGGCACATTTATGTTTGTCACTCATTTGGAATAATGGGAAATTAAAGCCAAGGATCCATACTTATAGACTATGTAAGTCCGATTTCTCAATTGTATTTGAGAATTTTTCTATAAAATTTTAAAGATTAAAATTGTGTAAATTTTGTTCAGCTCTACGTGAATTTGGCTATTGGCGGGCACATTTATGTTTGTCACTCATTTGGACCAATGGTAAATTAAAGCCAAGGATCCATATTTATAGACTATGTAAGTCCGATTTCTCAATTGTATTTGAGAATTATTCTATAAAATATGCTTGTCACTCATTTGGACCAATGGGAAATTAAAGCCAAGGATCCATACTTATAGACTATGTAAGTCCGATTTCTCAATTGTATTTGAGAATTTTTCTATAACATTTGTTTGTCAGTCATTTGGACCAATGGGAAATTAAAGCCAAGGATCCATACTTATAGACTATGAACGTCCGATTTCTCAATTGTATTTGAGAATTTTTCCATAAAATTTGTTTGTCACTCATTTGGACCAATGGTAAATTAAAGCCAAGGATCCATATTTATAGACTATGTAAGTCCGATTTCTCAATTCTATTTGAGAATTATTCTATAAAATATGCTTGTCACTCATTTGGACCAATGGGAAATTAAAGCCAAGGATCCATACTTATAGACTATGTAAGTCCGATTTCTCAATTGTATTTGAGAATTTTTCCATAAAATTTGTTTGTCACTCATTTGGACCAATGGGAAATTAAAGCCAAGGATCCATACTTATAGACTATGTAAGTCCGATTTCTCAATTGTATTTGAGAATTTTTCTATAACATTTGTTTGTCACTCATTTGGACCAATGGGAAATTAAAGCCAAGGATCCATACTTATAGACTATGTAAGTCCGATTTCTCAATTGTATTTGAGAATTTTTCTATAACATTTGTTTGTCACTCATTTGGACCAATGGGAAATTAAAGCCAAGGATCTATACTTATAGACTATGAACGTCCGATTTCTCAATTGTATTTGAGAATTTTTCTATAACATTTGTTTGTCGCTCATTTGGACCAATGGGAAATTAAAGCCAAGGATCCATACTTATAGACTATGTAAGTCCGATTTCTCAATTGTATTTGAGAATTTTTCTATAAAATTTTAAAGATTAAAATTGAGTAAATTTTGTTCAGCTCTACGGGAATTTGACTATTTGTGGGCACATTTAAGATTGTCACTGATTTGGACCAATGGGAAATTAAAGCCAAGGATCCATACTTAGAGACTATGTAAGTCCGATTTCTCAATTGTATTTGAGAATTTTTCTATAAAATTTGTTTGTCACTCATTTGGACCAATGGAAAATTAAAGCCAAGGATCCATACTTATAGACTATCTAAGTCCGATTTCTCAATTGTATTTGAGAATTTTTCTATAAAATTTTAAAGATTAAAATTGTGTAAATTTTGTTCAGCTCTACGGGAATTTGACTATTTGTGGGCACATTTAAGTTTGTTACTGATTTTGACTAATGGGAAATTAAAGCCAAGGATCCACTATGATCTATGATGACTATGTAAGTCCGATAAAGTATTCTTTTCGAATAAATGTAGCAAATCGATTGAATTAAATGTGGAAAAAACACACAATGTTGCGATGTCAATGTTTTTTAATGATTGTAAACATTCGCCTGCTGTCTCTGTTTATTTATTAGTAAAAGGCAGGACTTCCTTCTCCTGGTACGTATTTCTAATTATGCCAATACCATATGTACCAAATATCATCGACGTAGGACAAAAAATTCCCAAAATATGGCGATTTTAATTTTTGGGCTATATGGGCGGTGCCACGCCTCTTTGTCCAATCAAAACTTCATATAGGCTATTATTCCTTCCAGAGTCACAGTAACATGCTGTGAAAATTTCAGGAAGATCGGTCCAAGGGTTTGGTTTTCCTAAAAAAGGGGCGTTGTCCCACCCACTTTTCTCCTGGTACGTATTCCAAATTATGCCAATACCATATGTACCAAATATCATCGACGTAGGTAAAAAATGCCCAATATATATAATGGGAAAGAATTCTTTAAATAATATTGCCAATCTTACAAGTTACCTAGAAATGAGATGGAATTGTACCTATCATGAACTTGGTCCATATTTTGATCTCAGTACTTTTTACGGCCGAAATATTTTGGATAGGAACTTGGCCTTATTGTCACATTTGTGTTTTTGTGCGGATCTCACTTCTTTTTTCTAAGTTGTTTTTGTATAAATATTTATGTGTATTGCTTATCTGCGACTACCTGTGTACGAAATTTTAGTATTCTAGCTATACTGAAAGTGCCCTATAAAATGCAGGGGCACCATAGTCGCTCCAGATGGAAAAAGTCCGCTTAAAAATCATTTTCGTTAATTTCTCATCAGGATCTACCTGTGTACAAAATTTCAGCTTTCTAGCTATACTGGAAGTGCCCCATGCAAAGAAGGAGAACACTAGTGCCGCCAGGTAAAAAGTGCCCGTTAAAAAATATTTTTTTGTTAATTTCTCATCAGGACCTACCTATGTACGAAATTCAAGCTTTCTAGCCCTACTGGAAGTGCCCCATACAAAGAAGGGGCACCCTATTCCCCCGGAGTTTCAGCTCTCTAGCTATACTGGAAGTGCCCAATAATATTGATGAGTGAGTGAGTGAGTGAGTGAATATGTACTAAAATATGAACTTTTCACACCTTAATATCTCGGGAAGCTTTTACGGTAGAACTTTCAACTTTAACCTTTGAGGTCACCTCTGTGGGGAGTCCTTATGTTTCAAGTTTGATTATATTATGATTAAGAGGAGCAAAGTTATAAGGGGGTAAAACAGCTCGAATGGTTTCGTGTAAATATACACACTGTGTGGCCGAACTAGATAGGGTACCAAAAAGTGACCTAACCCACAAAACAATTACTAAAATTGGAAAATCCGTTCAAGTTGGAAAATGTCTTTATATAAAAAAACTCTTATATTATCAAGTGCCACATTCTGATCGGAATGTTTTCAATTCCGTAATCGTATTCCGAATGTTTCCGATTTACAGACTTCAGATTCTGTTTATTTTGTATTTCGATCTTACAATAATAAAGTTTATTATTTATTATTTAAAATAGATTATAAAGATTAATATTTAAATAGCATTATGTTTTTAAAAATTTTTAAAGTTTTCTAATGTACTAGCTGATCCCGGTGTACTTCGCTACCCCGCTCGTTATAAAATAAAATTAAAAGTATTTATATATCCTATTGTGACAATCGGTCCAGTAGTTAAGACTATATTACGATTTTTAATTTTCCTAAAAACGAGCGTGGTCCCATCCACTTTTCTCCCGGTACGTATTCCAAATTATGCCAATACCATATGTACCAAATATCATCGACGTAGGTCGAAAAATTCCCAAAATATGGCGATTTAAATTTTTGGGTTATATGGGTGGTGCCAAGCCTCTTTGTCCAATCCCGCCCATATTTGCAGCAGCACTAAAAAAATGCACACCAAACCGACGTACCAAATTTTGTTCAAATACCGTTATCAGGAGCAGAAATAATAGATTTTTAATTTGTGGTTTGTATGAGAGGTACCACGCCCCTTTGTCCAATCCCGCCCATATTTGCAGCAGCACTTAAAAAATGCACACCAAACCGACGTACCAAATTTTGTTCAAATACCGTTATCAGGAGCAGAAATAATATATTTTTAATTTGTGGTTTGTATGAGAGGTACCACGCCCCTTTGTCCAATCCCGCCTATATTTGCAGCAGCACTTAAGAAATGCACACCAAACCGACGTACCAAATTTTGTTCAAATACCGTTATCAGGAGCAGAAATAATAGATTTTTGATTTGTGGTTTGTATGAGAGGTACCACGCCCCTTTGTCCAATCCCGCCCATATTTGCAACAGCACTTAAGAAATGCACACCAAACCGACATACCAAATTTTGTTCAAATACCGTTATCAGGAGCAGAAATAATAGATTTTTAATTTGTGGTTTGTATGAGAGGTACCACGCCCCTTTGTCCAATCCCGCCTATATTTGCAGCAGCACTTAAGAAATGCACACCAAACCGACGTACCAAATTTTGTTCAAATACCGTTATCAGGAGCAGAAATAATAGATTTTTAATTTGTGGTTTGTATGAGAGGTACCACGCCCCTTTGTCCAATCCCGCCCATATTTGCAGCAGCACTTAAGAAATGCACACCAAACCGACATACCAAATTTTGTTCAAATACCGTTATCAGGAGCAGAAATAATATATTTTTAATTTGTGGTTTGTATGAGAGGTACCACGCCCCTTTGTCCAATCCCGCCTTTATTTGCAGCAGCACTTAAGAAATGCACACCAAACCGACGTACCAAATTTTGTTCAAATACCGTTATCAGGAGCAGAAATAATAGATTTTTAATTTGTGGTTTGTATGAGAGGTACCACGCCCCTTTGTCCAATCCCGCCCATATTTGCAGCAGCACTTAAGAAATGCACACCAAACCGACATACCAAATTTTGTTCAAATACCGTTATCAGGAGCAGAAATAATAGATTTTTAATTTGTGGTTTGTATGAGAGGTACCACGCCCCTTTGTCCAATTGGACCGAATTGTAAATCTAAACCACCCGGGACGCCACCCAAACGCATACAAAAAAATTTATGCAAATCGGTCCAGCCGTTTAGGAGGAGTTCAGTTACAACGCACGTACAGTAGAATTATATATACTATTGGAAAAAGTGGGCTTACTGAAGCGACTATAACTCATAAACCAATCCACACACAAAAACCGTATATACATAAAAACCTTGGTATTGACGTCACCTTTCATGAGAAGTTTACAGAATTGAAATCGGTTCAGGCATTACAGAGAACATCAATGCCAAACACAATGCTCTACATTTTTATATATACATATAGATTTCAAGTTTTTTAAAATAATAAAAAAACTTTTCATTCCTCATGTTTAAAACTTAAATATTTTTTCAATTGACAAATTGGAAAAATTTATTTAATTCAGAAACCATTTGAAATATAAAAATATTTTAATTTATTTCAAAACCGGAAAAGCAAAAATCAATTTTCTCTAATGCGAATAATTTTTTGATTCATTAATTTGTTTAAAAATATTATTGTTATCCAGTTTTGTTGTTTTTTAACTTTAATCCTGAAGAAGCTACACAAAGGAGTAGCGAAATATCGATAAATAAAAAATTTTATAACGTTTTTTTATAAAAAAATTGACCTCAAGCTTATCAATCAAATATAAATAATAATAAAGTTTTTTATACCAAAGGTTCGTTTGTTTAAATTGTGTTTACTAGTAAAGCTCACATTTCGCATTTGCACTTTTGCAAGACCATTTGCGCCAAACACTGAATACCGCCATAGAGTTATTGCTATAGTTCACGAAAGAGCTAAAATATTCTGCATTTGCTTTTTCGCAAGGCCATTTGCATCATGACCATTATCAATTCCATTTTGAATTTTAAAATTCGTTTGATTACAGTTGAAACTAATTTTTATTGGAATTGAATTCTGTGAAATGGCTGATTAAATTAAAAATAAAATTGAAAAAGCTTACTTGTGATCAATATATTAGAGTAATATTCAGCATAGGCGAATATTTTTGTTTATAAATTTTATTATATCTTATACATACATATTTTTGATTTGGAAAATACCGATAAGATCTTATTTAATGATTATAGTGATTTATTGTGCATTAGTACTCTTATCCGAAATTTAAAGCAAGGTACGAGTATATAACCAACAAATGCAATTTCATGACATTCGTGTCTGTCATGAGTTCCGAACGTTTTCAATTAGAATGAAAATTTCCGAATCACAAAGTAAAATATTTGTTGTCCGGCATACTTCCGAATATTTTTGCTCGATTGGTGGCTAATGTGGGAATTTTTTTAAATCTCCTTTTCCATGTGTTATTATCAAACATATATTAGTTTTTATTTCCGAATTAGGTAGATAAGATATCAAACTTAAGTTCAAAAAAGATTTTTTTCAAATTAAATTAGTTTTATTGTGTAATAAATGAGATGCTATTTGCTTTCACACAGCTTAGTGCAGTCGAAAGTAAAACGAACAAATTATTCGGAAGTGAAAGTCAGGACACCAAAATATTCGGAAAAGATTCACTTTGACACGGATGTGAAACTCATGACAGACACGATTGTATTATTAATTTGGAAATTAATGTACTTACATATATGAGTGTAAGCATAGATATGTATGTATGTACAGTGCGCTCGCTATAATATGAACTAATTAAAACCAAGCCAGTTCACTTTTGCAAAATTGTTCATATTTGCGAATGGCATCTAATTTCCCCTTAGAAACATTTTTCCCATAAAAACAAATTTATTATTATATTAAATTTTTTTATTGTTGTTTACTATACATATTTAAAAATAATTTGTTTTTGAAAATACAAAGTTATGTGAAAAAATCTGTGATTTTTTTTTATGTTTCTTTTGCTGAAACGCTTTTAAAACGGCTCGCTTTCTTAACTGCCTCAATAATGTTAAATTTATATATATTAAAAAGCTAAATATGAGCACTAACTAAAAGTGTAGATATGAAATTTTGATTCACAGCTGAATGCAATTCAAAAACAAAAAGGGAAAACCCAAAATTATCATGCAGTTGAAGCAGAATTTATCTACAACCCTGTTTACAAAAATTTCATCATTGTTTAAATAAAAATCCGTTAAAAAATGCAAAAATAAGTGCATATTTTAGAGTAGCCAATGGAAGAAAAACTGTGTTCAACAGTGCGACTCCACTGTACTTATTAATATTTTATCTATGTATTTAATTCAAAGTTAAGATATTTTGTACTGGTAAACAGAAGAAAGGATGTTTCGAACATTTTTCAGAAAGTATATAGATTTTAATTTTATTTTCGACAACAATATCGTCAACGTCAACGTAATAGTCGAAATTGATTCCCAAGATCGCAATATCTTCGGTCGCCGATATCATATGAAAGCCCATTGATTCAAGCTTAAAGCACTATACATAAAATATCTATTTTCAAACTTTTAGTATTCGACGTAATTTTTTAAGTTTTATCGTATTAAAAATGTCGGTTTAATAGCAGTTTCGGACTTATTGCAATAATGAGTTAACGTGCATAGCTTTTTAAGGTGAAGAGTGGATTAGATTTTCAAGTTGGATTAAAATTTATTTAAAACAAAACAAACAAATTTTCTAAAATTCTCAAAATCTACTAAGTCGAATGGGTTTATACTCACACGATATCTAAGTATGTATGTATATATAGCCAAAAAAAATGAGGAGGGTAAAAGCTAGTACATATGTACATATGTATTTATGCATAAAAATAAGTTTCGAAATCGGGGAAAAAAGAAACTGTGGCAACATTGTATAGAGTACGTCAAATACAAAATCTTATTAAATTAATTTCTATGTATAGTATGAATCTAATTTTAGCGTGCATCTATTTATATTTATGGTAATTTATGGCAAAATTATTCGAGATTAAACCTCTAATGGTGATCGTACACACTTTTCGTCTCATAAAAGATTATTTTTTTTATGACTGGGAATATTTTCATTAAATTGATAACAGACTGCTGCTAAATGTTATTATAGTAACAATTGAACAAATTTGTTCATTTTACATCTAATCGTATGAGATGCAAAGTGATTCAGCATATGTATGTAGTCACACAAAATATTTACACGATCGGAGGGGAAAGAGTTGCCAACAAGCGACTTTTTAAATTTTCAATCTTTTACACCCGATTTATACGATGACTAAAAGCGCTGAATAAAATTCATGAATTTTTTTTTTGTTGGCGAGCGGGGTAGAGAAGAAAGAGGGGTAGAAAAATTATCACATTTTCTGTTTTCCATGCATTTTTAGTTTAGAGAGCCCACTTACGTATAACGAGTGCGCATATATGTAGGTTCATATGTATACAAAAACGACTTACTGATATCATTGTCAAACAAACTTAGATATGCATACATACATACAGCCATGTCACAAAACTCAATTCCGATCGAAAGTGGTTTCAATGCCAAAAGTTGAGTCTTTAGAAAACGGAAAACAAAAATTTTGTGCCTGTTCGCCGATAACGAAGAACTTCTTTCTTTCGAATAATTACATTTGAAACAAAAACAAATTCAAAAATTTTGTTTTTGTTTTATATGTAATTGTTCGAAAGAAAGAACTACTTCGACATCGGCGAACAGGCAGTTTATTTGTAATCAAACCATTTTTAAAATTTAAAATGGAATTCACTTTGAAGTTTTCTACTAACTTCATTTGCAGTAAATAATAAAAAAAAATGCATAGCGTTAGTAATATTAGTGCGGCATGTTAATAAAAACGCCTATTGTGAGCTTTGCTAGTAAAAAGATGAGAAACTGAATTTTCCATACGCTGCAAGTATTTTTGTACAATTTTTTGCATGATTTTTCGAGTTCCATATCGTTTCTGAAAAAAAAGACATGTGGCACTCGGGGACTGCCGCGGTATAGCTATTACATAGCATTTTTTATCAACTTATGCAATTATATTATTACGTTTTGTTTAATAACTCCGTTGTTTTTCTGGCAATACTGTATGTTAATGAAATCAAAACCAATAGCATACTTTAGTGGTTAACATACATTGGGCGATTTAAATACTTAAGAAAACAAAAGACTTAAGAAACAAACTTAGTGTCAGATTTTTTCGTTTCAAAAACAAAAGACTTAAGAAACAAACTTAGTGGCAGGTTTTTTCGTTCCAAAAACAAAAGACTTAAGAAACAAACTTAGTGTCAGGTTTTGTCGTTTCAAAAACAAAAGACTTGAGAAACAAACGTTTCAAAATTTCTTGACTCGGTCGCCTCAACGCCCGCGATAGAAGCTATGCAATAGCTTAAAAAATAGGTTTGGATGTACGATGATTACCTTTTACTTCTGTATAGTTTTTAATTTATTAGGTGGACTAAGCAAGTTTAAAGTTTCACCGAAATTACAGAAGTTTTAGTAATTTTAGTAGAAATAGTATAATAAGATATTTAAGGTCCGGAAAAAATATTCCAAATTAGACACTGAACACAATGTTGCGATAATTTATTGCGGTGCGGTTTTTCATACGTTTTTGAAGTAAAAAACCGCAGTGCGGAGCGGCATAAAATTAAAATCTATTTTATTTTCATTGCGGACTTTCTTATTCTCGCCATTTTTGATACTCTTTCTCTTTCTTATGTTGCCATAGTTTTTGAATAATTGGCGATGTTCACAATATTATTGTAAACAAAAACATGATTTTGACGTATGTTTGAATGTATGCACATATAAATTAATAAAAATGTAAATGTATTGCCGTCGCTGTCTTCCGTTGTGTTATGTTTATTTTTCTCTCCCGCAAAGAGAAATCGAATCGCACCGCAAACATTGTGTTCAGTCTCTTAATCTTACTAAAAGAGAGGTTTCTGTATTTTTCAAAGAATTTTGGATTTCTCACCAGATTTACAAGACTATGATGCATAACTGTAGACGTATAACCGGTTAAGCGCAGTATAAATATTTTTGGTGGAAAATAGGACCTATTATTATCTTGACCATGTTTGTAAATCAAAAAGTACACAAAAATATCGTCATATTGCTTTCTATCGTAATAATGCATTGAATTGTAAATTTTAAATGCAACTTTGCGGCAGACACTTTTTAACATACAAAATAACTAATCATGGAAAGTACTTTTCAAATAAGAATATCACATATCCATTTGCACTGCATTGTAATATAGACAATAAATTTTATGTGAAATTATAATTTTTATTCAGTTTAATATCGCATAAAGACAGTTTTTGTAATTTAATTTTCTTTGAAATAAATTCGTCCTTGGTATTCAAAAATGCAGTAGCTTTGACAAACAAAAAAAAATACTATTTATGGATTAAATTTTATGAAGGGAAATACATACTATATTACATGTGCATACGAATGCAGTCAAAAAGAATGTTAGCTGGATTTACAGTGTAGCACATAAAATTTCAAATGCATAAAAAAATCATTTATTTTCTTTTACTCTTGTAAAGAAGAATTTGTATGTATGTACAATTAAACGAGTGTCAAAAGCATACACTCCGATATCTTAACCGTTTCTGAGAGCAAAAACCTACTCCTAAGTTACACAATTTGACGGATTCTAAAAGAATGGAAATGTGTAGGAGTTGCTAATGTTCGCTTGCAGAATCATTTGAGCTGATTTTGTCGATATTCTGTTTTAATTATTGCTTATAAATTCTAAATGCAATGAATGCATAATAACAAATTTTTTTTATATACCTTCATACATACAGATGTACGAGTACATATCGATGGCTTAATATAGAAAGGTCATATCTCAACTTTTAACTACTTTACAGGACAAGGAATAAACTCAATAAAATCTTTAGTTAATGAGTTAGTTTGGGCTTTTTTTAATTGCTCTAAATCTGTTATTCAACATAGGAAACTGAATTTTTTAAGGGAAGTGTATTTGAGTTTTGTCTACCAGAACATGTAAAAAAACCGATTTTGAAAAAAAAACGAGATACGTCATTTCTATATTACGTCATCGATATGTACTTATCTACGTATGTACATGTTTTTATATGTATGTAGTTACCCAGTTGGAAAACTCAGAATACCTTCTTACTTCAGGCCTTATTAAATTATGTATGTATGTATTATGTTTTTGATTTAATTTCCTTTCAAGGGCTAAGGCTTTTTATGGAATGAAGCGAACAGGACTTGTACATCCAAAAGAAGCAGTAAAGAGGCCTTCTAGAACGCATCCGTACTCTTCTTTTTTTTCTGCTGTGTACATGCCTTTTCATATGTACAACCAGCGTTGCCATTTTGGTGCTTTTCGGGTATTTTTTGGTGCTTTTTTACTCAAGCAATACCCGAAATTTTATTAAATACCCGCTTTTAACAATTTCTCACAGTGCTTTTTAAATAATCAACATTTTTGGCATTAATGCATTTTCTTACTACATATTCTTTAAACCCTCCTAATACTTTTCTAACCAACTGCGTATTATTTCATCTTTATTTTGATTAGTACTCGCAAACTGTTAAGAGTTTGAATTCTAGAATTTCTCAAGCATATTTTTTTTAATTCGTGAAAAACTTTCATGATTTATTTCTTTAGCAACGATTTACATTTAATTTACATATCCGTTGATTTGTTTGTTGTGTAAATATAAGCAAGAAGCTGCCAATTATTAAAAGTAACTTCTTCATTCATTTTATATGTGTTAAAGTTCATCATCTAACAATGGCTTTCCTTTAGATGGAAAAACGGGCTGTACGTATTATCGCCCAAGTGAAAATCGCACAAAGCAGCTAAATGAAGTAAAGCCCAAAATAGTTAGGTGATTCGTCATAGTGAAGAAACACCCAAAAAACAGTGCCCGATCGCCCAAAAAAGATGAAGGAAAATCCAAAAGTGTGAAATGAATAATCGCCCCAAGATTTTGGATGTTTTTCATTATGTAAAATCATCCGAATTGAGAGTGAATAATCGCCCAGAAATTTTTTTGGGTTTTTTAACTCTTTACAAAAATTGGGCAATTATTCATTATGAACAAATACACAAATATCTGAAAATGTTGAATCGCCCAAAGTCAATCACCCAATTTATTTTAAAACAATTTTTGGGCGATCCTACATATTTGTTATTCGGTCCATTTTTACTTGGGCGATTATTCGTACAGCCGAAAAAACGAATATATAGAAAAACTTGGGAGAATGATATAACTTTCAAAAGGTGGCTTAGACCAGCAAAAAATGAACTAAAAGCATATTGCATTTGTTGTAATTGTGAAATAAATGCTCTATAAAAGCGATTTACTCCGACTAAGTCGCACAAAAAAACATGAAAAAGCAATAGATCCAAATACAATTTTTTCAGTACAGCCAAGGCTGTCTTTTGATCCACCAGACCCAAAACAAAATTAGGTTAGTGCTTTTGTACCCGAAATTGTTTTCATTTTTACCCTTTTTTACCCTATTTCCATGGGCTCACAGTGCCTTTGATGTTGCAAGAGTTGGCATCACTGTGTACAACATACTTACATAAACACATACATATGCATACATATGTAGGTCATATTTTTACATGCCGGTTAACATGACAACAATATAACAGATGTTTACACAATAAATAAACATGTTCTGTAATATTGCGCAGATTAATGATAATTCTCTTTTATTAATCCTTTTCTCTTATACGTATTAAATTTCACTGTATTCATATTCAATTGCGGTCAATTTTTCATGAATAAACAAATACATGTTACGATTATCAATTTTTATTATTTCTCGAACACGAGTACGAATATTTGAAACAATATTCGCCGAGTCAGTAACAATAAATTGAAAAAAAGTGTCACACTACTTTAGGTATATATCATTATAATGACATTGAGATGCCGAATTTGAAGACCACTACTAAACATTTTTAAATTATTTTACCTACATATATACAAACACACATTAAGATTTCGTTTTCTTACTCTGCTTGCGCTTTTAATTAGTAATTCGAACTGATTACTAACTTAACATGATATGAATTTACACTGATAAGACTTTAACTTTAAATGATAGTTTCGCAATATATGTACATACATATGTATAATTTTCGTTTGTTTTTTAAGAATATTATTAACGTGCGTCAAAGATAAAGGGCTTTCTTTTTTAAATAAAAACTATTATTTTCGTACTTTTTTATTTTATTTTATGTACTTTTTTAAACTTTTTGTATGATTTTTTTTTTTGGGAAAATGTATGTGCAAATTATTCGAGAAATATTCGCTTAAATTTGGCGAATACGAAAACGAATATCTTAAAATAGGCGAATAATCGAATACGAATACAAGTTATCGTAACAGCACTAATAGGTACATATGTATGTACATACCTATATATTTATAATTTAAATGAGCTTGTAAATAAAAATAAAATATTGAAAAAGAAAGACAGATAAAACAAACAAATCCTTTGTATTAAATATTTATGTATAATCAACAGATAAAGAATAAAGTCCATATGAAAAGTACTTGTGCCCAAAAACAAATTTAGTAATCTTTTGAATTTATAGATTTACATACATACGTATGTGTGTATGCAAGTATGTATGTATGTATGTATTATAATATGTAATAGCTATGTATTATAATTTTAAAAATTTTCAGAAGAAAAAAAGTTTATAAAATATAATGATTTTTTAATTGTTTTCTTTTCCACTATAGTACAATTCGTAAAGACCTTCACAATAATTAAACAATCTCCCGATTTTAAAATTTTTGTCACTAATATGGTTTTACGTTTCATGTGACGATATATATGTATGTACGTTTATACAAACATATATTACACATAAACGAACTTATAATATCGATGGAATGTGATGATAATGCAGATTGCACAATGCATTCTCAATTGCTTTCTAGACAGTTTGAATCATACAAATTATCAATCTCATAATTACAGTGCGGTTGACAAATCAAATTCACTGGAAACATCATCATCTAAACGTACATATGTATGTAAGTACACACATACATACATACATATATTTATAATATTAATAAAACTTTGCAATACAAGTAGGCTATGATATACTCTACAGTACTTCTGAAAGTGATATACATACATATGTATGTATGTAGGTAACATGACTATTATCCTTAGAAGGCTGCTTGATTGAATACAATTGTTTTAATGATGAATCAGAACTTGACTACAACTCAAGCCGATTTTTCTGTTAGTATTGAATTTTTTACTTTAAACTTTAGTTTAAATCTTTTCGGACACACTTATCATATTAATAATACCTTCACTAAAAAAAAAAATTATGACATGTACTAAATTTAAATACAAAATTTTATTCAAAATAATTTTAAAAATTTTCTAAACTTAATTTTAATATTATTAAAATTTAGAATTATTTTTAAGCTATTGCATAGCTTCCTTCTATCGCGGGCTTTGAGGCGACCGAATATAGAAATTTTGAAAAGTTTGTTTATGAAACGAAAAAACCTCACACTCAGTTTGTTTCTAAAGTCTTTTGTTTTTTTTTTAAGTATTTAAATCGCCCAATGTATGTTAACCCCTAAAGTATGCTATTGATTAACATTAACATTTGATATCATATTAATATCATTAACATACAGTATTGCCATAATAACAACCTTGAACCAAACGTAATAATATAATTGCATAAGTTGATAAAAAAATGCTGTGCAATACTTTTACCGCGGCAGTTCCCGAGTGCCACATGTCTTTTTTTGTATCAATAATAATAATTTTTCCTTAATATTAGTAAAATTTAAAAAGCTCATGACTGAAAATAGTTCATAATGTTACTCTACAAAAATTTAACTTTCAAGAAAATGTTTGTTTAATTGGAGGGGGCATTTTCTAAAAGTAAGAATTTTGTTTTTACTAATTTTAAGAATATTTTTTCATACGAATGAAATTATTTTATTTAACTTAATAAAAATGTGCATGCATAGATACTTAAAAAGAGAAAGCGGTTTTCCTCAATTTAAGTTCATAATTTTTTTTCCTTAATTGGAAAATTTTTCAACACTTAAGGAAAAAATTTTAAAATTATTTTTAGTTCATGACTTAAAAGTTTCAAAATTGTTTGTGTTAATGTAAGAAATTACGAAATTAATACTTATGTATGTGTGTATGTGCACTGGCTGGTGAGAGGTAGCAAGTTGAAGTAGTGTGCTGGCTAGAATACCTACATTCATACATATCTACTAAACCGAAGTGCCATGGTTCGAATCCTAATAGACTTCAGAGTTTTTTTTTTAAAAATTCCAATAACTTTCACTCCAGACTCCCCATCTACATTTATAGAAGTTGAATGTACATACATATTTATATACATACATATGTAAGTATGTATGTATGTATTTCAAAACATCAAGAAAAATTTCACGATAACTATTTTTAACTCAAATTAACTACATTTTTTAAAAATTTTAGTTGCTTTTTTTGAGTATTTTTGTCACCCAATTAAAACGATACGGCGAAGAAGGCAGTGTGGTAACAGTTGGATAACAAGAAAAAGTTAAAGAGTTACCTACAAAATATGAAACGAAGGCTATATTTAAATAAAAACTTAATTCAGCTTCTAATGACCATTGCGACGGTCACTAAGGAAGAGAAAATCAAAACAGTTTTAACGCAAACAAAGAAATATTATCTAAGATTGAATAAAATACATCTTATTGTCTTTATTAAACTAGATAATACTAATGAATATGAATGAAGAGCAAGGACATTTCACACTTATCTGATGTTATATGTATGTATGTATGTAGGTTGTGTAATTGAACTATATTTATCATTTGAAACAAAAAACAAATAAATGAAACTAATGAACTGTTTTTATAAAATATTCTATAAAATTTCCCATAATGTAAGTTTTCTACGTTTGTACTTACTAGAGAGCTGCATGAAACTTAATAATGATGATCATGAAACTTTCATCATTATTTTTTATTCATTCGTTTCTATTCAATACAGATGAATAACTATGAACAGAGAACAATCAACACACGATAGTTAAGAGACGAGCGTAATGAAGTTTGTGTGTTCACTTATACAAGAGCGAACGAACATTTACAAATGTGAAACCGAACATGTCTTGAATAAATATCAATAATGTTCATGCAAAGACAATATGCTCTCAAAGATCAGTGTTGTCAGTTGTAGGAAAAAGGAAAATAATTAAAGAAATACGTTAAACATACACAATGAACTAAATCCCAAAAAAAGAAAGTGAACACACAAACTTCATTACACTCGTCTCTTTAACTATCGAGTGTTGATTGTTCTCTGTTCAAAGTATTCATCTGTATTGAATAGAAACGAATGAATAAAAAATAATGATGAAAGTTTCATGATCATCATTATTAAGTTTCATGCAACTCTCTACTTTTTAATTTTATGCATGTGTGTTTGTAGATATGTAGACACATATGTACGTTAATATGAATGTATGTATGTAATAAAGTAATTCAAGTGTAGGTTTGGCTTTATTAATTGTGGCTATTGTGTTTTTATTATGGGTTGTTTTGTTAGTGTTGCTGCTGTTTCGGTGTTCTATAGGGGCTATTTTTCCTAAGGTTTTGTGCCATTTTTCGTATTTTAGTTTGGGGCCATTTTTAGTTTTTTTTCATTTATACTCGAAAATGAAAAATGGCCCCAAACTTTAGGAAAAATGGCCCAAAACTTAAAAATAAAAATGAAAAATTGCCCAAAAAAAGGAAAAATGGCCCCAAAGTTTGTATTGTTGTTTTCAATACTAAACTTTGGGGCCATTTTTCGTTTTTAGTTTGGGGTAATTTTTCACTTTTCGTTAAATGAAAAATGGCCCCAAAATTAAAATGAAAAATCACCCCAAAACAGAGTAAATGAAATATATCTCCCAAAAAACTCTATATCAAAAGCTGCCTTTTGAGAATTAATACTAAATGGCGACGTTGCTCGAAATTTCATGCATGAAAGAAACCTTGAGCCCCACCGAAGGACAGCAATGCGAAAAAAAAGTTAGTAAACGACTATCGCTGTTAAAAGCTTGGCCGAGAAATTGTCTAAATAAACAACGTCACCCAATAAAGAGTGAAATAAATCCCCAAACTTGTACATGTTGGACGATTTTTGGGTCAGAGAGTATTTGGTACCCACCGCCTTGTAAGGAGATACCATGGTGGAGAAAATCCCTAAGCCCGGCCATAGGCCGTCTCTGCAAGAGATCTTTAGTAATCAACTCCAATTTTGGAAAATAATCACAAATTTTAAAATATTTGATTTGTAATACAAACGAATTTTCGCGTAGCCAGCCTTAGGGATTTTCTCCACCATGGTATTTCCCGACACGGCGATGTTTACTAAAGATTTTCTGCATTGCATTACATACGAACCTAATTTTATTTCGTCCTAACACCCCAATGCAATGCTGAAAATCAGGGTACTTAAATTATTTGGGAAATTGTTGGGCGCAGGCACTTTTTTCTCCATGTTGGTTCTTACAGCGGCAGTAGCGTACAAACGGGTTTTTGCATTCCAGGCCCCTCGGCGGGGCTCAAGGTAACTCTTCTCCATAGAATTTCGAGCAACGTCGCCGTTTAATAATAATACATATTTTGAGAACGCATTATTTGGTGTTAAGAGTTTTTTGTGGTATTTATGTATGTATGTATGTATATCATTTACACTATTTAACAAAAAATTAAAAATGGCCCCAAATTCGAAAAATAAAAATGAAAAATGGCCCCAAAAATAATTACTGTCGTTTTCAATGTAAAAAGTTTGGAGCCATTTTTCAGTTTGGGGCCATTTTTCATTGGGGCCATTATTCCTCAAATGGGAAAAATGGCCCCAAACTTTTTACATTGAAAACAACAATAATTATTTTTGGGGCCATTTTTCCTATTTTGGGGCCATTTTCATTTTAAGTTTGGGGCCATTTTTCATTTTTTAGTTTGGTGCCATTTTTCATTGGGGCCATTTTTCATGGAGCCACATACATATGTTATATGCACATAATAAGTTTTCTTTTTAATGAAAAATAGATTTTATTTTGGGTGATTTAGTTTAAAATAATTAAAAATCTATTCATTTTTATTAGACTCGGCTTTGTTAATTCAATTTTTACTGTATAATTAATTTATTAATGCACATACATACATATGTATGTACATACATAAATGCATACATATGTTCGTATGCATACGTAGCGCATACATATTTATGTATGGATGCATGCATACATAAGTATACTTACATAAATAAGGATGTATGTTTGTATGTCAAACAATTTAATATACTCCATAAATTTTCACTTAACTTCTATTATAGGTATTTATTGGATAACTTTTTTATTTGTAAATAATTTATAGTTTACGTACATACATACATTTAACATTAATCGAACACTTTTAAATTTATGTCTTGGGGATATTTGTATAAAAATCTTTATAGCCGCAATTCTATAGTAGACATATGTATGTATGTACATACATACATACATACATATATCCATTATTTCACGATAGAATTTTTTATTTAGTTATTTAACGCGTATAATATATTGTATGTATGTATGTACATATTTATGTACTTATGTACTGTTTTTAGCCGTTATAGAGGAAAAATATCACTCTGTTTATAGAAACTTCCATATAAAAAGTGCAAAGAAAAATAAACTATGGTTTATAAAAACCCGATACATATATGTATGTACATAGACTGACAGTTAAAAATTTAGTTTGATTAAAAATAATAAATATGTGTGTATGTAGAATGTAGATAGACAGCACCACTAACGGGCGAGTGGTATTGAACCAAATGCCAGTATGAAACTAAATCAAATTCAATTAAACTCACAAAAAGCTTCTGCCTCTTGCGATGATTTTAAGGAAAATATAAAAAAAACCCCCACAAATACTACATTCTTATACAGCGTATAATATGAACTTAATTCTGCATTTAAATATGACATATGTACATATGTACATGTACACTTAAATAAACTAAAATGTACAAGGTTTATTCCCTTTCGCACTCTTCCTTTTAACAGACTACTAACATTTATAACTCTTATAATTGCAATGTATATTTTATAACAGTACATTTAATTTAAATTGCCAGACTTTTGATTTAACGCAATTTCGACGATTTGAAGACTAAAAAATGATTATTGACTGCTTTTTCCATTGAAATATAGCCAAAGTTTTCAAATAAATTTAGTTTTTCCCAATTATTTTTGAGGAGCTCATCAACATTTGGAAGTGTGGATTTGTGAATGAGAACGAACTGTTTAGTGGACCTGAATAAAATTTTTCACAGTTATCAGACATTTCTAAGGTAATATACAAACTTTTATATTGAAACTTGTAAACATAAATATGCATGTAAGTTCACTTTATGGCATGGTACAATAACAACAATTATGGTCTACAGATGACAGGCATGGCACAAAAAAAACAGATAAAACTGGAAACATTTTAACCTTACAAAATGCCTGAAGTTTTTGTGACGTTAGGGACAACACTACCAAATTTATTATATCATGGCTGGCAGAACAAACTCCATTGTTTCCACTTTCTAGTGTCTATTAAGCGTAATAAAAATAAATTTATAATAAAAATTTCATATTACTTATTATGTTTCAAAATTTATTAGGCATCAGAAAATATACATACATACATATGTATTAAATTAAAAATTTTTAAGTACCAATCCATGTAAGTTTATTAATGAATGAATGAATAAAATTAAAAGTATAATTGCATATTAATACAGTGCACTCGCGAAAATATGAATACCCTATTATATGAACACCCCAAAATATGAACACTTTCTTCCAGTGGCTACTCTAAAATATGCATTGCATTTTTTAACGGTTTTTTATCGGTGATGAAATCTTTGTAAACAGCGTTGTTGATAAATTCTGCATCAACTGCATAATAATTTTGGGATTTCCCTATTTGTTTTTGAGTTGCTTTCAGCTGTCAATCAAAATTTCATACATACGCTTTTAGTTAGTGATCATATTTTTAGTTAGTGCTCATATTCAGTTTTTTAATATAAATAAATTTAACATTAAAAGTATTTAAATATGCATAAAAAAGCACAAGTTTTTAGCTTTAAAGGAAAAATCGAAAGTTTTAGAGCATTTACAAAAAGGAGCAAGTGTTACTAATTTAGCGAACAAATTTGGGGTGAACAAGTCTGCAATATGTGGAACAAAAAATAAAAATCCTATAATTAAATGTGTCAACAATACTTTTATTGGACCTGGAAAAAGAAAAACTGTGCGGCCTTCCGAGTACCCAAAAATGGATTATGCTTTATACCGATAGTTTCTGAATATGAGAGATAAAAAATTCCCTATTAGTGGACTTACATATGTTAAAAGAAAAGGCCAAAGATCTTTATCATAAAATTAAAGAAAATGGTTTATAGTTCAATGCCAGCGATGCATGGCTTCAAAACTTCAAAAAGCGTTCGCTTGCTTCAAATATCTAGAGAAAAACTTTCTTCACAGTATCAATTGGTGGATCTTTTCAAAATATAGCTCAAGGCTAAAATTGAAGAGCTGGGATTAGTCAATGACCAGTTTTATAACGCTGACGAGTAAGCATTGTTTTGGAAATTGTTGCCACAAAAGACGTACAACAATAGGAATTACAAATTTTTAAACAACAAAGAATTTAACATAATAAACTTTTGTTTTTATGCGAAAAATGTTTCTAAGGGGAAATTATATGCCATTCGCAAATATGAACCATCTTGCAAAAGCGAGCGCAATGTATGTAATAAAAATTTCCAAGATGTCCTAAAATTCAACAAACAATTGTAATTTAAATTCCATTACGATCTTCTGGTCGTGTTTCACTGTAAAATCCCAAATTCATCGTTGGAACCATGTTGCTGTAAAAGGATATATCAGCTGCTGACGGACGTTGTGGGCCCAAAAGTGCAACAGGCGGTAATGGTGGTGGTTGCGGTTGCGGCAACGATTGCGACATAGAAATATGATGTGTTTGTGTTAAATCCATCGGCGTATTTACTGCACAAGTAGCATTCAGGACAGCCTGGTGAGCTGACATAGCGGCACTTTGCTGAAGTTCATGCATTTTTAAATGCGTTTCTAATTCTTTAGGCTTATGGAATGTAATGCGACATATTTCGCAAGGATACTGGGGAGCATGTTGCTCCAGTTCATGTCGTGCCAATTTTTCTCGACGACTAAAACCAAGACCACACTGTTTGCAAGTAAAAAGTGTGTCCAAATGCAGAGCCTGATGACGATGAAGATCACGTTCTCGGGTAAAAGATTTGCTACATATATCGCAGATATGTAAGCGACCATGTGAGGATTTCGTATGAGCTGTCGTTTTATTGTTTTGAAAACTGGTTTTACTTGGCGGAAATTGACTAGCAGCAAATAATGACCGTTGTAAATCTTCTGTTGCCCTAGTAAGATTTATATCTGAATTGGCATACGGGTTAATGGGAACAACCATGTTTTCCATATTATCCATAGGCGGAGCTAAAACGGGTTGATTTGTTTGTCCCGGTTGTTTAGACTGATTAAGAAGAAATTCTGATTCTTTACGATAGTGTGCTTGTTCATGAATGTGCAATTTGTCCTTGCGCGCAAATGTGGCCGTACATCTTGAGCATTTGAAGGCTCTAACTTCAGAATGAGTTCTTCCATGCCGCAAAAGTTCTGTTCCAGTTGTAAATGATCGTGGACATTGCTGACAAACAAATGGCTTAATACTGCTGTGTATGCGCATGTGCTTGGTAAGATTTGTATTACGTGAAAAACTTTTCGCACAAATGGGGCAGGCAAACGGTCTGACACCTGTGTGCACTATGGAATGTTTTTTTAGATCAGATCGTCTACAAAATCCCTTGTTGCATATGGCACAGATATATGGTCTTTCCGAATCATGTTTTTCCTTAATGTGATTAATCAGCGGTTGGCGACTAGCACAACGCATGGGGCAGAAATTACAAAGGAACGGAGCCTCGGGGTCGTGACGAGATTCATGATCTGTACAATCGTTCTGTGTGGTAAAAGACATATCGCAATATTGACAAGAATATGTGTTTTTAATGATGAAGTCAAAATTCCTACGTTCAGTTGGCATACTTGAAGCAGGCATATCTATGGGAATATTTTGTTCAGTCTTGACAACAGTATCACCCTCAGATGGATGAACAAACACAGAGTTCTTTTTGCTTGAAGTGTTATTTAAATTTGCATTGACATTTGTCGATAATATAGTCTCGTTCACATTTTCTGTGTGCAGAATTTCTTCTGCATCAGTGTCCGACTCCATAGAAAAATCGTCTTCAGAGCTTTCAAAATCTTGTTCTGGATTTACTTCTTCAATTTCACAGTCATCATCAGGTATAAACAAGCCGGGATTTCCATTTAATCCTGGCCGTCTGTCATCATTATCTGATAAAAAAGCATCAGTTTGCAGCAATTTCAAGCGCTTTTGTAACAGCTGCTCACTTTGCTGAACTAACCAGCGAAAGTTGTTAAATGCCTGAACCATATTCCAACACCGATGACAAATTATTTTAGGCAAATTAAGGCAAGATTTATCATACTAAAATTAAGAAAATACAGAGGTAAGTATGTATATTTAAAAAAAACATGTTTGAATTTCACGTAATGTTTTTTATATCGAGTGCGCGAAATTATCTTATTATGCTTTAACATATCATAATTTGGTAATGCATCAATGAAATGCATGTAGACAAGCCAGAGCTGTAAAAAACTGATTTCAACCAAACTGATGTCATTCTTTGATTTCTAAATGATTTCAGATTTCAAAATGAAATCTTGTCAAAATTACAATATTTTTTGATTGCAATCATTTTGAAATCATTTTTTTAGAAATCATTGAATGCAATTAATTTAATTGCAATCAATTCGATTGCAATCAAATTTTTGTTGAAATCATGTGATTTCAATAAAATCCCTTAAAATCACAACTATAGTAAAAGTCCAATGAAATAATTTACATTTGGAATCTAGCGGTTTCTACTAGAATCTGGTGGAAACCTCCAAATTTTTGGTGGAAACCACTAGATTTTAGTAAAAATCACTTAAGTTTTGGTGAAAACCAACAGATTCTATTTAAAAAAAAAACAACAAAAGCAACAAATTATTTTATTCCACCTTACTTCGACTTCTTAGAAAATAATAAAAAAAAATAACTGTATTTATAAAAAAAAACAACAAAAGCAACAAATTATTTGAATGCGTTGAAAAGAGAATTCTTTGCAATTTTGCAAAGTAGAGGATATTAGATAATAACAACTAAAACTTATCGGCTCCAAAATGACATGAAAAACGTAGGTTTGTTAGTCATTTCTTGCATTTTTTTTTCTACGGAAGAACTGATTGCAATTAGAAATAATGTTTACCAATTTTACAAAACTTTGTAAATAAAAATTGCCATTTTTCATTTGAAAAGAACGAAGATTTTGATTCTGATTTAACTTTGATTGCAATTACTGGATTTGATTGCAATTCAAGTAATTGCAATCAAATCGATTGCAATCAAATTTGATTGCAATCAATTTATATATAAATTGATTTCAAAAAATTGATTCAATTGTTTTTATCATATTGATTTCATGATTTCAAATTGAAATCATGAAATCAATTTACGATTTTGAATGCAATCAAAATATTAGCAATCATTAAAGCGAAATCATGTGATTGCAATTAAATCGATTGCAATCATTTACAGCTCTGAGACAAGCTATAGGCATCAGCAAATAAAATTTTTTCTACATAAAACTTAGGGAATATTGCATATAATAAATTACTTACTTTTATATTGAACAACTCGTATAACATATCTTCCACAGATTTCACTTTCTCTCCATCGGGTTCTTCAAAAATGTTCACAATTTTGTCGGGGCTCGCACTATCTTCTTGCTGTAAACAAAGGCGACAAATTTGTTGTTTTCTTATATTGTTAGATAATTCTTGAGGGGATGTAACAGTTGACGACGGCGGTGGTTCCGTAAAATCTACGTTTTCTAAATAAACCATATTTTTTTATTTATTTATAGCCAAAATGAATAGCGAACGTCTTGTACGTAGCTTTAATATTTTTTGATACAAAACAAGGCAAATATATAACAGGTGAAGTTAATACCACAACAAGTACAACATTTGACATATCAGCCCCTACGCTTGCAAGTACAATTTTGACATACCAGCCTCCATTATGCAAGAGAAACTATATTAGCTGTGTCTTCAACTTTACCTGTTATGAATTTGCCTTGACCATTGCTTTACGGTTTTTTCATTTTCTCCTTTATGATGACATTTCAAGTCATTAAATGTGTGGGCTTAACCCTACGTCTTCACCAGCCATCTACTTGAACATGTCATGAACATATGAACAGCAGAGCAGCGTTGTCAACTTGGTGCGTTTCGCACCTTTTTTGGTGCTTTTCTAAATGTTTTGTGCGAAAAATATCTGAGTTGGTGCGTGGTGCGCTTTTTATTTAATTTTGGTGCGTTTTTTTAATTTTGGTTCCAAAGCATATTAAACAGAATTTTTTGTTTCGGTATGAGAAAAAAGAATTTTGTAGAAAAAATACAGTTGTTTCAATACCGTTTCATTTAATTGTGTACAATTTTTACATTCAATTTTACAGACCATAATAAGAGCAACCATTAATTATGTTTAAGAGGTACCAAAACACATTCACAAAACCCGTTTCATGTTGTTATAGATAATTTGTAACATTTCATTATAAGAAATTGGTTGTCCCTTTTAGATTTTCAGAGTTTTTGTCGTAAAAGTTGCTGTCAAGTCTGTTAAAGAGCTTAGCAAAAACAAAGTATTCTTGAGACCTGCCATCATTGTTATTTTTTTATAAAATGCGTAAAAGTTTATATAAAGTGTTGTAACACTAAAATTAATAAAATTTATATTTACTACAAGAAATACTTAAGGTTAGTGTCAATAATGGAATCTAAAAAGGAGATCATAAGCGAAATACAAAAAGATTTGGGAATCACAACGTGTGTTTAGAATTTTGCACTTAAGTTAAATGTTGTAAAGATGCAAAATTAATTCAATAAAAATTTTCAATAAAAAAAAAAATTCTGAACTTGGTGCGTTTTTTGTTGAATGGCGCGTTTTTTTCTTCATTTTGGTGCGTTTTGAAATTTCAAAGTTGACAACGCTGCAGCAGAGCAATGGTAATAATAATGTTTTTCTATCCGATGGTTTGTTTTGCTTATTTTCCAAGAGATAATTGTATTTAAAACTGTGTTTCTATGGTATTCGATGTTTTTTGTGCAGTATTTGTTGCCAAACAATATTTGATTGAAAAATAAGATACCATAACCTAAAAAAAGAAAGTGTTAAACAGAAAATGACATTGAATGGCCAACCTCTTGGTGATCATTGTTGATCAGCCATATTTTTGTGCATTGCTGTCATAGCAAGCATATGAATACATGAATTCGCCTTGGACGAAACAAGGACATGAGCGGTCTACAATAGCCATATGCGATGTCTGACGTGATGCTCATACCAAATTCATGTCTAAACGGCAGTGTACATTAGCTTATTATTTGTTATAACATTTATCAGTAGAAAAATTTTGCTAGTATAGACCGCAGATATTACTGATTTGTTACTCTTGTAATACTATGTTCACACGGATAGAAATTATAGAGGTTCGCGCTCTCATTCTTGGTTCGCGGGCCAACCTTGATTGAACCTACATGTTTCGCCATACAAAATTTTGAGAGCGAACCTAAGTGTTTCATTTTGAACCTTGTTGCGAACCCGTATAATTTACTATCATCTCTAATTTTGATAACAAACTATCGCTAGTTTATCTGAACTAGTTGTCCAAAAACATATTGACAAAGAAAAACAATTGATAAGTGCTAAATTTTAATAAAAACATTGAACAAATAAAAAGCATATATTTATATTTATGTAAATAATTAATTAAAATGGAAAAACAATAAATATAACGAAGTACGAACCAATCTAGAATGTGTCGTGTGAACAACTAGGTTCGCCATCGTGGTTCATGGAGCGAACCTAGTGTTTCAGTTCTTCGTGTGAACATAGTATAACATCGTTATCAGAACAATTATCAGAACAACGATGTCAGACATCAAATGTTATTTTCCATTATGAAAAAAAGAGACAACAAACAAAAGCTATTTGCTGTCTCTGCCACTCCACTTTAAAATTGTGGTAAAACAGCACATGAACATTTACTAATATTGCACACATAGAAAAAATGAGCAAATTAAGTGCTGTTCTGCTGGCGCTATGTTATAACATTAACAAATAATAAGCTAATGTGTACGTCTAGTAAAGAAAGCAGCCAGATTATTTCAATTACCCAGATATAATCGCCGAGATATATATTTAATAGCCATATTTTATGAGATCCACGATCTGGATGCCGTAACATATATTGAAATTTTGTTGTCTATCTCCTACCTCAATTAAAACATTATTACGATTATTCGTAAGAATATAAATAAAAAATAAATTATTAATAAGTTAATATATGTAAACAGGAATTTAAATTTTTTGTATAGTTTGTGTTAAATATGTTAAACGGGTAAAATAAATGTATGAGTGATACGCGGAGCTAGTAATTTTTAATGAAGGGTCGTGTAGTATATACAAAAGTAATGTATATACTGATGTGATACTTTAAGCATCAATATATTGAAATCGACCGCGAATGAAATGTCATAATATCTATTGATCATGTAGTGCTGCTCTTGGTGGTAATATACTAATATTTTTAACTGATTTGTCGAACAGTAATATATAAATGTATAAAAAATTAACTATTTTGTATTTTATATTAAAATTATGTATGTATTTTATAATAAAATTAAAAAAATGTTAAATTTCCACAAAATCTACGGATATTAATATTTTCGTTGTCAGCCCAATTACGAATAATAATTCCGTGGTGTTTTTTCCCTTTTCCCATTCCTCCTATTATGGATATAAATTCCGCATGAGATTTCCCATTTTTCTCTCTTATTTACATATAAATATTTATAACTGGAGGAATTTTTACTCAAGAATAATATTTTCCGTGGGTGAAAAATTCCTAGGGAATATTTGTGATTGGGCTGTGTATGTCTTATCAATTAAGCTACTATCGCTGAACAATTGCGCTCATAATTTCGAGTGCTTGAGCTACAGTAAGTCTTTATATATCATCGTGTCCTACAATTTTCATTATTTCAGCAAGAGACGAACTAGTAAGGTGGTGTTTTCTTATTGCGTTACATGCGCTATGCATGTGCCATAGTATCTGTTATATTGACGACTGAAACAAGGAGTGTACCAATATGTGCCATTTAAGCTATGAAACCGATGCTAGTTTTTAACATCTTATCATAAGCTAGCAGAGTGAGTATATGATCTTGGATTATATTTGTTTATGTGAAGTGTTTATAATGGCTCATCCTTATTAAATACATATTACAGCATCATTTTTATATGGTATGTGATATTAGCAGCATTCATCGTCATTTGATCGCTCCTTTACGCCGTTATAATGTATATTCCGATTTATTGCACTGCGTCTTAATTATTATTCTAAGAATGTTTTTTCGTCCTGATAGTAATAGTTAATGCATACACTTTTACATACTTTTCAATGAATATAAGTTGTGTATGGTGAGACGGTTACAAGTAAAGCCTGTGAATATAACAGGGGTGCTTATTACACAAATTTATTTACATGCGTACAAATTTATAGATTTTCTGTCAATAACAAAAACAAAACAAAAAAGAACAATATATGTATATTACTTAATTCGATCAATTACTCCAGAATTTATGTTTAAAAAATATTATTTATGGGTTAGGTAATAATTTAGCTACCAACGATCAATTACTCAAGAATTTATGTACCTATTTTTTATGAATTTTTAAAATATATAACATTTATTATAGCAAATGCTCAAGAATTTATGTTTAAAAAAATATTATTTATGGGTTTGCTAATAATTTAGATACCAACGAAATACATATATTATTTAACCCATAACAAATAATAATATTTTAAATATGAAATATTTTTCTTATTATACTATATATGTCTAGCCACAGCACATTAATATTAAGTTAATTTTTGAATATTGACTATGTGGCAAGGCTTTAAAGCAACCCCGTTTGTTTAGCGTTGAAAACAAATACCCAAAATATCAACTCTGATAAAGGACGGCGTTGATTTGAAAACAACTGAATTTTCATGCCACACAACTACAAAGGCATTTTTATGGAAAATAAAACAAAGCAAGAACAAATAACGCAATAAGTGAAAGGTGCAAAAATTAAATAAATAATTGTGAAAATTTAAGAAAATTTAAATTATAGTGACAAACAATAATTCTTTTGGTGGAGACATAAAAAAATTACAATTGATATTCAACACAAAACTAAATTAAAGGTCAGTAAACAAAAAAAGAGTTGTGAAAATGTTTGTGAATTTCTGTTTTGGAAATGACGCGGTTAGAACAGTGAAATTCAAAATAATACAATTAAATCAGTACAATTGCGTATTTTCTTAATGTAATTTTAGGAGGATATGACACCAGCGCATACAGATTCTCCGTTAAGGCGCTCCGAGGTGGGCATATTTCGCGAAGGACAGCAGAATGTCGCCATTAACGATGATGAAGAGGAGCGACGGCAAGCTAGACGACGAACGATGCTGTCTAGCAATGGTGAAGTAGATACGTCGACATTGGAAGAGAACGAGACACTTAAAAAATGTCTTGAAATATATAATGGCAATAAATTATGTAAAGAGAATGCCTGGTCTGTTTCGCTTATCGATACATTGTCAATATTACTGGAAAGACATCATAAATCATTTAATAATTTTAAGGTAAATAGAAGATAAATTTTGAGCCTAATTTTTGTTTGTGAATCGATGATTAAACGATTTTATATTTTAGGTAGCTGGTTCCTCTTTAGAGGCTTCTTCTAAGGTGTATAGCTTAAGAGTAGATTCAATACATTCAGATGTTTTACGGATGTCCGCGGGTTTGAATGCTCAAAAATATAAAGAAAGACGCGAAGATGACGACGATGAAGGTGAAGCAGAAAATGAAGTGGCCACTGGAGGTGATGGCAGTAACGATCCAAATGCAAGTGCAGCTGGGCTAGAGGGGCCTGAAAAACAAACAAATAAACCTAAAGCGAAAAAGCAACGTAGAAATATTTCTACGGTAACTAAAAATAAAGATACCCTCAATGCTCGTTTGGATACGGTGCCATTGCAAGATCCCGTTTTTGGCAAATTAAATTCCACGGTGGGCTCCATCAACTCTTCAAATCGTTTAATGAGCAATATATTGCTAACGACAGATTCCGAGTTGCGCTTAAGAACTACTTTTATTATTTGGGATGGTAATTCACTGACCAACTGTGATTATACTGAAGAGATTGATTTGCAAACAAACAATGAAGCAGAACTGACACCCTGTGATCGATTGTTTAAAATTAGTAATCCCGAGGATATACAACTGCGACCTATACATGGTGGCTATATTATATCCGATACACCAGAAGAGAAAGACGAAGAGACTCGTTCAAGATTACACAGTGTGAATTCAGATTTCGATGATGGGCCTCCAGGTTGTGATGATGTGAACGACATGGGTCCATTTGCAAATGCAAATGAAGTGGGTATGGCTTTCGATATTAATGCTGAATGTGAACCTACGCCAATGATGAGTCAGCAGATGGCAATGATGGATGTTAATTATGAAGAATTAGACGATTTGACTATAGGTAATGAAAAATGGTTAATCTGCGCTTAAATAAAATTTCATAAAATACTATTTAATATCATTTTAAGTTCATTTTAAAAAAATATTCTTCTTATATTTTTAGAGGAACATGCTGCCCTTACTAACTGTCGCGGTCTTCGTAGACAACCCATAATTATTGAGGATTTGCGCCCTGTTGATGCTACTTCAAAGCTAGAGTATTCATATCGCCCACTGGATAAAATCTCGCAATTTTGGGCAGGTCCCTCCCATTGGAAATTTAAAAGGGGGAGAAGTACACGGTCAAGTTTACCCGTACCGCAGCAAACTAAAGGTGATGGTGCACTAAATAAAAGAACTAAAAGAAACAGAAGGGCTTTAGATAGAAGCAAGTCGAAAAAGTTAAAATTTGGTGAATTCCATGACGAGCTTTTTATAAAATTTGATGATAAGTTTAAGAGTCGTAAGGCCAATGTGCAAAAGAAATGGGATCAGCGTAAACTAAAACTGCCAAGAGATTTAAAATTAGATGTGAATAGATTTTTCTTCTATACACTTGCTCCTGGCCTGCCCGTGAACATGAAAAATGCGGAATACTTGGGCGATACAATATGTGATGGGTCTGAAGAAACTTTGCAAGATCATATTTCAAATATGCAAACTGATGATCACCACTTTGATGGTGATGATGACATGTTGCATCAAGATAACATGCCAATGAATGAAGAAAATTGCCCACCCCATTCGGGTATGGAAGTCGATGGAGAAAATCCGAATGCTATTGGGGCAAATGTCAATGATACGATCTTAGAAATTGCGTCAGAGTTTGAAGGTGCACCCACTCAAGTTACCAAGATTATTGTACCTTTTGCGAAACGGGCCAAAGTGATTGATATGAAAAATCTTAAACGCAGTTGTACTGTGCTTCTCACGAAACAGCTTCAACGACCGATTGGTGATAAGGATATGCCTCAGCATCCCATACCTAAAGAGGAGGAATACCAAGATGGTATTGCCAGTTTTCAAGAAGTTTACGAACATCTGCCAGAGCTGTTGACTCAAAACATGACTGAGGCGCTGTCAACTTCTATTGCATTTTATTCTGTTTTACATCTAGCCAATGAACACAGCCTTCGTTTAATACCGCAAAATGATCTAAAAGATTTCGCAATACGAAAAGTGGCGGGATAGTTGTGTCTTTTATCTATACATACATATATTTGATTTATTTTTTACATTAACGACTTCAATATTGTTTTGACATTTTAAAATGCTAATATATTATACACATACATATATATACAAATCTAAACTACAGACCCGACTAGATTTGAAATTGATAGTAGGTAACTCAAATTTGATTAAGCTCTTAAGTTAATTATGATTAATAAAAGTAGAAACAATTATTTTAAGAAATAATTTTCCCAAATTTGAATTTAAAATGTAATAAAAAATATTTCAACTAACAACTGTTTAATTTTAATAAAAAATTGTTGTTGCATGAGTAGATTTTTGTGTGTTTATATTTTATGAACGAAAACTTGCAATTTCTTTAATTTTTATCTTATATTTTCAACAAAAAGAAACATTCATTTAACTACATTTTGAATTTTTTAATAAAATTTTTTTAACTGGTGTAACTTTTGCCACTAAGCTTGCATACTTTTATATCTTAACGGTCGTATTAGTTTATTCTTCTTTAGTATTTTATATGGACTTTTATTTCTTTTTTTTTTTTTAATTCTAAAATGATTTTTTTCTTGAATAATGTCAATCAAGAACTCTTAGAATAATAGTGGATGCTCCATGGTTTGTAACTAACAACACGATTCACCGGAATTTATGTGCGCCAAAGATAAAAAATGTAATAAATAATTACAGCTTATATACCTTGAACGACTTAGTAACCATTCTAACATCCTTGCTATTATTTTAATAGATGATATCGACAAAATGCATTGATACAAAAGGATTCATTTACATGACCTTCGGTTCAGAAAATGAATTGAAAAAATTCTATAATTGTTAATATGTATGTATGTAAATATTAAAATCAAATTTCAATATATATTGTTAATAATTATTTATAATACTACTCAGATAGAAGAGCACTTGTTTTGAACCTTAAAATAAAGGTTGAAAATTCATGTCAATAATTAAATTTTTAATTAATTTCCGTATTGTAAAAAAGATTGAAAATAAAATAATATTATGAGAAAATATCTGTTTTTTGTATTTAAGATTTGTGCGATGATTTTTTTTGTTGAAATATTGTATTATTGGCACTGAAAGGAGTTTTTAATGAACCAAATGGAAATAAATAAATTTTCGTTAATTTGAGTAGCTGCATTTGCTTCTGTAGATCACTTATGGGTAAATAAAAATTTTAGTTTAAAAGGATTTTCATGAACAAAATTCCGTTTACTCTAGTTTTGTCTAAATCAATTAAAAATTAAATGTTTGTGAACTCTGCTCTACATATTAATCCTGAAACCTTAAAAGAGGTACAGTTGCGTAGTTTTTCAAGACTTGTAGAAAATAACAAAATACGCTGTTAATCGAAGGCGTAAATTGTTGTGCAATAGCCAACCCGAACTATTTTATACGTCGATTATCATGGACACAAACCACATAGTACTAAAGTTCTTCAAGAAATACAACATCGTTTGTTTTTGGTAATTGTCTTAGAATAATTTACAGCCGTCGTCATAGAAATTTATATTAGTTTCATACCCTAATTCTTAGTATACTAAATACGCATGGAAGAAAACAAAGTTTGAAAACATGGAAAAGTGTAATACAGAGGTGATAAAAAACAGTAGCACTTAACACCATGGTGTAATAAACCAGCAGGTGGCAGTAGGAGGAAAAATAAATTGGCAGCACAAGAAAAAGTAAAGCCAAAAAAGTCATATGTTGGCATTATCAGCCAACATACAGATGTTCACTAACCCATGTACCAACCAGCGTCGCCAAAACTCCTGAGAGATCAAAATGCTAGATTTTGTTAAAAAAAAATGGTAAAATATGCTAAAAATATGCTAGAAAAAAATGCTAAAAAGTTTATTTGTTTGAACATGTTATTGGTTAAATTTATTACATATAATATAAAATATAATAGTAACGATTAAACAAAACATTTTGAAAAAAAAAAACATAAAAAAAAGAGTTTAAGGTACTTATTGTGATTTAAATTACTTGTACATATCTGCTAATTCGTTAATTTTTAATTTAAAAAATATAATCACCCCTATCGTGAAAAAATATTCCTTCGTAATTATTTCCCTTTTCCGATAATTGCTATCGTGAACAATGTGCACAGCCCCTTATCGTGAATAATTTTTTCCCACGAGTTTTTTAACTTTTCCCTTTAATTTATTGACTTTATTTTTGATGGGGAACAGAACAGAACATGTATGCAGTTCTTCTTATAATTTAAATATTAAAGCTTACAAAGTTAATTTTAAGAAAAATGTCTGATAATAATGCACAAGCTGATTTATAGCTCAACAAAATGCAAAACAACAGGTTCATTACCTGCGGATTTTAGAACCTTTAATTTGTTGGAATTAGATCGTTTTGTTGGCTTTCCAAAAAGCAGCCGAATTATTTTACCACATAAAACTAAGAATTTAATAAACAAGAAGCCCTGCAACAAAAACAATCGCTACAACACTGATTATTTAGCTTTCAATTTTTTAAGTTTTCTTTAAAAAATACATACATACATAAACGCCCGAGTATATTTTTGTACAAAAATTTCTTTTATTTTTTATTTTTTTAATCTTCTTCATTATTTTACATTCACTACGAATTGATAGCGGGAACAAACGCTCCCACGAAATTCACGATACCAAATTTCCCTTCATGGGGAATGAAAATATCCTGGAACAACAATTTCACATTTTGTTCACGATAGGGGTGAATAGAGCGAAATCAATTTGAAAAAAAAACTTCATATTACCCAGTCATCTTCAACATTAAACTCATTGTCGTTTTTGTCAACATAACTTTCGGTCGATCCAATCAATTTAAGGGAATTTCATATTGGAAACAACACTGTTCATTCCTTTTCAGTCCATATCTAAGATTTACAGCCAAACCCACGATATCGACCGACAAGTCGATAGAGCGACAGCAACTCACTCATTATCGTTCGTAGAAGCGACCCACTAACTATCGACTTGTCGGTCGTCTGGCTTTACGTGTTTAACGTAATCATTGTCAAATGACTATATTGCCACATCAAATATTTCATGTAAATTGAGCCATAAATATGGCCATTTGAACGTGGCACAACGACCAGGTATGCACAGTTCCGTAACAAGTACAACAATCTTAAAACAACATGTATATTGTTGGCATAAAGTACTCGCTTTTCACCAAAAAACGCTAATAAATTTAACATTTTCTTGCGAATGATTTCCAAGCTGTAACAATTATTTATGTATGCTTTAAAACTGTATCAGTTAGCATGAATATAAAGTTAGTTTAATATAAAGCGAATTGAGGTAGGTGTGCTAGTAAGCTCACCTTTTGGATATGCCTTGCTACAAATTTAAACACAAAACATATGCTTTCAATAAATGAATTTTGTGAAAAATATTTATATCAAAATAATTTTTGGTAATTTGTTAATTTCACAAATTCAACAAGACCCTGCAGCGGCTTCGGTTTTGCCTGTTAAATGCTAATCAATAATTATTATCTGTACAACAATATATTTATTAATATACATATGTATGTATGTATGTAAGTTAAGAAATCACTTTCGTCTAAATGCATAAACAAATTCAAATAAATTCTTTTGGGATCACATTGCAACACACGCTTAAAACATTCCCACATTTTATGCTGACACTATGTCTGCAACTTTAATAATATTAAAATATTAAAATATAAAAACGTTCCCACATTTATGCTGACAAGATGAAAATAAAAAGTTATTAATGCTTCTGGAAGAATAAGTTAGTCAGTTCTAAGTTAGACCTAAGCTTAACAAGTTGAAAAATAAAAATATATTTTTTTAACTAAAAACCCAACTTGAACTTTAATTGGCGCCCAACGTGGGGCCCCGCAAATTTTACACAATATTCTGAAAAAACCAAGTAAGAAGTGCTATCGCGGGTGTCCTCGAACAAAATTTACAAATAAGTATCCTAAAAATATAGGAAAAAAAAACGTGTAAAAAAGTATCCTTTAAATAACAGGAGAAACAAAAGAAGACAGTGAAAAATCGTAAAATATCCTTTAAAGAAAGAAGATAAGTAAAAACGTGGAAAAAATTATAATAAAGGAGAATAGTATTCGTATGAATTGAACATTTGTAAAGTGAATAACTGTTTGCATTAAAAATTGACGAATTCTTCAAGTGCGGTTAAATAAAAACTAAAGGCTTGTGAACAAAAAACTTAAAAAAATTTTTGCAATAAAATTTTTGCTTGGAAAGCATTAATTTGCAGCCAAAAACGATAAAACAAAATTTTTTTTCCTTTGAATAAAAATTCCCTACAAACCATTGAATTTTTGTGCGCAAAACTAAAGAATAAAAGAATTTTAAAAAAAAAACTGAATCTTTAACTGCGTGAATTTATACAAAAACTGAAAAAGTGTCCGTTGTGGAAAACCTGAAGCTTTGAAATTCGTTCCCAAAAGGAGGCCAAACCAACCAAAGACAACTGCCAATTTCATAGCGAGGAATTTATTAAGTGACAACAACAGAAAGAAAGCCAAAGAGGGAAAATATCAGCAATCAACAATCAAGAGAAGGAAACAAGCAGCAAAGAATTTTACGTAAGATAGTATTAAGTAAAGCTAATTATTTAAATTTAGTTTTTACCAAATTGTGAAAATAATTATTTGAAATTTGCCCTTAAGAAAAAGTTGATAAAAGCTGATCAAATAGTGAAGCTAATTAAATTTTAATTCTAAGAAAATAAAACTTCCTTTAACGTTTTTTGAACTTTTAATCGTGGATACTAAAATTGATGAGGAAGATTTAGAGCTTCTTCCGGGTGAAGAAAATTTCATTACTTGTTCATTGGAAGACATATTTAAGAAACTCAAAGTTTCTGAAGAAAAAATGGCAACTTCGGAATCCGTGAGTGTAACAAGCTTAATTTTGAGCCATGTTGCTCCTTTAAAGAGAACCATCGATGAACTAACTTTAAGGATACAATCCTTGACAGCCAGTGATTCAGTTAGGGAATATACTACACAAAATATAGACGACAGCATTCGTTGTGACGAGACATTAGATGTCATAAAGTCACTACCGTCATTTGATGGTAACGAATCTTCCTACGTTAGTTGGCGCGAAGCTGCCGTCAACTCTATGCATTTATATAAAAAAGGTAGTCGGCGTTATTACGCAGCTCTTTCTATATTGAGGAATAAAATAACAAATGAAGCGAACGACATGTTAACAAACCATGGTACCGTGCTTAACATGGATGCCATATTAGCTAGGTTGGACTTCGCGTATGCAGATAGGCGCCCTCTCCACCTCATTGAGCAGGAGTTGAGCGTGATGCGTCAGGGAATGCTTAGCATCATAGATTATTACAATGATGTCAACAAAAAATTGACGTCGTTAATAAACAAAACAATTATGACACACGGGTCTAATGAGGCTTTAACAAAAGAATTAAACAATAGAAACCGTCAATATGCACTAAGAGTTTTTATTACCGGTTTAAACGCTCCTCTAGCAGACATATTGTTCTCATTGTCTCCTAGTGATCTTCCAAATGCACTTGCCAAGGCGCAGGAATTAGAATCAAATAATATGAGAGCTAACTTCGCTCGACAATTTAATAAACCAAATTATACGTTTAATACTAACAACCAAAATAATCGTACCAACAATAACTTTCGAAATTACACTAATAATAAATTTCATAATCATTTGAGAGTAGGGAATCTTAACACAAGATCGGCGAATAATAATCATAATTTTCCCAAGCCAGAGCCTATGGACATAGGAAGTTCAGCTAATATAACTCGTGGACGGCAAAATAATTATAATAATTACCGACCGCAGCAACAGAATGGACCTTTTGGTTTTAATAACACCTTGAAGCGAGGAAATAGTGATCGTACTAATTATCAGCCACAGACCAAGGCTCAGCGTATTAATAATATATACGAAACTGCTTTTTTAGAAGAAACCCCGAACTCCCATACATCATTAAACAGGGAGCAACCGGGAGAAGATATAGAATTCTAATCGATAGTGGGGCAACTTGTTGCTACTGTTCCCCAAATACCTTCCAAAATAGGAAACGATTAGCAATAAGAAAAAGAGTAAAAACTGTAAACGGATATACAATGATAGAAAATTACTTCGAAGCTACTTTGTTCGGGTTTAGGCAGATATTTTATGAGATAGGAAATTTAAGCGCAGATATCCTTATAGGATACAATTTTTTAAGGAGAGCTGGAATAATTTTGGATTTTAAGAAGGGTTTAATAGTATGTGGAGCGAAATCGGAAAAGTTTCACAATTTTGAGGATTTGTTCGATCATGGTGATAAGGAAAATGAAAGAATCGAACTTAATAAATGTGTCATGAACGAAATTTCGTCACCTACAGAAGGTGATCAGGATGAAAAAGAAGAGTCAATTATACTCTTAAGAAATGAAATTATTAATGAAATTAGGAAATGTCATTCCAATATTAATATGACACTTCCATTTAGAACAGATGTGAAAGCGGAAATCCGTACAACTGCTGGAACTCCAATTTGGAGTAAGCAGTATCCCTATCCCTTGTCCGCGAATGATTTTGTGAATAAAGAAATTGAAAGAATGTTAGGCGACGGAATAATCCGGCCAAGTAGAAGCGCGTACAACTCACCCATATGGGTCGTACCAAAAAAAGGCTCTAATAGTAATGGCACGCAAAAATTACGCCTAGTAATTGATTATAAAAAACTTAATGAAAATACAGTCGAGGAAAAGTATCCCATACCCGACTGTAGCGTAATACTTTCCAACTTAGGAAAGGCGAGATATTTCTCTACAATTGATCTCGAATCGGGATTCCATCAGATATCGATAAGGCAAACCGATATAGAAAAAACCGCGTTCTCTGTCAACAATGGGAAATATGAGTTCCTTAGAATGCCATTCGGCTTAAGGAACGCTCCTGGCATTTTTCAGAGGGCCATGGACGATATTCTCAGGGAATACGTCGGAAAATTCTGTCACGTTTATATGGATGACATCATAGTGTTTTCCAACTCAATCAGGGAGCATACAATGCACTTGAGAACAGTTGTGGAGGTATTGAAGGACGCTCATATGAAGATTTCGCTTGAAAAGTCAAAGTTTTATCAACGTGAAGTTGAGTTTCTGGGATATATAGTCAGTAATAACATTATTAAAACTGACCCAAAAAAGTTGGAAACCATACAGGAATACCCCATACCCATTACCTTGAGGCAACTGAGAAGCTTCTTAGGAATGACTGGGTACTACCGCAAATTTATAAAGAATTATGCCCAAATAACCAAACCCCTAACAAACTATCTATCAGGAGAAAATGGTAGAATTTCTCAGAATATGTCAAAAAAAGTAAACATAACACTTAACAAAGAAGCAGTTGATGCATTTCAAAAAGTAAAAGAATTAATGATCGATCAATTAGAACTCGTTCAGCCCAATTATGATAAAAAGTTTATTCTGACGACAGATGCTTCTAGCGTGGCTATTGGCGGAGTATTGAGTCAGGACGGGAGACCGATAACCTTTGTATCGAAAACGCTTAACTCTACAGAAAAAAACTATGCTACCAACGAAAGGGAACTATATGCCATTGTATGGGCCTTAAAAACCCTCCGAAATTACCTGTACGGTGTAAAAAACCTAGAAATACATACTGATCATCAGCCACTGACATTTTCAGTCTCGGCCAGAAATCCGAACGCAAAGATGAAAAGATGGCATGCCCTTATTGAGGAGTTTGCCCCAAAAATTATATACAAACCAGGTACAGCGAATGTGGTTGCCGATGCTCTGTCCAGGCAGATTTTGAACCAGATTTCAGATGATAATAGCATCCACAGCACACAGCATTCAACGGAAAGTAGCGACAATTTTCATATACCTGAAACTAATAAGCCTTTAAACGAATTCAAACAACAAGTTCTCTTAATAAAAAACAGAATCACAATTCATGAGTCTATTATCACTTTCGGCAGAACTCGCCATATAATAGAGTTTGATACAAGAGAAAATCTCTTGACAATTCTCAAGGAATTTCTACAGCCAAATTTAGTGACAGCTATACACTGCACACAGGAAGACTTATATGAGTTTAAAGAAACAGTTAAGGACGTATTTACAAATAAATTCGTTTTCACAAAAATTTTCCCAAACGACATCACTAATTTAGATGACCAACACATTATAGTAGAGCAGACACATACACGTGCTCATAGAAGTTATAAAGAAAACTACAAGCAGGTATTCAAACTATATTATTGGCCAAAAATGATTAATTCATTTAGGGAATATATAAGACATTGCAATATATGCAATAAATCTAAATATGACAGGAAACCAATGAAACTTCCAATTGGTGAGGCACCAATTCCACAAACAGGGGGGGAATTCCTCCACATTGATATATTTTACGCGCAAAATTTAAAGTTTATAACATGCATCGACGCGTACTCAAAGTTTATGGTGATAAAACCTATTGAAAACAAATTGAATCTTGGCGAAAAGGTACTTGATATTTTACAAACATTTCCTGCAGCAAAAAAAATAACATTAGATAACGAACCAGGGTTCACAACTCCACAATTCAAATCCCTAATGCAGAGACTACAAATCCGGTTATATTATTGCGATCCGCGACACAGTTCGACCAATGGCCAGGTTGAAAGATCACATTCTACCATTGTAGAAATCGCACGTTGTATAAAGAATGAATATCACATAATAGATACAATTGAAACATTTTACAGGGCCGTGCAGCAGTACAACCACACGATCCATTCAGTAACAGATAAAAAACCCTTCGAGGTATTTTACAATAAAATAAGTCATGACGACTTACCGGATAGGTTACGCAAAGCCCAAGCAAAAATGCTTGAAAGAAATAAGACAACTCAAGTAAAAACCTACGAACCTAATCAAGAAATTTATGAAAAGCTAATGGGCAAGAGAGATAAGTTAGATTATAGGTATAAGAGACAGAAAGTAAAAGAGGATTTAGGTAATAAAGTCAGAGTATACAGTAGGAATAGGATAATACATAAGGAAAACATTAGGTCCTAATATACTAAAACAAACTATAAAGATATCTAACAAAACTAATATTGAGCACATAATAACTAACGCTAATACATTTTAACAACTAACCAACGCAACTCATACTAATAATATTAATCTTAAACTAATTTTAGCAAAATGCTACTAAATATGATCATGATGATACTTTTCACTCATATGGTAGTCACAGAGATACAAATCCTAGATTACTCAAACGCAAATTTTATTCAAATTCATTTGGGCCTGACGAGGCTGAAAAACGGAAATTTCAAACTGATACATGTTCTTGAAATGAATAAATACGCAGAATTGGTAGACACTCTAAATTCCGAATTAATGAAATTACCAAAAGAAAATACTGCTTTTCCCTTTATATTAGAAGAAATTACACAGCTTAAAAGCCAAATAAAGAGAATGACCCCCAGAAAGAAAAGATCACTCGATATACTGGGAACCGCGTGGAAATGGTTGGCGGGATCACCGGACCATGAAGACCACAGAATCATTGAAGACCATATTAAAGGTCTATTAACCAATAATGAAAGGCAGAGAATTATAAATAAAGAAATTATCGAAAGAATTAACGGAATCACTAAAGTGACTAATAATATAATGAAATTCGTGAGTTCTTCAAAAGAAGTTCAAAAAACATTAGAGGATAATCTCACTAACAAAATACGAATATTAAAAGAAGAAATTACTAACATAGAATATGCCTTACAATGGGCCAAGGTAGGAGTTATAAACTCATTCATTTTGTCAGAAAAAGAAATTGAAGAAGCTAAAACATTTTTAGAGTCAGAATTATTCCCTTACAATAACTTGGAAGAAGCCTTAAGCTTTGCCTCAATAAAAATTGCATCTAATGAAAATGCCATAATATATATAGCAAACTTGCCGTCTATTGACAAGGTTATTTGTGAAAAGTCAATAATTAAGCCAATAAGAAAGAATAATACAATTATAAAAATGAACTATGAAAATATAATACAATGTAAAAATTTTACCTTTGCAATTAAAGATAAATGTATTGAGTTAAATAAATTATGTATTTGCGATAAGAAAAACTTAGTAGATTTAAGTGAAACAAAATGTATCCCAAATCTTTTAACCAGCCAGAAGCATGAGTGTACAATTGTCAATAATCAACATGTTCCGTCTGTCGAAGAATTATACGAAGGTACAATATTACTAAATAATTTTAAAGGATCTGTAAATGTTGAAGGATATGAGACTTACGCTTTATCTGGAACATATCTAATCCAATTTCATAACGAAACTTTAATTATAAAAAATAAAACTTATACTTCAAAAGAGAATGTTTTTGTAAAACCTCTTCCAGCCATTTTTCAGTATTCCTCTGGGAATCAGCCAGGCGAGGAAATATTGTCTTTGGAACTTATCAAGGAACTTAACGTAAATAATATTGAAGAATTAAAATCAATTGATACAAAAAGCAAGATCACAACCTCAATAAACTTTACTCTATCAATTCTAATGGTTGTGATAATATTATGTTGTTGCAAAAGATACAGGAATAGTTCCTCAGTGAATTTACCTTCTAATGTAAATACTACTTCACCAAGGGACAGTGATCCGAAAAACGAATCCTTGGAAATCCCACTTTATTAAGTAATTCAATTGGGGACAATTGATTTAAGGAAGAGGGGAGTTAAGAAATCACTTTCGTCTAAATGCATAAACAAATTCAAATAAATTCTTTTGGGATCACATTGCAACACACGCTTAAAACATTCCCACATTTTATGCTGACACTATGTCTGCAACTTTAATAATATTAAAATATTAAAATATAAAAACGTTCCCACATTTATGCTGACAAGATGAAAATAAAAAGTTATTAATGCTTCTGGAAGAATAAGTTAGTCAGTTCTAAGTTAGACCTAAGCTTAACAAGTTGAAAAATAAAAATATATTTTTTTAACTAAAAACCCAACTTGAACTTTAATTTGTACATATTTATGTAAATACCTATTAATTTCCCATCATGAATTTTTTTAAAATTATTACATACATACATACATACATTCATATAAAATAACATTTTTTAAATTATTTTGTCAAATTAATTTCTCTGTCGACAACAAAACTTTCGTGAAACATGGTTGACTTTTTTAAAGCTAGTTCAATGCAAAAAAAAAAAAAAATAAATAAAAATATGCTAAAAAAAATGCTAGAAATTTTTGGAAAAATGCTAGAAAATAAGCTACATGCCAGATCAGTTTTTTTCATGCCAAATGACTTTCAAAAATGCTAAATTGGCATCGCTGGTACCAACATAAAAAAAAAAATTCGATGATCGAATGTACACAGCCCGCGAAAATTCAAAATTCAACTTTTCTTTTGAACAAACCTCGTATACGAGTACATATCTCATTGCAAATTGTACTTGTGCAGAGATCGATACTGCAATGGGACATAGAAAAATTTAATAAATAAATAAAAAAAAGGCCCTAACTCATATTTTTTCAAATCAAATTTTTATGCTTATTTCGATAACTTAGAGAGCTACGAATCCATACATGATAAAAACGCGATTTGAAAACAAAATGTGTTAGGGGTCTTTTATATTAAGGTAACGATATACATACATATTTCTATTTTGTCCCCGGTGACAGAAACACTCGTTGGAACATTGTGTTGTTAAAAATATTTAGTTTTTGTTTTATTTCTAATTGTGCGAATATAAGAACTCTATCGTCACCGTGAAATAGACGCTAATATACATACATACATACATACATACACATTTTGCAGAGTCCATTTCCATAGGAATTCTACTAAATGAATATAAGGAATGAACTTTAGATTATGCATATTTTCTGCATTCGTAATGCTTTCTTTGAAATAAAGAAATATTAATAAAAAAATATAATAAATATTATGTTTGAAAAATTTTTGTGGTACATACTTATTTCGTAAATGGCAGTTTTACTAAATAGATTGAGGCGAAAATACTGCTGCAGAAGAATGTGTTCAAGAAAGTGTCTGAAATGGAAAATTAAATTTGTACAAAGAAAAATAAAGTTTATATTGAAGTCGTTGGGTCTCAGGAGAAATCGAAGAAATGTTTTTCAACCACAAAAAACATATTAAATTAATATTGTAATATGTGTATGTAAATTTGTAGCACAATGTGTAAATGTGTACATACATACATATATAAAAAAATATTTAACCAAAAAAAAAAGTATTTAAAAAAGTTTTTTTTTTAGATTTTAAGAATTATTTTGTATAAACATTACTTTAATATAACATCATAATTTGTTGTAGGTTTAGCCATGTATGTAACCAAAAATGGCCAATATCTTGGTCGAATTTATTCTTTCTGTATGTATGTATGTATGTGGCAAATAAAGTTAGAGTGAAATGCAGTGTTTGGTGAAAATATTCTTGCGAAAGAGCAAACGAAAAATGTAGATTTTTCATAAAATCCAAAAATAACACACACAGAGTTGCTCTTAAATTTTAGAAAAAAAAAATACGATATTTGCGTTTGCACTTTCGCAAAGTCATTTGGCGCAAACACTAATTTTCGCTTAAAGTAAAATAAAATGTAATAAAAAGTTTTTGTTTGTTCTGGATTTTGTAGTGCATTTCAAAGGAATAAAAGTTTTTTGCAAAATTAATTTAAAAAATTTTTTTAAATAAACCTAAGTTTTTTTTTTTTTTTTGAGATAAGTGGCTATATTATTTCATTAGCGGTAATTCTCCGATTGGTATGCTTATCACTTGTTGAGCGAATACCAGCGATTAAAAGTCGACACGATCGATTAGTGTGATATTTTTATGAAGTAAGTATGTACATACATATATACAGACATACATTTTTTACTGATTTTGCGGAAATTGTGATTTCGCAGATTCGAATTGAACGTAAACGGGATGTCGTCATATCACTGCAAACAAACAAAATGGTAACTTTTGGACGAAGTGATGCCAACCCAAAATTAGTGTTAGAAGTAGATTTTATATGAAACTACATTTTACCCGTGACTTCGTTCACGCTACATGTTAATAAAAAAATAAAAAGTTTTAAAAGCAAAACGCACCAAAAGCACCTGCTTTTCCTTATACTTATTACACCCAAGAAAATATACTATATTAATGTACGTTATTGTAAAAACAATTTTACATATTTTTTAATAAGAAGTTATATATAATAGTACCAAAAGTAACAAATTTTCATTATTTTGCCCCTAAGAATATACGCTGTAAGTCAATGTAAAAAACCTAATAAAAACAAAACCTACCAAAAGTAAAAATTTTACGCCTTTTTTACACTTAAAAAGTACCCTATCAAATTTCATAAAAATCCATTAAAAAAGTGTCCAAAAATAAAAAGTACCAAAAGTACTTTTAAACCTTCGCTAGACTTCCACAAATAATTCAAGACCAAAATTAGCCAAATCGGTCCAGCCGTTCTCGACTTTTAGCGAGACTAACGAACAGCAATTCATTTTTATATATGTATACCCAGCATAATCTTACGTGACAAAAACGTAGTTTAATCATGTGTTTGAATGACTACGAACTGGTTTGATTTAGGTGAAACATGCATGCTTTTAACGCAGGCGTGACATTGGAGATCATGTGTTTATGCACCAATTTAAATAAAAAGCAATACTTCAGAACGCATGACCTAAACCAATGCAAAATCGATGATTTAGATACGTTTTTTCATTGGTAAAATAAATCAGTTCTAATACGTGACAGATATTGTGCATGTGAAACAATTGGTGAAACGAATGGGTTCTTCAGGAGTTCGACAATGACAATTATAATGAAATTTATGAATACATTAAGAACGCATTATAAAAAATACATTCTTAAGAAGTCATGAAAAATCACTTCATTTAGAACCCATTCAATTTTATTTTTGCTGGGTATAGATAATTTAAGTAGGATAATTAATTCATATAACAAAGTTGTTAATTGGTTTATTTTATGAAACCAATGAATTTGGTTTGTTTCTGTGCAGGTGTCAAACAACAATGGGTCCGCCACCAACTGAAGAAATACAATTCCTTTTGGTGGTATTAACTGCCTGTTCGCCGATATCGAAGAAGTTCTTTCTTTCGAACAATTACATTTGAAACAAAAACAAAATTTTTGAATTTGTTTTTGTTTCAAATGTAATTGCTTGAAAGAAAGAACGTCTTCGATATCGGCGAACAGGCACTAAGTCAAATTTGCATACAAAACGTACATTTTAGATTTTTTGATTTTTCGACTTTTATTTTTGGCTTTTCTTCTTCTTACTTTTTTCGAAATCATCGAGTTGATAAGACGAAAAAAACAAAAAAAAAAAAAAATATAATCATTAAAATCGGTCAAGAAATTATCGAGTTTAAGCAGACTAATCCACAGCAATTAATGGTTCAATGTAAAATTTGCATACAAAACACAATTTTCATTTATTTCGATTTTTTAACCTTTCTTTTGGGATTTTCTGAACTTTCTTCTAAACCTTCCTCGTGATTAGACGAACAAAACAAAAAAAAAATCATACAAATCGGTCAAGTAGTTCTCGAGTTTTAGCGAGACTAAGACACAGCGTTTGATTTTTATATATGTATATAGATAGATATATCTGTTTATTCGACGACACTTGCTAGTTTGGAAACACTTAGCAAAGACACACTTGTGTTTAGTCGAGACACAAAGTTTAGCAAAGACACAAACCACATTCGTGAATTCACAAAAACTTGGACAAAAATCCCCTCAAAATCCCAGAAATTCCGGAAAATTTCCCAGGCAACACTGGATATTTAAAAAAATTTCAAAGCGGCAACACTGTATAGTCATACATAGACTATACAAAAAAAAAGTTTTCACTCATGGTATTATAAATTATACCATGTTTTCACTTCAAAAAACAAAAGACTTAAGAAACAAACTTAGTGTCAGGATTTTTCGTTTCATAAACAAAAGACTTAAGAAACAAACGTTATAAAGGCTATGCAATAGCTAATAGCCTTTTTCCACTAGCATACATTTTAGAGGAATGAATGGAATTTGTTGAAAATGTGAAACTTGCGTTTCCATTGGCAACATCTAACATCTACCATCTTCTCAGCTGTCAAAAGTATAAAAATACTTACAGCATAATTTTTTGTGGAAAAAAAATAAATGTTAAATTAAAATGAATTTTGAAGAAACATTAATAATTGGACTCGTCCATGCTTTACAAGAACAAACACAATTGTTAATGCAGAAAATTTGCGATCCATTATGAAAGATGAATATGAAGATAATTTATGTATGTATGTCATTCATGTACATATGTCATTTATGTATGTCATTCACAAAAAATGAAACTTTCAATATGTATGTATCTGCCATTTTGCTAGAGATGACATTAAAATTATCGGAAGATGTTGATTGTAACAAAATGGTTTAGGAACATCTTTTGAAGATGTAGAAAGATGTTGACTTTTAGTACTGTGTATTTCTTATGGGAAGATGTTAACATCTTCTCAAATTGATGGTAGATGTTAGATGTTGCGTAGTGGAAAAAGGCTATAAAAAGATTTTAAAAAGTTTTCCAGCTGCAAAGAATTTAATTACACCCATTACAAATGGCGACTGGCTATTAATGTTTTTGATAACTTGTAAATTTTATTCAGAAAGTGCCAGAGATTTGGTAAGCATGAAAAAGAAACAACTTTACATTTTCTTACTTGATTAAAATCTATTTCAGATCAAAAGTTTCTATAACAAACATACGCCAAAAATATCTCGAATTAAAAAATTTGCTGGTGTTCAGTAAATTGAAGCATGTATTCGATGCTAATTTAGTCTTGATTTTGTCTTAACGTGATCAATGTGGACGACGCATAGTTATAACACTCAATGGTCTTTAATAAAAATTTATACGATTTTATCATTAAAGTTTAATTCTTAATTTTCAGAACAATGGGACCATAGCGCTATTCCGGTGGTTGATGTCTTTAGCGCCACTACTTTGTGCTTATTAGATATTTTACAAAAGGAACTTGAAACTCAAATTAATGGTATAGTGTATATGTACATATGTATATTGGACATCATTTGGGCATGTTCTAGAATAAACACCATACAGTTTGAAACGTTTTCTGGACTTTATTCAATATCAAATCACCACTGCGGGTAAAGGGATTCCATATTGTTAATCAACCAAGCATTTTTCATCAGATATTTTACCGGGTAAAACATAAATTTGCCAAATGTATAATTATGCATAGTGAAATATATGAATCGCTATGTCAATATATATCACCTGATTACATGCCGAAATTGGAAACTTACTAAAATTTTTGTGGTTTTGGGATTATCTAGTGCTTATTTTCTTATTGTTTTCTATTTATAAAATAAAAAATCAAAAGACTTTTGACCACTTTCTCTCAAAACAGCTGTTACAGCATTTGGTATTGCCATATATTTACTACAAACGCAACCGTTACGAAAAGTAACAACAGTTGTTGGAGCCAAAAAATGGACACGTCATTATTTTCTCTCCAAACTCATAGAGAAACATATAAAACATGCACAATGCTCAATAAAAAAAAACGAAAACAACAAATAAATTTTCTCTTTGCACCACAAGCAAGAGTAAAACAATTTTGCATATCATGTTCGTGCAAATATACATATAGAACATTTATGTACATATTTGTTTATATTTTTCTTTAATTACTTTTTAGTTCATATTTATAATCGTCAGCAAGCACAAGGAAACTAACTGAATCATAAAAGAGGATAATAAAAATTATTAAAAAAGAGTATTCAATAAAATCATTTCCACAGAACAGTAAGTTTTCTAAAAATAATCAATAAATTATTTGGAAATTTCGTTTGAAAAACACAAAGAATGTTGTTTGTAATAACACATGTAAACATATACATACATACTTACATATTTATTAATTTACACTGGTGATCAAAAATATTGCATCTGTGTTTTTTCACCGGGATAGAAAACGGGTTTGTTATTAGTTATGAATATACATACATACATACATATGTATGTACATTAGACCGTCTCACTTTTTATACTTTTTTCGTATGGCTTGGATCAAAAATAAATATGCCAATCGCCATTTCACTTAAAAACCACATCAAAACTCCAACAAAAGTACAATTTTAGCAAATTTGGAAAAATTAAAAACCAACATCAATCTCTTCTTAATTTATAATAATGTACTAGTATTTATGAAATTGAAGCAAATTTACAAATAAACAACATTAGTCATTTCGGTATTTCGCATAAAAGTGCAGATTTTCTTAATAGAATGCTACTGTTATTTACACCAAAATCTCTATCTTAAAATTTCCTACCATACTGCATTTACAGAATATAAAAATTTTACCTCGTTTAATTTTTATATAAGAAAAGGTAAGCACAAAAGGAAAAAAACTATAAGTTTGTATTGAAAATCTGAACTTTTAATGGTATGAATAAAAAACCATCGGACAAGATGGCAATATTTCTTTGAGAAACATTTAGGAAATTTAATAAGCTTTCTAATTCATGTAATTAGATTCAAATCCGTTAAGTACTGCTTAAGTTAGAGGCAAATTACTAAAGATAGATTTTTTAATTTTTTGGAAAAAAAGGCATTTTTCCTAAAAAAACAAAAAAAAAAAAACGATTTGAGAGACCACTTCCCTTTCCATCAATATTTAAGTGTAATACACCAAAATGCTTGTTTTTTAATGTAGATTAAGAAAATCGATGTTCATCAAGGAATTTCGAAAAAAAAATGAAAAGTGAGACGGTCTAATGTACATACATGTTTGTTTGTCGTCTGGACTCTAACTAAGGAATTTTATTTCACGGAATACAAAAATATGCACACGTAGTTACATACTATCGGGCAAGTTATATATTTTAATCGGAATGATTTCAACTCGGTAATTTTATTCCGATCATTTTTGATTTGCAGTCTTCAGATTCCGTTTATTATGTATTTCGATTTTACATTGATAAAACTTTTAATGCGCATAGGCGTTTGCTTAAAAATTTTTTCAGTGAGTAATTAAAGTTCTTATATAATTACGATGAAAATAAAAAACACAGCTGACTAGAGCAAATAAAGGAAAATCGAAAAAAAAATATATTTTTATTTTAGCTATAAATAAGAATAATTAAGAACTGCTGAAATGTTTTAAAAGAATAAGAGCAACTTTCGGAACGATTAAAAGGGTAATAGCGATAAAACATGCCAAAATTTTATGCAACTTGTCAGCAGCAACAAATTTGTTATTTGCCTTTTTTCAAACAAGAAGAACAAGCAGTCAAAAACATATGTAAATTCGTAAAACTTATATAGTGGTTAAAAACATAACGTTGGCTATTTAATGTTGATTTAATATTGTATTTAAAAACAAAATTTTATATTTAAACGAGTTTTAAAAATAAATGAAACATTATAAATAAATAAATATTATAAATATCAACTAAAACTGACTGCTCTCAGTTGCCAGTTGCGATCCGTAATATAATTTTCAACAACTGGCAACGCAACCGAGTTTCGGTTTCATAAATTATAAGAATAGTGGGCAATGGTGCGCCCATACAGTGTAATCATTATTTTTTTATATTTAACCACTCCTTCAGAATCTTCTAATCAATAAAACATGTATACAAATACGAGTACTTACAAACATTTCTATGCAGCATACTATTTAAAACTATTTTTTTTTTTGCCAGCACTGTATTACATGACGTCATATCACTAGCTGAATAAAAAACCAACAAATGTATTTCATTTGAAATGTAAAAAAGTAACATGCACATGCTTTTGATACGACTCTATCGTTTAAATTTAATTTTTTACGTTATGAATAATGAACACAATTTTAAATGCATACTCGTATGTATATACTATAAGTATAAAATTATATTAAGTCGAGTATTTCAGAGCTAAATGAAATCGAAAACACAAACATGATATCTACGAATATGTATGCACAATTATCGATGAAAAGTGATTTTTTATTTAATTATGTATAATAATAAAGAAAATATGGGAGATCCGGTTGGCCTTGGACATCCTGCCGTCGCAAACTTGAAACAATCCCTAATCGGGAGGATTATTTATACTAATTTTTTTGTCTGGAACACAGTTGAAATAATATTTTAATATTTACCTAAATTAAATTTTTTACTTATTAGTTTTAATTTTTAAATTAATTTTTGTCTATTGTTGGTATTGAACATAGAACTCACATGTTTGAAACACATCGCCTTAGACTGGCCGGGCACATTAGAATTTAAAATCGAAAGAATAAAAGCCAACATAAAATCAATATTTTATTTTGACTCATTTCTGGTATTGAACAGAGACAGCTGAAAAAGTGTTGAATCCCGTTTAGTAAAGAGTCAAGTGAATTTTGGGGATAATCGGATTAAAATGTGTAATCACAACTCGTATTCAAAGTAATCCTAAAATACTAACAATAGTCACAATATATTCATTCCAATGAACGAAAATCAGATTTTCGAAAATTGGGGTAAAATCAATAACTTCCTACTCAGAAAAGCGGTAATTTTAATATATAAAATATTTTTCAGTGATTAAAATACACATAATTAGTGACATTAAAATTTAGTTCCTATGGCCATTCCACAAAAATCGCTTACAATCCAAACATACTCCAAATAAAACCGAACTAATATGAATTAAATGTGGGAAAATTATATTTAAGATACTTTTTTCATTCGTGATTTAGCAGTGATAATTTAGCAGTGTACATGTACACTGTAGATTGTGCAAACATCACTTAAGTCTTCAGTTCCATAGATTTTCTATACATAATTTAAAAATTTATTAAAATTAATTTTACATGAGGTTTTTTTGGTTAGAAAGTTATATGAATTGGGAAATATTAAATTTTTGTCAATAACACAGGGCTACAAAAACTGTTCACTGTGACCAAACTTATTGAAATCCAATTATTCCAATAGGAATCGTTATTATAAAAAATTATTGTTTGAAATAAAACTTATTTTCAATAAACATTTTCAAAAATCTAATCTATATGCTGCATTTCATTGCAACACTTTATGGTCAGGGTAAGTCAATATCATAAATTTCTCTAAAGTTGCATTAGTGTGGAATTATATTAATTGTTGTTATGCAGGAAAAATAAGCAAATATACTAGAAAAAGTAAAAATGCCCTATATATATGGTGTAGCCAGAAATATGCAAAATTATGCAGTAAAGAGTAAAATATATACACATATGTATATGCACTAACAAATTGAAGCCAAAACTCTAAAAACTTCTGGAACACATAAATATTTTATTTTCGGCTACATTCATCGCATAAAAAAAAATATGCAGTTGTATATTTGCGGTTTCCCTGATTTTAAGAAACCTTTTCACTGTTTTTTATATTGAATAACTAAGCCATATGCAAAACAATAATTTTAACAGATGTTTTTTTTTTCGTAAATTACAGACATTAAAAAACATATGTATGTACTATTTTTTGTTTAAATATTTCTTTGTAATTTTTCCTACATTAGTGTTGCCCTGTGTAATTGTTTATGCGGTTGCATTCAAGTTTTCCATTGGTCATCCATCTGTCTTTGATTTATTTCATTAAGAACTATGAAATATTTTTTAATTGAAATTGTTTTGTAAAAAAAAAAATTACGATTGATAGAAACAAAAAGAAGAAAAACATGTTTAAACATGACTTGAAGTGTAAATTGTAATTTACAAAATTAATAAATGCACTCACGATCTGATTATTAAGAGATACACCTGTAAGTCCTGTCTTTGAAAAAATAAGAGAAGTAAGCGAAGAGTAAAAGTTCATAAAAATGTTTTTAACTACTACATATTTTATACGAAAATCTAAAGTGGTTTCTTTCGAATTTTTGTTATAACGTTAACCAAAAGTTAGAACCTCAAGCGGGAAATTTACAAAAAACATTTTAAAAAGTAAAAACTAAAATGAATACTAAAAAAATTTCAATTTGAGAGTTACTGGAAACATCTGAGTCATCTGGTGATAATCTAAATAATACAACAATAAAACTAATTTGGTTTAACATTTTAATCGATTAATCGCTAAATACGAGTATTAATTCCCTGCAGGAAATGTCGTTAGTGAAATTATACTGACTCGCTTTTGACTTTGTCACCAGTACTACTCTCTATTACCCCCCACACAATGCATTGTGCTATAGACATTTAGCATGTGCTTGTCATTGAAAATGTACTAGTAACATTGAGAGTGTTGACTAGGTAGAGACTACGTAGTTCTAATGGGATCAAGTAGAGACATTCGAACCAGAAAATTAATAGTACATTTCTATAATTTTATTCTATACCTGTTAAAGAAAATTAAAAATTGTTGACAATGTCATCAAGAAGTCAGCACTAGTCGTCAAATTGGTGACCTGTCAGCAATAAGCCCAGTAAGAAGTCACCAAACAAGTAGACAAAAGTGGTGACTTGAAGACAATTGGCCCTGAGTTTACTACAGGGAAACTATTAAATAATTACTGTAGACACTCTTAAATACGAGCCAACGTTACGTTTTGTGATTAACAATTTGACTCTTTAAGCATTAAGCTTTTTAAATAGCAAGCTTTTATTTCATAATAAAAAGCTTTTATTTCATCTTTTATACATAAATATTATTTTTTCTTTAAACTGTGGTGAATTTTATTGAAATGATATGTTTTGTGTCCGTTTTATATAAGTATTTTTTTGTATTTTTTAAACGAATATGCACATTTATGTTGATTTTTATTAAAAAAAAAACTTTGGAAATTATAACTTCACGAAAATTTTAACTAGCCCCAGGCACAGAGTGGTTCTAATTTACGAGCATCTACTGTAGTAAAAACAATCTGTATATATAAAAATAAATGTCTGTCTGTCTGTTTGTTTGTGCTTTATAGGAGGCCAAACCCTTGGATCGATCTTCCTGAAATTTTCCACAGCTTGTTACTGTGACTCTGGAAGGAATAATAGGCTATATGAAGTTTTGATTGGACAAAGGGGCGTGGCACCGCCCCTTTGCAATAATTAAATTAAAATTAAATAAATAAATTTCTGTAAATATATACTTTTAATTTTATTTTATAACGAGGGGGGTAGCGAAGCACACCAGGTTCAGCTAGTATAATATAAAAATATAATATTAACAATATAAAATTTATTTAATGAACACCTCTCAACTATTCAAGTTTGAGTCACTTCATATTAAATACATACCTGCATAAAGTATGTAAATTTGAAACTAATTTTCGCCACAATCTAGGCGCTCGGTAGTGCGCCAGGCCAAGTTCGGCCACACAGTGTGTATATTTACACGAATTTACACGAAACAGTTCGAGCTGTTTTTACCCCCCTCATAACTTTGCTCCTCTTGATCATAATATAATGAAACTTGAAACATAAGTTCTCCCCACAGAGGTGACCTCACAGGTTAAATTTGAAAGTTCTACCGTAGAAGCTTCCCGAGATATTAAGGTGTGAAAAGTCCATATTTTAGTACATACTCGCTGACTGACTCACTGACTCATCAATATTATTGGGCACTTCCAGTATAGCTAGAAAGCTGAAATTCGGTACACAGGTAGGTCTTGGTGAGAAAAAAAGCAGAAAAATCTGAAAACGGGCACTTTTCTCCCAGGGGGGACCTGAGTGCCCCTTCTTTGTATGGGGCACTTCTAGTATAGCTAGAAAGCTGAAATTTGGTACACAGGTAGGTCTTGGCGAGAAAATAACCAGAAAAATCTGAAAACGGGCACTTTCCTTCCAGGGGGGACCTGAGTGCCCCTTTTTTATATGGGGCACTTCTAGTATAGCTAGAAAGCTGAAATTCGGTACACAGGTAGGTCTTGGTGAGAAAATAACCAGAAAAATCTGAAAACGGGCACTTTTCATCTGGGGGGACAATCATTCCCCTTCTTTGTATGGGGCACTTCTAGTATAGGTAGAAAGCTGAAATTTGGTACACAGGTAGGTAGTGATGAGAAATTACCGAAAATGATTTTTTAACGGGCACTTTTTAACGGCGGGGGGACAATCATGCCCCTTCTTTGTACGGGACACTTCTAGTATAGCTAGAAAGCTGAAATTTGGTACGCAGGTAGGTCCTGATAAGAAATTAATGAAAATGATTTTTAAACGGGCACTTTTCATCTGGGGGGACAATCATGCCCCTTCTTTGTATGGGGCACTTCCAGTATAGCTAGAAAGCTGAAATTTTCTACACAGGTAGGCCCAGATAAGCAATACATATAAATATTTATACAAAAACAACTTAGAAAAAAGAAGTGAGATCCACACAAAAACATAAATGTGAAAATAAGGCCAAGTTCGTATCCAAAAAGTTTCGGCCGTAAAAAGTACTGAGATCAAAAAAAAGGACCAAGTTTTTGATAGGTACATTTCCATCTCATTTCTAGGCAACCTGTAAGCTTGGCAAAAATTTTTTGCCTTTCTAATATGGAAAGAATTCTTTGAAAAATTTGGCCAAGCTTATGGTTGCCTAGAAATGAGATGGAAATGTACCTATCAAAAACTTGGTCCTTTTTTTTTGATCTCAGTACTTTTTACGGCCGAAACTTTTTGGATACGAACTTGGCCTTATTTTCACATTTATGTTTTTGTGTGGATACACTTATCCACACGAATTCAAGTTAGTATGAAATAAATCCTGCAATTAGTTGCGATCAAACGTTCAGCAAATATTTGCAACGTCTGACCTTAACTTTAAAGTTGCACAGTTTTACTTTCGTATACCTGTTTTCAACAGCAACCTTGCAATCAATGGCTAACACATTGAACCCTTTTAACCCAGAAAGCGCTAAACAACTGCCCTCTATATATCAATATTGAAACTTCCCCTCCATTACATTTACTGTTTATTAATGCCGCTTTAAAATAAACAAGTCAAAAAGGTCATTGTCGCATTAAAAGTAATAATAGGAAATTAAGTAACTATTTTTTTACTCAGTACTCTTCCATTTAACTCTAGTTTAAAATTCTCTTACACAACAAAACACGAAACACAAACAAATTGAACAACTAACTCTCTTAGTTAATATTTATTGATCTTTGATCCAGCAAAAATCTGGCCGTATAACGTATAAAATACGAGTACTATTATTGTTATTGTTGTCTCATTAAAGTAGAACTCAAACTTCACACACAAACATTAAAATTCATACATACAGACAGACGCCAAATTCATGTATTGTGATTTTTTTCGTAAATGAAATTTAATAAAATCTGTATAGTTTTGGATTTATTTGAACAGTTTCATCTTTACTTTGACGCTTTGAGCACACGGTCTTGAACGTGTTGGAGTTCGTATTGGATTTTTTGTTTTATTTGCAATTTAAATTAAATTGTGATTTTTTTACACGTTTTTTTTTTAATGTTTTTACAACTAAAAACAGCTACAGACGATCGCGCTTAAATAATTGTGATTTAAAAAAAAATATTGTAGTTTACGTGTTAAAAAGAAATTGTATGAACGGGTGTTTTAAAAGATTTATTAACTCATCAATCTTAACAACAACAACCAATTATCACAAATCATATGGAAAATTTAATACTAAATCATTTGACAAATTGTATTCCATTGTGTTTTCATTCATGCTCAAAAACATCAGCAATAAATTTGTGCAATTATTGAAAATTATAAAAGTTTGTTAAAAATATGCATATGTATGTATATATGTATGTATGTACATATGTAGGTATGCATCTATACACATATGTATATAAAACACAATGAAAATTAAAGTGAAGAAGTGTTCCATTTTTTTATGACAGAAAGGACTTCTAAAATTAAGAAAACAAATTCCAGGCAAACGTTTAAATATACCCCTTCCATTTGATTTAGAATAATCTAAATTCAAATTAATTAATTTCCTAAAAATACCGAAAACTTATCGAGAGTTCCAAAATAAATCTATTAATAAATGACGAATATTTCGTATATTGTACGATTTCAGTGTGGCAGTCTCATAAGGTCCTTGATTTGTCAATAAGTTTGGCGGTAGAGGGGTGGGAATGGAGGAGCAACTTGGTCACTGATTTTTAATAAAAAAAAAAATTAAAAGAACGGTTTCAAACAAAGAAAAAACAATTTTGAAAATCAGTCGAAGAATGGAGAAATTATAGAATAATCAATACTTCAGGGAGAACAAAATGCAAGTAAACACGATCACGCGAAAAAAAATTGAAAATCGGTTGACATTCAGAAGTTATGGGATAATCATTATTTAGCTCCTCGGTTTTAATAATTGTGATGGAACTAAATTGCAAGCAAACCTGTTCAAACAAAAAAAGAAATTTAAAATCGGCCCATAAGTAGAGAACTTATTCGATAATTAGTATTTGAATGGGACAGCTTGCACCCGATTTTCCAAAAAGAATTTTGAAAATCGGTACATAGAGGTTCATGGAGCTTCAAACATCAACAAATACAGACGAATTGATAACCTTGTTCTATTTTTGAAGTCGTTTAAAAATTAATTTTTACTTTTTAGAGAAATCAAAAATATATGCGGCTAAAGTTGACGATTATGTGTAATTTGCTGGGGACTCGAACCCACCTGGTATAAATTTGCCTCGAGTACAACTACTCAAATAAAAATATAAGATTTTTAAAATCGTTCTCCTACTATTCTACTAATATTATAAATGTAAACATTTGTATGTTTGTTTCACTAAAACCACTTAATGGAGTTCGATGAAATTTGGATTGCATAGGACCCAGATTATATAGGGTACTTTTTTAGGGGATAAAAATTGGTAAAACTGGTACTTTTTTATATATATTTTTGTACATTAATATGCGGTGTACTTTCGGCGGCTAAAATGGGGTAAATCTTGTAATTTTGGGGATGTTTATTTATTTTGAACCCAATAAATGTAAATGTATGGACGTCATTAATTATGTGACAGTCGATTGCAAGCCGTCAAAGGTCCGCTCAAGGTCCTTAAATAATCACCCCTATCGTGAATAATATTCCATATAAAATTTTTTCACTTTTCACGTACTTACAATCGTTAACAACTCGCATGAAAAAATTTTATTCAGTCCAGAATAATAACGTGAAAAAATGTTCACTTCAAACAATTCCCCTTATCGTTAAAAATTTTTTTCCAACGAGTTTTTTCACTTCTCCCTTCAATTTATTCACTTTATTTTTGAAGGGGAACAGAACAGAACATTTACATATGTAGATACATATGTATTTCTTCTTATAAATCGAATATTAAAGCCTAAAAAGTTTATTTTAATGAAAAGATCTGATAATAAAGCACAAAATGATGTATTCCAAAATACAAAAAAAAGGCAAGTTTGTGAAGCTTGAATTAGATGGAATTTTTTCGTTTTGTTGGGTTTCCAAAGAGTATTTTACAACATAAAAGTTAGAATGCAATAAACAAACGGAGCAGCCAAACTAAAGCTCCAACAGTGAATATTTAGCTTTGATTTTTGAAGTTTTCTTTAAAATAAATATATCCGTGTATATTTTTGAACAAAAAGTTCTATGATTTTTTATGTTTTTAATCTTCTTCCCTTTTTTACATTCACTGAGAACTAATAGCGGGAATAATTTTTCACAGGAGATTCACGATACCATTTTTCCCTTCGAGTGAAATGAAAATTTCACGGGAACAAAAATTTCACTTGCTACTCACGATAGGGGTGAATAACTCTGTAGATTGTTCAATGAACATTCGCTGTACGTTAAAGTGATCTACCTGCGATCTTGCAATTCTACATAATTTCTTAGATATAAATTATCAAAATTGAACAACTAAAAAGTTTATGAGTATCTTCAAAAATGTATAAAAAAATTTGTTGTTCAATTTCAAAATTTGAATTTCAAGTTTCGAGCGTTCTTTATATATTTCATTATGTTATAAAATTTATATCTTATTGCATAGCACTTTTAGTGCTTTAGCTTTGTTTGACCTGCTTTATACTCCATCAACCGAAAGAAGTCATTAAGTCAGAAACAATTACATACTTATATAGAAACAATAATTAATTGTAAGAAAAAACTTCATACATTTTTTGTACAGTAGAAATAAGAAAAAGATTAAGTGTTAAAGCTAGAAATGCAATAATACGGTGGCAGTTGTTTTTAACCGACTGCATTTTTTTAAATGTTATACACGCACAACTCTGTCATTTATGAACCGATTTCTAAAAATGTTTTTTTTAAAACAAATTTTCTTGCAGCTTTGTCCAGAGGCAAGTTTACTATCCTAACATATTTATGATGGCAGAACTCTTCCATTTATAGACCGCTTATCACCGCTTGAAGTTGGGTTCCATCTATTTATTTAAATTGAAGCAAGTTTGCCGCCCCCTTCTCCAAATCTAAGTTTTTGTTTATCTAATAGCTTCTCCATTTATTGACACTAGTGCAGCATTGTTGTATTAGTTGTTGTTGGACTGTCTAAGTGATGATTCCATACAGTGCAGAGTTACAAAAGAAAAGAAATAAGTCTTCTTACAACACCTTTCTTCTCCCTTTCTCTAGTAGTTCTGGCAAAAGCAGTGAATAAGTAGGAGTCATCCTCATGCGATTCAGTAACTTTTAACAATTCGGTAATTGTTAAATTTACCGACAATTATTGCGATTTGCAGTAACGATTTTGTAATTCACTAATTACTTCTTAGCAACATTGTTATAATTTCCTTTTACGTGGCATCTCTAACAATATATGTATAAGAAAAGCACAAAGAGAAATAAACTTTTCCCAAAAATTTTTTGGAATTTAAAAAAAATTAATGTTAAATTTTTTGGAATTTAGTTAAATGAATGTTAAATTGCATGTTTAAATAATAGTAATATTATTATATGTGTGTATGTATATGCATAAAAGATTCTGTGTCTTCGTATGTACATATGTATGTATATTGTTTAAAAAGAACAGTTTTGTTCTTGGCATAACGAACGTGCTACGATTGCACAGCTGACTTTTATCTATTTCATAACAACCGACAAATTATTGCCGTTAACTTACCGATAGCGAATATCGTGAAAAGTGTTTCTGAATAACAAATTCGATAAATTTTCGTTATATTAATTTTAACAATACGATTATCGTAATAAAAGTACCTGAATCACTACTGGTGTTAAAGAATTTTTTCAAATAAATAAAAATATCACAAGTTTACTCAAATTTAATTTTTTTTTTTAAATTAAGCAGATCTTCTACTTTGTTACATTGCAGTTTTGCCCTAATGTCGCTAATTTATTTAAATATTAGCTTTTACCCGTGGCTTCGCTCGCATTGAAGCCATTAAATAAGTATCAGAGATCAAGGGTAGGGGTATAATAAAAATTAATTAATATTACAACATATTATTTTTTTTAATAAAAAGTATACTATGTTACTAATACCTCCAAGAATATGTGTACAAAGTTTCATGATGATCGGTTTAGTAGTTTTTGCATGAAAGCGCAACAAAGAAACGGACATTTACATTTATAATATTAAAGTATGATTTTCAAAACAAATCGCTTTTTGGCCTACTAGTCTATAAATTTCTTCTCTGAAATTCAACGCAAATGAAACTTGATTTCTTGTTGGAAAGCAACATTTCATTAGACTGCTTAAATACCTGTCGTATTATATTAATTTCCATAATTCCATTTAAATTCTATCTATAAAGGTTAATTCATACCAGATCAAACAATAATAAATACAGTTAAACTTCGATATAACGAACTTCGTTATAACTAAAAACTCAATATAACGTATGTTTTATTGAGTCCCTTGAGAAAACCTGTTTATTGCAAAGTTTTTCATACAAAAATATACTATAGGTATAACGAACAAATTCTGAGAAAGAAAGCTCCTATATAGCGAAATATTCATTAAAATTCCTCCATATAACGAAATCAGTATAAACCCTATATGATAAAGTCCCGTTATAAAAATAGCGAAGTCTAAATGTATTTACAGGAGCATTTGTAAAGCCTCTATACAACGAAATACTGGTACAAAAGCCTCTATACAACGAAATAAATTTGTTAGCAAAATGGTATACTTCCGTTATTAAAATGTAAGCATTAGAAATGTTGACTTGAATCTTGATACAATATTTTATTGAAATTTAATAAAATTAACTGAATAAAAACAATGTGTTTCATTTTCTATTTACTTCATGAACTATAAGCTTTTATTAGCATTATCATGTTAAATAGAATTTTAATAAGGAAAACTATAGTTATAACGAATTACTTCGAATTTCTTCAAAATTCGTCACATTAAGGCATTACTGAATATATTTATAGCGAATCAATAGATTTAACGAAGTATTTTCGGATCCCCTTGAAATTCGTTGTATCGAAGTTTTACTGTACCATATGAATATTTGTCATGTATGTACATATGTATGTATGTGTATTAATTTTTAAATTCAGTCGCGTCAGCTTTTTCAAAATAATTTAACTAACTTTGAATTTAAATTGTATTAGAGAAGAATATACAGTAAAATAATTGCACCGCTTTATTGTAAACTCATCATTTTATGTTAATAATACAAATATTTAATTAATTTTTTATTTTTAATATTATTAGAAACTCAATAGTATTAAATAAATAAAAAAACATTTAAAAAGAAACAATACAATAACAATAACAACAACAAAAAAACATTGGTTAAAATAACACAGAAATTTGATTGATAAAAACACAAACTTCAAAATTTATCAGTAAACAGAACATAAATACACAGAACAAAATGAGTAAGTAAAACAAACAAAATCAATATGTATCATAATATATTTTTGAATTGAAATTCAGTATGTATGTATGTATGTAAATAAATGTTGCACAAGTCATCTTACTAAATATGACTATGTATGAAAAATAGCTCTTATAAAACTTAGCTTAATCGGAATAAGTAAAATTTTTATTTGCTTCGAAAACTCTTTGAACGATTTAAATTAAGGCAAACTTATTTATAAAATACTAGTATAACCAACGACCGACACAATATACCATATTCTAGATGTAAATAATTTATTTTTAATGTTAATAGGGAAATTATTCTTAAGAGATATTTTAGAAAACAGTCATACAACAACCACAACTACAATTATTTAATGGTACATTTGCATGAATTCGGATATAAGAAAAAATAAAACAACAGTTAAGTTCAAAAAGAAAATATTTACTTTCCAATGCCTTAAAACACTAACTGAGCTCTCTTCTCTTTTGTTGCTTTAACATTGCCACATTCTCTCACAACCGAAATTAGAAAAAATAGCCCTTATTGTTGTTACTTTCTTTGCAAAACCACTCGGAAAAAATGCATTTTTAATTTGTTTGTTTTTTTAACTTGCATGCATGGGTAATACGTGTATAAATCCCAAGATACTGAATCCACAATGAACCACAATATGTAGTTTACTTCTGTGAAAAATATTTTTAATTTGGTATAAGTTTGTTTAAAACCGGTTAAATAATGTGGCCATAAAGTCTACCACAAAAATGGTATTGCATAATTATTACATACTAGTGATGTTACGAATACTCGTATTCGTATTCGATTATTCGACTATTCGCCTGTTTTAAGATATTCGTATTCGTATTCGCCAAATTCAAGCGAATATTTCTCGAATAATTTTCACATAGATACATTTTCCCAACAAAAAAAAAAAAAAAAAAAATCATACAAAAAGTTTGCAAAAGTACATAAAATGTAAAAATATATATTAATTTATAATAATTTTTTTTAAAGAAAGAAGGCCCTTTATCTTTGACGCAAGATAATAATCTTCTTAGAAAACAAACGAAAATTATATTCTGTAACTATCATTTAAAAGTTAAAGTCTTATGTGTAAATTCATATCATGTTAAGTTAGTAATCAATTCTCAGTAGAGGAATTTTGCACTTCAAAAATGGAAGAACTAAAATTTAATATGTGAAATTCCACCGACACAGGTGGCTGCGCAATCTCCGAAAATATGTTCTACCAAACAACACTGAATTACTAATTAAAAGCGCAAGCAGAGTAAGAACAACGAAATCCCAAAGTATGCACGTAGGTAAAATAATTTAAAAATGTTCAGTAGTGGTCTTCAAATTCGGCATCAAAATGTCATATTAATGATATATACCTAAAGTAGTGTGACACTTTTTTTTTCAATTTATTGTTACTGACGCAAAGAGAGGGATTTTTTCTAATTAAATTTGAAATATAAGGTTGCTCTAAACCTTAAAAGTAATATTCATATTCGTATTCGGCGAATACTGTTGTTTCAAATATTCGTATTCGCGAATACTAAAAATTGATATTCTTAACATCACTACTCTGTCGGACATTCAGTTAAAGGTAACTATTTCTCAAGTAGTGGTGGTTGACAGTTGCATTACTTTTATATGGAATTAACTAACTATTTTAACATTGCGATATCCTAGGAAGTAGTCAATTATCCGACTCTGCATTACTTTCAATTAACTTAAAGTTAGTTACTAATTAGTCAATCGGTAGTTTGTATAGTATACATATATGAGTATAAAAAAAATTATTATCCATTTTTATTTTATTTTCTCAATTCTTTATTCCGTAGTTTTATATTAATACTACTTTCGATTACATCGAGTGTTATCTCTAATAGTCCTGCAGATAACGATACTAGGAGTACTCCAAAACTGCTCGAAATATATGAAAATAAAGGTGGTCGATTTAAAATTGCGATGTCCTAGACTACAACATATGACCCAGCTTTTTATTAAACCGCAGTAGTCCTAAAAACACTCTATTTCACTAATCCATGCATTACTCAAGATTTTTGTTTTTAAAACTACACCATGTAACTAGTCCATGGGTTAGTTTTAGAACTACTCTCTATAATAATGTGTTTTTTTTAGTTAGGCTCTAGGTCTCGATAAATGTTTAATAATAATAAAACAACAATTTGTTTTATTAAAATATGTTTTATTTTTTTATTATTTCGATATTTCGAACACATTCGGTGCTCTTCTTCAGGAATTTTGAGTAAAGCCGTCTGTCTGTTTTTATGCACAGGCACCTGATCGCAGCAATTATCAACGCATATTTTGTGTAATTTTTTGGCTTGCTGGCTGTTGATTCAAAGAGAAAATTTTTTAAATATTAGTCATTATAAGATCGACATGTTTATATGTTTTTATGTTTGTCAACTAGTCGAAGTTGTGTTTGGTTGGATTGGCATATATTTTATTATTTGGTATTTTTGATAGCGGCATATTGTATGAAAAGAATATTTTGTATATGTGTGTTTTTGCATTTTTGTGTGGATGGCTAGTTTTCATTGACAATAAATTGTTGCTGAACAATATATTACAGAGAATTTATTTTCATTTTGTGTGCTAGTAAAATATTTTACTAGTTGTCAAATACAAAATTTTTATTAGAAAGCTGGAAATTTATTTATTATCAGGTAAATATTTTTCTAGTTTTCACATAAAATTATGAAATATGAAGGGAATTTTTACTAAATATATTAGTTTTTTTAAACCCTGATCTCAACAATAGTTTATCCTCCTATCCACGCATGAAAATAAAAAAAGACGTGTGGCACTCGGGGGCTGCCGCGATAAAGCTATTGTAAAGCAATTTTTATCAACTTATGCAATTTGAATTTCAATTTCAGCTTTCTAGCTATACCCCCACGTAAAAAGTGCCTAACCTTAGTATCCTATGTCCTTCTCCTGGTTCTAAGCTACCTGCCCACTAATTTCAGCCAAATCAGTTCAGTCGTTCGTGAGTTATAAATAGTGTAACTAACACGACTTTCTTTTATATACATATTTAGATATGTAATCTGCTTATTCGACGACACTTGCTACTTTGGAAACAATTAGCCAAGACATACTTGTGTTTAGTCGAGACACAAAGTTTTAGCAAAGACACAAACCACATTCGGTCCAAAAACTTGAACAAAAATCCCCTCCAAATCCCAGAAATTCCGGAAATTTTAAAAATTTCAAAGTGGCAACACTGTCATCATACAAAAAAGAAGTTTTCACTTCAAAAAACAAAAGACTTAAGAAACAAACTTAGTGTTAGTTTTTTTGTGTCACGTTTTTTTTTCGTTACGGAATTTCCTGATTCGGTCGCTACGCTCAAAGCCCGCGATAAAATCTATGCAATAGCTTAAAAATATTTGGAACGCCCTAATGTACATAGAAATTGTGGAATTGCTGCAACTGATAGCGCAGACACCCATTAAATAATTACAAATAAATTTTCTAAATGACAAGAATTGAAAGGCAAGATTGTTGATTAACACACAACAATCATATTTTGTAGTTCGATTACAATTGACTCTATAATTTTTTGAAACACGTGCCCAGTTTTTCATAAATTAAGATTGTTAATAGTTTCTCAGTATTTGGAATACGAGTATGTAATCCTATCAAATGATCATATAGCTACAAAAAGATAATTGTTAACAATTAATAACAAAAACAATGAGAAATATTTTATTCAAAAAATAAATTAAAGACTTTAGAACAAAACAATGTTTTAATTGCCTTTCAATTCCAGCAATAGTTGTTAACATTCAAGCTTAGATCATACTAAGATCACTTTTAAAAACTTATAAATTGTTTTGAGTCTCATATAGGTTTTACTGCATGCACTAAATACCGACTATTTTAGGCTTGAGCGAACGAACAACTTTAATGGAATTAATTAGCAATTGAACAGTAAAAAGTCATTTTCAAAATTATAAATTAAAAATACTGCATGACAAACTGTATTAAGTTGAATAAAGCACATATCACTCTTTTGTTAAATGATCGTCCTAATAAACAAATTTACTTACTGCGAAAATTTTATGCTATTTCCTTTCACAAGCATTGAACATGTTGTTTTTTTCTAACTTCTTAAAAAAAAATTCAAAATAATATGACGTATCTATCTGCATACTTAATGAAGAATTTAAAGCTTTTGAGTTATGACAGCCTTTTGGCAATACATTTCTAAACAATACATTTCATTCAAGTATATACTTACAAAAGCAATTTAAAATCAATAATTTTCAAGTATTAAACACTAGAATTTTAAACTCTAAATTTACTGCAAATACATTTTGATTTTATTGTAACATATTTTCTTATACTTTTTGTTTTTATCCAACTATTTTAGGCTTAATAAATACATAATTAATACACTCTTTTTTCTCTATTATTTCTACAGAGATCCCTACCATGATTACCGAAGTCGAGGAAATACCTTCCATTGTGGTTGGTGACTACAAACTACAATTTGATCTTGGCGAACCTACTGAACGTACCAAAGAAGTTGCTTTACGTGAATTGCGAGAAAGTCCGGAAAATATCAAAAATGCCACAGAACAACTAAAAAAGTTATTAGATGGTAAGTAGTAAATAGCAAAAAAAAAAAAAACAAGTAAGAGTGCTATATTATAAATTTATTTCTGAAAGGGTTATACGAGTATGTATATATGTATATCTTCATTTATTTGTATATATAATTCAATATCAGAACCGCTATTTTCTGATTTTCAATACGAAGCATCTTATGAAAAATCCTTGCATTTCAGTCCAAGACCCAAGTCTCTAGCTCTTCTAGTGTCTTCGGAACATCAATTTCACGTCCAGACAGACGTGGACCTGGCTTATTCAACTTCCCTATCTATAAGGGTTCAGAATATATGTACATATATACTATAAGACCTCATACAGTTTATATATTAGTCCCACGAATGATCAAAGAACTTTCTTTAACAAAAAAATTTAAAAGCGGCCTAAATAGCACATTTATTTATTTTAGTCACTATTTCAGAGGCCCACTTAAATTTCTATGGTAACAATAATGCGGGGGAAAACTTAACTCTCCGATAAAAAAAAATAATAGGACCAAACTGCAAGAAAATCCAATTAGGGAAATAACAACTTTCCCCGATTATAAAAAAGAAAGAATATTTTGGCACCAAGATGCCAGCAGACTACTTCTAACAAAAAAATAATTAAGAAAATCGGTCTATAAATGAAAGAGTTAAAAAAAAAAACTATGGGTAGCACTCCGGGAGTGCCGACAGAAGTGAAAAATTGACGAGTGCGCCCTCTTTGGTGCACCAAAAAATTAGTGTTTTTCTCATATATGGCAACATCACGCTCGCTTCATTTTGAGCGAAAAAATTTAAGTGTTGGGCCTTACTACGTTTCTCGATTCGACTTCGCTTGCTGTAATAGATTAAAGAAAAATGTTGTGTGTTCCTTTAATCTAGTACAACAGTCGATGTCGATTCGAGAACCGTAGTAAGGCCCAACACCTAAATTTTTTCGCTCAAAATGAAGCGAGCGTAATGTCAAAAACTATGACGGCGTCGCGAAATCAGATATTTTAGCCCACCCAAAACCTCCGTACCGCGCCAATAGAAGTTTTCACTTCAAAAAATAATTTAGTGGAAAAATTTTTATTTGAAAAAAAAAAAAAAAATAATAATTTTATGGGGCCAAAGTGTTTGCAAACATGAGCAAACAAAAATAATTTTGATAATCGGTCCATAAATAGCGGAGTTATACGCTAAAATTTTTTTTGTGGCTGTTGACATCTTGGCACCATTTGTCAACAAAAGTTTTGGACCAAACTTCAAGCAAATCGTTTCAAACGAAAATGGAATTTTGGATATCAGTTCATAAGTGAGAGAGGATTGGGAGGCTAGTAAATATGAATTTTATGGGACCAAATTTATGAAAACACGGTCAAACACAAAAAGAATTATAACTATCGATTATACATCGTTTAGGCAAACAACTTGCCTCTGATTTAAAAAAAAATAATAATAAGCAAGCAGCCGTTTTCAAACAAAAAAAAAACTTGTTTTCAAAATCGTTTCATAACAAATATAGAGTTATGGAGGTTCAATCTTAAAAAAATATCCCTTGAATTGATAACCTTCCTGTTGCTACATAATTGATTTGAGTTCATATCATACAAATTTTTCACTCTAACCATTCGTAGGACGTGTGGAAAAGCACAATAGTTTTAAAAACTCACACTTACTATTTTTATTTGATATATTTATTTTTTTTTTACAACCTTTATACAATACAACTCTATTTTTTTTTTCTAAGTGTAGCCTTTGCAGAGTTTCCACAAGATGGACAAAAGATTTGAGTGTAGAATTTGTACGAAAATCACTACGATTTTTTAGTTATCTCGATAAAAATTTTACATGTAAAACATTCTTCCCTCATGTGGAAACAGCACCTTAATTTAAAAATTGTTTGGCTCATGCACTTGAGTATGTGTACTAATTTAGGCGCATGTGCTACACACCCATGAGCAAATACGAACAGACATACTTGTGGGAAGGATAAGCTAATATTTCCATTGCAAATTTTCTAATAGTAATTTAATACATATTTAGAGATACCATTTAGGCTACTTACATTTTTACAACAACCATTTTAATAACGAATTCAAATTAACCATAAAAAATTTGTCAAAAATGCTACGCGACAAATAGTGATGAAGCGGAAGTGACATTAGAATGGATTACTTCGTGTTCAAACTGTCGAGTGTACATAGTGAAAGATGAATGTAATTTTATAAATGATGCAGTTAATCGTGTTTACGATTACAGTAGATTTTCAAAAACTACACTAACTCGATCAATTATAAAACTTTACGTCTACATAATTCAGTTTTCACCTCGCTAACCTTTCAACACAGGAGAAAATTGTTCGATGTAAGAAATTAAAATAAAATGTTTATAGACTTTTTATCTTTTTTTTTTTGTAACTTCTTGACACTTGTGCTCATGCAATCTGCTAATCACCAACAACAATTGTATTCTGTGTAAAAACTTTTTTCTTAAGAAATGGGTGATTTAAAAAATTTGCATTGTGAAATAGTTTTTTTTTTTTTCAAAATTTTAGTTTGTACTTTGAGAAAGTTACTGTGTAATTCATGTTAACTGTAACTGCATTTTAAACTAGTTATAGTTACTTATGAATAATAAATCATTTTGTTTTTAACTTGAAAAACAATAATAGTATTCACAATATGAGTCATAGTTTTATTATATCTAAATATTATGATATTTACATTTCAAACTTATAAGAATGGAAACAATTTCAAATTTTGTTGTGTTGCTGATGTTTTTGCGATGTTTTTCTTAAAGTTACGAAACGTTGCTAAACACAACCACTTTTTACTGACTGAAAAAATGAACTAAAATTTGGCAAATTTGACTTATTTTGAGTTCGAAATTGTTGACACGAATTGGCGCCAATGCCGTTTGTTACAGAAATTCTGCGAAATTTTTCTTGTGTTAGAAAGTACAAAATTTCTGTTTTACCAGAAATTTTTCATAATTATGTATAAGACAATATTTATTAAAAATTAATTCAATGTTTATCCAAATATTAGTAAAAATTTCATCATGGGACGCTATCGGCCGTAACTAAGAACATTGATTTCATGTTATTGTATAGTGATTCATTTCCTTGCTATATGGTTTTCGATGTTGCTAAGCGCTTCCTGGTTTTGGTCTGTATATGGCGCTTCCTAAATCGTCCATGTGGTGCAACGAAGCCTTTGATGAAAGTAAAAAGTAGATGTATTGTCCGGAATAAGACTCAAAGCCTATTGGGATTCGAATCAAGATACTTCGGCTTAGAAGATAGGCATTCTGATCACCACACTGCTACATTTTGCCAGACCTATTTGATTTTTTTCTTGAAATAAATTTTTCTAAATTTCAATAAAAATTTCTAAATTTCAATAAAAATTTCTAAATGAGAAATTATTATTATTAGGTTTAAGTTCAGTTTTATTGAATTAATTGAAATTCAAATTACTACGAGTTTTCTATTTTTGAAAAACATTAGCACGTGCAATCAGATTGGTAGAACGTATCAGAATACCGATTTCAAGGCCGCAGTGTTCGTTCGTTTGTCCATCTTTACAATTTTCGTAAATTGGATACTAATTGGGGAAGAATGTCAACTATTTAACCAAGTTTTCAACAGAAATAGAATACGAAAATTAATTTAATTCATTTTTATTCTATTTTTACATATTGAAACAATTTTGGTTAGTACGAAATGCCCCATGTCTGATTGCTTACTACTAATACACTGTGGAACAAATTCAGGTTAGCAAAAGTTAGGTCGATTCTGAGAGTGAGGGGTGAAAATAGAGGCTAAATTAGAAGACCCGTATCGCGGCGTTTGTTTATGTTAGTTCGAATTTTTTTTAATCGACCTTCGAACCTTGCAGTGAAATGCCGATTTTCAGCATATTGTTTATATGGTTTTTTGGCTATAACTCGTCGACTAATTGATTTTTTTTAATTCAGTAAAAGCCAAATTATTGCTAGAGACCTGTGCAACAATTAAATTTTTTTAAAAAATTGCATTGTGCCGGAACTAATAGAGAAGACAGATATTGAAAAATAAGAAGGCTTAACTCTTTTACAACTCTGCTTTACGCGTTATGTTAATTTCTATAGCAGTGTTGAGGCGCCTCCGGTGTTAAGTAGACGCATTAACTTTGTTAAGCTGTATTAGCAGGCATTTTTATTAATTGTTTTACTTCGCCGATTTTTCTGCCAAATAATTAAATTTTTGATGAAATCCATAAAAAATCAGTGCATTTATATTTATATATGTAAAAGTGATATGATTTGAGTCGTTTCGTTTCGCGTCGCATTTCTTCGGTTCCCATTAACGACGAAATGCGGAGCTCTAGTGTATTCTCTTTTATTTGAGTGAAATTCTTTAAGTTGCTGTTTCCACAATACAGACAAATGACTTGAGTATAATTTTTGTATGGGAATCACTCAAAAAAAAAGAGTCATTGTTGTCATTATTCATGATACGATTAACTCTTTTAGTTCAATTATAAAACTAATAATAAAAATTGCTGTGCATGCAAACGGGATAGAGTTAAAAAAATACTCGTATAATAGAATTTCTGTCCAATCGTCAGTTTTTAATGTATTTACAAACATTTTAAAGAGACTTACGAGACAACAAAAAATTTTCGTTTAGTGGGATGTGAATCTATCTATGGATTTATTAGTATTATTTTTGACAAATATTTTGGTTTAAATTGATCATATTTGCTTTATAAATTTAATAGAATCCAATATAACGAAAAATTTAGGGCCTGTTCCGAAATACATCACTGCGCCGCAACTGTTGCGTAGTACGTTCTGAAAATCAACATCTGGTAACACTGCATATACAGCTTTGTATCAGCTGAGCAAAATAATCACACATGCTCATCAGATGCGCCGCAGTGATGAATTTCCGAACAGTCCCTTATTTTGACCAAATAATCATATCAAATGTTTGAAAGCAGAACTTTTCAAATATACTATATTATTAAATTATGATAGGAAAAATCTAGTATTTGTATTGTCAAACTTTAATCGATTACAATTTAGGATTTTGTAATCGAATAAAATCATAAAACAAGAATAAGTTATAGAATTTGTAAATAATTTATGCATATTTAAAGCTCCCGATTTTCAGGACTATAAGTTTTGCCCTTAGAACTCTGTCGAATAATATGTAACGAACAATTTACTCGCATAAAATAATCGCATAATGTGCTTAAAAGTGCAATATTTCGACTCCACTAATCAAGTAAATAAAGACATTTCTGCATAAAAATTTAATCGAAATAGAAAAAAAAACACGGAATTGCGTAACAAAATGATTTGTTTTTGTAGCAAAATAAAAAAAGGGGAAAAATCTATGTTTTTGTAGTACCAGTTAATAAAGATTAACAGTTTGTATACAATACGGATTATAAAGTTGCAATCAATCCGGATTATAGAGTACACAATTTAATGAAAAACTATGTCCGGATTACCGAATAATCCGGATTATCGAGGTCCGGATTATCAAGCTTTTACTGTTTATATTTTTAATAAATAGCTATAATCCAGTTAAGTTTAGAGGTCCCACATAATTAACAATAAAATTTATTAGTACAAAATCTTTCGGAAAGTCAAATTAAAGAAAATAATCGAATAATATGATCAAATAAATTATCAATTCAAAAAATAAATCATTATTAAAACTAGGCTGTATATCTAAATTTTTCTTATCGAAATTGAGACGAATAAACTTTAACGGATAATTAGTCGAATAAATAATTTGGTTAGCTGTTATTATGTGCAAGTTTTCAAATCATAAGTTTGATTTTAAAATAATTTTGTTAATAAAACTAATCGAAAGAAATCTGACGAATATAATACATATTATAAATTATAATAACGAATAAACTAATCGAATAATAATTTTTAATAAAAAAAAAATTCAGGGCACATCTTTATTTAACAACTCTAGAGCTCAAATTCATGAATACTCACCACATTTTTTACAAGTTTTTATATAGAAATTACCAACAACATTTCAACACACAACAAATTTTTACGATTTAGTAGTTGTGGGTGCAAAAGTGCAACTGCAAAGGAGTAGTATTCCACCATTAACAAAGAAATTTTACAAATTGATTGTTACCGAACAACTTCCACGCACTGCACAGTGGTCCATTTTTTTTTTTTTGCAACAAATCTTTAATATTTTGGAATTTCTCATTAGCATTTTCTAGAGGCGATTGCGGAAACAATACAATTGCTCACCAAATGAGTTTGTAAATTTTCTAAATCTATTCAAAGTATCGCATGTTATTATAAACCTTCATTTACTTGGCATTCACATTTCAATAGTTTTTTTATGCAACTAAAGGGTGTTGAAATGAAGCAACGAAAAAGTTTCTGGAGAGTTTATTTTTCGGGCATGTGTTAATGCTCCTCTCAGTAAATCGGATCATCGCATTATTTCCGCCTCTTTTGCGTTCAAAGCTTCGCAACGTCCCAAAATCAGCTACGAGGCGTTCAAAATATATTTATGAAAATGCTCGTTGAGGTCAACGATTTTTTCCTGACTGCTGGTCCGAAAAAAACAATCCCTCCAAAGAAAATTTGTAGTCGATTGGTTAAAGCGCATTAGTTGGTTAAATTATATTATTCGCTCATTAATGTCAGAGGAAATTAATTTTATTGTCAAGTGACAAATCAAACTGTCAAATGGTTTTTAACACCACACTGCTGCCGACTCAATAACGTGAAGCACTAAAAACATACCCTTTATTAGAAAAACAGTTTACTAATTCTCACTAATGTTTTTATCTGCTATAATAAAAAAGTTAACAAAAGTTTATTTTTTAATTAAAATTTCGAAAATATTTCTAGTTTTATTATTTACTTTTACGTGCTAATTAGTTGAAAATGATCAAACAAAAACAAATAAATAATTTACTTACTATGACCGTGTAATTAAGTAGAATTTTATTCATTATTATAATTAATTTTTTTTTTGTAAGAAAACTTAAAATTTAATCATTTTTCTGTGTTGTCGGATCAAGAGATTCCACATCATGAAATTTTAATTACGAGTTTTTGAAACGTGTTTTTAACTTTAGTTTATAATAATGGCCTTTTTAGTGACTTTAGGAATTTTTTCACTAATTTTATATTCCAAGTGTAAACTTGTATATTCCAGTGAAAAGTATATATGGCAGACCTTAAATATTATAATGATATTAAAATCATAATTTTTAAGCTGTCATTTAACCCTGTTAAAAATCATATTTGATTAAAAAATGTACATATGTATGTACATACCTACACATTTTTAAAATTTTGTGGAAAATTTGTAGCTATAACTTCTTAATCTTCTCTTTATTTTGTAATAATTTATTAAATTTTACATTTATTTGAGCATCTACTCAAGAATTTATGTTTTTAAATTTTATTTATTAGTTTCGGGTTAGCAATATCTATATATATATTTCGTTGGTTGCCATACCAAGGCTATTTTTATGTTATGTAATTCACAAATCTGTTTGTGAGTTTATGTATAAATAGATGAGCTTTGGAACTTTTTAAACATAAAGGGTAAACATCTACTGATGAGTTAGCAATAACCCGGAACAAATAAATAAAATTTAAAAATTTATTAAATTAATATAATAATTTAATATTTTTAATAAGGGTTGCCAAACAATAAAATAAGGCAATTTCACTACCACAAATCAATTCACAAAAAATGTGTAGTTGATTTGTATTAGAGCTATTAGAGGTTTTTGGGGATTTAATTTTTAATTGAAAAATATCCTGGTATTGATATAAAGAAATTAAAAGTAAACATAATAAACCGATTTTCATTACAATCTTATTTAGCGTTTCTTTTTGCATTTCTTAAGGTTTTAGTGATTCTTCATCGGAATTATGCCAATTTTTTGTATTTTTTTTTCGCGACGTGCGAAGTTTTTTGCGTTTTGCTCGTTTTAGGGACTTTTAATCAATATTTCGGTTTATAATAGTTTTAGCGAGTGTAAACATGTGGCATCATATAATGAAAAACTTGGGATGCAGCCAACTCCCCTATCCCGGGACATAATTAACTTTAGAAGCTACATTCGGTTGAGAAGAAGAGACACTCTTAATGTCTGCCGATCACGAGAGACAAAAGAAAACAAATCTTGTCATAAAGGGGGTGTGCACATATTACCTAACGCTCCCAGGGGACTGGGGGGGGGGGGGGGGGGGGTTAAAGATTCGTTTCCATTTTGCACTGAAAAATTATTAAAAAATTATGGATGGGGGGGTATAAAATCTCAGAAAACGACGTTACGTAATATGTGCACAGCCAAAAAACAATAAAGTAAACAAACTATAACAAAACCAGGGCCCAAATCGTTACATCCGTGAACATAGGACTCGAACGTAATTGGATGCGAAATTACGTGACAAGTTGTACGTTCACGGATGTAACGTTTTGGGCCCAGCTCTTAATATAATGCCGCACTCAGCCCGCTTTAACTAAAATGAGTGTTGAAAATTTAATTTTTTTATCTCTTTTAAGGGTAACACCATGAGAAAAGAACACATCAGATTAGGACAGAAAGATATGTAAAAGACAGAATAAATGCAGCATATTCTCAGAAAAGAAAAAGCCATAAGTTTTGAATACTTATTGTTGGTTCAATAAACATTTATAACGTTTAAGAACACAATTTCAAATAAAACTTAAAAAAAAGGAATATACTGATATTTTAACCACATCTGGAGATGATTAAGTTTTTCTTTTTTTGTCTTAATTGCTGTTGGACTGTTTATCTGATGAGGGCATAACACTTGCACAATTCATGGCATAAATAGGGAGGGGATGACCCCCTGGTGCTGGTCCTAAACAAAAGGAGGACGAAAACGGGTTTCTTGCGCGTTTGTTCGGTAGAGACACATGAAAGTATAATGAGCCGTTATGTACACCCTCAAATCTTAACGTTGCTCTACACGCAAAGAAAAAACCTGGTTAATGGAATCATAATCGCAAACTATCATTTCATGTACAGATTAATGATTGCAGCTACTATGTATTGCATTTGTCATCTAAGGAACATAATATGTTCCTCATAAATCTCCCTTTGACAATACCATTGTATGAACATAGTATGCTCTGCAAATGCTGAGAAATTTCAGCGCATTATAGTTACTATGAAAATGTTTTTTTCCTGGTTTATGTAAAAAATTTGACATTTTGCTTAGATAAAAGAAAAATGCACATTCGAATACTTATTCAATTAAATCCAATTATATTTGTGATAAATTATTTTATTTATTTTATTAAATTTAATAAAGTTCAAAATAGTTAACTCATGGTGTTTTCTTTTCTGAACAAAAATGTTGCTCTTTCAATGTGTAACACTTCTTACAGTTTGCACCCACCTATAAAAAGTGTAACATTTTTATTGCCACAATGGTACAAAATATTTGAGGCTTAACATTAATTAACATTAATTAATTAATTATCTTTTTAATTTTAAGTTTTTTTCGCTTAAGCAAGTAGAATGACAAGAATAAAAGTTCTTACTTGTATAAAAAGGTACTTAACAAAGTTGTAAAAATGGGCAGTATCTCACCCCGACTTGATAGTAGAGGGCAAAATATGTTGCATATTTTGCCATTTATTGGTGCAACATAATTAGAAAGGAACGAAATCGCTTTTAAATATGTTACATATTTTTTAGAATGGATCACGAAAATTAAATAATGTAGCATAAATGCAACACTTTTGTCAGAAAAGAAAACGCCATCATTTATCGGCATATTTATGTGAAATACAATTGCCATCTTTTTCAGTTCCGTAGTATTTTTTCGTCATGCTGCAAAGAAACGTACATTCGTATATTTAATTCACTCCATATATTAGTATGTACTCGTATGTGTACCTTAAACCACTGATGTTGAAGATTTCAGGTGCACTTTTATTTTGTTGTAAAATTAAATAACTTTCATCATATAATTATAATTTTAACAATAATTTTTTCACTTCACATCTCCTCTTCTTATTAAATTCCATGAACGACTGAAGTTACATACATTGACAGCTATTTTGTTTCTTTTCAGAACACAAACAATGTATGGTCACAATAAACTTTAATTTTAAATAAACTTTTATTATTCTCATTTGCAAAAGATACTCATGTAGCAGCGAAAATACTTTTTTTGATACTTTCAATTTTTATGGAACGAAAGCCAGAACGATTATTTTATTGTCGCATCAATTATTTTAATAATTGAAGAATGTGTAATGCAACCATATTTGCTTTAATGAATGATTATTTGGTTGTGGCAGATATACTTACATAGTTGACATGAACATTTTGCACTCAAGACTTTTCGCTGAGTGTAGAACCACCCGCAAACCCGATTAAATTAAATTGCTCGTTATTGCTGACTGCAAATCTTTTTTTTTTTTTGTGAATAAGAAAAAAAGACAATAATTTTTGCTGATAAATTAAAAATTTCCTTCTTTTTTTATGATGCAATCACAAAACTAGCGAAGTTTAATTTGAAGAGATGCCCAAGTTGTTTTCCTTTGCAAAATGTCTTAATATGTATTCATACATCGATCACTAGATCGATCACAAATCTGTTCAAACAATACCGGAAGCAATTACCAATTTCTAAAGGTACGGCCACATTTTGCAAATATTTGTCCAAAAAACTGTAACCACTAAATACGAATGAAAAACATTTTGAAGTTAAACAGTTTCCAATTAGTATCCAATATATTTTTTTGGGCAAATATTTATTTGCCAAGTCTGACCGTACCTTAACAGTTTTTTTTATTCAACAACAACGACGTCATATTATATGTAAATTTTTAGAAATTTATAAATGTATATTAAGTTTTTTTTTTATTTATTTCGTACTCATCGTTAACAAAATTAAAAACAAAATAAATATTACCAAATATTTTTTATCTCACTCCAAGCGAAAGAATCCAAAGTATAAAATTAAGTTCAAGGTTGTTGTTTGTAAAACAGCAACAATAACAACAAAATGTTGATTAATATTTTTCGAAACTGAAATTGAAACTGTCAAAGCGGAATCATTTATAATTTACTGTAATTTCTTATTTCTTTTTACGTTTTACTTTTAACTAATTTTAATAATTCATAAATAAATTTTCCTAGTTTCTGTTGTGTTTTTAGATATTTATAACTTTATATTTAGATTTTATATTAATGCGAAACTATTTTTTTTTTCTTAAGATCAGTACATATGGATTTATGTATGTATGTATATTTAAGTTTTACAACTTACCATATGACTTTAAATGCTTGTTAACTTGTTCAAAACAAGACAAACGAGAAACATATGACGTTCGCCAATTATTAGCGTAGATTTTGGGAATCTAAAAACGGGAAAACGGTAAAGAAATTTTTTAGGGTTTTTTTTTTCGTTAAAAGTCATAAAAATAGCGTCGATTTTGCAAACAGAAGAAGGATATACTTCATCTTTGAGACTTAAGGTAGGATCATACGATTCCCGCAATGCACCAATTATTGGTCTATTTTATATGCCAATCGTGTGATTTCACAATTTATTGTCCTCTACGGCAATCGAGAACAATATTGTGCTCATTTTTCCCAATCAAATGCAACTCTGGTGCGGCAATCCATTCTAGAGTTGGGCAAAATCGTTCCTTTTGCGGAATAGTTCCGATCGGACCGAAAGATTAAAGGAACTACGTCGTTCCTTTCGTTCATCGTTCCTGTTGCTTACTTTGGACCTTGATATAATAAACAATGTATACGCACTAACACAACATTAAAAAACTAACAAGCATGCTGTCAGTAATAAAAAGCTACAAAAGATGATATGTATAGTAAATAGGTATAAATAGAATTTAATTAATAAAACCTGATAAAATATGTAAATTAAATAAAAAATATATAATAAATTGAATGTGCCATTAATTAAAGTGCGATTGTGAAGGTTTATTCTCATATGTATGTGTCAAACATAGTATACGAGCATAAGAAAAATTTATAATAGTGTTGTGGACTTTTTATATGTTGATTTTGACGTTTATCAAATACAAATAATAGCTCCGCAATACGGTTTGCAATTACGGAACGATGAACGATTAAATAGGAATGGCTGGATCAATCCGAACCGTTCAAATAAGGGAATCGTTCCAAGGAACTAGATCGTTCCGGAACGACACAACTCTAATCCATTCAGTTTCTACTCCCGTAGTGTACAGACGCGTTTTTATAATCGTCGCAACTGAATATTAAAAATTATTGTAAGTTAAAATCCCAAAAAAAACAAAAACAAAACAATCGAGTGAACGGTTGATAGGTGACCAATAATAATTAAATCCGACCAATTTTCTTTTTTTTAACAAACAAATCATTTTGCCTTAAATATGTGTACAGATTTTCCTAATTTATGTATACAAACAAAACAACATTTGCCATTTAGCCCCAACAGCTGTTCTCAGTTAACGTATAGAACAATCGTGTGAACGGAATGCGGCAATTATTGCGAATAATTCGTTGTGCGTCAATTTACGACAATCAAATTTATGTAAAATGTGGCAATCGTGTGACTGCAGAAATTTTGCTTAAGACAATTTCTTCATTGTGTTAAATTTCAGAGCAATAAAAATTGTGCTAAATTGGTGCATTGCGTCAACCGTGTGAACCCACCTTTATGATGGCCAATACTGGCTTCGCGCACGCAAGCAACCACTTTTATTACTATGAAAATATCGACTATAAGGAAAAAATAATTTTTAATTTTCTTTTATTTTGTTAGAGCAGCCATAATTATACACATATTGTATGAATTTAAAATATCTAACTGTTACGGCTCACAGATATATCGCAAATTCAAAATTATTAAGGCTAATCACGATGGTGATTGTATATTGCATTTCTGCGAAGAGCATGTAATTTTCATAACAAATATGTGGCAGGTCATCAAAAATTCTGGCAGCACTGACCTCAAGTCAAGTTGGAAATGCATAAAATTATTATTTACAAATAAATTTTAAAAAAATGATCAAAACTTTGTAAATTAAATTAAAATCAGTTACAAAATTAAAATTTTATTTTTCTACAAATAAAAATATGACGGTCTGTTGTTTATTTTCATTTGCAATTGATCAAATATGCACTACTAATTTTGCTCATGGTTTTTTTAGTACAAACGAAACAAAATGAAGCAAATTGCAAATATATACATTCATACATTTTGTTGTTGTGTTGTTTGCACACTTTGCACTACCCGTCGTGATTACCCTTAATGTTAGCATGTTTTGTTGTAATATTTGTTCTTGTTTCTCACCAAGGCGAATTCATAACAAGTAGTGTCTTATCCAGGACAAATTCATAAAAGGTAGGCTCGGCTCAATTCGCCATGAAAAACCTACATTTACTGTTCCCAAAAATGTACCGAAAAATGTGTCAACAAAGCATCTGACAAAGTAACTGGCGCATAAATGCAATTCGAAAATAATCACCTGGGCAGTTAAGACTCCTTTTTATGAATTTTCCACCTGGTAATGAATTCACTTTGTTTCAAACATTGTTTTTAAAATATTGACATATCGATGGCTTAATATAAAAAAGGCGTAACTCGATCGTTTCAAATAGCGTTTTTGCCTATTATTTTAGACAATTGTCAAATACACCATGCTTTCAAAATAAAATAAATTGAAGCATAAGATTTGTTAACTGTTTTTTATTATAAATTGCACCAAAACATTTTTATATGTCCTTTAAAATTTACAGATTTTATTGCGATTTGTCCTTCAACATCACATCATTTTCATCAAGACGCCTTGACTTTTAAGTTTTACTGAGGAAGTTCTGAAAATCAAGTCGGTTGATATTGAATCGAAAAAATAGTTATTGAAATTCTTAAAATAAATATTTTTTTAATAAAGATTGTTTTTTTTTCTTAAATTATTTTAACACATAATATTTTATGTGCTTTGTTTCTTCTGTAATATATGAAAATGTTATTTAGGGCATTTGGCGTATCATGTAACGATATAAGATAATTAGTTGAAATGTTAGCAAAATATGAAGAACCAAGAAGATCTAATGCTGTATTATGAACCTAAAAACAAAATTTATTGAGTTATGACTGTATTTTAAATTTTTTTTTTTTTATTAAACGCGACAAAATTTAAAACCGTTTTGCCATCCCTGGTACAGTCAAGCATGATGCTTTTATTTGTTTACATTTTAACGACCACAAAACTTCCATAAATGCTTGAAATAAAAAAAAAAAAGAATTGCAGTTTTTAGCATTTTTGTTTACTTTTTTTTTAATAAAACTATATTTAATCGTTAAACTTAAAAGATCAGTTCTTAAAACTGAAAGTTGTTTTTCTTTTTTTAATTGAAATATAAGTGGATGTTGTAAATTTATTATTATGAGGCAGCTTTAACTGCAATTTTTTTTGTTCATTTAATTTTCTGTTCAAGGCCTAGGAAAAATTTGTTCATTGTTTTTTTTTTCATTAACGATAGATTTTTTTCATTGAGGTTTAGGTAAAACGAGTTTTGAAAAGAAACCCGAAATAAAAAAATTTTTATGCACAATTAAAGAATTTAATGAGTTTACTAAGAAAAACTTTTAATTCGAAGTTAACATTAAAAAATAAAAAGATAATTTGCAGTTTATTTATGTATAAAAACAAAGGGCATACATACTCTGCTACGTTTAATTACGAAGCTAGTTTATATTTTTTAATTGTATAAAAACCATAAATTATAATTTTATTAGAATTTGGCTATAAAAAACCAGAAGTTTTGACAGAGTTTAAGTTAAATATAATGCCATTATTTTAGACAGGTATATCTTAAAGCAGAATTAGCAGCTCACTGGCGTAGCTGGGTATTTTACTCGCCACTAAAAAAATCGCAGCTTGAAAATTTATGTTTTTTTTATACTCGAAATATTTTCAATACAAACATGCAAACATGACAATTTCGTATTATTGTCCTAATCAAAAAATCGGGGGGATAGCTTTTCGCCATCCCGCCGCATAACTCCACCATTTATAGGGGGATTTTCAAAATTCCTTTTTGCTTGAAAATGTTTTCATTTTAAATCAGTGTTACAAGTTTCTTCCCACCTTTAAAATATATAGGTTATCGCTGTACTCATTCTTTTGAGAACCGATCTTCAAAATTGGTGTTTTGTTTGAAAGGGATTTTTTGCAGTTTGGTCCCATAACTTTTTCCCCCTCCTCCTAACTCCATGTATTAATTATCAGAGAGGCTAACTTCCAAAACGTCAATTGCTTTGTGTTTGAACAAAGCATCACATTTCATAAGGCCCCAGTACAATAATTATACAATGTATACCATTTCAAAACGCCGCCGCCAAGTATTTTTAACGCAGTAAGAAAGAAAACATGGCACCGGTTTTATAGTTGTTGCCTTGTATTGGAACTTTGCATATGTATGTGATTTAAATACAGTAGCAATACTGTATACAAACATTGTATACGAACGTTTTGGAAGTCAGCCAGACTGCCACCTTTTGTTGAGTGATGCTCAAAACTATGTTTAAAAGACTTAGCTTGCAGTTTGGTCGGATAATTTTTTTTTTAAATCGGAGGGCCTGGGCCCAAATCCTTACATCCGTGAACGTAGGACTCGTCACGTAATAACTGTATAAGTGGATGGAAAATTACGTGACGAGTTGTACTTTCACGGATGTAATGATTTGGGCCCTGGTTATCTCCTTCCCCTCCGATTTTTAGAATTATTTATTTATTTGTTCCGGGTATGTTTGCAGTTTGGTCATACACTTCTCTTTAAAAACCGGAGGTGCAAGTTACCTCTCGTAATATTGATTACAATGCATTTATTGACCGATTCGATTGTATGAATTATCAATGCACGGAATGATTTTCAAAATTCCGTTTTTGTTGCGAAGGATTTGATTGCAGTTTGTTCCCAATTGAAGGGGGAACTTGTCCGCCGAAAATATTAATTATCACATACCACACTTGAGGACCGATTTTGAGAGTGTTCGCATATAGTTTGGTCCCACATATATATAAGTGGGAATCGGAATGAGACATACGAAGTGGCCTCCTGAAATATTGATTATCAGATAACGTTGATATTTGTGGACCACAATTGAATATTTCAACTGAATTTTGACACACTTTAAAGGGTCACATTAAATCATAATTTTGCTCACTTGTTGAGGACCGATGACAATACACAAATTCGATAGTTTTGTAACATTGTCATAAACAAGATGAGCTGGGGACGTGGCTTGGAAAATGGACACGCACTAAGAAGTAAGGGGCTATTCACATATTACGTAACACTCTTTTCGGACGCCCCGCCACCCCTAACGCTTTTTACACATTTTTCAGTGCAAAATTTCCAATCCGTAATAAATGTGTACCTCCCACCCCCCGTGGCGCGTTACGCAATATGTGCACAGCCCCTAAAACACACATTTATTTTAGAACAATGACATAATTTTATACCTTTTAGTTAACTATAAAAGCATTTTTGTAGTTTTTTTTTTTAATTATAATTTATTTAAACTTACAGAAGAGTATTTTATTTCTGGAAATTTTAATTTGTCATTTTGAGGTCTGTTACGGATTTCTTCAAATGATTTCTATGTTTTGCTATTTTGGTTTTCGCATCCACACAGAGACCATAGATTTCGCCATGTCAGTTATCCCTTTTACCGTGTAGCCAACCTAAAGCAAATGCAACCCTGGGGATAGCGTCTCTGTGCGAACTAGGGAAAAAGGCAATAATCGCTTTTTCCTCTTTATACTGTCGTTTTACTGCATTGACCGTTATGTCCGTTGGCCAATCAGAATTGGACATCTAAAACAACCGATCCTGCCGGCCAATCAGAATTGGACATCTAAAAAATCGAACAGACGCAGTCTGTTCGACATCTTTTACAAGAAAAGTGAGCGCGTTTAAAAAGAAAAAGAAGATCGGGGGGCATTCAGTCAACGACCACGGCCGCAAAAGGAAGAAAAGAAAAGAACAATTTTTAAGCAAGGTTTTTATATCAAAATTAAAAATTTAAAATTTTTATCTAAATTAAATTAAAACAAAAAAGAAAACCAGACGACGGAATCATAGTCGTAATTTTTCCCTTTGTAAAGTGAAAAATTCTCAATTTATAAATCATTTGTGGAATGCTATAACAAGTCAAGGTTTTCGTAACCTGATTCAAATTAAGTTAATATATTTAAATTGTGTCTCATATGAAATGATTTGTGGGTCTATTAAAAATATAGTGCTTAATTTATAAGTGAAAAAAAAAATCTTTTGTGTGGCCTCGTCTTGTATCACATACCAAGAATAACAGAAAAGTTCCGAAATTAACTAAAAATTTATCGTGAGTCAGGTTAGACAAAACTTTTTTTCACGGCTCAACAAATAAAAGATTGAAAAAAAATGTAAAAAAAAATCGAATGAAATTATTGAATTATCGAACATAAAAAAAATAGTGTACACACATCTACACACCACACAAACACACACTACAGATTTATAACAATTATGATTTTTTTCCAATAAGAAGTTTTTATGTTACAAAAATAACATTGCAAAATGATACTTATAAAATATACAAAATAAAATATTTAAAACGAAAAAAAAACCCAATTTAAGCTAAACAAAATATAAAATGTCTCAAAAAAATTTTAAAGGGAAAAAGAAATAAAAATTTAAAAGAAATTACAAATTCGCTCTTAAATGGTCTCATCATCCGTGATTATTTTCGCCTTTCAAAACAAAATAAAATGACAAATTCAAACCAATCATTTGCAAACTTTACAATATTCATTTACTTGTCTCCGTAAACTAAAACATATAAATATTACAGTATAAAATTAAAAGAAAAAAAAAGGAAATCCAAAAGGGTTATGTACTTATATCCTTCATAAGTGTATGCGAACGAGAATAAATAAAACATAATTCGCAACATCAATTGCAATCAAGGATTTGTATATACATATGTATGTATATACACATTTACTTTCACGACATGTAGCAACTATAATGTTGCGAACTTTTATTGGGTTGCCGTTGTTATTAAAAAATTGGATACTGGAAATGTAATTGGAAATACATCAACTCCTGGCGAATCCACCACAGCAGCAACATTATCAAGTACAACTACAACAACTGTTTCATCAACTACAACATCAAAATAAAACATTCAGCAATTATACGAAATCTAAGAAGGATCAACCGTCTACGTCATCAACCGCCTACATCATCATCGTCCAACGACACCTATATCATCAAATCCTTCGTTCAACGAAATATGAGTAAGCAAATATGTATGCATGTATATTATTAAATATAAAACCTATGTACATATATTAAATCAAATGTTAGTATAAACTCTATGCACTTATGTATAAAATTATTATTAAAATTCTACCTTACCATTAATTACTATAAAATCTTTATACTTACCTTCTATTATTATTATTATTAAACCTATATACTAACCTAATATTGTCATAAACCTTATATACTTAATTACTATTATTAGTATAAACCCTACATACTTACCTATCATTATCATTATTATACCCTATAATTGTATGAAATAAAATATTTTATTACCAGGTTACCCTGAATGGCTGAATATAGAATTAATAAAAGTGTTTATTTCTCTTTATAAATAAAACAATGAATTCAACCATGCGTTAATTTTTTTTTTGAAATCCAAGGAATGCTAGGGAGGTAAGGGTAAGAGTAAGCACGTGCTTCGCGCCGTCTCATTAATCGCGCAGATTCACCGAATAACACCTCGTCTTAAATCTTTCAAATCGGCCGGCATTGTTTCCGCCAAACTTTTCCAACACCCTCTAATAAATAATGAAATTTTGTTCTACTTTTGGTATTTCAGTGCGGCATGGAAGTAGAACTTATATGATTACGCGTTTAGAATCGGGTTAAGAACCACATTACCCAAATTTAAAATAGTTAGCCGGGACAAAATCTTTTCATGCCTTTTTAACTTGGATTCTGAAATGATCAACACATTATTTTAATTAAAATCTTGACAGCGCGTAACATATATGGCGCCCAACGAAAAGCCTAATTAAAGGCTAAATTTTGAAAATTTTAAAATAAGAGGAGTTTACAAAAATAATCTATGGTATTATTCATGTATATAACCACATAGATGTGTAAATGTACCCTTAAAGTTTTCATATGATAGTGTTGGAGGGTTTTGTGATTCAATTTTGGCCGAAAATTGCTTTAAGGTACCAATGTTTTGCATAAGTCTTGATTATTGAGCATTCTATTCTTAATTTCAATTGCGATGCGGAACATTGTACCGAGGAGTAGTTCGTTCTTAACAGGAACATATTTGAACGTATCAAATTTAATACATCGTTATGAAGACTTCACAAGTCCTGAGCCGACATCAACGAGAAGTTCGGTTGCTGTTGCGGTGACGTTTTCATATCGACAAGTTTTGCACGCGTAAATTATAAATCGTTTCAGTCCATATCTAACTATTTTATTTAATGGTAGATCTGTTGCGACACGGTTGGGCTTACACGTGCAGCAAGCGGGGAAAAATTGCGTATTTTAAAAAGTACTTTACAAAAATCGGCGTTTAATCGTTCACATGTCTTTATTACGATTACTACTCTACTTTTATCTGCATCTGCCTAGCATTCCAAGGGAATTTTAAATTATACACTTCAATTACATAAAACAACATATAAATTTCAATTAAAAATATAATTAAAAACAAATATAAATATTTTTTTGCAATCATAGACTAAATCTGTTGCCTAGAGATTTAGCATATTTGAATAACATTTAAATAACAAACATTTTCTATTGGCACAATTTAAAACTTTACAAAAATTAAATTCTCTTAATAATTATTACACTAGCACTTCGTTTAACAGCACGAAGTGACATTACACCAACGTGAGGCACGCATTCGAAACTTTTCTTTTTTTTCTTCTGAGTTTTAGTGTGCAACTACCACGTAGCACTACAAATTGTTCTCCCTTCTTCTTTTTCTCCTGGCAATACGCTTGAGTGGGCCACATCAACCATTTAAGCGTAGTGCGTTATGCACCAACACAACACGCGGGCAAAATCGGAACAAGAAAAACCATCCCTACGTAGCAAATCCGCCAGTCAGGCATCAATAACTCGTGGGACTAAAACAGTTGCTGCCGCTCGCGGCGCTGGAACATCAAATACTAAGGGAAGAGGGCGCGGTAATACACCCCGCAGGACAAGTAGCGTTATTAGTTCCCAGTCAAGTACCAGAGCATTAAGGGCTTCACCTGTTTCACTTTCTTCTGATCCAACCTATCAAGAATTTGAAGTTTCGGCAGAAGACAACTCAATTAATCTAGATCTAACCATAGCCCAATTTAAAAACCCGCCCAAACCAGATATGGCAACCGGAGGTCGCCCTGACACGCCACCACCGCAGGAAGTGCCCAGTAGGCCACCTGCTGATACGATAGAGGCCGTTATCGCATACGTTAGGGACACAATGAGGAGCACACAAGAGGAATTTAGGAGAGAAATTTCAGAAATTAGGAGGAGTCTCCATCGAACTTCGACAGATAGAGTGACAATCGACTCTCAAAATTCGAATGTCGTCTCGAACGCCTCAACGTCAAACTTTCCGATAAAACTAAAAGATTGGAATGTCTCGTTCTGTGGTGATGAAGACGTACAAGAATTTTTATTCAAAATAGACACGCTCGCGGGAAGAAGCCAGTGTTCTCTAGAATACCTAATGGCAAACTTCCACATTTTCCTCAAAGGCAAAGCAGAATCATGGTTCTGGCTTTTCATTAAGCAAAACCCCAGAGTAAATTACTCTGAATTTAAAAGAGCAATTACCAAACAGTTCGGCACATTTGAAGGTGACCTAGAAATTTTAATGAAATTATCTGCCAGAAAACAGCATCCAAAAGAGTCTTACGATGATTTCCATTCATCCATAATTAAATTGAATTTAAAATTAGAAGATCCTCTTGACGATAGGGCTTTGATTAGAATCATCAGGAAAAATGTTCGTCCTGAACTCTTGAATATGACGTTTGTTTCTAGACCCGATGACCTAGAGTCATATCGTGACCTACTTCGAGAGGCGGAGAAATCGCTCAAGGCAAATTATGTTCCCAAATTTCAGACAAACAGGCCGCGACAATTAGATGAGGTCACAGTAGACTCAACCCCAGACCCAAAGTTAGATGAGGAACTGGATCTAGAGTTCGACCCGCAAATAGAGGCTCTAAAAGCAAATAAACAGTTTGTAAAGGGAGATTATTCCCGTATCAAGTGCTGGAATTGCCAGAAATTAGGCCACAGTTATATATATTGCCCTGAAAAGACCCGAACACTTTTCTGTTTTAAGTGCGGTCAAATGGGGGTTACCACTCCAGCTTGTAGCAACCCTCATTCGACAAACAGGCGGAGGAGCGAGCGGGCGATCGGGGATGCTCGTTCCAACGACTAAATCCCGTGTCAATTTCGAGCGAAGAGAGTAAACCTTCACAGGGGGATTTATTCTCGCGTGCTCAAAGCAACCCTGTTGTACGGCCTTGTCCACCTACCATTCCTCACAATCTTAAACAATGCATAGAATTAAATATTCCACGCAAAATTTCACGATGCAGAACACGCTGCGCTTTAAGGAGGAAATTTAAGAAATGCGTTGAGACATCTGTGCTCACAAACACGGACGATGGGAGACCATACGCAAAAATTAAAATACTAGACCGAGAATTATCTTGCCTTTTGGACTCTGGAGCAAATGTTACAGTGTTGGGAAGAGGTAGCCTAGAATTTATAAATAGTCATGGCATTCAGCTAAAAAAATTTAGATCGTGTATTTCAACCGCAAACGGATCGAAAAATGAGGTCTTAGGATACTGCAAACTTCCAGTAACCTTTAAAGGTGTTACGAAAAACATTGTTTTTTATATAGTACCAGGTCTAGAGCAACAGGGATACCTGGGTATAGATTTTTGGCGAGCTTATGCTATCGCCCCGCAAATAATTCCATCCATAGATTGTTTACAAATTTCCAGTAATGCCGATGTGCTCTACCATGAACTCAGTTCCGAACAAAAGTTACGTTTGGAAAGTGTAGTACTAAATTTCCCATCTTACGAAAGGCGAGGTTTGGGATGCACACCTCTGCTGCAACACCATATTGACACAGGTGACGCTACCCCTGTAAAAACAAAACATTATCCACTATCTCCTCCAAACCAAGCTGAAGTCTACGGCGAACTTGACCGGCTATTGAATTTAGGTGTAATAGAGGAATCAAACTCTCCATGGTGTAGCCCCATTGTCGCCGTGCAAAAACCGGGAAAAATAAGACTCTGTTTAGACTGTAGGAAACTGAACTCGTTGACTAAAAAGGATTCGTATCCACTGCCCCACATCAATGGATTACTTAGCCGTCTCAATGACACGCATTACATTAGTGGGATCGACCTAAAGGATGCATTTTTTCAAATAAAATTAACTGAAAGCTCGAGGGAAAAGACAGCCTTCGCTGTACCTGGCAGAGGCCTTTACCAATACAAAGTAATGCCTTTTGGCGTATGCAATGGACCCCAAACGATGAGTCGCCTGATGGACAAAACCATCCCGTCCAAATTAAGGGAAAACGTATTCGTCTATCTAGACGACCTTTTAGTGTGTAGCCCGGACTTCGATAGTCACCTTCGATTGCTAACGGAAGTTGCAAAGTGCCTAGAGTCTGCCGGCCTTACAATTAACGTGAGCAAAAGCAAGTTTTGTCAGCGGGAAATTAGGTACTTAGGGTATCGAGTAGGTGGTGGAACCTTAAAGGTCGACCCAGATAAGGTAGAAGCAATCACACAATTCCCAATTCCAAAAACTCCCAGACAAGTTAGGCGCTTTGTCGGAATGGCAAACTGGTATCGCACCTTCATTCGAAACTTTTCTGATCTAGCAGGTCCGCTCACCGATAGCTTACGTAAGTCACCAAAACCATTTCGCTTGAGCCAAGACGCTATCAGCTCTTTCAATAAACTAAAAATAGCACTTTCTAGTGCTCCTGTTTTGGCACAGCCAAATTTTTCCGCTGAATTTATCATACAATGTGACGCATCGCGCGTGGGCGTAGGCGGAGTTTTGGTCCAACGGGACAACGACGGCAAGGAACACCCTATTTCATTTGTATCGCAAAAATTAAACAAGGCACAGCGAAATTATACTGTAACAGAGTTAGAATGTTTGGCGGCTGTAATTTGTGTGAAAAGGTTTAGACAATATATCGAAGGCCTACCCTTCAAAATAATCACAGACCATTCAAGCCTGCAATGGCTAATGCGCCAAAAAGACCTAAGCGGTAGATTAGCTCGATGGAGCTTGCAGCTCCAGAATTACGTGTTCACTATAGAACATCGGAAAGGTTCTCAAAATGTGGTGCCGGACACCCTATCACGGCTAGACGTCGATGAAATTCAAAGGGAGACCTACCATTTCGAGGTGGACCTAGACTCCCCTGAATTTGATAGCCCTGATTATAACAAATTAAGGGAAGAAATATGTCAGCATACTAATCTTTTACCGGATTTACGCACAGTAGACAAGTACATTCATAAACGAATCAAATTTAGGGACGGTATTGACCCCGAAGAAAGCCTCTGGAGATTGTGGTTGCCCAGGAAATTAGCAGAAGTAGTAGTAAAAGCCATTCATGAAGAAGGTTGTCATGGAGGATACCATAAAACCCTATCCAGAATCCGACAAAAATATTTCTGGCCACAAATGGCTCGCGATGTCAGAAACTTCGTCAAGAGTTGTGATGAGTGCAAGACCATAAAGCCTACGAATCAAGTGACACGCCCCTTAATGGGTAACCAGCTTTTGACGATGCGACCTTTTCAACGGCTATATTGCGACTTTCTGGGTCCCTACCCACGCTCTAACGCCAAGAATAGCCAACTGTTTATCGTAATCGACCATCTAACTAAATTTCTATTTTTAAAGCCTCTGAGAGCTGCTACCTCATCCAACGTGATAGATTATTTTCAGAACTACCTTTTTACCACGTATGGCGTGCCACAATTTATTCACAGCGATAATGCTAAACAATTCACCTCCAAAGAAATCAGCGAATTTTTCGCCGCATATGGCATTACTCACATAACAACCGGATATTACTCACCGCAGGCAAATGCTTCTGAAAGAGCAAACCGAGAAATTGTCTCGAAAATACGCCATCTGCTCAAAAATGATTCGGATCATACGAACTGGGATCGAAGTATACCCATAATATTGCAAGTTTTGCGCAGCGACATACATTCAGCGACTCAGTGCACTCCATATTTTGCCACTTTTGGGCAAAACATGATCCTTCACGGATCTTCATACCATCTCTTAGAAAAACTCGACATGACTACCGATGATAGCATTATTCGACATTCTGATAAACTCCAAAACATTCGGGAGAAGATACGGCATAACCTAAATGTTGCACACGAGAAGGCCACAAGGTCATATAATATAAGGGCAAAGTCCATCAACTTCGTAGAAGGTCAAGAGATTTTCCGACGGAACCACACCCAAAGTGACTTCAAAAAGGGCGTAAATGCCAAACTTAACCCAAAATTTGTCAAATGTAGAATACGGAAGAAAGTGGGAAACACACTTTATCTGATCGAAGATTTGCAAGGTAACTACGTAGGGAAATACCACGCGTCCGACCTTCGCCAATAGGATTTTTTTTTATTCTTTCTTCTCGTACTCCAAACCAGATTTGCCCGGCTTCGTGGGTCGAGCCACACACATATACCTTTTCGTAGCTAGATTTTCCGTAAGCTACAGTTACGACGCAATATGAGCAAGCGAAATCCTTCCTGTTCGATCTTTAGGTATACCGTAGATACGAAGCAGGTTTGTTACGGATTTCTTCAAATGATTTCTATGTTTTGCTATTTTGGTTTTCGCATCCACACAGAGACCATAGATTTCGCCATGTCAGTTATCCCTTTTACCGTGTAGCCAACCTAAAGCAAATGCAACCCTGGGGATAGCGTCTCTGTGCGAACTAGGGAAAAAGGCAATAATCGCTTTTTCCTCTTTATACTGTCGTTTTACTGCATTGACCGTTATGTCCGTTGGCCAATCAGAATTGGACATCTAAAACAACCGATCCTGCCGGCCAATCAGAATTGGACATCTAAAAAATCGAACAGACGCAGTCTGTTCGACATCTTTTACAAGAAAAGTGAGCGCGTTTAAAAAGAAAAAGAAGATCGGGGGGCATTCAGTCAACGACCACGGCCGCAAAAGGAAGAAAAGAAAAGAACAATTTTTAAGCAAGGTTTTTATATCAAAATTAAAAATTTAAAATTTTTATCTAAATTAAATTAAAACAAAAAAGAAAACCAGACGACGGAATCATAGTCGTAATTTTTCCCTTTGTAAAGTGAAAAATTCTCAATTTATAAATCATTTGTGGAATGCTATAACAAGTCAAGGTTTTCGTAACCTGATTCAAATTAAGTTAATATATTTAAATTGTGTCTCATATGAAATGATTTGTGGGTCTATTAAAAATATAGTGCTTAATTTATAAGTGAAAAAAAAAATCTTTTGTGTGGCCTCGTCTTGTATCACATACCAAGAATAACAGAAAAGTTCCGAAATTAACTAAAAATTTATCGTGAGTCAGGTTAGACAAAACTTTTTTTCACGGCTCAACAAATAAAAGATTGAAAAAAAATGTAAAAAAAAATCGAATGAAATTATTGAATTATCGAACATAAAAAAAATAGTGTACACACATCTACACACCACACAAACACACACTACAGATTTATAACAATTATGATTTTTTTCCAATAAGAAGTTTTTATGTTACAAAAATAACATTGCAAAATGATACTTATAAAATATACAAAATAAAATATTTAAAACGAAAAAAAAACCCAATTTAAGCTAAACAAAATATAAAATGTCTCAAAAAAATTTTAAAGGGAAAAAGAAATAAAAATTTAAAAGAAATTACAAATTCGCTCTTAAATGGTCTCATCATCCGTGATTATTTTCGCCTTTCAAAACAAAATAAAATGACAAATTCAAACCAATCATTTGCAAACTTTACAATATTCATTTACTTGTCTCCGTAAACTAAAACATATAAATATTACAGTATAAAATTAAAAGAAAAAAAAAGGAAATCCAAAAGGGTTATGTACTTATATCCTTCATAAGTGTATGCGAACGAGAATAAATAAAACATAATTCGCAACATCAATTGCAATCAAGGATTTGTATATACATATGTATGTATATACACATTTACTTTCACGACATGTAGCAACTATAATGTTGCGAACTTTTATTGGGTTGCCGTTGTTATTAAAAAATTGGATACTGGAAATGTAATTGGAAATACATCAACTCCTGGCGAATCCACCACAGCAGCAACATTATCAAGTACAACTACAACAACTGTTTCATCAACTACAACATCAAAATAAAACATTCAGCAATTATACGAAATCTAAGAAGGATCAACCGTCTACGTCATCAACCGCCTACATCATCATCGTCCAACGACACCTATATCATCAAATCCTTCGTTCAACGAAATATGAGTAAGCAAATATGTATGCATGTATATTATTAAATATAAAACCTATGTACATATATTAAATCAAATGTTAGTATAAACTCTATGCACTTATGTATAAAATTATTATTAAAATTCTACCTTACCATTAATTACTATAAAATCTTTATACTTACCTTCTATTATTATTATTATTAAACCTATATACTAACCTAATATTGTCATAAACCTTATATACTTAATTACTATTATTAGTATAAACCCTACATACTTACCTATCATTATCATTATTATACCCTATAATTGTATGAAATAAAATATTTTATTACCAGGTTACCCTGAATGGCTGAATATAGAATTAATAAAAGTGTTTATTTCTCTTTATAAATAAAACAATGAATTCAACCATGCGTTAATTTTTTTTTTGAAATCCAAGGAATGCTAGGGAGGTAAGGGTAAGAGTAAGCACGTGCTTCGCGCCGTCTCATTAATCGCGCAGATTCACCGAATAACACCTCGTCTTAAATCTTTCAAATCGGCCGGCATTGTTTCCGCCAAACTTTTCCAACACCCTCTAATAAATAATGAAATTTTGTTCTACTTTTGGTATTTCAGTGCGGCATGGAAGTAGAACTTATATGATTACGCGTTTAGAATCGGGTTAAGAACCACATTACCCAAATTTAAAATAGTTAGCCGGGACAAAATCTTTTCATGCCTTTTTAACTTGGATTCTGAAATGATCAACACATTATTTTAATTAAAATCTTGACAGCGCGTAACAGGTCACAATATGACAATCGAAATTTCACCAAAACAAATATGTACGTACGTACATACATACATACTCGTATATGACTTCATCTTCTTAAAGAATGAATATTTCAATTTAAAATATTAACATATGCTTTAAATCATACATACATATGTATGTGCATATATTTAACTGGTCATATAACAAAAAAAAAAAAAAAAAAAAAAAATATAATAAAAAACCTTAATAAAAAGAAGTCGTAAATGAACGAGTTTAGTAAAATGGAAATTTTGTTCAATTTAATTTTATATCGCAATATTTATTTCTGATTTGCCTAGATTTTTAGTAAAGATTTCAGGACGCATGTGTAAAGTCTACAAACTAAATGCTTACATACATATAATTGTGTAACGTTCAAAATTTGTTGACTACCCAACGAGTATTAGGACAAACGTTTGAATTATGATCGTTATACTATGTTCACACTTATGTGTTTAACGTCTCATTCGTGTTTAATAGCGTAAACACTTCGATTTTTATATGTTTTTGTTAAACATCTCAAACGACAAGTTTTAGAATTAAACATCTCGCTAAGCACGCAAAAGGCAGGATAAGAAAATGTTTGTCGAATAAATTTTTCGCAATGTCTGCAATATCCTCCACACCATTAGATCAATATGTGCCTCAAAATTTAGTTGTTTATTAAATTACATGAATTTATTATTTGATTTCGAATTTTAAAAAAGTCTTTAAGGTATTGAACACATGTGAGACCCCTACAAACTGACCAGTATACGATTATACATACATAAATGAGTTGAACAAACTGTTTGACAATAAAATTTCATTTGCCAAATAGTACCTAAATATTAAAATGGGCAGTATCGCACCCACAGTTAGGCCATTTCTTTATTTTAATTTATTATTAATAATATTAAGGTATTTTTAATAATAAAAATCCATTTTTTGTTTTAGCTGAAAGTGACCTTAAATGCCCGAGAGACGATTTATATCTATTAAGATTCTTAAGAGTTTGCAAGTTCTATCCTGAAAGTGCCCTAAAATTGGTGAGTTTTAATTTTTGTACACAAAGACAATTTATTAATATTTTTTTTTTATTTTACACAGATTAAAAACTATTATTCATTCAAAATTAAACATGCCGATGTTTACAAAGATTTACTACCAAGCAATGAGAAAAATGTATTCGATCACAATATCATTATAGTATTTCCCAATAGAGATCAATTGGGCAGAAGAATAGCGGTCTTGGAATTAGGAAGTAAGTCTAAATAAATGTAAAACAAGAAACATATAACAAAAATTATTGTCATCTCAACAGAGAACTGGAAACACAAGAAAGTCTGCTTGGATGAGGTATTCAAAGGAGCCGTTTTACATTTGGAAGCTGCCATGTGGGAGCCTGAAACTCAAATTAATGGTGTCGTAGTCATTTTCGATATGGATGGCTTAAGTTTACAACAAACTTGGCAATTTACACCAGCCTTTGCTAAACGTATTATCGACTGGTTACAAGATTCCGTACCACTACGTATTAAGGCCATACACATTGTCAATCAACCTAAAATCTTTAATGTGGTATTTGCCCTGTTCAAGCCTTTCTTAAGAGACAAATTGCGTAATCGCATTATTTTCCATGGCACCGATCGTGAATCTTTGTTTAAGCACATATCACCCGATTCTTTGCCTTCCTGCTATGGCGGTACACGTAAGGAGCCTCGTATCGATGGTGAGCAATGGTACAAGTTATTGTCGATGTGTGAAAACGAATACAAAGTCCTCAATTCGTATGGTTATAATAAGTAAAAAGACAAATGGATAAAAAGGATTCTTTTTAAATATCTCATCCATATTATTGCCACTTTTTTTTTACAACCAAAAAGTAACCGTTATTCTACTACTAGTTATGTAACTTATTGCTACTTATTACATACATACTTTTATATACACATAGTGCAACAAATTTGGTTTTAGTTTAAACGAAATCTGGCAGTTATATTTAAATTTGGCTTCAATTCTTTTTTTTTTTTTAATTATTTAAGTACACTCGTAAGTAAATGCACAAATACATTCTACACATGTACTTATTTTTTATATCCTTCACCACAGGCATAGATAGGGGGTGGTGATCTAATCCAACCCTATAAAAGTTTTAGCAGGCCAGGATTTTTTTATCCTAAACACTTACATTTGTATTAAGAACTTTTTTTGAATGTTGTCAGTGGAATAGTTTATCACTCCTGTAGGCATTTATAAAGCATTCATATGCAAAGATGGAAATTTAAAATCGTTATCGGAGTTTTATACTCGATAATTCTCTCCGCTGCAGTTCCGAGAAAAATTTTTTTTATTGAAATTCGGTAAAACTGGTTTCTAAATGGCTGAGTTTATGTGGAGATTCTCCATTTTTTGCATTTCTATTATATTCATACATCCCAATTACGAATGACAATTCCCCGGTAGTTTTTTTCCTACTCCCCTATTCTAAATAAAATCTCCGCTTATTCTAAACGAACTTCGAAAATGTGAATCTTTGCACCGGCATAAAAATAGGTATTCTAAATATGAAGGAGAGGGAAAATTCTTGCTAGTTTTTTCCCCAAACATTTTAAAGGGAATTAGAACTAAAATTTTAAGTTCAAATTAAAATATGTTGTACAGCGACAGAAACAACAAAAAAAAAAAAACTGTTAAAGTAAACAAAAAGACGAATTAAAGTTTTTGATTTGCCTTTTGCTTTTAATTCCCCGGAACGGGTTTTTACGTAACGACATTATCGCTTCTTTTAGGTCACCCCTACTCCTTCGTTATGATTCGTAAAAATATTTCGATATAAATTTTCAACATCTTCCTGCCCCTCCGCAACTCCTAAGTGTACCACGTAATATGTGTATGTAATTTTAAGAAGAAAAAAAAAATGGGGAAAAATTTTCAAAAATCGCTTAACAACTTAAAAGGGGATGTTCGTACATACTCCGTCTCTCCCTCCTAATAAATATGATATTTTGAAAAGGCTCTTTTTTGATTCTGCAATTTATTTTAACAATTTTTTTTTATGCCCATTTGTGAATACAGCTTATATGAGTATACATACATATAATCTTAAATTTTTAAATTTGTAACCGCTGTTTTCTACACTTTCGCTTGCCATAAAAAAGTAGCTCATCTATAATATTTAAGTTTCTTTAAAAATTTAACAAAAACCGAAAGAAAGGAACACACACGCATTCAATAACAGGTTAAAAAAAAAACTATACACATAGAAAAAACAAATTCAAAATCAGGAAAATGAAGAACTTAGAAATCTTGCCATGAGCCTTAACCCCAAAATAAAAAACGATAAACTTTCCACAAAGATTTTTTTGAAAACGTATTTATTATTTCATGCCTTGGTGTAGGGTATACATATCTACATATAAGATTCGTCATAGCCAAGTTATGTTACTATGTATGTATATATTTACAATTATTAAAATTTTACTTCGTTGTTAACTTGAATTCAGTATTTTACGAAAAAATTTAATTTTGGGTGCTGTAAATATTTTTTTAAGAGCAGGGATTATGTTTCATTATTATTTTTTAAGGTATTGCAATAAGGGGATCTATGTTAAGTATAAATGAATTTTTTTAGACTGTATAAAAATAATTTATATAAAATTAAATTTAAATAAAATTATAAAAGTGGGAACAATTGTTGCCCACCCTCACACTAAGAATATTTATTTTTCTTTTTATAGAAAACGCAATTAATAATAGAAGAAATTGAAAAAGAAAAAAATGCAAAAATCCATAAGTATCACATATATTTTTTGCATAAATTCTGATTAAGTTGCCACCTTTAGTTGGAGCCACCTTTATTAGTTCCGAGATGTTCGATTTTGCCCGCTTTACGCCCTTAAAAATCTAATCTCTAAAAATCCCCTCGTAATGGATCTACACATCGCGGTAAATGCGATACAAAATTTCAAGACATAAAATTTTCAAAAGTTTGAAATTGGAAAACATTTTTTATGGGGAATGGTCTGAATTCATTAACGCAGTGTCTAAAACGATCTTCACAAAATTACCTTTCAAATAAAACTGTCTTGAAGCCGGTTTGGCTAATAAATTTTGTTTAAATTTAAACTATCACAAACTGTTTTAGAATAGTGATCATGTTTATTTATTTCTAGTGATTATAAAAATATGGATTAAAATACAAATTAATCTGTAATAATTATTTGCATTAAAATATTAGAAAAGAATAAATTCGTAGCAAAAAAGAGACTTCATTCAATAGCAAAACAAATTTTAAATTTTTCCATAAATAGCGGATTGATTTATTAAAAAATATTTCAGGGGTAGCTTACATTTATGTGAAACGAATATTTCGAGGAGACAATGTGCATCTCCGATAATAAAAAATTTTAAGAGCGAACAGCAAAACCTTTCCAACACAAAATCCATTTTTAAAATCGGCCAATAAATTGAGATAATCAATTTTTTTGGTAGAGGCAGGAAAAAACTTGCCCGATTAAAAAAAAAGACATCAAGCACAGCAATTCAACTAAAAGAATTATTTTAAAAATCGGTCAATAAATTGAGAATTTATTGCACAATTAAGATTTATGCGGAGTTATGCGATAAATTTTTGAAGGGTGTAAAACAATTTGCCGCCCATTAAAAAAATTGGGACCCAAGCAAACCCTGACAACAACAACAAAATTAATTTTGAAAATCGGTTAAAATATGATAGAGTTGTGCATTTCCAACATTAAAAAATACCCCTTGAATTGATAACCACCCATCCCTTCTGTTTTTATTTAAAAATCATATCGAAAATTAAATACAATAGAAATTATTTCACTATTAAACGTTACGAATATTCTCAATATTATTAAAAAAAATAAAAAAAAAATTATGAAACAGCTTATAATTCTTCCTTAAACTCCTCGTTATGATTGATACCAAAAACTATATCCTTCCCCTTTGTGTAAGCCCATGCCATGCGCTTAGATGTCCAATAAATACCAATTTGACCCTTTGCATCAATCGTTATGGCACCGCCGGTGCCGGTTAAACGTTCCGTCATCTCTTTGCAGGCCTCTTCCGTTGCCAGCTGTGCAGTCTTTTTTTCATAACGAATTTTTGAAAGTATTTTCTGAGCTAAATTAAAACGCATAATGGTCTCGCCATGGCCAGTAGTAGAGACTCCCGCAATGTAGTTATCGGCATATGTGCCACAACCCAAAAGAGGCGTATCCCCAATGCGACCTGGTACTTTGCCCGTAATACCTCCCGTTGAGGTGGCAACTGCTATGTTCCCTTTTGTGTCTATCGCTACAGCTCCCACAGTACCGGGTTCGCCCGGAGCATCCAATTCAGTTCTTGCATAAGTGGTATCTAAGCCCTTACGTTGAATTTCTTTAAATTCCTTTAGTGCTGAAATTGCATCTTTTGTAACCAAAGATCCAGCTTTAATAAAGATGCATCAAGTTAGAAAATTAATTTGAGAAATGTTTATTTTATAAATCTCTATTTACCAGCCATTTGTTCGAAGCCCTGTTGCAATGCAAATTTCTGGGCGGCAGTTCCTCCCAAAATTGTATGCTTAGTTTTTTCCATCACACATCTAGCCACAGATATGGGGTATAGAATATCATGCAAAAGTGTTACGCAGCCCGCTTTTAAATCTTTACCTTCCATAATACTTGCTTCAACTTCAGCATTTCCTTCTAGATTCAAACATGCGCCATAGCCGGCATTAAAATTTTCATCTTCTTCCATTTTGCGGACGGCAGCTTCTACGGCATCTAATGCATTACCTTCGCCACCATTAGAAGGCCATAGATGTTCTTTGGCAGATCGTAAAGCCAATTTCATACCATTTAGTTTTCCATTTACTCTGGCATCTGTTATATCTCCCGCTCCACCATGAATTAATAATATCGCTTCCATTTGTTTTTTGTTTTGCAAATTCACTATTTTTATATCTAGTATTTTGCTGCGCGCTTTTGACCGATCAGCTGCTGTGTTTTCGAAGGTTTCATTTAACAACTGGTTTACTCCATGGTACCTACATGCAATTAGGAAGGCTCAGTTTATATGAAGTTAAAATAACACTGAATATATTAGCGAATGTGAGATGTAAAAATATTGCCAAGAAAGCATTTTAAATTGCAAAAGCCTTTGAAATTAATAACAGAAAAATTATTTTTTTTTATATTTTAGTGTGTGCTTCCAAACTGACAGTTTTCTATATAAAATTATTTATCAAGGAAGTTTGAAATATGAATTTATATATGTATGTACATATGTATGAACATGTGTATATAAGATTCATTTTTTTACTGAGACCGAAACTTATAAAACTAAATAAATGTCCTTCTAAATTTATTAACAAATCATTTAAGCATACAGTAATATTCTTGGTTTAGGGTGAACAAAGACATAATTTTTCATTCCTACAAAAAGGGTCCTCCTTAATGCAAGTATTTAATTTGGAATTGTTATTTATCAACTTTCTTATCAACAATTTCTTGTTCTATTTCATTTATTTTTTATACAAAGACTGCACAAGTTAATAAATTCCATATTATGCAGCTCAAAGCGAAAAATGCTTAACTGACATAATGCAATTTTTCTATGGTTTTCATTAATAACAACGTATTTTTTAAAATTAATGTTTTGAAGAAAAACATCGTTTGATTGGAAGTTATGCAATCGGTATGAAATCGGTACACTTATGTATATAATCCCTAAAAAGTGAATTTTTCCACTACATTAACTACATATATCGGAATCTTATCTGTACAAGTTCACTTCCCGCTTGTCCGCGATACATTCCATAAGTCATTATACCATTATGCACAAAGCAATGACCTACATATACTTGCTCGGCAATACCTACGCAGTGCGTTTGAGTGACGAATTTAACATGGGGATGTCATTGGAAGTATACAATCGCCACCCTCTCGCTTACATTCCGTTGACGAAAACAGTGACGAAAATTCATCATAGTTTTCATTCACAAAAATACTATGATGAAAAGAACACTGAAGCCGGAGTTAAATAATGAACGTTTTCGTTAACGTTGGATAATCAACGTAAACAATAGAATATAAAAGAAAAATAATTTTGTTCGCTTGCTTATATACGATCAACGAATTCATATAATATATTGGTACACCAAGTCGGTACTGGCAATTGTGAGTGACAAATTTATTACAGAAAAAACGTCAATAGCAGTTTTGCCGAAAAAGTTAGTTATGTTCTATATCGTGAAGTGTGTTCGAGTACGCAAAAGTTTTTACTATTTTTTACTGAACTTAACTGCATTTTACTAAATTGCGTTCGTTTACACAAAATACAGTAAATGAGAACACAAATTGAGAGCGTAAAGTGACAGTTCTTAATTGAGAACTTGCAAATTTTTACTGCAGAAATTTTTCGCAGTAAAGTTTAGTAAAACAAGAAAACATATGATTCAAAAGGTAAACAAACAAAAAGTGTCCAATTTGTGACTAAAATATTTATCAAACTAAAAATTGAAGTGAAAATAAAATAAAACTAAAAGTAAATTAACATTAAATAGAACTTGTTTGTGAAACAATTACCTACATGCCTTTTAATGGAAAATAAAAGTTATTTTATTTTTATATTATTATTATTACGAATAAACGTAATTATTATTTGAACTTATATTGATTTACATATGAAAAGTAAAATTATCAGGCTCAAGTTCAGTTTTATTGAATTAATGAAAATTCAAAATTACTAAGAGTTTTTTGTGTTGGAAAATATTATTATTTATATCCAATCAGTTTTTAGCAGAACGTATCAGTACTGATTTCAAGGCCGCTACACCTCTCATCAGCGTTCAATTGTCCATCTTTACAATTTTCGTAAAGTGGATACTAATTGAGAAGAATATTAACTATTTAACCAGTTTTCAACAGAAATAGAATATGAGAATTATTTTTTAATTCAATTTTTATTCTACAATGAAACAGTGCTGGTTAGTACGAAATTCCCTCATTACTGTTTGGAACTAATAATCAACACAAACTCATAGTCCGTTATCATCAAAGTATTCTACTTTGTATTTTAACGTTTTTGTTGTTTTTACTCTATATTAGGGAAATTCACTCTTAGTAATTTTGAATTTTCTTTAATTCAATAAAACTGAACTTGAGCCTGATAATATTACTTTTCATATGTAAAAGTTATTTTAGTTTTGTGGAGTTGTTATTTTAATTCTTTGGAGTTGTGAAATTCTAAAGTACTTGGGTACTTATTACTGCACTTCTTTTTACGATAGTCAGTAGCAAAAACAAATATTCATGTACTTTGAATAAATTTAACCACACACAAATATGTAAAATCAAATAAAATGAAAAAAGAAAAAATGGAAAAGATTACATATATTAAATTGTTTACATTTTATAAAAATATTTGTGTTTTAAAGAGTATTTAATCGAGTACCGATGAATAAATTGTTCAAGTATCCAAAAATATAAAAATTTTTCAACACTACAATTATTTTCCATCAGCTGTTGCCTAAATCTTACGAATTTTTACAATTTTCCCGTTCGCGTACTTTTTTGGACAAACATTTTTTTTTTAGTAAATTCTTCTCTTTACTCATTTATTACTCATTTACTGCATTTTACTGTAAAAGTAAACAAACGGACCTGTGGACTTAATATACATGCAAAGAATCTAACTCGTTTTAATTTTCAAATCGCGCATTTAACTATAGTCTTTGGTCCAACGCTTGTTTGTAGCAGATATGAAATGACCTCAACAATTATTTTATTATTAGAAAACATTTTTCTTAAAAGTATCAAAGTTTTATGGAAGTTCCTCTCTCTAAATGATTCTTAATATACTATGTATGTATAAATATACATATGTATCTATGTATGTAGTATGTACATCAATTACATAATTTTCATTCCACCTTCCAGAAAGTGCCAAAACACATTTTATTGATATTCCCTTAAGATGAAAAGGATCGAAATTCGCATCCGTGCACTATTTTCATTTGAATAACATCCTTTTATATACATACATATTCTTGAACATTTCTCACAACTTCCTTTTTTAAACTTTGCAAAGAAAGGCCTAAATAACACACATAATTTTCTTTTATATATAACACTTTTAATAAATTTGAAATATATTTATAAACTTAACTTACAAATTTAAACTTAACAAATAAACTCACAAATGCTTTTTGCACATTTTAGGCAACTTCCTTTTTTAAACTTTACAGTGAAAGGCATAAATAACACACATAATTTTCACAACTTGCCACAACAATCCTTTGCATTTTCTGATTGAACAACACTTAAGTTTCGATAAAAATTGATACAAAGAATTAGCCGTCATACAAAAAGCGCGGTAACTAAAAAAAATCAACAGTAATGTCACTTGTAAGACAAAGAAACAAGGTGAAAAGAAACAAAGACAACAGTACTGCCAGATGGGATTATTAAGAATCAAGATAGCCGTTAATATTAATTATTTACATGCAACCACTAAATAGTAAATAGTCAAGTTTTTGCTAAAGAATCTAAAATACATATTAAGCAGCTATTAGCAAGAGTAAAATATATCAGTGCATAGCAGCACACAAAATTAAGTATTGCTCCGTTTTTCTAATTCATCCGTCATATTAAAAAAATGCTTAAAACTTTTATTTATTTTTAACAAATTGAATAGTATGTAACCCTGTAAACAAATTGAATATAAATACCGCCTAAAGCAATAGTTATATCGCGAAATTGTCATCTAGAGGAAAATAATCAAAGTTACATTTTCATTATCTGCCTTTTATCATTTTTGAGAAATATATATTAGAAGAATAATAAGTATGTCTATTAAACGGGAACCAGCGTTTGTGATGTACTTGAAAATTGGGTAAATTGTGTAAATGAGAATATTAACATGAAAGCAATTTTTGGTAAATTTATCGATTTGTGAAATAATTTTTTGCTTACTCTCATCTTACAGGACCTTACGCAGAATTACCTTGAACACAGCTATTATGTGTACAAATAAATGAGAATATGAACATAGAAAAAATCGTGATCTTCATTGAAATGATTTTTGAAATATGATAAGTTAATTACATATATACATACATACATACTCGTACCACATATTTCAAAATCCCAAATTTTCATTTTATCTTCCCAATTATATTTTAGCTTAATATTGCCAGTTTATCGTCAATACGAAATCGATTATTGCCGCAATAATTAAAGTGTATTTCTGTGTTTGTTGGGATTATTGATCAATTTAATATTTTTTCTGTCTACTACTGAGATTCTTTTCCTCTATATGACTATTTCGGGATATTACCAACCTAAAGAATGATTTACGCGATATCTTTCATTTTTTTGTAGGAATTTTTTATGGCTAAGATTGGAGCAAAGAGTTAAAAAAAAACAAATAAACAAAGCTTCCTTTCAATTGCTATGAAAATCCCAAGATTAAAAAATATTAAAAATAATAGCAAGTATTAAAAAAATTGTGAAAACGACAACAAAAAGATCACATTAACGGAAAAATATCTCCAAAACGCAAATATAACTGATAAATCGCAAAAACCAAAAAAAAAAAACATCATCAAGAATGGTAAATTATCACAGAAAAAATTAAAATTTCGATATATGTATGTATAAAAAAATTACGAAAATGTTTTTTATGCTATAAGTATTTAATTTACTTCTGAGGTTGGCAGCAGCACCCGGAACGTATGCATGTTACCACCCCATAGTTGTCTTAATTAATTTTCAAGCCCTCTTAATACAAAACATTAACAAAACATATACATACATACATGTAATTAAAATATTCCGTGATTTAGTTGAATTCAAATTAGGCCTCCAACTACACTGAATTAATTAATACATATTTCTGCACCATTATTTTGAATACTTTCAGTTTTTTTATCCTCCGATATCTAAACAAATCCCTCTTTTTTTTGTGAAATAATAGTTTTTATATACTTTTGTTATTTTTATTTACTATATTCATTTTTAAATACGCTTAATAACTAAATCTAAATACATATTATCTGTTCTTTGTAATTTCTTCGGTTTCAGTTAGAAAATTCCAAGCATTATACAAAATGATAAATAATTTTTTATATTTATTTTCAATTGTTTTTAATAAATATTTGAAATGCATTTGGAATGTGATATATTTGGTTTTTAAATATAGTTTAGTTTATGTGATAAAAATACTAGTTTCAGTAATTATAAAAAGCTGCCTCTGAAATTAAAATTATTTCTAGCAAATTATAACTAAAAAGTTTTAATACAAAAATTGTTTAAACGAAATAAATAATTGTTGCAAATCACTGTAAATATATAAAATTTCACAAGAATAGATGATATGAGTTTTACTCTAACTTTTTCAAAGTTTCGTAACAATTGTACGTACACATTTTGTTTAAAATTATTTTGCATTTTACATTTGGAATATTTTGTTGCAAAAATGTCAGTTCATAAAAAAAACTTTAAATTGTTTGCTTATAAAAATTTCACATGTACTACATACATACATATTCTGGAATGTTTTTCATAAATATTTTTCAACAGTCCAGATAACCCAGCAAACCTTTTACAGCCTTTTATAAAGTCACTGATACGGCAACGCATTTAAGAAAAATAATAGTTCTTTGATAGCTTTCCAGGAATTAATAACGTATGAGTTTTGATGAAATTATCAAAACTGGCTGCATTCAGGCTTCCGACAGAAAGTTATAGGACGGTAGAATACAAAATTTTGTTGTATTTTACATAAATATGATTTTATATAAAATTTTTTGAAATGTTGCAATTGACAATGCTTTAATAGATTTTGTTGGTTAAAAAAGGCACAATAAATTATTGTCTAACAAGCCAAATAATTTGGTATTAAAAATTTGTGTGAAATAAACACTGGGTTTTGGTTTTAAAAACTTACACTAAAATATTTGGTGCATCTTTATCTTAAATAAGCTTAAACATATTAAAAAAAAATAATTATCTGAGATTAAAAAAAATATATATAGATTCTGTCAATATTTAAACAAAAAATAAATTTTAAATCTTTTAAACAAAACAAAAATGGTTTTTGAAGTGGAATGTTAAGAAAAAAGATTTCTTAAATCTTCTGTGATGCAAGCTTCTTTTTAAAATAAATTCAACGGCAAGGATTTGATGCGGTGATTGTTCCACAGTTAAAAAAAATTTTGTACTTCATTTTTTTAATAAAATCAGTTAAAAGTTAAAAAACAACAAAATTTCACAATAAAACAAAAGTTAGAATTGTTTGTAAAATTACAACCAACAAGTATTTAAGAATTTTAGAATCTTGTTTTTTTTTTCAAACTAAACTCTCTTTTTTTTTTAACGGAGTTACTTTCCGTCCACTCTTACCACTACTAATAAGACTTCTTTGAACTTTCTTTCTACTTAAAGTTGATAATGGGTCGCTTGTGGTTTTGTTGAACGTTTACCAAATCGTCTGGGTGATGGTGTATGCATAGATTCATCTTCCGATTCTAAATTTGTACCAACATTTGATGAGGCTGTACTGCCACCACCAGTACAACAGAAACGATTTTGTGCTAAACGTATTGTTTTAGTCAAATCAATTGTATCATTTTGTTTCAGTTCGATTTCCGCTATACGCTCCATATGTTTCCACTGGCGTACGGCCAATATAAAAGCATCGTTAACATTTGTAGCAGTTTTCGAAGAAGTTTCGATGTGACTGCGTATCTTAAAAATATCACACCACTGTGTTAGCTCATCTGTGGCCACCTGGCGGCATTGTTGTGCTAAATCGTTCTTTTTTGTGTGGAAAACCGTTTTTATTGTTTTAAAGTTTAACATAATTGTTTCTAAACATACCTTATTTCCCACCACTATAAAAGGAAATTTATCAGCTTTGACATCGGCATAGTGTAGGAATTCTTCGCGCCATTGTTTAAGACCTCGAAAGCTGTCATAATCATCGATGGAATAACAGAGTAAACAAACATCGGACCCTCTATAGAAAGGTGTACGTAAGGCTCGAAAACGTTCCTGACCAGCAGTGTCCCAAATCTAAAGAAAACAAAACAGCCATATTTAAGAAAAAAATCTTATAACATGTTTCAATTCAGTCTACACTTTGCTACAATAGTAAAACATATTTTATAATGCTCCGCATCCCAATCATGACCGAAGCAATATGCTTCGGCATACAAAATTTTGAGACCCAATCAAGTTCATTCATATTGAATCTACATACGTGAACATAAAACTTGTCACGTAATAATTGAATAGGCTATTACGTGACAAATTGTTCATTCACGAATGCAACGCTTTCCATACAAATTTTACACTCAAACCATTCGTCCGGAATTCGTAGAAACAGCACATGGACTTCGTTGTTTGGACAACATGATTTTTATATTTTCATTTATTCTGACTTTGTTATATAGAGGTTTTATATACATACATAGACTTTCTGTCAGGGGACTCAGAAAAAATTCGTTATATTGAGGGTTTTCGTCATATCGAAAGTTCACTGTATTGTGAAACCTTTATGCCTTACAAACTAAATAAAAATATATAATACAATTATTTCTATAAACTATTGGTAGCAATTAAAATAATGTGTCTTTTTATCATTTCAACGGCATTAATTAAATAATTTTTCAGAAATCTGACTTACACCCAATTTACATGATGACTTTTGCGACGTCGCTTTTTCGACGTCTCTTTTTGCTTGTTGGTGAGCGGTGTAGGGAAGAAAGAGGGGTAAACAAAAAGTCTTGATTTGTGTTTTTCAAGACTTTTCTTTGTTACTTTTCATTATTTTTCTTACTTTTGTTATTTATCTTTGTTACTTTCATTATTTCAAAACAAAAATGGGAAAAAAGACATGAAACTAAAAGACATCGTCTAAACGCACAAAGATTTTGGTAGCAACTTCAAAAGGGAATTCAGTAAAAACGACGTCGCAAAAGTCATCATGTGAATTGGGTGTTAATTACATGATTAATACATATTTTTCAGATATTGTCATACAGAAATTGACGACTAAATCGCACTGTGTGTTGCTCAACAATCTGCTGAACGCTTTGAATCTGCGGTTTAAGCGGTCAATGTTGGTGGGTTAAACTTACTTACAATATGGTAACACGACAAGATGTATTAAAAACCAGCTGTCAAAATATTATATACAAAAATTATTTGTATGAGAAATTAAATAAAATATTTTTTAAAACACAAAAAAATGGACTATTCTAGTGGAGATGAAGACTTTAGTGATTTTGAAACATACGAAAACTTAAATAAAACAATTACAAGAAGGACAAAAACAATAAGAACACGACCAAATCACTTTTATTTATACAATGACAGTGAATTCCGGCAAAGATTCCGGTTGTCGAAAAATTCAGCTTACAAAGTGTTAGAACTTATTGGTCCACATATAAAACATTGTACAAATTGGTAAGTAATAAAGAATTTGCGTGATTCAATAAACTATATAAAAACATATACATATGTACATATATTTAAGGAACCATGCTATATCTGAAGAGCAAATGTTATTAATAACTTTGCGGGTATATGCAACTGGAGGCATGTTGATGACAATAGGAGACCTGAACGGAGTGTCAAAATCTACAACGTCCAAGGTCGTTGCGCGCTTAACCCATAACTTAGCATTGTTTTTAAGTACGAGATTAAGTTAAATTTAATACATATCTGTATTTAGTCTTTCGATTAAAATTTTTAAAAGTATTTTTGTTCAAGCGGCCGATGTTGGTGGTTTAATTCTAAACTAGCAAAAAAAAAAATTAAATAAAACCCAACTCACGGAGTAAAAAAATATAACTTACGGCCTATTTCACTATGTCGAAAGAAAATTTCCATATGTTTTCATTCGTATAATTACATTTGAAGCAAAAACAAATTCTAAAATTTTGTTTTTGTATCAAATGTATTTGTACGAATGAAAATAAAATTCAAAATTCTTTCGACATCGTGAAATCGGCAGTTAATCTGTATAATCATTCTTAAAAACATAATTGTAAAAGATAAATGTTAAGTTTAAACTGCAGTTAACAAACCAATTCAAATGTCAGATTTACAACTATAAAACTAGCCACAAGCAAGTTCTTAATAACAATAGTTATAAAAAATTAGTTTATAAATAATTCATGAGCAAAATTTATTGATTTTTTTTTGCTGAAGGCTTGTAAAAATAGATGTATCTATGAGTGTAATTTGTTTGTGTATGTATGGATGTGTAATTAAAATATAATTTTAAAACTAAAAACAATCTAAAACTGTATTTTAACTTAATTTAGTAAAACTGGAAGTAGATTCTAAAATAGAAAAATTCCAAATTTTTAAAAATTTGCCGAAAATTAAAAAAGATTTTAACTTCCTTAACAAATCTAAATAAAGCCATAAAATAAAAAAGTATGATATTGTTGATCAACAGTAAGTGCCCACATTGTTTTTTAATACAAAAGTTTTTATTATCTAAACGTCACTTGTTTTAATTGCACTTGTTGCCTTTATTCCATATCTGAATGTAATTAGATTCAATTTTTATTGTAATTTAAAATATCTACATTGCGTTTGAATTAATATCTATGTATGCGTATGTAATTACACATATCATTGATGTGATGTTGGTTTTAATTTGCGATAATGTTTACATTTGTCAACCAAATTCGGCTGGACAGGTTGTAATTTTTTTTAAGCTAAAATGGGTAACAATTGTTTTTTATTGTCTGTGCATATCACACAAAAGCTAATAGGTGTTAAAAATATGACAAACATATATACATACATACATACATACATACATACATACATATGTACATATTTATATGTAAAAAGATACTTGTACTTGTACATTAGAGATCACTTACTTACAACAATAGATTATTATGTTGTATTTCAGAGAAAAAATTTAAAGTCTAACGTGATAACACTGATTTAGATACACTAGTGTGTACCAACGGTGTTCTAACCATAGAAAGAAAAATCATAAAAAAATTCTTATAAAACAGTCATACAACAATCAAAACTACAATTATTTAATAATATATTTTTATGAATTCATAAAAATTAAAGAAAAGAACGGTTAAATGCAAAACCAAAATACTTAACTCTATCATTTTTTTTTCATACATTTCTCTCACATCTTAGGATGCATAGATGCCTTGTTGTTATTTTTCTCTTTCCATCCAAATGTGTAAAACAAATGTATATGTTGTTTGTAGTAGTAGGAATGCAGTAGTAGAAACTTTAAACGTTTGCTACAACCCGAAATACTGAACACACAAAAACCCAAAATACCTCGTTCATTTCTGCCAAAAAAATGTCTTTAATTTGGTAAAAGTCTTGTCAAAATCGGTTGTATAATAGGTGCATGAAGGGAATCACAACAAAAGTAATGGTCTATTAATTATATAGATATATATGTACATGTTTATTTAGTTCATATGTATGTGTAACATTAGTACTGGAGGATCGGTATTTCTGATTTTGAGCTTTTGAAAAATAGTATGCTTTGCAGATTCACCAGGTTAGGTTATGTTTCGAGGGCCGTCCCAACTTAGGAGGTAACGCACTTGGGACCGTTGATTCGGTGCCTTTGGGGCATACCCTATATCAGACAGGGTATACTCATTTGGATAATGAATTTTCTGTAGTTGCGGTGTCGCCGAGACAAACCGTCCTGATCGATTGATCATGTTAGCTCTAAAACGAATTATTGTTAGCTAAAGCAATTGAAAGGAGCTAAACTAATTATTACATTTACGAGTAGATATTACAAAGGTTCCGTTGGCTTAAAGAAACCTGTACAATATTTTTTTTAGTTTTAAAACTTATGTATGTATGTATATACAGACATGTATAGAAGTTGTATTTTAGGCTATTCGAATTTGAAAACTGTTATCGATGCTGCCCTAATGTTCACATATGTACATATTTAAATACTTATATTGCACATACATGCATACATATGTACATATGTATGTACATAGCTATATAATAATTTAATGTGTTAAACATGCAATAACAAAATATTCAGATATAATAGATAACAAATTTCTACGAGATATTTTTGAAGACGAAATATTTTTTTTTACTTGTTGTTAAATGTGAGTAATTAAATAAATAACAATGTTAACTTTGGCGGCTTCACCATGAACAGAGCTCACTAGGAAATCTTTTATTTAGGTATTTAAAGTTTTTATATTTTCAGGGTTCAAGATAGTTTTCTACTCCCTACATTTAACGTTTGGTGTATTAATTTTTCCTAATTCTTGACCCGACCTTTTAAGCGAAAAACCTTTATCTCAAAAATCCTATAGATGTAACGGAACTTTAACTATTTTAGCTACATATGTATGTATGTATGCGCCAAAAAAAATTCCGTCAAAAAGATATTCTCAACAAAATTTTAACTTACCTGCAATGTATATTTTTCGCCATCCACTTCAATATCTTTGTTCATGAACTCCACACCAATTGTATGGAAATTATTTTCATCATAACGATTAGAAACAAAACGATTCATAAGACATGATTTTCCGACACCACCGTCACCAAGAATAACGACTTTTAATAAAGTCGATTTGTTTGGAGGTCGCATATTGGTCATTTTGGTTACAATGTTGGTGGTGCTGGCCGTCACTTAATAAAACCAAAACAATTCAATTAAATTTTTACAAGGCTAGATCTCACTTGAGCTTACTGAAATAAGCAAAAGAAAACTCTATTGCAAACAGTAATTAAAACTTAAAAACTTAACTTAGTTTTTTATTAATAACTTTTAATTTAAATATTTTTAGCTTAAAGATTTCTTATATTTTAATATTTGTGTTATCTTCTATTTAGTTCACTTTGTGCTTATTTTTAATATTTATTATTTGATTTCTTCGCCTTTATTTGCTTTAGCAACAAACAACTTACTATTTGGTGATTGAATTTGAGATTTGTTGCTTTTTGTTTTAATGCAAAGTAGAAATAACAACAACAAAACCGTATTTTCTTGTACCAAAGCACTCAATTATTTGATGTTGTTTGTTGTTCTAGTATATTTTACAGAATGAATTACTTTTCATTTATACAACAGCTGCTTCCTTTGATTCCTTTTCAGCTTATAATTCTTGCTTGTTTTGTTTTCTACGATAGTTTATTGTGCGATACGTTTTGTTTTGTTTATTCAATCAACGGCAAAATTCACCTGTGACCAAGGCGAATTCATACAAGTTGCCAGATGTAACGATTTGTCGTCATTTGTATTTCTGGCTTGTATTGAATAGCAATTGCAATAGCAACTTTATTTAGGACGTATATACAAATACTTTTGATATATTCTTTTGAAATATATATTAAGAAAACAATAATTCTAATTATACTACATATAAATATATAAACATATTCAAAATATATAAATAAAAATTTGTATTAATTACCACGAATTGCCCCAAAACTCGGGGAGAGTAATGCTCTTGGCAACTCTGAATTAAAGAACATACAAAGGTGAATTTTTTTAATAGTTACTGCTATTAACATATAACGGTATACTATAATTTTAAATTAATTCATTGGAATACTGGCTTCGCTGAGTATATATATGCCGCGTAGCATGCACCATGGTATTTCCCGACAACGATATTTAGTACAGATTCTCTGCATAGCTGGCTTATGTCCAGTAGTGGCCGAGTACAGATTTCCTGCTTCGAATAGCAACTATAATGTAATTTTGCTTGTATGTGTATACATTCTATTAAAAATACACTATAGTTACAAAAACTAATTTTTATAGGAACTTCAGAGGTGCATAACTTGGAAACTATCGCCGCAAATTATTTTTTTAATTTTTTCTTCTTATTTTTTATTTTCCGTCGGACTGTTTAATCACCTACTACAAGTATGAATAATTATGTCTGGAACAAAGTGCTAAAATTACCAATAATTAGTAATGGGCTTGTAGATTTAAGGAAACCCAAATTAAATTTACATATCTATTAGATATTAAAGAATAATTTAAACATTTTTCCTTAACTTTAATCGTAGAAATGTAAACTTATCTTCATTGAGGCTGTTCACGATCAATATAAAGTTTTTTAGTATATATTTTAACCCTCCATTTTATATATTTTATGTATTTATATTGTTAAAATGCACCAACTGTGTTTTTACAGTATATTTTTATTTTTTAAATTTTTAAAAAAAAATTTTTCGGCATTAAAAAATGTAAAAAATAACTTCATATTGCAATCCTTTTTAATTGAACATTTGTATTACAACGAAACCCCTGAAGAAGTCAACAAACAATTGACGAAACGTTGGGTAAAATATGTAATAAATCTGTTTTATTAACATTAACTATGTACGTTAGGCCTTATTAGCTTAAGGAATAAAAACATCATTATCAGTAAAAATTGCATCATTGGTCAAAAAATTCCTACAACACATATAAAACACGTTATTTTTCACCAAAAAAAATTTCAGTTCAATTCTTTAATCCGGAACATAATGCTGATGCTGGAATAAAAGTATGCATTATTAAACAATTTTACTAATTTTGTACCACTGAAATGATTGATATCGCTATCCCATCACTGAATCCCACACCTTTTCATTAATACCCTAATTTACAACTAAATTAAAATTTCGTATTGTATTTCTCTTAAGACCAATCACTTTTAAGAGCTCTTTAACGAAGACCCAGTAAGCTTTTGAAATTAGTTTCATTTTGGACGTCGTTGTTAGCGGTTGTGTAGTAACGGTGAATTGTTGGATAAGATGTTTTATTGTTTTACGTTTATCGATTGTGTGTTCGTGTGCTTGTTTTAAAGCAAAAAGAAAAACTTGAAAGAGAGCGGTCTCAATACAATTATATATACATACATATATTGTCCACAAAATGTGAAAAGCAAATGAAAATTTTATTTACTTGTATTGGAATTAATTTAAAAACAAATCAATTGCTTAAGAAAAAAATCAAGATAAGGTCTGAAAATTAAATTTATGTATTACAAATACCTATGTACATATACACAAATTTTCTATTTTTTTTTAAGTAAAGGTCATTTCATGTAAAAAAGAAGAAGCATAAAAAAAGAAAAAGATACATACCCACATACAAAAAGTGTAAATGAAAAATAGAAATGGAGCTCAAATAAAATAAAAGTGTGGGTTTAATATAAAAACAAAAATTTTTGCTCATGTTACAAATAGTGATTTTATTACATAAATGAATTATTTTCTATAATAAAATACAATTTTTAAGGATTTCGTGTTAATATTATAATAGAGAAGGTAAAGTTGTTTTATAAGTTTTAAAAATTTCTTAATGCTCTTTTTAATAAAAAGAAAGAAATAACGAAAGAAAAAATATTGAAGGTTATTTTAACATGTTTACTCTTTGTCTTACTACACTTTTATTATTATTATTAAATTACTACTGCCTCTCATTATTTTATTATAATAAGAGTTTGTTTTGATTTTTTTAAAGTAAACAAAAAATCAAGTGTACGACGAAAAAATATCATTCTGTTTATTGCCATGTCATTTTGTTGAAGAGAGAAAGAGGCAGATATATATGTTTTGCTTGATTAGAGATGCCAGCTAGAGTGGCAGCATACATTTTTAAGAGTATTTTTCTACGGTTGTTGGAAAAAGTACAATTCTAAAATTATGTATGTAGTGTTGTTGGTTTATTTCTTATTAATGATTGAATGCGCATCAGCGTTGCCATTACTTTTTTCTCAAACAGCAATTTTTTACTATACAATATATTTTTATTAAAAGTTAAAGATTTGTGACTGATTGGAAATCATGCACTGATAAATATGCAAAATGGTGGTAGTGGGGGGTGTGGGGGAGGTATAAAATCTCATAAAACGTAATATGTGAATGGCCCCCTAGACCTATTGAGGAAGGTATAGAGAAAAGAGGCTAAAGGTAGAATTAGTAAAATCGTATCGTGATGTTGCGGATCAGCTAATAAAGTCCGTCGCATACATGTTGGTGGTTATAAAATATGTAGTGGCATCTTTTTCAACGTAGGCATCTAACGATAATAAATTTCTATGTGTCAAACGCTAAAAAATCACTAACAGCTGATACGTTTCATTATAAATATACGTTTTAACTAACGGTGCCTCAAAAGTTGTACGATACGATTTGGCTACAGCAAGACGATACTATTTTAGTGATTCTACCTTAAATGGTGAATATGTATGAGATCACTTAATTTTATTTTTATAACTCTGCTTCTGCTCGTTGTGTTAATTTTCGAGCAGTATTGCTGCACCTCTTGTGCTAGGTAGAAGTATAAAATTTCTTAATCGTTTGAGCAGTATTTTTTTTATTTATCAGGACCAGCACTCAGGGAATGACCCCTATTTATGCAATGCATTGTGCAAGTATTATGCTTCCATCAGATAAACAGTCCAACAAAAATTAATACAACACTAAATCTCATCAACGAAATTTATAATGTTCGAACCCTGATCCTAAGTCCTAGTTTGCTTTTACCACCCTCATTCGATGGAAAAAGCAACATATAATAAAAAATTTGTGCTGAAACTTCACACTCGCCGACAATTTTATGTATGTATGTGAAGATAAATTAAAATTTAGCTAGCAAAGATTTGATTCAAATATTTTATTCGAAGCAAGTTTGCAGTTAACAGAGCTAAAGACTTCAAAACACACTTTTAAATTTCCAGTTTTATTAGAGATATCCTACCATTTCTGCATGATAGTCCACTAACTGGACCACCATTTGTATATCGTGGGATATTCTTATGCATCGCCATTTTTCCATAATATCCACTAATATTCGAAATGAGTATAAGACAAATGTTAAGTGTTTAACAGTGCTCCACAAAATTGGCTCGACTAAAATTTTTGGGTCAAGTCTTTGCTACCTAAATTTAAATTTATTTTCACACACATTTTTTTGTTTTTAATTAGGTTTATATTATTTGACTTTTTATTTAATTTGATTGCGGTTTCTTTGTATGGCATGAAATTAAAAAATCTTTAGTTTTTAAAATACTACTCACACTTTTAGTTTGTTCTTACTTTTATTCAATGCGAATTAAATTTTTTATCTTACTTCTATTCTTTATAATATTCGTTTTTGAAAAAGTTCTTTCAATACAGGTGGCCACAGGTACATTAAAGAACTCTTCATCTCTGTTTCCACGTTTTGTTTGAAATATTACTTCTCAGAAATTTTCATTATTTTGTTGTTCTAAGAAGCCTAATAACAACTGAAGCTGAGCGTCCCAATTTCTGCCTTAAGGCGGGCTTAAAAATATATGTAAATAAAATTGTTTAAACAATTTTAACTAAAGTATCGCATTATGATCAATGTTTCCGGCGAAATGATTTCAGTTAGGATATGAAAATGCGAAACTGTTACCTACTGTTGAGCTTAACAGCTAGGTCTTAGAAACACCTTGATGAAAACGGCAAAATGAACAGCTGATAAATGTAAACAATTGAATAGAAATAAAAGAGGGACAAAAGAAATACATATGTAATTTAAATTAACAAAATTTAATAGTTTAGCTGAAAAGCAATATTCAGCAGCCCACCGATTTTCCATTTTTATTTTATTTTAAAATTGTATTTAAAATTTATTGAATTTGCACAACAAGACAAGAAACACTGCAATAAAATGAGAAGGCTGCGCCGATGGCATTTCTAACTCAACGCTGAGCCGCCACCGTGTTCAAAAATCATTCAACGTTATAGTGAATTAAGTATGTGGTATAAGTATAACAAAACACTATAATAAACACGTATTTAGTGAAATTATTATTATTGTAATTGCATTTCTTTATTTTGTTATTTATCACATTTGTCATGTTAAATTGAATAGTTTAGTTTGCAGCCGCCCTTAACAAAGCGGCGTTGAATTTTTATATAAACGCCATAAATCTCTTGGATCAGCTGTTGAGGCTGAGCACAACATGTTGAGTTTAGGTAGCTAAAAAATTTTATGATGGAAAAAATGGCCGCCAATACTCAACTGTTGAGCTGAGCGGAACTTCTCAACTATGCGTTTCTAAGCCAAACACTCAACGGTTGCACAACAGTTACGCTTTATGAACGCGAACAATGATATATAAATCTGTCTGTCAATGCTCAAGCAACATGTTTACCAAGAGTGAAATACTATAAGCGCATAACATTTAGTAGGGTTTATTGGAACCATATGTATATCGTACTAAAGTCTCGGCATAAAGGTCATTAAATATATATAAACTTATGTATGTGCTTAGGTATATATGTACATATGTATGTACAATGCATATAAAGTTTTAATCATAAAGATCTAACGTATTTTCGTCATCAGCTTCTCGCAACATTGGGTATGACGAAAATACGCTAGACATGGCCATCCATTCGAATTCGGTCAATACCGCCCCTCTTGTTTGTTACTGCTTCTAAAAGTAGTTCGAACTTAGTTACAATACAAAACATTTATGAAAAAAAATATTCTAGAATACATATACATACATACATATACATATATTTATTTATTTAATTAATCCATATTGCAATACAAAAGCCATCAAGGCCAAAAATACGTATTACACATTAATATAATTTGTAATATATGTGTATCACATATGTATGTAACATAAATACATAGCAATGTAATATACATATGTATTTATACCCAGCTGGCATTTTGTGTCATCATCGAATCTTTTGTGAATCAGCTTGACGGACAAAATAACCGCATATGAGTTCACTTTTCGATCATGAATGTTACTCACGTTGTGAGAAAATGGTACCCTACAAATGAATCAAAGCAAGGTATCATTTATGATCCGATTTGCTGAAATCAAAATTTTCACGTTTTTTAAAACGTAATGATGTTTTATCCCCCCACCTCTTTCATGAGACGAATTTTCAAAATATGTAAATGTTGAAGCAATTGCTTCATTGAAAGTAAAAAAGTTTATCGTCCGCCTGAGGAAAATTTTATTTAAAAATGATGCTTAAAAATTTCGTAATCTTTTTGTATTTTGTTTCTTTGCAATTTGTTTCATGAAATCATTATTTTATCATTTGTATGAATCATAAGTGAATCCTTTTTCAATCGCCAAATGACAAATTAGTTATTATTCTTCAAAACTGATGCGAGGAGAATCATACAAAAGAGTTTTGTAAGAAATGATCACCCAATTGCTAGCTGGGATATCGCCGTGCAAAGCAAATTATAAAAATTTAATAATTTTCGCAAAAAAGATTCATGAATTAGTACGTTCATAATTTCTGGCAACATTGACCATTAGAGTGTAATTCTCTTGTTTTAGTTGTTATAGATTTTCTTCTTGATTTTGTTTTTACATTTTATTTGTTTCCTTGTAGTAATTTATTTTTAAATGTCAATAAACTCTTATGTTTGTTGTGCTCTTTATTATCATTGTTGTTGGCGTTGATGATATTGTTCGGTTTGCCTGTCTGCTTTTCTTTTCTTTCTTTTTGTTTTTGAAAAGGTAAAATTTTACTAAAAGAATCCCATGGCTGAAAAGCAGTGGACCCAACAGCAATGATGATGATGACTGAACAAGTTGTAGTCATACTTATAAGTTGTAGGCTTGTAAGTGACATTTGTATAAAAGGGAACCACATATGAAAAATTCTTCATTATCAATAGAATTGATTTCTTTTTGTTAACTTTTTCAATGTCTCGTTTAAAACAAGACGTAAAATTTATTAAGCACATCTCTTCTGTACCTTTGGATATATGTATGTACCTATGCAAGTACCTACATGCAATAGGTAGGTATGTAAATAAATATGAACATATGTATGTATGTACATATGCATGTTATATGAGATACTACATATGTACATATGGGCTGACTTCCAAAACGTCAATTGCTTTGTCTTTGAAAAAAGCATCACATCTCATAACGCCGCAGTACAATAATTATACAATGCATACCTTTTCAAAACGCAGCCGACAAGTATTTTTAACGCAGTAAGAAAGCAAACAAGGCATCGGTTTTATAGTTGTTGCATTGTTTCGGAACTTTGCATATGTATGTGATTTAAATACAGTAGCAATACTGTATAAAAACTTTGTATAGGAACGTTTTGGAAGTCAGCCATGTACTAGTGATGTTACGAATACTCGTATTCGTATTCGACTATTCGCCTGTTTTAAGATATTCGTATTCGTATTCGCCAAATTCAAGCGAATATTTTTCGAATAATTTTCCCATACATTTTCCAAAAAAAGTTTAAAAAAAGTACATAAAATGTAAAAAAATATATTAATTTTTATTAAAAAAACCCATTGTATTTCATGCAGAGTAAGAAAAACGAAATCTGAAAGTATGTAAGTAAAATAATTAAAAAATGTTCTGTAGAGGTTTTCAAATTCGGCATCTTAAGCAAAAACACGAAATGTGTCTATCAACATTTTAATAAAGTTGCGAAATAAAGCAAATGGACTTTATTTTATACGGAATTCTGTACTCCAAGAATGGAGTACATATGTATGTATAAGTAAAATAAGAATGTTAAAACTTCTACAAACCCCTAAATATACATACATACATATGTAGGTACCAGTGAGCTGCAACAAGTATGATCGAGCCTACTTATTACCTAACTTTGAATTTTAAGAACAACACAAACAAGTGTAATTCAATTTTATACTCGTTTGCTTTTTATGCACAAGCAGAAAATTCATCAACAAGTGTCAATCATTTCCATCATTTGATGCGAATGTGCATGATTGGATTGCATGATACAATGAATATAAGGCATATGCAGATATACAAAAAACACCATCTCTATGTATTTTGTTGGTAGAAAATTTGATTTCGGAAGTCAAAAGTATAAATACATATGTATGTATGTATGTGTGCATGTTTCAAATTGTGACTAAAATATAAATAGAAATTATTTATTCCAATACGAGTACAAAATTACTCTAACAACTGAATAAAACACTTGTTCCGCTAACAACACGTTGGTTTCGATTCAAAATGAGTTTCATACTCTTAACGACACAGTCAGAACTTTCATGTTAGCACAAACCAACAAGTGAATAAAACTCAATGTTTGAAACGAACGGTTGCGTAAACAAGTGGTTTTAGCTTTTGACAAAAATGATTATATCATACAAATAAATGTGCATAATCAAGTATACCCGAAAATTTACCACTTGTTGCTGATGTGTGGCGTGTACTGTACCCACATATATAACAAGAATACATCCTTCCTTAAAATTTAACTCGTAGGTATGTATGTATGTATTTATATTTTCAGAAATAAGGATTTTATTAACAAAATTTAAATGCGTAATTAAATTCATAAAGTATTTTTCCTCTTCTGTATAATAATAAAAAGTGCAGTTATGGCCTTCTGGATTTGTGGTTACGATATGTAGATATTTATTTTCACAATTATGTATTATCAAAAATGTATTATTATTTTAAGGTACATAAGATCTAGCTTTTCAATATATGTATGTATATAGTATGTGCACATGTGTCTTATCAACATGTTGCAAACTGTACTGTAATTAATGTTTATACGTCTTTTATAGCCTAAACTGCTCACAACAAAAAAACTGCTTTCATAATTTTAATGCATTTGACCTAGAAAAGCAAGGAAACTTTTAATACACCGAACGTAAAGAAAAGAAAATCATATTTCACTTCAACACATAAAAATTTTTATTCAATACATTTTTTGCACAATTGCTGTTTGTGATGACACCAATGTAGCAAAAAAGTTAATGATGAAAATAAAATTGAAAGAAAAGACAAAAGTTGAACCAGAAAAAAATGTTTTTAACAGCTTAAGAAACACTTAAAATATGATGATAACACCGCAGATGAATTAACTTGCGGTTAACTAAAAATTCTGGTTTTTTGCAACATGTTTAAGATAAATGTTTTTTTTTCTACATAAACATACCATTTTATGTGAATATTTTTAATTAGTTTTATATGTTTTTTTAGGTACATATGTATGAATAGATATTTCAACACAATTTAAATTAAAAAAATAAAGGAAGTAATAGTGTCTATTTATCGTCTTTTAAGACTACACTTTGTTTTATAAATAATTTTTTTTGTTGGTATTATACGCTTCTGAATAAAGTCAAATATTTTATATATGTACATACATATCAAAGTTGAGATTGTAATACATATCTATACTATGTATGTACAACAAGTTTACTTAAAATATGACAATTGGTTTTCGAGATAAACGGCAGTAATTTGATCGGATTTTTGATTTTTGTAAACGAGGCATAACTCTAAAAATATTGAAATTTTAGAATACTAAACATATGTATGTAATTAAAACGCCACAACTTCTACAAATAGCTAAATTTTATAGAAAAATTCTAAAATACAATTGAGAAATCGGACTTACATAGTCAATAAGTATGGATTCTTGGCTTTAATTTTCCATTTGTCTAAATGAGTGACAAACAAAAATATGCCCACAAATGGCCAAATTCCCGTAGAGATCATCGAAATTTACACAATTTTAATTTTCAAAATTTTATAGAAATATTCTCAAATACAATTGAGAAATCGGACTTACATAGTGAATAAGTATGGATTATTGGTTTTAATTTCCCATTGGTTCAAATGAGTGACAAACAAAATGTACCTACAAATGGCCAAATTCCTGTAGAGATCATCGAAATTTACACAATTTTAATTTTCGAAATTTTATAGAAAAATTCTCAAATACAATTGAGAAATCGGACTTACATAGTGATTAATTATGGATTCTAGGCTTTAATTTTCCATTGGTCCAAATGTGTGACAAACAAAAATGTGCCAACAAATGGCCAAATTCCTGTAGAGATCATCGAAATTTACACAATTTTAATTTTCGAAATTTTATAGAAAAATTCTCAAATACAATTTAGAAATCGGACTTACATAGCGAATAAGTATGGATTCTTGGCTTTAATTTTCCATTGGTCCAAATGAGTGACAAACAAAAATGTGCCCACAAATGGCCAAATTCCCGTAGAGATCATCAAAATTTACACAATTTTAATTTTCAAAATTTTATAGAAAAATTCTCAAATACAATTTAGAAATCGGACTTACATAGCGAATAAGTATGGATTCTTGGCTTTAATTTTCCATTGGTCCAAATGAGTGACAAACAAAAATGTGCCCACAAATGGCCAAATTCCCGTAGAGATCATCAAAATTTACACAATTTTAATTTTCAAAATTTTATAGAAAAATTCTCAAATACAATTGAGAAATCGGACTTACATAGCGAATAAGTATGGATTCTTGGCTTTAATTTTCCATTGGTCCAAATGAGTGACAAACAAAAATGTGCCCACAAATGGCCAAATTCCTGTAGAGATCATCGAAATTAACACAATTTTAATTTTCTAAATTTCACAGAAAAATTCTCAAATACAATTGAGAAATCGGACTTACATAGTGAATAAGTATGGATTCTTGGCTTTAATTTTCCATTGGTCCAAATGAGTGACAAACAAAAATGTGCCTACAAATGGCCAAATTCCCGTAGAGATCATCAAAATTTACACAATTTTAATTTTCAAAATTTCATAGAAAAATTTTCAAATACAATTGAGAAATCGGACTTACATAGTGATTAAGTATGGATTCTTGGCTTTAATTTTCCATTAATCCAAATGAGTGACAAACAAAAATGTGCCCACAAATGGCCAAATTCCTGTAGAGATCATCGAAATTTACACAATTTTAATTATCAAAATTTCATAGAAAAATTCTCAAATACAATTGAGAAATCGGACTTACATAGTGATTAAGTATGGATTCTTGGCTTTAATTTTCCATTGGTCCAAATGAGTGACAAACAAAAATGTGCCTACAAATGGCCAAATTCCCGTAGAGATCATCAAAATTTACACAATTTTAATTTTCAAAATTTCATAGAAAAATTTTCAAATACAATTGAGAAATCGGACTTACATAGTGATTAAGTATGGATTCTTGGCTTTAATTTTCCATTAATCCAAATGAGTGACAAACAAAAATGTGCCCACAAATGGCCAAATTCCTGTAGAGATCATCGAAATTTACACAATTTTAATTTTCTAAATTTCATAGAAAAATTCTCAAATACAATTGAGAAATCGGACTTACATAGTGATTAAGTATGGATTGTTGGCTTTAATTTTCCATTGGTCCAAATGAGTGACAAACAAAAATGTGCCCACAAATGGCCAAATTCCCGAAGAGATCATCAAAATTTACACAATTTTAATTTTCATAATTTTATAGAAAAATTCTCAAATACAATTGAGAAATCGGACTTACATAGTGAATAAGTATGGATTGTTGGCTTTAATTTTCGATTGGTCCAAATGTGTGACAACCAAAAATGTGCCCACAAATGGCCAAATTCCTGTAGAGATCATCGAAATTTACACAATTTTAATTTTCATAATTTTATAGAAAAATTCTCAAATACAATTGAGAAATCGGACTTACATAGTGATTAAGTATGGATTCTTGGCTTTAATTTTCGATTGGTCCAAATGAGTGACAAACAAAAATGTGCCTACAAATGGCCAAATTCCCGTAGAGATCATCAAAATTTACACAATTTTAATTTTCAAAATTTCATAGAAAAATTTTCAAATACAATTGAGAAATCGGACTTACGTAGTGAATAAGTATGGATTCTTGGCTTTAATTTTCCATTGGTCCAAATGAGTGACAAACAAAAATGTGCCCACAAATGGCCAAATTCCTGTAGAGATCATCGAAATTTACACAATTTTAATTTTCAAAATTTTATAAAAAAATTCTCAAATACAATTGAGAAATCAGACTTACATAGTGATTAAGTATGGATTCTTGGCTTTAATTTTCCATTAATTCAAATGAGTGACAAACAAAAATGTGCCCACAAATGGCCAAATTCCTGTAGAGATCATCGAAATTTACACAATTTTAATTTTCAAAATTTTATAGAAAAATTCTCAAATACAATTGAGAAATCGGACTTACATAGTGAATAAGTATGGATTGTTGGCTTTAATTTTCCATTGGTCCAAATGAGTGACAAACAAAAATGTGCCCACAAATGGCCAAATTCCCGAAGAGATCATCAAAATTTACACAATTTTTAATTTTCGAAATTTTATAGAAAAATTCTCAAATACAATTGAGAAATCGGACTTACATAGTGATTAAGTATGGATTCTTGGCTTTAATTTTCGATTGGTCCAAATGAGTGACAAACAAAAATGTGCCTACAAATGGCCAAATTCCTGTAGAGATCATCAAAATTTACACAATTTTTAATTTTCGAAATTTTATAGAAAAATTCTCAAATACAATTGAGAAATCGGACTTACATAGTGATTAAGTATGGATTATTGGCTTTAATTTTCGATTGGTCCAAATGTGTGACAACCAAAAATGTGCCCACAAATGGCCAAATTCCTGTAGAGATCATCGAAATTTGCACAAATTTTAATTTTCGAAATTTTATAGAAAAATTCTCAAATACAATTGAGAAATCGGACTTACATAGTGATTAAGTATGGATTCTTGGCTTTAATTTTCGATTGGTCCAAATGAGTGACAAACAAAAATGTGCCTACAAATGGCCAAATTCCTGTAGAGATCATCGAAATTTACACAATTTTAATTTTCAAAATTTCATAGAAAAATTCTCAAATACAATTGAGAAATCGGACTTACATAGTGATAAAGTATGGATTCTTGGCAATATTTCCCATTAGTCCAAATGAGTGACAAACAAAAATGTGCCCACAAATGGTTAAATTCCTGTAGAGATCATCGAAATTTACACAATTTTAATTTTCTAAATTTCATAGAAAAATTCTCAAATACAATTGAGAAATCGGACTTACATAGTGAATAAGTATGGATTGTTGGCTTTAATTTTCCATTGGTCCAAATGAGTGACAAACAAAAATGTGCCTACAAATGGCCAAATTCCCGTAGAGATCATCAAAATTTACACAAATTTTAATTTTCGAAATTTTATAGAAAAATTTTCAAATACAATTGAGAAATCGGACTTACATAGTCAATAAGTATGGATTCTTAACTTTAATTTTCCATTAATCCAAATGAGTGACAAACAAAAATGTGCCCACAAATGGCCAAATTCCCGAAGAGATCATCGAAATTTACACAAATTTTAATTTTCGAAATTTTATAGAAAATATCTCATATACAATTGAGAAATCGGACTTACATAGTGAATAAGTATGGATTCTTGGCTTTAATTTTCGATTGGTCCAAATGAGTGACAAACAAAAATGTGCCTACAAATGGCCAAATTCCCGTAGAGATCATCAAAATTTACACAATTTTAATTTTCAAAATTTCATAGAAAAATTTTCAAATACAATTGAGAAATCGGACTAACATAGTGATTAAGTATGGATTCTTGGCTTTAATTTTCCATTGGTCCAAATGAGTGACAAACAAAAATGTGCCTACAAATGGCCAAATTCCCGTAGAGATCATCAAAATTTACACAATTTTAATTTTCAAAATTTCATAGAAAAATTTTCAAATACAATTGAGAAATCGGACTTACGTAGTGAATAAGTATGGATTCTTGGCTTTAATTTTCCATTGGTCCAAATGAGTGACAAACAAAAATGTGCCTACAAATGGCCAAATTCCTGTAGATATCATCGAAATTTACACAATTTTAATTTTCAAAATTTTATAGAAAAATTCTCAAATACAATTGAGAAATCGGACTTAAATAGTGATTAAGTATGGATTCTTGGCTTTAATTTTCCATTAATCCAAATGAGTGACAAACAAAAATGTGCCCACAAATGGCCAAATTCCTGTAGAGATCATCGAAATTTACACAATTTTAATTTTCAAAATTTCATAGAAAAATTCTCAAATACAATTGAGAAATCGGACTTACATAGTGATTAAGTATGGATTCTTGGCAATATTTCCCATTAGTCCAAATGAGTGACAAACAAAAATGTGGCCACAAATGGCCAAATTCCTGTAGAGATCATAGAAATTTACACAATTTTAATTTTCAAAATTTCATAGAAAAATTCTCAAATACAATTGAGAAATCGGACTTACATAGTGATTAAGTATGGATTCTTGGCTTTAATTTTCCATTAATCCAAATGAGTGACAAACAAAAATGTGGCCACAAATGGCCAAATTCCTGTAGAGATCATCGAAATTTACACAATTTTAATTTTCAAAATTTCATAGAAAAATTCTCAAATACAATTGAGAAATCGGACTTACATAGTGATTAAGTATGGATTCTTGGCAATATTTCCCATTAGTCCAAATGAGTGACAAACAAAAATGTGGCCACAAATGGCCAAATTCCTGTAGAGATCATAGAAATTTACACAATTTTAATTTTCAAAATTTCATAGAAAAATTCTCAAATACAATTGAGAAATCGGACTTACATAGTGATTAAGTATGGATTCTTGGCAATATTTCCCATTAGTCCAAATGAGTGACAAACAAAAATGTGGCCACAAATGGCCAAATTCCTGTAGAGATCATCGAAATTTACACAATTTTAATTTTCAAAATTTTATAGAAAAATTCTCAAATACAATTGAGAAATCGGACTTAAATAGTGATTAAGTATGGATTCTTGGCTTTAATTTTCCATTAATCCAAATGAGTGACAAACAAAAATGTGCCCACAAATGGCCAAATTCCTGTAGAGATCATCGAAATTTACACAAATTTTAATTTTCGAAATTTTATAGAAAAATTCTCAAATACAATTGAGAAATCGGACTTACATAGTGAATAAGTATGGATTCTTGGCAATATTTCCCATTAGTCCAAATGAGTGACAAACAAAAATGTGCCTACAAATGGCCAAATTCCCGTAGAGATCATCAAAATTTACACAATTTTAATTTTCAAAATTTCATAGAAAAATTTTCAAATACAATTGAGAAATCGGACTTACGTAGTGAATAAGTATGGATTGTTGGCTTTAATTTTCCATTGGTCCAAATGAGTGACAAACAAAAATGTGCCCACAAATGGCCAAATTCCCGTAGAGATCATCGAAATTTACACAATTTTAATTTTCAAAATTTTATAGAAAAATTCTCAAATACAATTGACAAATCGGACTTACGTAGTGATTAAGTATGGATTCTTGGCAATATTTCCCATTAGTCCAAATGAGTGACAAACAAAAATGTGCCCACAAATGGCCAAATTCCCGTAGAGATCATCGAAATTTACACAATTTTAATTTTCTAAATTTCATAGAAAAATTCTCAAATACAATTGAGAAATCGGACTTACATAGTGATTAAGTATGGATTCTTGGCTTTAATTTTCCATTGGTCCAAATGAGTGACAAACAAAAATGTGCCCACAAATGGCCAAATTCCCGTAGAGGTCATCAAAATTTACACAATTTTAATTTTCAAAATTTTATAGAAATATTCTCAAATACAATTGAGAAATCGGACTTACATAGTGATTAAGTATGGATTCTTGGCTTTAATTTTCCATTGGTCCAAATGAGTGACAAACAAAAATGTGCCTACAAATGGCCAAATTCCTGTAGAGATCATCAAAATTTACACAATTTTAATTTTCAAAATTTTATAGAAAAATTTTCAAATACAATTAAGAAATCGGACTTACATAGTGCATAAGTATGGATTCTTGGCTTTATTTCCCATTGGTCCAAATGAGTGACAAACAAAAATGTGCCCACAAATGACCAAATTCCTGTAGAGATCATCGAAATTTACACAATTTTAATTTTCAAAATTTCATAGAAAAATTCTCAAATACAATTGAGAAATCGGCCTTACATAGTCAATAAGTATGGATTCTTGGCTTTAATTTTCCATTGGTTCAAATGAGTGACAAACAAAAATGTGCCCACAAATGGCCAAATTCCTGTAGAGATCATCGAAATTTACACAATTTTAATTTTCTAAATTTCACAGAAAAATTCTCAAATACAATTGAGAAATCGGACTTACATAGTGATTAAGTATGGATTCTAGGCTTTAATTTTCCATTGGTCCAAATGAGTGACAAACAAAAATGTGCCTACAAATGGCCAAATTCCCGTAAAGGTCATCGAAATTTACACAATTTTAATTTTCAAAATTTTATAGAAATATTCTCAAATACAATTGAGAAATCGGACTTACATAGTGATTAAGTATGGATTCTTGGCTTTAATTTTCCATTGGTCCAAATGTGTGACAAACAAAAATGTGCCCACAAATGGCCAAATTCCCGTAGAGATCATCGAAATTTACACAATTTTAATTTTCAAAATTTCATAGAAAAATTCTCAAATACAATTGAGAAATCGGACTTACGTAGTGATTAAGTATGGATTCTTGGCAATATTTCCCATTAGTCCAAATGAGTGACAAACAAAAATGTGCCCACAAATGGCCAAGTTCCTGTAGAGATCATCGAAATTTACACAATTTTAATTTTCAAAATTTCATAGAAAAATTCTCAAATACAATTGAGAAATCGGCCTTACATAGTCAATAAGTATGGATTTTTGGCTTTATTTCCCATAAGTCCAAATGAGTGACAAACAAAAATGTGCCCACAAATGGCCAAGTTCCTGTAGAGATCATCGAAATTTACACAATTTTAATTTTCAAAATTTCATAGAAAAATTCTCAAATACAATTGAGAAATCGGACTTACATAGTCAATAAGTATGGATTCTTGGCTTTATTTCCCATTGGTCCAATTGAGTGACAAACAAAAATGTTGGCAATGTCCCGACTTAACATATTTAACTTTTGAGTTAAATATGTCATGACGTAAGCTCTTACGTAAAACATATTTAACTCGGCATATTTATCTTCACACACATCTTATTTTGTACAACTTGTTATCATTTTACGATCGCGTTATCTAAAAATACCAGCTCTGGCCATTGATCACGTTTAATAAATGTTATTGTTATTATTTCTGTTTTAAAATACATACATATGTATGTATACATATATACATATTTACATATATATTTTCGATTACTGAAATTTTTTAATACATACTTACATATATACATATGTAAAAAAATGGCCTCAAGTGTTGAGAGACTGTTAGTATCATACTAATATGTTGTAATTCATGGCAACATGCTGCTGAACTTGCAGAAGTAAAAAAATACTTAAGATGTACAGACGATCTTACAGGCAGATCTTACAATATTGTCACAAAAATGTTTAGAAAATGTCTGACAACCGTCTGAACTTACAATAATAAGACAATAATATTGTCAGACATCTGACAATCGTGTGAACACTCTACTTTGCCATTGTCAGATAATTGTCAGACATTGTAAGGTCTTTTATTATTGGCAGATGTGTTTAAATTAATGCACCATTGTCAGATAATTTTTCTATTGGCAACGCTGTCCATAAATACTATAAGCTTTGATAGTTCTGACAAAGTTTAACATCTGGCAATTTTTGCCACACAACAATCTGACAACCGTGTGAACTGTTAATTTTTGTTGGCAGATAAATTTATTGAAATTATGAAATTGTAAGGTTTTCTTACAATCGTCTGAACTGACAATTTACCTTTTCGTAACAATGTTTCATTGTCAGTATGTTGTCAGCATATTGCCATATCTTACAATATTGTAAGATCTGCCAATCGTCTGTACATAGCTTAAGAAAACTTTATTGTTCTACAAAATTATGTTAAATGTTGAGCAACTTGGAAATTAACAATATAAAATTTAGATTTATCGATTTAAAGAAAATCTAAATTTTCATTGTTCTAAACTACATACATACATATATATTAAATTGTTTTAAATGTAAATTAAACATTTCATATGTTTCACCACGAAATATGACAAATTTTTTCACGGATATTTTTTATAGGTGCATTTTGACAGTATTTCGCGTGAATTACTAAACACAATACCGGGCTTTAGATATGAAAAAAATCATTTTGCTCAAATAATAAACGCTAACATATACATACTCGTATATGTATATGTACATATCGCTCCTTTATTGCAACGTAGTCATATCTCAAAAAAACTTCAACGTGGCAAAATGCATTTAAAGTTTTCAAAACGTAAGCATTTGTATCGACGGCTTGAACATGTATCCGGTCATAACTTGGGTTTAGATAGATATGTATATGTTTATGAAAATTTTTTTACCAATTAAGAAGGTATTGGAAACTCTTTTTCGGCAGTGACTAAAAAATTTTGTTTTTTGAGATATGACTTATGTTGCAATAAAGGAGCGATATGTTATTTCTTTGATTTTTAATATTTTTAATCCTTTTTTTACATTCACTGAGAACTGATAGCGGGAATAATTTTTCATGGGAAATTCACGATATCATTTTACCCTTCGAGTGGAAAGAAAATTTCACGGGAGCAAAAATTAAAATTACTATTCACGATAGTGGTGATTATCAATCAAGAAATGCGGAAGTAGTTCATGTTTTTCGATTGCGTTATTAAAAATTTCTTAACCACCATAGAAATAACATTCCGTCGCTTATTCAAGTTAATTGTCCTAAACAAATTCTTATTCCTTCGCTGTACAAATATATTAAATTTTAGCACAAGTTCCTTTTTCCCTCTCCCTCATATACTCGTATAGTATGCCTATTTTTTTTGCAGGGGAAAAGCTTCCCATTTTCGTGGTTCGTTTAAAATAAAGCCTAGTACAGTACTCTGTTCGAATTTTTGGAAAATGTTGAGCAACATTGATTATTTCACTTGGAAAATATGACGTTTAAAATGTGGTGTATAAATTTGTATTGTATGTTCAGCTGTCAAAATTCCGTATGAAAATAAACAAACCCATCATGCTTTATATCGCAGGTATTTTAAAATGTTGCCAGCAACATTTCATGTTTATCCACGATAAAACAGAGTACCTACCACTCTTGCAACATTTTTTCCCGAATTTTCCATGCAAATTTTTTATACATGCATTTTGACAGCATTCCGCGTGGAATACTGAACATAATACTGGGCTTAACCCCCCGTCCAGACCAGCAATTTCATGTGTCTTAATACAAGCAATAACGTCGGCAGAATTAAGACGTCAAATTGCCAGTGTTCAAATATGTATTTGTGGTAGGGAAATCGTAGATATCTTAGAACACAAATATGAAAATTTTACTGAAGAAGGTTGTATATTATTTGTATTGTATATATTAATTACGGGCTTAATTGTAAAAAAAAATTTCAGCATTATCAATAGTATGAATGTTTATTTTAAAAATGTTTCATTTTTTTCTGGTGTTCATTTATTGATACATTTGATTTTTAATTTTTTCATTCTATTTGGCCATAAAAAACAATTTTCATAGAAATCACAATTGATTTTGACAGCATGTGTTCAGAGATAATTGCTCAGCAATATCTTCTAGCAATTGTTGCTAAACATGTGTTTGAACACATATTCGTGCGGTCCACACGCAAATATCTTGTGTCGGCAATCAAATTTGACGGTTGCACGGCAATAATTGCCAAACTTATTGCTGGTGTGGACGGTCTGTAAGGGAAAAGAGAGAAACTTCCCGGGGATATTTTATTTACAATAGAGAAACATAGAGTAGAAAAAAACTCCCATGAAATTGCTATTCATAATTCTGCTAATATTCTTTTACTTGTAGCAAATAATTTATTAAAAATATGTTTGTGCAAATAAAACCATACAAAAGTAACTGTTGTAAAACATAAAAATTGGATAAGTTAAGCAAAATGCAAAAAGAAAAAAATCATATTAAAAAAATGTATATATTAAAAAATATATAGAATAAAAGATAATGACTGAGTGTTTTTAAGTTTAGCAAATTGTTTTCAATAAAAATTTATTATCATTACGTTAAAGTTGAAGCCGTTTCTATAGTTGGTTAGTTTTTAAAAACTCAACAAAGGCAAACTTGAAAAAGTTAATTACACAAATTAGAAATAGAATAAAAGTATATCTAACAGCAAATAAAAAAAAAATAGCACCACTTGAAATTATATAAAAACTAGTTTAGCACAAGTCATATTCTAAAAGCAGCAGCACCAGCTACCTACCGACCAAACAACCACTCTTTGGACTCTTTTTTTTCTAACGTTTTAGTTTGTATGCCTTTCGCCGCTGCAGTGTTTCAAATATTAGATTTTATGATACATATAAGTTCTTTTAGAAAAACACGTTTGGCTTTTGTTAGCTGTCTGTGATTTCTTAAATACTTTTTTCGTAAAGCTTCTGTTGCTTGAAAAAAAAAAATGAAACACATTTAGCAACTTGGAATAAAAGTTGCAGAAAGAAAAAAAAAAAACCTTGCATGGCCTTAATGTGGCCATGTTTAAAGACTGGAAAACATAACTGCCTAAAGAGGTAAAAAGAACAAAGCGCAGGAGATAAAATATAAAAATAAAAAGTTCATATTCCAATGATTAGTCATCAGATGAATATTGTTATTTCGAGACTTGAAAAGTTTGGAGAAGATTCTACAACAGAAGCGGAAATAAAGCGAAAATGATTGTGGTATTTTTTTAATCAAGATTAACTTTGATTTTAAATCATTAACTTGTTGTTAAACTCGAAACTTTGAGAAAATTATACTAAATACATGTCGATTGTATAATTTAATTATTGAGCAACATGTTGCTAACAGCAAATAAACATTGAAAAATTTATTTTTTTAAATTATATATTTGTTTTTAAATCTTAACGTTGAGCTATATGTATATAATTGAAATTTTGAGCAACATGTTGTAACAGCAAAAAAAAGGACATATTTAGGGTTACATAAAGGCAGAACATAACACCACACTTGTATTGTGGTGGCTAGCTTGTATCAGAATATAAATCTTATTCAAGCAAACTGTGATCAAAAATATAATACGAGAATTATTCGTTACTAAATTAAAGCTAAGTTAACCCCCAAGAACGTATTACATAATTTTTCCCCTTAATTTTTGTTTCCTACTTAAAGGCTGGTACTCTGTTCATAATTTCGTGCGAAATGCTGTCAAACTGCATATAAAAGTATTTCGTATGAAATATTTGTGAAATTATGTTGCATTAGTAGTACTGTGTTCTTATAGCGGAAAACATGCGAAATGTATCTGTTAGTATGAAACATGTTTCTAGCAACTTTTTTTTTTCAGCTGCGAAACAACATGGCCAGTACTTTTTTCGCACGAAATTTTAGTCAACAGCTGACCAATGTATAAATTGTAATCAAGGCAAGACTGCCAGGTATGCGCAGTTCGACAACAGGTACAACATTGCAAAAACAACATGTATTTTATTGGTATAAAGTACTGGGTTTATATCAAAACACAAATAATTTAATACGTTTTCCTACGACTGCTTTCAACACTATAACAATTATTCATGTATGCTTTTAAACTGTATCATTTAGTATGAATCTAAAGTTAGTATAATATAAAGCGAATTGAGTCAGCTGCGCTTTCTAGCTCACCTTTTGGATATGGTTTGAATAATACATATGAGTTCTGTGTCAAAATTATCGTACGAAATAATCAATGTAGCTAAACATTTTTCACAAATTCAAACAGAGTACCAGGCTTAAGAAAGGGTTTTCGTATTTCTTGTTTTTTTCCCCAATTAAAAAAATATTTTTTTTTAATGTTTCACAACATGTTGCTTATTTAAACGAATGCTGAAAATGATGAACTTTCATGATTAAAACTAATTTTTTTCGTTTAAACACTGAATTATTCAGCTCCACTTTCTGATGCATTTTTTGCAAGTAATTTATTTTTATTATTACAATGACTCACTAACCTTTGTGCACATTGTTGATCATATTTTTCTCTTACTTTGTAAAATTTAAAATACAATGACAATAAATTTTAAATGTAAATTCAATGCAAAAGTGTTAAACTATTTTAATTTATTTTTGTATTTTTGTTGCCACAATTGTGAATATTTCCTCATTGTTTCTTTCATAAGGATCCAGTGCAGCAAATGAACTAAATTACAATTATCCACAATACAATAAACCCACAGTCGCGGAAAATAATCATGGCCTTAAACACAAAGTTTTGTGTGTTGCATTTACATTGTAATGAATAATGTTGCCCGACACTACGATCATGCCAAAGCTGAAACAACACGAAACGGGAAAAATTGCACAAGAAATGTTTTTTATTTAAAATTTTTTTTTACTTCAATATGAATGTGTTGTTTAAAAATGTTATTTCGTGCAATTTGTTGTGATTTTTTCGTTTTGTATCTTATGGCACGCATTGGTATAAGTGAACTGATCTAAAATGTACATAATAATATGAAGAAGAAACTAAAGAATTGGTAGTTGAAAACTAACTGACTGGGCTGGTTGGCAAAGTGTAACTTTTTTTCGCTCCAAAGTAAAAAAAATAAATAAACTTAAACAGCTTTATACAGTTGTTGCTTTACAATATAATACATTTGTTGTTGCTGTTGCCGCATAACTGTTTATTTCGTTGTTGTTACTTGTCTTTTGGGTTAGTTTCCTCTTTTTCCGCTACTTTTTTACTTCGTTCAAAAGACTTTGTCAGATTTACCAAAAAGAGACTTAAAACTGGTTTAAAAGAAAGATATAACTATAATGTTGGTACTCACTAAAGCAACATGTTGCAAGATTTTATAAATTATAATTGGGATATTCACACTGTAGTCATAAAGTCATATGTCATAAAATAATAGCACACCAAAATAAGACAGGTGTGACCACCCCGTCTTAATTAAATGTGCTATGTCATAATTGTCCCAGCTGATAATAACAAAATGTAAATATTTTTTTATTCAGTCCGAATGGTTAATAAAGAAAATAATAAATTTCTTGTAAATCTCCTAAAATGTCCGTTATCAATTAAAATTTGCAAATTGTTTTTTATCCATACGAACAATCTGAAATATATACAAACAAAAGCAGCTATTGCCGGTAACATGAGCTGAAGTATTTTTTTGAACGGCGGCAAGTAGAAAGACGTTTATTAGCTGCCAGGCAGATCACTTACACAAACACATATTCTTATTCTTATTTTATTTATAAGTACCGGCGGCTTGTGAATATCATCGCCGGCTCAAATGAAGAGTTTCAGCTGCTCGACTAAGGTTTCTACTGTTATTTTATGACAAACCGTAAACATACCTTAAAAAGTCTTATTATTTTATGACTTTATTGCTTGAAGCAGAATAACAATTTTTTTAAACCGTTGTAAAATAATAAGACATTATGACAATATATAACTTATATGACTACAGTGTGAGCACCCGAAATATGTATATTGAAAAACCAGCTGGAAACAAATTAAATGGAAATAAAAACTTAAAGAATATTTTTGCTGGCAATATATTTCACGCAATATTGATGTTCATAAACTCAAATGATTAATTTTCTAAAATTAAAATTTTCCTTAAAAAATTCTTACATTAAATTTATATGCATGTACACTTTTATTGCTTTTTTCGCTTATTTGTTAGTATTTATTTTGCTTAAAAATCTCTTCTTTATTCAATTAACGATGACATTGACTTGTTTTATATTATTTTATTACTAAACTCTGCTGCCCCTTGTGTAAAACAACCAGCAATGTAAAGAAAGCTAATATAAAGAGCAACAGCAATATAATTTATAATAATGATGTCAATGTCATTGCACTACTTTTATAGAAAATACATGCATACAACCAATAACAAAAATACAAATGTATTTATTTATGTATGTATGTATGTATGCATTTAAAAAAACAGCAACAACGAAAAAAGGCCAACAATCTCTTGATCATCAACAGTATCAGAAACTGCAACAAAAACAACATAAAAAAAATAAGTGCAATAAAATTATGTTGTTATTGGATACACTTCGTCATTCACACGTACACACACACACACACATACACTCACACATATATAATATAAATCTGAGCTTGAACAACTGGCCCTTTTTATTGGTGTGATGCACTCTCTTCCCTGCAGTCGGCGTAGCTAGCGAATGACTGCGATTTCGCTAGCTACCAGTCGTTACCACTATCTACCAGACTAACTACTAGCAATGCACTCGACTCACGATTGTAACATGGGGATGACATTGACGGTAGTCAATTGACACGATCAGACCGGTGAAATCACTAATCAGCAAGAACCAACTATGTATTTCGCTAGTCATAGTGTACCAGTCAGATCGCTAATGATATTTCCTTAATAAAAACACTACAGAAATTAAAATTTTTGTTTATTTATCAAATTTCTAAAAAAACACTTTTTTTAATAAAAATTTAACCTTCACTGACCACGAACTTCCACTTGTAACTTTGGAATAAGAGCACAGTTTTTTTCAACTCGTAAAAACGAATTGAGGTTGAAGGCATTAACATTTATGCATGTACTGAGTGCGTGTACATTTACATGAGTGAGAGAGTCAAAAGGCGAACTCTTGCATTACTTGTAGCTAGTGAAGTAGTTAGTCGATTTTTCGTTAGTGAAATACCTAACGATTTGGAGTCAATTTCTACTTTTAAAACTGGAGGGTTCTGTACATCTTTGCTTAATGCCACGACATCATTGAGAAAATAATTTTTGAAAAAAGGGAGATAAGTAGAACCATTTTAAAATAGGAAAATATGAAAAAAATAAATAATATCCTAAATTTACTTGTATAAGTATAACCGAATTACAGAACCGATATTATATTTTGGTTTTGCTGATTTTCAATACGAATCATCTTAAGAAAAATCCTTACATTTCAGTCCAAGACCCAAGTCTCTAGCTCTTCTAGTGTCTAGGAAAAGTTGATTTCAGGACAGAAGGATAGACGGACAAGGATTCAGAATATTATACTATATGGACCTCATATAAATATTGTGGAAATTACACCATAGTGACAAACCTATAAATACCCATACCATTTTTGTTAAAGGTTATAAAAAAGTCTTAACTAAACGGTAACACTGACTGCACCCCATAGAAAAAAATCCCGTTGTATTAAAATTAAATTCAAAACAAAAAGTAAATAAAGCCAAACAAAACACACACATAAACAAAGAAATAAAACACTTGCAAATGTTTTCTGAATACGAATTAAAGAGTATCTTTTTCTGGGAGAACGTTGTGTATTTTTAGTTGTTGTTTTATTTTATACGATCACTATTCACGCTATTTTTCGGCAAGGTCATTTAAACCAGACACAAAGTCAATAACCGCTAATAACCTCTTCTTATTGTGTTTCTTTTCTTCTTCATTTACTATTCTTTAGTTTTTAATTTATTTATACCTCTGTATGTATGTGTGCTTGTTTTCCTTAGCTTTCTTTCTATTTCTTGTGTTTATTTTAAAAGTGTTTGTTAAAAAAGTGTTTCGGGCCAAATTGTATCTTGTCTTCTATTCACCATTTGTGCATACAGGGATGGAAACGTTATTAGCTACATACGATTATAAGTTTTATACTAGTAGGTATCTTTTTACGTTTTGTCGGCGGCGGCCACACAGTTTGTACCTACCTAAGTACGAGTATGTACATACATATGTACATAGATATATTGCACGAAATTATTCATGCCGTTTTTACCCTCCTCATGACTTTGCTTCACTTAATCTTAAAATTATGAAATTTTCAACATAAGGTCTCTTCACACAGGTTACCTCTTTTTAATATGGAACGAATTATGAGAAATTTTTTAAGAGTATTGGATTTATTAAGAACTTGAACTTCATATTGATCATATTTTTGGGTAGGATTTATCTTTTGTTAAACTCTTAAACATAATGGCATTTAAACTGACACAACCCACAAGAGGGATGGGAAGTACTAATAGGGGTACACATATTTGTACCTACATATATATTCCTGAAATTCGTTTTGTTCTCTCATTCTTACTTTTAAACATGATGCGAAGTATAAACATTTATAAAAAATTTCTGCGATAAAAATCGTACAATGTAAACGTGGATTATATGTATGTACATATTTTATAAAATAAAGAATTTGAGAATGAAACTGAACTTATCAATAAGATTTAAATAACAAAAAAATCCAATATCGACTTTTATTTATTAATTCCCAAGTACGAGTAGCTATTTCACCAACGTACTACAAAAAAAAAAAATAAAAAAATAAAGTTTCACCAAAATGCCCATTTTCTTTTTATAAAAAATCAAAGAGGAATTAGACTTGATCCGTAAAACTATTGGCCTGACCTACGATGACGCCCGATCGATAACGATGGAATTGTAAACGGAATACAACCATCCATGTTATTTATTTGTTTAGCATTTGTGCCAGCAAAAAATAATAACAAATTAAATTGCTTATTATTGAATAGTCAGTTAGTGTTCTCACGTCTAGAAATTCAGCGAACGATAAACTTCAACTGCGAGGGTCTGCTGAGTGGCTGTTAATTTTACAATTTATTTTAATTTCTCATATCAGCCATAATAAGTGTGTTTGTTTACGGCAAATTTGCAGCAGATTTTACTGAAACGCGTTCGTTTACACATAAATTTGTAAAAGAGAACATCAATTCAGAGAGTAAAGAAAGTGACAGTTGTCTGACTGAAGGTAGAATTAGTTTTGACTTTCTGTTCTGTTCCGGATCAGCTGTTCGTTTTTTGTTTATGGAGAACATGTACATATTTTCAATTAGTTGTTGTAATTTCTCAGACATGGCCAAAGCCCACCATGCCTAAACACCTTGCTAAAGTGTTCGAGCTATCTCTCTCTGATGTCTGTTGATTCACAACAGCATATAGAGGCTTCACGTTGGTGGACACGAAGTCCGACCAGCCACTAGCACTGGACAAGCATCAGTCATTAAACCAACAGCTCTCCCAGGTTTTGGTAGCAACAATAGCCACCACGTGTACTCCCGAAGGAGACCTCAACCAATAACTGGGCACGGAATCATGCCATCAACGAGGGTAGATGCGGTGGTGCCAGCATACCAATTCTCAAGGAGAATTGATGCCGAAGCATATCCATCCCCAAGAGAACGGATACGCATCTCGCAAACCCCACACCGCAAATCGTATGACCAATGTAGGACATCACTGCTACCCCCCGGTAGACAATCTCCCATGAGAGCTTACCGGTCCCCGTGGCACCAGTTTAGGTTACTGGTGGAGCCTCGAAAGTAAACCCCGAAAGATTAGCTTTCTATTGACTTTGGTCTTGGGATGACCTTAGGTTCCCTTTCACCTTCTAAACAGACTTGCATGGCGTGCCACTTCCTTTGTAATAAATATATGCATATCCGTTGCTCTGTTATTTCAGAGATTGGGCAGTGCATATATGTTTAATGGGTAATTGACAAAAGGTTATGTCTGTAAGTCAATTACCCTGTACCTCAGAGGGCACATCATCAAGGTGTTAAAAGTCAACAAGATGGCAAAATGTACCCCTGGGGGGAAGTTCTAAGTGACAGCAGGAGACAAAATTATCTCGTAATCGCTGATAAATTTTTATTATTACCGCCGCCAACGACTTTAAAGCACAATAAAAACAAAATGATTTTTAATAAAAAAAATATATTCATAAAATATTTATAGTGAGTAGAGTTTTTTTTTTTAAATTAAATAACGTTTTCTAATTATTTCCTTTAAAATTATTCAACCTGATAATTAGGATGTTGTGCCGTTTTAAATTTGTGAACACTGCCGTATATTCGGCTATGTTTTTGTTGCCAGAAGCAGCTGGTACGTTTTTATAGAACTTCTAACTACAAAACTTCAACAACAGAACGGCTTAGAACAGAACAGAAAGTAAAAGTCAAAACTAATGAGGCCTTGAGAGCCTGCAAATTTTTACTGGACTAATTTTTGCCAGTAAAATGCAGTAAAAAACAAAAACATATGATTGAATAAAGAAAACAAACGAAAGATAGTGAACAAAATATATAAAACTTTAATAAAAACATTTAAAAGTTTAGTAGCTGAATTAAAAGTGCAGCTAAGAATTTTTAATAATTAAAGCGCGTTGAATCAACTACCAAAAACTGGTAAGTCAAAACGACACATTTCACAACTCTAAGCTATTTAGTGGTCAGCTGTTTTGAATAAACTGCAAGTTTTTGCAATTTTCCCGTTCGCGTACTTTTTAGTGCAAGAGCCATTCCTGAGAGTAAAATTTTCAAGTTCGCAAAAATTTACTCAACTTCTGGATTTTACTGGAAAAGTAAACAAACACACATTCAATAAGAAGTGCTGGCAATGTGTTGAGAAGTGGGTACCGAGTATTTGCTAATTTGTTTGAAGTACTCAATACTTAAAAGTAGCTACTCAACACTTTCAGAGTTCTATTTTCGATATGCAAATCAAAGATAAATTATCTATTATTATATTGAAATAAAGTTCACCTTTTGAAAGTATAGAGTAGCATTGAGTACCCGAATGCCAATTATTTAGTAATTAAAAGTAGTAGAAACCAGATAGGTACATATATAAAAAAATACAAAATCTTTTTTTTTGTTGATTCTTTTGTAAAAAATAATAAACATGTATTTTGGGGCGTTTAGCGTTTCATGTAACGATATACGATATACCTCTGTAGGCATAGCGAAGTCCATTCTAGTTAATCAATAAGAATCTCTAAGTATCTATTATTTCAAATAGACCAAAATAAAGATTTCTATTAAAAAACATTATCGTCTTCATCCATATTAAATTTAATTGAAATGTTTTTTATCTTTCGAACATCGTTATAAATAAATGATCAATGATTTTACATTCTCTACACCATGTTGATATTGTTGCTGCCGCTGATCTTGCTACAATTTTTTTTTGTTTTTATTGTGCTTTTCTATACGACTCCTTTACATGTACAATACATACATACATACGTAAATACAATCAATATTCTTGATCTTTAATGCTAAACTTGAGAACCTAAAATGTTTAATGTTTTTCATACTTTTGTGCTGTTTTTCGCAAGAAATTTAGTGAAGCAAAAGAAATCAATTTCAAGGATTTATGTGTTTTTATTCATCTTTTTTTTTTGCTTTTACATATTTTGAAATGTCTTCTATATGAGTTTCTTTAAGCAAAATATAATAAAAGACTTTAGAAAACAAAAACTAACTGGTTACCTCTGTTAAGAGCAAAAATCTAAAAAAAAAACTTATTGTTTAAACTTTAAAGATTCTTGAAAAGGCGGAGCACAAATATTTTATGTTTTATTTTAGAAATATGTTGTTTCAAGGTTATTTGTTAATGAACTTTTCATATAAAAAAACTTATTTTTAATTCCCTTTTTTCAGGAATTTTTTTTTTGCTGAAAACATATGAGTCAGTCAGCATTAGCTCGTAATTGCAAAACGATTAATAAAGAATATGTTAAAAAAGATGTAATCAGTTATCAGTTTTGTAATATAAAATTTTAGATTAATTTCTGCGCCATTTCTTAAAGGGTGTTCTATATGCAGGCAATGCTGAGACACATTTATAATTTCACTTAATAATTCTGGCAAAAAAATAAACCGACATCAATACAAAAAAAAAGTGGGTGTAAATCGGCTCTTAAATAGCAGTTTGATTTATAAAATAATATTTCAAGGCCCCTTATGGAAATCGGCCAAGAAATTTGAAAAGTTATTGGCTAATCAGGAAACTTTTTGGGTTTGAGGGAGAACTTGCCCCGATTTTTCCAAATAAATGTGGAACCAAACTGCAAGAAAATTTATAAAAAAATTATTTTGAAAATAGTTTCATAACTTTTATGGAACTTCAAACATTAAAAAAATAATACCCTATGAATTAATAACCTCTTTCTTTTTTTTAAGTCGGTTAAAAAATACCAGGACATTTTTTTACTTGTCAAACAAATTTGGATTGCTCCCCTATTCCTAGAAGATTTTCCATAAACAGTTTGCCATTTTTTTTTTACTTTTTACCATTTTATCTTTTAAAGCCGGGTATTGATGAAATTTTATCTTCCATTCGCCGTTTACTTTATTATTCTTGTCAAGTAAATGAAAAAACGTTCTTAAAAATAAAGGTAGAATTAGTAAAATCGTATCGTGATGTTACGTATCAGCTGATAAAATTCTTCGCTTACATAAAACCCATTGGTTATAAAATTTTTAGTGGGAACTTTTGTAACGTAGAAATCTACAGATTTTTTATGTATCAAACTTCTAAACCAATCACACAACAGCTGACACGTTCACATACTAAATATACAATTTAACTAACGTAAAGTTGCACGATACGATTTGTATACAGCAAGACGATACGATTTTACTAACTCTACTTAAGTTGAGCGATCCCTCTGCCTTCCTTTTGTGCAGTCTCGGAAGCACTTCAAACTGCGCATTCGAAAGCATGAAATTTTGTTACTGCTTCCAGAGTTGTCAGATGTGGCGATTTCTCGCCAAACGTGGCGATATTAAAACCTGTTTGGCGTCATAATTTACGATTTGGTGACATTGCGATTTCTTGGCGATTTATAAAATAGTTGTCGATTTTGTTAGCTATGTGTGATGAGCAATGAATTTTTCTTAAAAATCGTTTAAATCAATAAAAAAATAATATTATTGTGTGAAATTTGAGCTATTCATATGTATGTATGTACGCCAACGTATTGATTGCTCGTGTAGATGGTGTGTTAAGAACATTTTGTTACAGCCAGGTTTTAAAAATAGTTCTTTTATTTTTATTTATTATACTAGCGACTAGTGTGAAAATATGATCCGTTTCCATTTCTGATAGTAGAAAAATATTTACTTGACAACTAAATAATATATTAAGTACCTTACACGCCAGCAATATCTGCATTGTAAATTTTTTTACTAGCACACAAAATTAAATAAAATTCTCAGCACCATTGCTTGTCAATGAAAACTAGCCATCCACACAAATATGCAAAAACACACTTATACAAAATATTCTTTTCATACAATATGCCTCTATCAAAAATACCAAACAATAAAATATATGCCAATCCAATCAAACACAACTTCGACTAGTATGACAAACATGCCGATCTTACAATGACTAATATTTAAAAATTTTTCTCCTTGAATCAACATCTAGCAACCCAAAAAATTAAAAAAAAAATATGCCTTGATAATAGCAGATTTCAAGTTCTTCATTTAACATCTTTAGTCAATTATGCAGATTTCAGTAAAGTATTTGATAAAGTTAACCATCAGATTCTTCTTACAAAATTGGTTTTGTTAGGAGTAACTCGTAGCAGCCTAAGCTGGTTAGGATCATATTTAATAGGAAGAAAGCAAACCATTCGATTTAACATTTCATCTAAGTACATATACGTCTCATCTGGTGTCCCCCAAGGCATTCATCTTCGACCGATTCTGTTTTCACTATTTATTAACGATCTGCCTAACATTGTGAACTTCGCCAATATACTGATGTACGCTGACGATGTTAAAATGTTGTACTCTTTTAATGATTTTACTGATCACGTTTATCTATCTGCAAAGTGATCTTAACAACTTTTTTGTATGGTGTAAACACAACATGATGGAGTTAAATTTTAAAAAATGCAAATGCATGCGCTCTTCAAGAAGTAATCACATTGCCGTTAACTACTCTTTGGGAGGTCATCAGTTGGAGTTGGTAGATTCATTTCTTGATCTTAGAATTTTACTGGATCCTAAATTAAATTTTGTTTCCCATATAACTTTGACCATTTATTTATTTATTTCCATGTCCCATACACAAGACTTATGTCTTATATTGCAGCATAGAACTAAGCATATGTAAAAACAATAAATTTCAAAAAATAATAATTATATCATATAAATTTTTGTTAGATTAAGTATATTTTATGTGTGGCAAATTATGATAACATATAAATTAAATTAATACCCCAATTTCAATTAACACCCGATTTACATGATGACTTTTGCGACGTCGCTTTTTCGACGTCTCTTTTTGCTTGTTGGTGAGCGGTGTAGGGAAGAAAGAGGGGAAACAAAAAGTCTTGATTTGTGTTTTTCAAGACTTTTCTTCCATTTATCTTTGTTACTTTTCATTATTTTTCTTACTTTTGTTATTTATCATTATTTTCATTATTTCAAAACAAAAATGGGAAAAAAGACATGAAACTAAAAGACATCGTCTGAACACACAAAGATTTTGGTAGCAACTTCAAAAGGGAATTCAGTAAAAACGACGTCGCAAAAGTCATCATGTGAATTGGGTGTAAGTCTGATTTCGAATAGTTAACAGAAGTTAATTAAATTCAAATGATCAAAAATGTTTAACCTGCAAAGTGAAAACAAAACATTGCTATACAATTGCAATTTATATAACACAAACATGTGTATGTATATTCATCGTGTAAAATAACAAAAAATACACTTCTTGAACTGACGTGCGTTACTAAAATGGTTTGTAATCTAAAGGGGATTCCGTTCCAGAGACTGATAGCATGAATGAAAAAATGGTACGTCGAAATCAGTGTGCGATGACCAAATGAAAGAATTCTTTTGCCTCTATTAAGTGTTGAAAAGTTGGAGATGTACTGGCAGCTGTTTTTATATATAATTTTATGTAAAAACAATAAAGTACGCATTCTAAGATAATCATCAAGATCAATGCCGTAAAGCCGGGTCACATTAATAAGGCAAGAGGAGTTCTTGCCTTCATAAAGCGTTGGGCTAAAGAGTTTTCAGACCCTTATATTACAAAACAGCTGTACGTGTCTCTCGTTAGACCTATTTTGGAATACGGATCAATCAAATTGGAACAGTACTACAACATTCATAACACACGTATTGAATCGGTGCAAAAACAATTCTTGTTATTCTGTTTAAGGGGCCTTCGATGGAGTTCCTCAACAAGTCTGCCTTCCTATACTAGTAGATTAGCTTTAATAAAACTACCTAAGATTAAAAGTCAATGTACTATGTTAAATGTGTCTTTTATGATTAACCTTATCATTGGTGATTATATGCTCAGAATTCCTTTTAAATGCTGTTAAATATAATGTTCCTTGTCGTAGAACTCGGCATTATAAATCTCTTTTTATTAATTTTTGTAGATCTAATTATGATATGGCTGATCCGTTTATGTCGTCAATTTACTTACTTGTCTGAATTTGTTGATTTATCTTTAAATTCTAATATTATAAAACGTAAAATCATTATTTTTCTTAACTCTTAAATTGTAATTTTTTTGTTATATATTTTTCGATCAATATAATCTTAAGTACCTTGTTATTAAGTCTGTAAGGATTAAATCCATTGACTAAATTTTTTAATAAATACAAAATAAAAATAAAAAACATATATACATATATCAAATATTTGTTAAATACTAAGAACAAAATTTTTATTTTTTTGGTGCTTTAAGTAGACAACTATAAATTATTTTATAGTAAACTTTATGCCTTTTTTTGTGTTCACTAATCATTTTCACTTTGTTTTAAATAAAAATAAGCAAAATATGTATCATGGCGATTTCTGTTCCATTTTTTGGCGAATTTTAGCGATTCAGAATATCGCACTTGTTCCTCAAAAGCGTAACAACTCAAAATTTTCAAATTTTCACTTTTTGCAAAAAACCAAACCACAGTGGTCATATCTACCCACTGTAAAAATTTTACAACATTTTCTCCACTCTTGCACCAAAAAAATACAGTTGTATCTCTCTTTGTGATAGAAGAGTAGTATTAAAAAAAAGTTTTTAGCCTCTACTGAAAATTCATGAATATTAAGTTGTTATGCTTTTGAGGAACAAGTGCGATATATTTTATTATCAAAAACCAACAAAAAATGGCTTTGGCGGTTTTTGACAGTGAGTTTGGCGTCGAAGGTCAAAATGAGTCTGACAGCCCTGTCTGCTTCCAGAAACATAATAATTTTTTGCTGTGTATCTTATAAATGTTGTTTGCGATTTCCGCTTAAAAAAATTGTTTATATGTGGAAATTTTTAACACATACATGTACATACATATAAATATGTACAATATGGTTGGTATACAATTGCCGTTGATGTTATTATTTTGCCAGAACTGGGACTGTATTTTTTAAAACATGTTGCAGTCAAATTTAGGCAATGAAGCATGCGAAGAAGGTTGTGAACCCATACAGTAACTCAACTTACCCTACGAAATGTCTGTAGCATAACATTTCAAAATTAACAGATTTTTCTTCGAAGAGATGTTTGGGGAGGAACATAAATAAATGAAAAATCAACCAACTACAACGTGAGTAAAACAAACACCGTTTAGGTGGCCTAGCCTCCCCATCCCCCTCCCTCTGACAAAATCTATTCTTCGAAGAAGAGTTGACTCTGGCTTAAAGCATGCATGCGTAACATTTCTTTCACTTTAAGTTTTCCGTCAGTGTGCATGCGTTTACATTCTCACAATGCAAACAGGCTGTAACTATTTTTCGCGTTTAAGACAGACGTATGGAAGGATGGACGGACCAAGAGACACATACCATTATGGTAAGACCAACTACAAAGCCAACAAGCCATTCTTGTCTTGCTAAATAAAAACTGGTTAATAATAATATTGCAATGGGTGGCTTTTTCGTTGTCGTTCTTGCTGCTGCTGCTGCGACGGCTGCTGCTGCACTCATTTTTACTCCATTTGGCCACTTTATTTTTATGTTGTTGTCGTTGTTTTAAGTTGCTGTTATTTTAAATTGTAGTTTATTATTTCGCTTCTCTTGTGCACTTTTTAATGGTACGTACATATGTATATGTACATACATATGTATGTTGTTATGTCTTGCCACATATGTACATACTGCACACATTCGTTAGCAATCTGAAAAACCTTTATTGCATTTAGTGCTTGAAGTTGCAGCCCGCAGTATTGCTGTATACCTACAACTACAACAACAATGTATTCCAATTCGCTTATTTGTACGTATTTCATAAATTTCAAGTTGTTGCGTGTCTTTAATTAAGAAAAAACTACATTAAAATTACTGCAACTTCAAATAAAAAAAAGTTGTTTTGGGACAAGGTTATTTTTTGGTTTTCAGCTTTTAATTCATGTACTTTTTTTCTTATGATTTTTTATATAAAAAATATTTGGTTTTTTTAATGCGTTAATTAATTTAGAATTATATGAAAGTTTTTTTTTGTCTTCTATTGTTATAAAAATGTTCAAGGTCACCCCAAATTGCTCAATTTGAAAACAAAACTGACCTTTAAGAGCTTATAATGATAAACTTTCTATAGAATAAAAATAATTGCAAGTAAATAAACTAAAATTTTCTGCTTAATTTTGTTTTAGTTATTTGTATCCAGCCTTTATAGCTGGTTATACACGCTGGTTATTCACGGCTGTGAATGTTGCTCTAACGTTTTAATTAATTTTTATTGGAAATATTTTTAAAATGCGCTAAGGAAAATAGTTTATTTTCAATACTCTATGTAATAATTTAATTTTTTTAAATTTTTCTATTTTGGTTTAGAAAGAGTTAAATTATGTATATATTTGCAAATGCCTTAGCAACACAAATGTTGCGAAGAACTACATCTGTTAACTTTTTAACAGTGCTCTGGAAAATTCTTTTCCTCGGGAATATTTGTAGTTGTAAAAATTAGGTGTATTGAATAATGTTCTTATCAACATGTAGCTAGAGATATTTTTATGTACATATTTACATTTTAGAAAAATACTATACACAACAGACAAATGCAACAAGTATGATCGAGCCTACTTATTCCCTAATGTTGAATTTTAAGAACATCACAAAAAAAGTCGAATATCTCCAAATAGCGAGTAAGCCCCAACAACATTTTAATGGCCATATTTTCCAAGTAATAAAATAATCAATGCTGCTCAGCATTTTTAACAAAATCGAGCAGAGCACTAGGCTTTATAGATCGAATATACTTATGAATTGTGTTGATAATTTCCATAAAAAAATGTTTCTAAAGAAATGTTTTTATTGGAAATAAAACTTGGGTCATCAACACAAATGGCTTTTATCAAATCCATTAAAATCTTATCATCAAAAATAGTATAACATTATACTAAAATTTCTCGCAACAATAAATAGTTTTTTTGTTATCTTTAATTTAAGAAATATAAATTTTTGTAAAGTCTATAGAATAACAACTGCTGATAAAATACTTCTTCAAATACGATTTTTTTTTTTATATATTGTTGGCGGAATCCATGTATTTTTTAAGAAATATAAATCTTTCGAGATTAACTAAACTGAATTGCATATAAAATATTAACTTTTCTTTTATTTTCTTTCTTTTCAGGTGTTTTAATAAATTCAAAATCATTAATGCTTCCAGCCTTCACAAGAGTAGAAGTAAGTTCAATGTTTTTTAATATTTTTCAACACAATACTCTCGAGAGATATCTACAACACGTTAATTTGTATTATTTGTTTTAAAATTTTATAGTTATGAACGAATTTTGAATGAATTTTTTCTTTGTATCCTACATAAAGTTGATATTCTGGGGAAAATGTCGATCAATTTATTTCATTTTAAACATATGTACATCAAATGTTCAAAAGAGTTCTAGTGTTGCAAAATTTTTTGCCTAAGATACACATTACTCTGGCATTGGCTTAAACTTGAGTTAAAATATTGCAAGTGCAATGTTTTGCGACACATTTATTTTATTTTTTTATTTATTTATTTCTTTTCGATGTCCCATGCACAAGACTTGAGTCTTATATTGCAGCATGGAGCTGATCATATGTATGTAAATACCAGATAAGTATATTTTAAAATTGAAAATTATGTTTTTACTTCTCCCACAAACTTTTTTATTTTCTTTCAGCTTTCTCTTTATACTTTGTGCAACAAAGTCCAGATATCTGTTAAGAATTACATCTTAGAAAGATAATAAACGATAGCAACAAAATTAAATTTAACAGGTTTTGTGTTGCAAAAGCAGCTTTTCTACTCTTTTGCTTAGCAACATCTTTAATGTTTTTTTTTTAACTCTTACGCCTAGTACTCTGTTCGAATTTATGGAAAATGTTGAGTAACATTGATTATTTCACTTGGAAAATATGACATTTAGAATGTAGTGTATTGTATGTTCAGCTGTCAAAATTCCGTATGAAATAAAGCCATCGTGCTTTATTTCGCAGGTATTTTAAAATGTTGCCAGGAACATTTCATGTGTTTCCACGAAAAAACAGAGTACTACTCATGCAACATTTTTTCGCGAATTTTCCACGCAAATGTTTTATACATGCATTTTGACAGATGTAAGACCCTGTTTATTTTATGAAATGTATTTGGAACATGTTAAGTAGTAAAAATAACAATAACTCGTAATATAGGCAGCATCTGTCTCGCATGGAAATTTCAGTAAAGCCTATTATTCTATTTGAATTTGTGGAAAATGTTGATCAATATTGATTATTTCACTTGGTTATTATGACCATTAAAAATATGGTGTATATGTAGCGATTTAAAGATATTTTAATTCTTTTTATTGTTTTTAAGAATACTAAATTGTAGATCAGGTGTCAAAATTCTATATGAAATAATGACCAGAAGATTTCAAGAAAAGACATAACTACTCTTGCAGCATTTTGTCACAACGATGAAAACGATAAATTATGCAAAATTGCGGAAACGTTGCAAAATTTCCTTATGGAAAAATAAATGATGTTCAACATTTTACACAATTTCGAACAGAGTGCAAAGCCTAATTAAAAACAATTTAATTATCTCGAGATACGCAAAAACATTTTAATTTAGAAATCCAAAACTAATATTCTAATTCAAATAAGAAACAAATAATAAACTATTCACTTACAATAATTTGAAATCTATAAATAATTATGTATGTTATCAAATAGTAAAGAAGAGTTTGTGTGACTTTAGCAAAAGCTTATATTTATCACAACAAGTATCTTCAACATGTTATCCTTAATATTTCCCGCAATGATTGCTAAACTTTGAATATGAATTCTTTGTTAAATAGATATTAAATATCAATTATATTAAACAGTTCAACAAAATCTCACCAGCCAGTCACTAATAACAAAAAAAAAAAAAAAAAAAAAAAACCATTGCAAAATGCTAAAAGCAAAACAGGAAGACCTTGACTTGAATACCAAAAATAAAAATTGCAAAAAAATACCTAAAACAAAACATTTTTTACTACAGACAACCGTAAGCATGAGGGTATGTACAAAATAAAAAGTATTTAAGTAATAAATGAAGTTATTAAACTTTATAACAAAAAATAAACTTTAGTTTATCATAATCAAGAAACACAAGAAAAATATTGTATTGATATGGAAAATTTAGCCACTGATATGTTACCACACCCGCTTTATGCAAAAGAAAAAGACACAATACTCGTACATTGTTAAGCCCTCCACACACACAAACACAGCCTTTCTCAAGTGTCAATAATCTAAAAACGTGATAAAACTGCACTTAAATGACACTAGACAATAAATGAACTAGAATGTGGTTGAGGAAAAACCAAAGTTTGAAGCAACAACATTTTAAATTAAATAGCAGGTCTATTATGTACTCCATGCGAGCTGAAGTTATTTCGTTTTTGTTATAACTTGGATTTTTAGCCAACAATCTGTTTCTAGATCGCATAAAAGTTTTTTTGTTTCTAAAAAGTTCTTATAAGAAAACTCCCAACTAATTTCTAACATTTTCATTTCTCTTGCAATATAAAATAGGCCTGTGAAACTATACACCTAGCGACTGTAGAAGTTGTAATGTTGTATTTGTGTTTAAGTATACTGCCCCAGCGGGAAAACTCAGAAGTCCTTCTAACCTGAGGCCTTAGTAAACGCCTTCTTAGGAATGTTTCTGAATCAATTTACTTTTTTTTTCTAACACATTTCAAATTAGCTTCTCTGAGAAGGGAGAAGAGAGATTTCAACTCTGTTCATTCATAATATCGTGCGAAATGCTGTCAAACTGAATATAAAAGTATGAAATATTTGCGAAATAAAGTTGAAAAAGTAGTACTCTGTTCTTAATCCTAGTACTCTGTTCAAAATTTCACGTGAAAGAAATACTGTCAAACTGCATATAGAAAAAAATTAGTATGAAATATTTGTGAAATAATGTTGCAGAAGTAGTACTCTGTTTTTTTTTTTTTTTTTGAGAAAAACATGTGAAAAGTATCTGGCAACATGTTTTTTAAAAACTGTGAAATAACATAGACGATAGTTATTTCATATGAAAAATTTGATAAGAGCTGATAAATGTATAAATTGTAACCATGGCACCACTACCAGGTATGCGTAATTCGACAACAATTACAACAATCCAAAAACAACATGTTTGTTGTTGGTATAAGTAGTGATGTTACGAATATCAACTTTTAGTATTCGCGAATACGAATATAACTTTTAAGGTTTAGAGCCAGATAATATTTTAAATTTAATTGAAAAACACCCTCCCTTTGCGTCAGTAACTATAAATGGAAAAAACTGTCTCACTACTTTAGGTATATATCATTATTATGACATTGAGATGTCGAATTTCAAGACCACTACTGAACATTTTTAAATTATTTTACCTCTGCTTGCGCTTTTAATTAGTAATTCAGTGTTGTTTGGGAGAACATACATATTTTCGAATATTGCGCAGCCACGTGTCTCGGTGGACTATCACATATTAAATTTTAGTTCTTCCATTTTTAAAGTCCAATATTCCTCTACTGAGAATTGATTACTAACTTAACATGATATGAATTTACACATAAGACTTTAACTTTTAAATGATAGTTACGAAATATAACTTTCATTTGTTTTTTAAGAAGATTATTATCTTGCGTGAAAGATAAAGGGCTTTCTTTCTTTGAATAAAAATTATTATAAATTAATATATTTTTATACATTTGATGTACTTTTTTAAACTTTTTGTATGATTTTTTTTTTTTTTTTGGGGGAAAATGTATGTGAAAATTATTCGAGAAATATTCGCTTGAATTTGGCGAATAAGAATACGAATATCTTAAAATAGGCGAATAGTCGAATACGAATACGAGTATTCGTAACATCACTAGTAAAGGTAGGATTACACGATTGCCGCAATGCACCAATTATTAGTTTATTTAATGCGTCAATCGTGTAATTTCCCAATTTTCCCCAATCAAATGCAACCCTGGTACGGCAATCGTGTAACTACTCGATAGACAATAATACGACAATAAAATGTTCTAATTGCGCCAATATATGTATATTGGTTTCAAGTGCGGCAATCGAAGTGGCCAATACGCGGGCAATATTTATTTTTTGTTTAGTCGAGGAATAATATATCTGTAAGTAAAATTAATTTTAACTGTTGTAAATGTATTAATTATATTATACTTATGGAATTTCGATTAGAATTAGAAATCATTACGATTAGAGAAATAAAATAATCTAATCATTAGAATTGAATTTTGATAAAAATTTCAGATTACTAATTGATTAGATTAGAAATAATCAAAAATATAATCACAATTAGTGACGATTAGCATTTCTAATTAAAACTAATCAAAACTAATTAAAAAAATAATAGATTAGATTTCTTGATTATTTTCGATTAGATTTGATTAGATCCACTATTTTTGATGTCGTCAGCACCCGTTGAACGACTATTCCCATTTGCAGGCATCATCAATACTCCAAGACGAAATTCATTGTCAGACTTTTCTTTTGAAAAGTTGGTATTAATGAAGTCTAATGTAAATTTTTTTTTAATTATATATGAGCAGAATCAGCACACATGCACCGTATGCAATTTTATGCAATATTCAAAAACTGTTACATTATGTAAATATAGCAACAAATGTGATAAATAAATATTTTCTTTTCACAAAAATAGTTAAAAATAGTGGATCTAATCAAATCTAATCAAAAATAATCATGAAATCTAATCAATTATTTTTTTAATTAGTTTTGATTAGTTTTAATTAGAAATGCTAATCGTCACTAATTGTGATTATATTTTTGATTATTGTAGAATGTTTGACATAGTAGACCTGTGTTAATTTATTTGAGTAAAAATGTTTTAATTAATTCGGCTGAAAGGTCTCATTAAGAAGAAATAAAAATAAAAACCAAAGAAGTGTTGTTCCTTAAAATCTTTTAAGTTTTTATTTTATTTTAAATTAATCCGATATTTCGGTTATCATCGATAACCATTATCAAGGAAATTAAAGAATTTAATTATCCGCTAAACAATATTTAACAGTAGTCCTTCACCAAAATTTCAAGTCCTGAGTTCAGCCGAATTAATTAAAACATTTTTACTCAAATAAATTTTTGATTATTTCTAATCTAATCAATTAGTAATCGTCTAAAATGGCTAACTAATCATAATTAATCAATTTTTCAGCACAATTAAAATTTCTAATCCAATTGCTAATCATTAGAATTACTAATCATTATTCCCAAGCTATGGTTTAAATATGGAATTTGATGAGTGTATAATAGAACAAAATGATACACTGGACGCGGATTTTGTTTACTGTCCCGACCAGCAATCACAAACTCCTTTGCCCAAATTTTCTTTACAGAAGAAATAATTTTCGCTTATTTAAAAAAAATTTATTACAGGTTTATAAGTCTGCATTCTGTGGTATTTATGTTAGCAAAACAAAAAGTGCATTTTAACAATACAGGTGTTTCTCAATGTTGGCACAGTATGCTGCAATCATGTAACTGGAAGTCGGCAATTATGGGCAATAATCGTTGTGCGCCAATTTACGGCAACCAAATATGTGAAATTTGAGGCAATCATGTAACTGCATAAAATTTGGTTGGGACAATCGTTTTATTGTCCTCCACAATAAAAATTGTTACAAATTGGTGCATTGCGGCAATCGTGTAACCCTAGCTTAAGAATTTTAATGTATGCTTTTGGAACTGTATCAGTTAGTATGAATATAAAGTTAGTATAATATTAAGCAGAGCAACATCAATTATTTCACTTGAAAAATATCACCTATAAAATGTTGCCAGAAACTGATCATACTACTCTTGCAACATTTTCCCTACATAATTTCGAAGTAATAATTCACGTAAAATACTGAACACGATACCTGGCCTTAATATGTTAATCAATATGTTACATATGTTTAAAAATTAATGTTTCAAATTTCGATATACATATGTTGCATTTCTTCATTTTCGGAAATCTCTAATTCTATTGCGTTTTGTTTGCCGTTTTCAGGGAAAACTAGATGTATTTTCAACTTTAAAATTATCTAATTCATAATTTTTTTGTCCACCATTTTGCAGTTATTTCTTGTTGATTATGTTGCATTATTTCAACTCTTCTCTTTTTGCCAATAGAAACAAGAAATCTAGTATAATAGTTGGTTTTTATATACGAGTACATACATACGGTTTTTTTCTTCTTAATTCTGTTAAGAGGAGACACATTTCAAACACACACACATAGTTTGTTTTCAAACTCTTTAAGTGTGTGGAACATGTCAGTGAAATGTGTGAGTATGCGAATCTAAAATGTGGAAACTTGATTTGACCGTAATGGACGCACCTGTTGAAATACATGTTTTTTTTTATTCTTGTGTGCAGAAATAGCAAAAACAACGACTACAAGTTAAATAAAAATGTATATATCTAATAATATTGTATAAATGCAAGTTTTATCAAACTTCTATAAAGTGTTAAAAAAATTAAAAACTTCTCGTCTACAGTAGGTGGGACATGGAAAAGTGGCACATACATTAACGGACATGGACATGACGAATGATAAAGTCAATAAAATTCCACAAAGGTTGTGTCATAAAGCAGTTGGCAGTTTAAGGAGAAACAGAAAAAAAATTATTTTTAGAAATGTTGATTAACAATTTGCAACTTGTATACGAAAGAGTTAAAAATTCATGCAACATACTACCTTTCGCTGCCAACAAAATCAGGATATTTTCATGCTTAATTTAATTTATTTTTTAATGATCAGAATGTACGTACATATGTACATACATACATATATGTATATTTAAAACGGTATCTATTAGTCATAGCAACTTGTTGCAAGTACATATTATTTTCAACTGAATGGAACAACAAGTTCAATGAACTTGCCATTGCGATTAAATAGTTTCTAGCAAGAGGTCGGTAAAAAAAATCAGCATCATTCTGCAGCAACAATATAAATATAAAATAAATGCTTTAGTATCTATCAGTAAGCATGAACTTCAAATTAATTTACAAAAAAAAATAATAGCAACATCCTGCAGTATAATGTTGCAATAAAATATTATTGGGTTATACTTTTTAGGGCCAAATTTACAGTAATTAGTTAGCTATTAGTAAACTAAAATGATAAGAATTGTTTAACTAATACTTCATATTCACAGTGTATTATTTAACCAAAACTCTTAATATGAACAAAAAATGGTAACCCTATAAAACTATTAACTTTCAGTACTGGCAATTCTGTTATAGCATATGGTTTTTGCTTACATTTGATATATTATTTCTTAAAAAATGGCGTATACATTCAAGAACTTGCCACGCCACCTACTTGCTAAGACGGAATCTATCCATAAAATCTTTTTAGATTACGTTGGCGACGCTCAGCAACAATATTCCGCGTATTATCAGTATCAGTGCCACTTTCAATATCGGACTCCGCGTTTTCAATTTCACATACCATATCTAAAATTTTTCACAAAACAAAAATACTAATAATAAATTCCAACGAATCAGCTGTTGTCTAACTATTAGTTAACCAATGTCGTTTGATGGTTTAACTAATGTTAAACTAGAAGCTGTGAATCAAATATTATTAGTTAAACTATTGCTATTAGCTAACTAATGACTGTGAATTTGGGCCTTAAAGGAATATTAGATCTATATCTATATATATGTATATAAAATTGTTGCAAGTGTGTTGTGACTTTATAACTCACGAACGGTCAAATCGAATTCGATTAAATAGAGTTTATTCGTATGGTCGTTTAGATGGTTTATCCAAACTTTGGACGAAATCGGTCGGCGCGTTCATGAGTTATGACTTTTCGTGAAAGTCGTGATGTGCTTTGATTAGGTAAATCGAAATTTATAAAAGTAAATAGCTTCCGTGCGAAGCTGGGGCGCTCAGTTAAGCTGGATTCACCCATTGTTTCGGAACAAAATTTTTGTCCGGACAAAATTTTTTTATATGAAGTTTGACGTTTCTCTTTTTGAGAGTGAGAAAAAAAGAGAACAAAATTTGTTCGGAACATTTTTTGGTTGAATTGGTTTAATTTTAAATTTTGTCCAGACAAAGTTGAAACAAGCTGCCACCTATTTTATTTTCTCAGCCAAAGTTGAAGCGAGCTGCCACATAATGATATAAGTATGTATAATAAAAGCACATAGTAACTTATGTATATCCAGTAAAATAAAAATAAAGAAAAGCTCAATTGCTAGTAAAAAAAACCAGCTGACTTTTATTAATTTTTTTTAACATGTAATTTTCTTATTAAACAATAAAAAATAACTGCGTTTGACATATAAAACACCAAATTTAATTCATCTGTCGCTGTACTGCCACCTTGTAAATTTCATAAAACACATATTTCATACGGTAGCTTAGATTTTCCAGACAAATTGTTCGAAATGAGTGAATCGAGTTGCAAAAATGTTTCGTTCGGAAACAATGCGTGAATCCAGCTTTAGTAACTTATAAAATGGAAATCCTAACAGCATGTTCCTAATAAATTTTCAAGGCATTCATTATCATTTAAAAAGAAAATACAATTTTTATTCAACTTGCGAACAAATTTTTTCTAGCGACATGTTACAATAACAATAAAAGAAGGAAAAACCAAGGGTAGATTTATAACGTTCAAACATGGTATTGCAACAATTTCAATATTAAATCAATTTTTTTTGTTTGCAAATTTTAAAGGTTTTCCAATTTTTAAAGACTATGTACATATACATACATACATATACTTATACATATGCATAGAGTAAAGATTATTGCTAGCAAAATGTTGCAATGAACTACATACATACTATTCGCTTCTTAAATTTAAAGAACCTGAGAAGTATTTTTAAATTACTATTAACCTGTTGTCAAAACAGTTGAAATATGAAATTATTTTTATTCCACATTTTTTGAAATAATAAAATTTCAATTAAATTAAATTGACCAAAAAATTGTTTTCGCAACATGTTGCAAAAAAAATTATTAAGGAAAGCTACCAAGAATAAATCGGAATAATATTTTCCGATTGTATTTTAAGAGAATACGTTCTGAATTAAATTCCGAAATTTCTTGCAACATGCTGCGTACAAAATATTGCTAGCTAAATTAAAAAGAAAAAATGTTTATACTCGTATATTCCCATAAAAGTTGTAATAAGTTTAAGAGCGTAAATTAAACTCAAAAGTGATGTGGGATGATTATGGGGGCGCCTTAGGAGCTAAAATTTAATTTAAATTTTACAATAATTTTTTTTAAGCGATGTCTGCAATAAGGCGCTGTGCACACATTTCGTAACGCTGTTTTCAGAGATTTTATACCCCCCCATTTCGTACGCTTTTTACAAATTTTTCAGTGGAAAATTTCCAATCCGTAACAAATCCTTAATCCCCCTCCCCCTTGGAGCGTTACGTAATATGTGCACAGCCCCTAAGTTCCTATAAAATTTCTTGCAACAATATGAATTTAACTATTTTGAACTGCGTTTTAATCTGTGTTGATTTTTATAGGCTAGAGTTCAAAACATAACAATCAGAGAGAATGTTTTTAAGCATGTTCTGTTAAATGCTTAGTAAAAAATTCAGATCCACAAGAAATGTTGCTGGAATGGCGTTTGATATACATACATATTTTACACGTATTTGCACCACACAAACAGGACATTTCCCAGGGGAAATTTAGAATACATGATGAAATATTGATTTAAAACAAAATACATACATAATTAATTAAATCATTTAAATTTTAGTTTATAAAAATTCTTAGTGTGCGCATATGTATGTATAACAGGTTGCTAAAAAAATATTATGATGATCCACTTTTTTTATTTATTCAAAGGATATTCATTGTCATAAATAAACGAATTTTTTCTGTGTTGCTTTCTATTTCTATTAATGTCAATGTCATCTTTTCTGTAAAAAAAAAAAAAAACAAAAAGAATAAGATACATTAGCAACAAGAAAATACCCAACAATGTATGTATCAATACCCTTAAAGTTATTGACACTCTTTTGTTTGTGCTTAAAAGTGCAAGAGGGAATTATTTCCCCTTTTTCTGTTTTGGCAAAGTTTTCAAACATTGGCATGAGAAGATGAAAAATAATCGATATTTTTGTACATGGGCAGATGGAAAAAATGCTGCCAATAACAATTGAGTTGTCAAATGTTCTTCAAAAAAAAAAAAAAAGAGTAAACACCATTCACACACCCTCTAAAGAAGACTGAACTTGACAACAAATGTATGAAATGTGAAAATATCAAACTAAATTAAGAAATTTTGTCAACCTTTAAAAGAGAGTTCAAATGAAAACATATGTTAAAATCCCTTCAATTTGTGGTTTTCGTAAGAGTTCTAAAAAGTGGTTGAACCGTTTTAATAAATATTTTTCTATTGTTTTACTAATAATTAAAGATTAAACCCTTTTTGATATGTTGAATTGAACTAGAAAATTTTATTTATAATAATATTTTTCAGCATCAGATATACATACATCCAAACATAGATACATACACACACATACATATATAATTGTTACTTCAATATGTCTATGAATGTAAATTATTAGAAAATGTTTGAAGAATTAAGCTGGTGGGTAAGGCTGAACCCACACCAACGAAACACAAAACGTTTTTGTCTTTTAAGTTAAAGACTCTAGTTTGATTCTAACCCACACCAAAAAAAAACCATCAAGTTTTTGTGTTAAAAGACAAACGGTAATCAGATAGCAATGCAACAATGTAGATATTTTGAATATTTTTGTTTTTTTTACTTATCTTCATGGTGTTGGTTTCCCATGTTATTGCGCAGTAAGTCAAACAGGCAGTTTTGCGTTTGTTTCGTTAGATGTGGGTTGTCTCATAAGAAATAATGTTGCATTGTCGTATTAGGCACAAAAATTGTTTTGCCTTACGTCGGTGAGCGTTCAACCTAAAGCTTAGATCCCACTATCGGCACAATGTACCGATTTTAGTCGGATCACTGAAATAAAGTTATAAGTAATAAGCTAAAGTTGCCTTATTTGTCAACAAATTGAAATATAAGGACATACATAATTGCCATATAGACTTATTCCAGAATTAATTGAGAAATAAAGCAATTTTGGTTTAGTAATTATGACTTTATTGCAGTGAGCCTACGAAAATCGGTACATTGTGCCGATAGTGGGATCTAAGCTTAAGAGTTTGGAGTAGTGTTGAAAACAAGACGAGTTCAATACTGATATACATACTGGTACATATTTCCTATATTTTTTAACTGTCATGTACATGTATATATTACATATTATATTTTTGGCTAAAATTTAAAACTGGATAAAAAATAACAAAAAATCGGCTCATACAGGGTTTATGTATTAAAGAACATTAAAGCGGGCCGCTTTCATTTCATGGCAGCATTATTTCGGGGGACAAGTTGCATCTGCGATAAAAAAAAACAAGGGAACAACTTGTGCCGATTTTCTAAAAAAAAAAAAATTATTTGCCCAATTCCAAGCAAACAAGAAAAAAAATATGAAAATCAGTCTGTTAATGCGAGAGTTACTAGAAAATCAATATTTTTAAGTAGAAAATGTCCCCCCTCCCCTGGTAGAAAAATTTTTTATAGACCAATCTGCATGCAAAACTGATAAAAAAAAAATTAAAAATCGATAATTAAATAGCGAATTTATGCGAGAAAAAAGATTACATATTTTCCCTACGAGTATTGTTCACACGGACACCAATTATAGCGGTTCGCGATCTCATTCATGGTTCGCGGGCCTACCTTGATTGAACCTACATGTTTCGCCATACAAAATTTTGAGGGCGAACCATCGTCGTTCATTTCGAACCTTCAAGAAAAGTCCTGAAAAACACAAATCAAGAATTTTTTCACCGACAAGCAAAAAGAGATGTCGAAAAAGCGACGTCGCAAAAGTCATCATGTAAATCGGGTGTAAGCAGCTGTTTGCTTAAGCAAGGTACGATTGCTTTCGGTGTTTGCTTAAGCAAATGACACTTGACAAAAAGTTCTTAGTCTGTGTTCACACGTGAAAGTTTTATTTCATGAAAGTGGTAGTTTGTTGGTGAGAGCGGAGAGAAGAAAACTTTCACGTGTGAACACAGACTTAAGTACATTATAGGCATAGCTGCCAGATTTTTTCAGATAATATCCTCATATTTTTGGGCAAAAATCGTCAGTATTGTCAATATAGCTTATTGTAATCCTCATAAAAACGTCAAATGAAAAAACCGTTTATTTAACAACAAAATATATATTAGCAGAGGCAAAACATAACAAAACACTTAAATCAACAAATATTATTAATGAAACAGCATTCTTTTAAATACAGACATCAGATACTTAAATTAGAATTCACAATAAAATCACATGTAAATAGATTTCATGTTTTTCAATACTTTGAAATATATATATGAGTATTTCCATGGTTGCGCACGTGACAGTCGCACGTACTCAACATGAAGAAAATCAAACTAAGGCCCAAGTATTTTTTTCTTCATTTATGTTTTTGGGAAGCAATATTAGAGCTCTTTATTTATTGGAAAGCATAGGTGCTGTAAGAGTCGGTGTCCTGACATATTGGTCAACAAAAGCTGTTGCGTGACGTGACAAAAAATAGAAGGGGTTTTTTCTCCATTTACTAAAGTGCAAAAACCAGCGAAATAAGATAAAAACTTTTATGTAACTTATTTGGATATTATTAAGGGATAGTTTAGCTTTATTTTCATAACTTTTATGTTTAGTTTTATTGATACAACCCAAAGATTTTATATTTAGTTTTATGGATACAAGCCATAATATGAAGCGTGTCGTGACATTGCGTTACGTGACTTTTTTTCCCTTATGATAAACTCGAATAATTTTTGATGTAGTTTGTTTTTAAAGTTTTAATTCAACGAAAATAAATGAAAATTCAACTTCAGGTCAATGTTTGAAAAGGTACATAACGAAATAGCGGTTCGAGCTACTTTTATTTGTAAATCTTCTTCGCATGATAAGTAGTGAAGTTTCTGCATGTCTGAGATACTCGGCACTTCTTTCTATTTTTCCGTTAACGGTGGGGAAAGTCTTTCAATTTCGTCTGCACTTATAAAAGTTAAATGAATCCCATTTATGTGGTCTAAGGCGTCGTGCAAATTAATATTCTTTGCTTTAATATTAATATAATAATATAATGTTGGATAAAAATAATTGTTTAATAACTTATAATTTTTTGGCCGCGGTAGACGTTTCTGTGGAAATACCCATATACATTGTATGAAAAAAATAAAAAAATTCAAATCACTAGTTTTTAAAAAGTTTCTCATTACAATTTTCAGCAGTTCAAGGTTGCAAACTTGAATTATTTAAAATCGCCAAAATTAGGATATAAATCGTCCCATCGTCACTATGTAATTTTTAGGAGCCAAAATCATAAAAATGACGATAAATCGTCAAATCTGTCAGCTATGATTATAGGTGTGAATATTTGGTTATATGTACACCTAATCCTGTTTTTAAGTGGTATTTTTTACACGAATTTAAAATAACACGGTTGGCGGATATAAACTCATCCTGTTTTTGGACGGTCTTTTTTGAAATAACACCGTTTATGTACACTCTCAAAACTGTTTAGTTAAGGAATTTCCAGGTTATGTGTAAGAAAGTGCTGCCGAATTCTTTAAAAAAATCTAAAAAAGGAGTCTTGGCACATGGTAGCGTAAAAAAGTGCACACATTCATTTTTTATGTACATTTTTTATGTCTTTTTTTACACGATTTTTTATTTTTACACGGTACGCCTTGAATCGTATCTATCGTGTAAAACAGGATTGGGTGTAGTCGCACAGTTGTTTAAGCTAGCTTAAGCACATTCTAGTTAGCCCTTTAAAGGATGTCGAAGTACGAACCAATCTAGAATGTGGCGTCTGAACACATGGGTTCGCCATCGTGGTTCACAGAGCGAACCTAGTGTTTCATAGTACTAGTCCGCCCATTTGAAGCCAACCTGTCATGTTTGTATGTTATGAAATTTTATATACACAAAATGTTTTTTTTTCTTTAAGGTTTGAACAAACAAATTTTGAATTTGTCTTACTTCATATTCTCTTTTATTTTTGTTGTTTTTACTTAAGTGCAATTTTTAAATTTATTTATTTAAATTGTTGTGTTTTCTATTATGCTGGTGTTTTGCATAAATAGTTTTGAGTATGACAAATGATTTTCTAATGTGAATTTCGTGCTACGATCGTGTTTTGTATTCTATATGTTTCTTATTTTTTTTTTTTGTTTTCTCTAACCACTTAAAAACAAATATGCATTTCAAAGTTCATTTTATTATGTCAATAAGCATAGTATGTTAGATTTTTTCTATACAACATAACAACTTGTCGAACATATTCGTATGTACCAACAACATTCTTATAGATACAAATACAACAGGAAATGTAAGTTTCATACAACTTGCTTGTTGTTTGGTACGTATTCAGTCACCTAAATGGACGGACGGATAGAAGGACAGACAAATAGATTATTGCACTCACTATACATAAAAGTAAAAAAAAATCGCATGGTTAAAACTAATTGAAAATCAAGCTTAAGAAATAAATAATAAAAATTAAAAATACTATAGAAAAAAAAATTCAACTCAAGTATTGAACAATAAGTTTAGAACAAGCAGCGAGTTGGTTAGACAGAAAGACGAATGTATAGATAGACAGACGACCACATAGCTTGCCTAGAGACTATAAATACTTTAAAAAGAATTTTTGATGTGTTTTTTTTTTTTCTTTAATAAACCCGCAATTTAAATGCAAAATAATTGCAGAAGAAAGAAAAAAAAACGACTTACAAAAAGGCACACCTTGTGTAATCGAACATTTGTCAGTTTATTATAAATTGCTTAAACGAATACAGGTTTGAGAAAATTTTCAAGCACTGTATATACTTATTTGTTAGATGAAGATCTTTTCTTACTAAAACTCTCTATTAAATCGTATAAACCTTAAGAGTGAGTTTTTAGGTGGCCGATCAGAGACAAACAAAACTTTCATCTGTATTAACTGTTTTTAGGATGACAATTAACTAAATTTACTTGAAAGTTTTTAAGCGGCCAATGTTGGTGGGTTAAACTTACTACAATATGATAACACAACAACATGTATACAAAGCCAGTTATCAAAATATTATAAACAAAAAAATATAAGAACATAAATAACAAATTTTATACAGTTTTTTTTAATCTTTTCTATGCACTCAATTTTCTTTTCAGAAATAAACTTAATAAAATCCGAACTTTCTTCTTCTGTTGCATAAAATGCAGTGTTGCTTGGAAAAAAACATTGCCATTTGATGTAAAGTGTTACCAATTTTTAGTCTTCAGTATGGCCATTTTGCACGGTTTAAGCCCGCGGTGCCCACAAGTTCCTTATGGAACAGCAAACACCAATACATTTAAAGAAAAACAAATTTTTAATATATATATATATATAATATATTTCATATCATACGTTAAACAAAAACAAAATGTACATTGATGATCGCTGTCGTCAATGTTTACCAGCAAAGCATACGAAAGTGTTGTTGCTTTGCTCTTGCGTGTATACAGTGAAGAACGACAAAAAAAACTAATAAGACAAAGTTGTTTGTGTATTTCGCATTGAGGTTGCTGAGTGCTGTATGAGTATATTAAAACACGCAGCCTTTAGCTAAGAGTGTTACAAAAACAAATGAGCATGAAGAGCATAGGGCCTGGGCACCAATGGTTTAAGCCATCACTTAAAAACAGAAAACACAATTAAACTCTATTAAATTTATATTAAGATTAACATAAACGTTTAAACTCTATCCTAAAAACTCACTCTAAGAGTTGGCACCAGAAATTAATATTTAATTTCTTACACTTATTTTTAATTTTTATAATGGCTGCTTTCCTAACCGATTTCGCAAAAACAGAGGGAAGTTATTAATTCAAGGGATACCTATTTTTTTAATTTTTGAAGGTCCATAATTTTATCATTTATGAAACTATTTTCAAAATTATTTTTTTTTGTTTGAAAACGTTTACTGCAGTTTGGTCCTATAAAAATTTGGGTGAAATTTGTAATTGCGGCAAGTTAAAAAGTTTATAGGTACATACATGGTTGGTTGTTTGGTTTTTCTTTCTTTAAATAAAAATTAATATAAATTAATAAGTATATTTTTGTAAATTTTATGTAGGTACTTTTTAAAATTTTTTTGTATGATTTTCTTTAGGAAAATGTATGTGCAAATTATTCGAGAAATATTCGTTTGAATTTGGCGAATACGAATATGTATCTTAAAATAGGCGAATAGTCGAATAATCGAATACGAGTATTCGTAACATCACTAGTATGTACATACATATGTATTTACATACTAGTGATGTATTTATTGTAAAAAGTTCACTTCTTTCTGAATATGTTTTACTATCTCTCGTATGTATGTATGTAGGTATTCCTATATTTTTTTATATTTTATACTTTTGTTCTCCTATGACTTTTCAAACACTATTTTCTACTCATGCAACACACGTAACAACGAAATTAACAAATAAGAAAATCCTAATAAAAAAGCCTGAGGAAATTTGTACCAATGTTACTAAGTATGTACCACGAATTATCTGGTTCTTATTGCTGCTTTCGTTGCTGCAAAAGCGAATTGCCAACGAAAAGAAGTGGTAAAAATAATGTCGTATGTTCTTAAACTAGTTTCACCACTTGTTTAATATTTTTATTTTTATTTAATATTTTTATTTTATACCTACACGATTTCCAATACCAATACGAAAATTTTTCTTGTTTTTAACACCTTTTTATTGTAAAAACTATTATGACGCATAGTTAAAGAGATTTTGAACCGAGATTTTTATGAGAAACTTTTAAAGGTACATACCTACTCTTAATATAATATCAGCTCTTTTTGCAGCTCTTAATAATGAGTCCATTTAAATTTTAAAATGATTGGTTATGCAAATTGCCATCAATGCTGCCACTACTGAGAAAAGTATGTTCAACCAAATTTTCCTAAAAAAATACCAAAAAATTGTTTATAAGAATTCGTCATGAAAAAATGGCAAATAAAAGTGCGCGATTATCTTTTATGATTGTGGTAACTAAATCATAGTTATCATGGGCCAAGAGAACCTGCTTCACAGTGATTGGGTTTAAGTTAGAGCGTTTTGCTGATACAGTACAACCTCCCTAATCTTGACACTCGCTAATTCGGAATATCCAGTAATCCGGACGTTTAAACTTTTCGGACAGTTTATGGAATCTATAAAATTGTATTAAATTGTATTTTTGAAAGTATTTAAAAAAGGTATAAATAAAACATGTATATCATAAAATCTAAATTACAGTTGAGTAATTTATAAATTCACAGAAAAATTTTTGGAAACAGTGTTAACCCGATAATTCGGAAATGCGTTTTTCCGGACACATCTATAATCCAGAGATTATACTATAATTCGCACAGTTGAATTTTTTTTGTTGATTTATATGATGCTCTTTGTAAAATAAATTAACTTTTGTGTACAAAGATACGTATGTAAATACTCGTCTACGATTGAAAATGCTGGAATTTTGTTTAGTTTGAATGGAAAATATATGTAAGCGACCACATTCCTGTTTCAATTGAAATGATGTGATTTAAAGCTAAGCTTTTTTAACACGAATTGACTATGAAGGACGATTGTGTGGAAAGTTCGGTATGGGTCGAAAAATTTAAGGTACGAGATATGTGATTCAGCAGCGTTTTGGAAAATAATTGATAAAACAAATTTGTTACATCATGAGGAAAAATCAGCTGTAGGCAGAAAAATTCCAAAAGACCGCATTACTCTAATGCCATGTTGCAATGTATCTGCACGCGTAAGCTACCTCTCGTGCTAATAGGGAAGTCAGCTAATCCTAGAGCCTTAAAAAAATTTTACACTTCCATTAATCTATAAAGCAAGTAAGTAGAGTTGGATGTCGTTTCCAATATTTATAGAATGGTATAAAAAAGAATTTATACCACATGCAAAAAGATTTTTGCTAGAAAAGAAAAACCGTTGAAAGCACTAATTCTTTTTAATCGACAATCCACATTGCCATCCAAGTGACGGCAAGCTTGATTGCAATCCCGATTTTAAAATTTTTATTTTTTCCACCGAATCGCACTGCGATTATCCAGCCCATGGACCAGAACCTTATTCAAAACATAAAATAAAATAACATCTACAATCCGGACACCTCAATATATTGGACATGCTCAGGATTTTGTTTGTCTGGATTATCGAGTTAATACTGTATTATTTTTCAAAATGAATATTTTTGGTCACTTTTAGTATTTTTCTTTATGTTTTCTGTAAATTAATTAAATACAAACATATTTTTATGTGTACTTATACATATATGTACATATATGTACATATATGTCCGGAGGATCTACTAATCCGGACAATAGGTTAAACTACATCTGTCCGGATTAGGGAGGTTGAACTGTACTAGCGATCCAGCGCTAGAAAATGCTTCTTTTGAAGATGCACTTGTAGATTGGATATTTAATATACAATACATATTAGATGCAAGCTTGGCAATTTTATAATATCCATACATATGTAAAATTTGTTAGAAACTGAAATATTAATATTATGTTAAAAGTTTGTAGTGATAATTACTTTCAAAATTACTTTTGAAAATATGAATGTACTTATATCAAAACACGAAAATAATAAATTGATCGGCGGCTATGATTTAGAGAAATTTTTAGCCGAAAAATTATCGGCAGCTAAGCCAGCTTAAAAGGCGATTAGGTGCAAGTCTCAATGGTTTGCAAAATGACGAATAAATAATTTTCTCAGGTTTGAGTTAAATCGGAAGAGTTTGCATTGGGGTGCCGACTATTGGAAAACTAACGATTTTTTTGTTCCTAATGCCGGCATCCATTAATATATCGGAAAAAATGCAATTTTATTAAAAATTTACACTGTAATACTATTATTTGAGCAGATTTCAGCCTTTTAAAACCTTTTCCGATTAAAATTTGCTAAAATTGACGTTTTTACATGCCTTACAAAGTCGGCTTAGCCACTAAATTTTTACTAAGAAATAAGCACTACCACACGTGTTGTAAGAGAGTAACTTACTAAAGCCAACGATTTCAATAAACTATGCAAATATGCTCAGTTTTGTTTTCTCATATATAATTCTGGGAGTATTTGTGAAGCTTATCTGTTCTTACTTTAATATCTTATCACTGTTATTTTTAGTTATTTGAGTTTAAATTTGAAAACTGCCGACTACTGGGACATGCCGAACTTAGGAGCACTTACCCTATGTACATTAGTAAAGTAGTTAAAGTTTTTACATGCATACGCAGTGTGTATTAAGAAAATTATTCTCTAACCTGGAGTAACAAACCATATCAGCCAAATTTCGAATAAATTTGATATCGTTGCTGTTTCCACCTCTGTGTATTGCATTAAATATTTTTATTTAAAATTTCAAATAAACTTTTTGTAGCTCTTAATATTTTTGTTTCTCTTCATTCTCTTAAATAATGATAAAGCTAAGTTTTATACTGTCTTCTTTTCCACTTTTACGTATTTCATTTTTTTTTTGCTATACATACTTTATTTTGGAATGATTTTGTCTCGTGTCCCCATAATTTCTGGAAAAAAGAAGTTTGATAGGTATGAATAAACTTCTTTTTTTTCATATTAATATACATTTTCTTCTTCTTACATACTTAACAACAAAATTTCTTCCCTTATTGTTTTTGTGTCTTTCTCGCTCACTCCCTCAAAAATCTATGTATGTTTTTGTTTATATTGTAAATAAATTCAAAAGTGTACTGAGCGCAGTCGATTAGACGACGTACTTTTGTTGTTTCTTTTTATTTTGTTCGTGGGTACATCAAACTGAATGCTTTGATAAGTGTGTATGAGTGTTTTTGTTTCCTTAGCAAGGTCGTTTGCGTACACAAATTCAACATCACTTGAAGGTCGTCCTTTTTTGTATCTGACTGATGATGATACATACTATTATTGTTGTTGTTGTTAATGGCTTGTTTCTCCGTGTTTGACGATTCTTATAAGCAGAGTAAAAGAGACGCATTTAGAAACATGAAGTGCATTATGACGACTTTATTGTTGATTGTAGATTATAATGATGATGATGACGATGTTGTGTATTTTTACTTAGTTAGTCTGTTAAAATTTGTTATTAATTGTTTCAGAGTACATACATACTAGTGATGTTAAGAATACTCATATTCGTATTCGAATATTCGACTATTTTAAGATATTCGTATTCGCCAAAATCAAGCGAATATTTCTCGAATAATTTGCACATAGGTATGTATGTACATTTTCCCGAAAAAAAAAAATTCATACAAAAAGTTTAAAAAAATACATAAAATGTACAACAATATATTAATTTATAATAATTTTTATTTGAAGCAAGAAAGCCCTTTATCTTTGACGCAAGATAATTATCTTCTAAAAAACAAACGAAAATTATAATTCGTAGCTATCATTTTCATATGTATGTATGTACATATACATAAGTTAAAGTCTTATCCGCACAAAAACGCAAATGTGAAAATAAGGCCAAGTTCCTATCCAAAATATTTCGGCCATAAAAAGTACTGAGATCAAAATAAGGACCAAGTTCTTGATAGGTACAATTCCATCTCATTTCTAGGCAACCTATAGCTTGGCAAAATTTTTCCAAGAATTCTTTTCCATATTATAAATGCAAAAAAATTTTGCCAAGCTTACTTAACCCGCCAATGGTGACGCAAATTTGATTTTGATTAATGGTGATGCCGGTCTCATGCACCGGGATTTTCAACTGATGATTTTTTGAAATGTGTTTCTAATAGTTCATGTTTTATTTTTTTATTTATGCACTTTGACGATAAAACAAAGATATTTAATCAATTTAAGTTCAATTTTAATTAGAGCATTAAAAATAACAATGTTTTAGCAATACATTTTTAAAAATTAAGAAAAATATAAAAAAATCACATATATAGGTATTCATGAAGTAAAATAACGTTAATTAGTCTTTCGCCAATTTGAACTTTTATAAAATGAACAAAATTAATATCCTTCAAAAAAGAAATAACAAAAAGATATACATCTCAAAAACTAAATTTCTTCCGGTAAACAACTGCTGCAATATGGCACTACGTGTTCAAGACACAAATATTCTTTGCATTTTTGGCAGAGTACTTGGTTTTTCTGTTTTTTTTCGAGCCACACTCATAGCAGCGAATAATTCTTGAAGGACCCGATGTCCCGGGTACATCATTTATATGCAAAATCCTTGATTATTTTACTTACATATACGGTGACACACGGTCTCACACACCAGGTTAGTAAAAATAGTACGAAAATTGTGCTCACTAACCAGCTTCGTCGTGAACTGATGGTGGGGTAACGTGCAATGCGGCAGCTACTCGAAATCGCAACAAAAAAGAAACAAACTTTCTGAAAACAAATGCTACCTAATAACCAAAGGTGTGTTGCCAGGTAAAAATAATCGAGCAAAATTTTAGGATTGTTTTAAAAATCAGTTACAAAAGCTACTTGTCTTAAGTGTTTATAGCATGATACCTACAATGAATATAAGGTACCTATATGCAGAAATACAAAAACAAGCAACTCTGTGTATTTTGTTGGTAGAAAATTTGATTTCGGAAGTCAAAATTATAAATATTTATGTGTGTTTGTTTCAAACTATGACAAAAATATAAATAAAAATTATTTATTCAAATACGAAAAAAAACATTTGCTATGAAATTTTTTCTGAAGACTCTTTCCACCATTTTAGTTTGATTTTAGCTTAGGGAACTTTTAAAAAGTTTCCTTTCCAATAGCTCTAATCTTTTTTAAATGTCACACCCATTTTGCACAAATGCAAACTCATATTTATTTCATATTTATTTTCAAAAATATTACAATTTTCTTCATAAACTAAAATTTTTTAATTGGAATACCTCCATATAATAAATAAACAAAAATCAAAATTTGATACCCGAAATTAAAAACAAGTGGCTTACAACAATTGTCAGCTGTGCTTGTAAGTCATTGTACCTATCATGGTTTATAGGTACAAATAATTTTAATACATAATTACATATTTAGGACATTGTGACAATATGACTGATATGACTACAGTGTGAACACCCCAACTATGTTTGAAATTTATTAAACAAAATTCGAAAAATTTTAAATTTATGTGTAGAAAAAAAGTAAAGAACTTTGTTCTGGTCTGCTGTGTATATTAAAATCTAAACTGATGTTCATTCTGAATACAACTTTACGAACTTAAGAATATAGAAATCACCATATGTATATGAATTTAAAAATTTTGCGTCTGATAGATCCTACTGAAGATAGTCTTTGTAATTTATGTAAATTTAAAAAAGAAAGTAAATCTAAAATTCTTAAGACCGGCTTAAGAAAAGCAACAACAAGTGTAAACAAAAGTTATTCAAATAGCTAGTTGCTTTTTTAATATCTAATACATATATGTACATACATAAGTATGTTTGTCATACAGTATGTGATTCCCTCTGTTATTATTAGAATTTTTTTAATTTGTCTCTGCTATAGGTACATATTTAGTGTATGGATATATAAAATAGTGTTCAAACACAGCCGCACAAACATGCTAAAATACTCAATAAATTTAAAAGAAAAAATGTCAACGACCTAAAAAAACAGCCAACCAAAGAAAATATACATATGTACATTCATATGTATGTATGTATGTACATAAAAATTTGTATACAAAAATAAATTTATTTAAAAAAAATAAAGAAAGAACAGTTGGAAAAACAGCATAATAATGAATTAAAATACAAATAAATTAAAGGTACAATAACCTTAACCGAATTTCATAAAATCGTATGAAAAAACGAATACATTAATACTCGCACATATTAATTGTATGAACATTACCCATACAATGTTAAAAAACTTAGGGTAAACCGAAAATAAAAATCGAAAAATCAACGATTACTAGAATGAATATTTTTCTTTTAAATATTTTATTATATAGTTATGATTTAAAAAGTATAAAAACATATTGCCTATTATTATTAATTAGGTAATTACATTTTGTGTTCAAACCAACTTAATTTTGCTTACACAATTAGCAGAGGTGACTTTAATTCTACATTAATTATAGCATACTTAATAGCATAAATATATACATACATACACAATGTTCAAGTGCCAATAAGACAAAGAACCGCTCGAAGTAATGCAAATATTGCTGCCGTTCAGGCAAGTGTTGCCGAAGACCGCAATTTGTCGATTCCAAGACGTTCTCAACAATTAGGACTGTCTCAAACCACAACCTGGCGGTATAGATCGATGATAACCAAATTTTTATGGCCAAAATTGGAAGAAGTTGATCTGGACAATATTGGTTCCAACAAGACGGGGCTATGTGGCACACAGCAAATGCTACAATTGAATTATAGCGAGAAAAGTTTGGAGATTCGATTATTTCAAGAATTTGTGATATTGAATGGCTTCCAAGAAGTTGTGATTTAACACCATTAGACTATTTCTTGTGGGTTTATTGAAAGTCATTGGTCTTTCGAAATACACGAGTCTCTCTTCAAGCTTTACAAGTCAATATTTAACGTGCCATTCATGACATACGACTTGATTTAGGAGAAAAAGTGCTCGAAAATTGAGTTGATCGAATTCGTTCCTGCAGAAGAAGTCGTGGAGGCCATTTGAATGACGTTTTATTTATAACTTAATTGTATCGATTGTACTTCACATTAAATAAAAAACTTTTGAATTTTCTTAACAATAAGTGTGTTTTTTTTTTAAGAAATCATATCACTCTTATTGGAAAACCTTATACATTTGACATGTCAGCCCAAATGCTTGCCCAAACTTTAACATGTCGACGTCCATTATTCAAGAAAAAAGCTTAGCTGTGTTTATAACACCACCTGTTAAGTGAATACGTCTTGAGAGCAGAGCTGTAAAAAGCTGCAATCAATTGACATTGAAATCAAAGTGATTTCAACCAAACTGATTTCATTCTTTGATTTCTAAATGATTTCAGATTTCAAAATGAAATCTTGTCAAAATTGCAATATTTTTTGATTGCAATAATTTTGAAATCATTTTTTTTAGAAATCATTGAATGCAATTAATTTAATTGCAATCAATTCGATTGCAATCAAATTTTTGTTGAAATCATGTGATTTCAATAAAATCCCTTAAAATCACAACTATAGTAAAAGTCCAATGAAATAATTTACATTTGGAATCTAGCGGTTTCTACTAGAATCTGGTGGAAACCTCCAAATTTTTGGTGGAAACCACTAGATTTTAGTAAAAATCACTAAAGTTTTGGTGAAAACCAACAGATTCTACGGAAGAACTGATTGCAATTAGAAATAATGTTTACCAATTTTACAAAACTTTGTAAATAAAAATTGCCATTTTTCATTTGAAAAGAACGAAGATTTTGATTCTGATTTAACTTTGATTGCAATTACTGGATTTGATTGCAATTAAAGTAATTGCAATCAAATCGATTGCAATCAAATTTGATTGCAATCAATTTATATATAAATTGATTTCAAAAAATTGATTCAATCGTTTTTATCATATCAAATTGAAATCATGAAATCAATTTACGATTTTGAATGCAATCAAAAAATTAGCAATCATTAAAGCGAAATCATGTGATTGCAATTAAATCGATTGCAATCATTTACAGCTCTGCTTGAGAGTAAGTTTTAAAATTTGTTTTAATAAGACTCGGTACAACGTAATCAAAAATATTCCGAATAATTTCTGTGACAGGAGAAAAAATGTTCTATAAGTCATTCTGTTTTGAAAAGATTTTTTTTCTTACAACCGGGAGCTTTCCTTTAAAGTTTTTTTTGTTTATATTTTTAAAAATTTATTTATTTGTTATGGGTTAGCATTTCGTTGGTTGCTAAATACTAACTGATCAGTAGATCTTTACCATTCATGTTTGAAAATCTATTTTTCTTGTGATTTTGTAATACGCAAATTTTATTTGCGAGTTCATGTATGAGTAAATGAGTTTTGGAACTCTTCAAACATGAATGGTAAATATCTCTTGATAAGTTGGTGTTTAGCTACCAACGAAATGCATATAGATTTGCTAGCCCATAACAATTAAATAAATTTTTTAGAACATAAATTCTTAAGATTTGCTCAAATAAATGTAAAATTTTGTTTATAAAAAAAGTTTCATGATTTGCCGAACACCCTTCCAAAACAAAATAAAAATAATAAATGTAATTAGAGTCTCTTTGCTATGCTACTCTGTTGCTGTAGTCGTTTGCTAATAATATCTAATATTAAAGAATCAATTAGTTAATTTGACATAACAACAGAGATCGGAAAAACCGAACAGAATAATATTGCAAGCTAACAATACAATTTTTAACAATTCAAAAGAAAAAAAAAAATAGAAACATTTTAAGCCAACAAAGTTTTTTGTTTAAATTTTCGGTTTTTATAAAAAAAAACCAACAAAGCATGTGATTGTAGGTGTCTTTATACTCTCTAGCTTTACTTTTTTGAGAAAAAAAAAACTTACATTTCTTACAGCCAACATTCCTTTTGTCTAAAATTTTTTTGTCTACTTTCCAACTTCTGTCGTCATTTAGAGGTCATTGTATAAAATTGACATATGAACGTATTTAAGATGGCAAAAAGGAGCTTTTACCGCCTGATATTCTGATGTAAACATAAATTTAAATGAATATCACATATGTGTATATTTTTTGCCATTTATATCCGTCGACATCTGTATGAAGTTAAACATGCTGAAAAATAGGAAGTTACTGGTTTCACTCATTGCAATGTTCGAAAATCGGCGTTTTCATTAGAGACCGAGATTTTGAAGACATGGGAGTATATTCTAATTATTTTTACGATGACACGCGTGTCGATTTATTTACAGATGTTCATAAATGTATGTGTGTTTATGTAAATATGTATGTAATTCCTTATAACTTTAGAAAGGATCAGAACTAAATTCACGACAAAATAAACCAGTTGTATGAAACTAATTATTTTAAATTAACTTTTAATTTCTGGGCCGATTAAATCAAAAATCCAACAACTTTTAAACTCAAACGTCAACAACGTCGACTGAAAAATGTTTAATTAAATTCTATCGATTCGTCCGACAGATACTGTTTTCATAACTACAAAAGCTCTTGTCAAAATTATTTTTTTAGCATTCCTTAATATTCTTGGTATTGAAAAACTGCATAAAATGCTGTTGATTTCACGAATACCAGGGAAGCTGCTTTGGAGATGTGTTCTTATTGAAGAGCGTATTGTGCGGGAACAAGTTCCCTGGTTTGATTAGAAAACATACCCTTTTAGTAACGATAGAACAGTGAAATATACCCCACATTGCGTCAATGCTCCAGTAAGCCAATAGAGTCGGCTATCCTGCTGTAACGCAATCGCGTAACATCCAAATAGACTTTGAAGCACCGGCCCATAAATGAGAGTTGTATTCCATTTTAGGTCGGATATAGGTGGTATAAATATTAAGGAGATCAGATGGAGTGAAGTATGTCCTACACCGTCTTAAAAAGCCGATGCACTTGAATGCTTCTTTTGAGACATGTAAAATGTGATCATTCACAATTAATTTTCATGCCAAGAACATCAAGAGCTTCTGATTCCTCAATATGTATACCCTCCATGTTTACAGATGGAGTAACATGTTCCATCATACGTCTGTGCATAAGCATAGCACATTTTGTCTTACATGCATTAAAATGGATCCGATTAGCCTGAACCAAATTTGAAATTGTCAGGAGATCGCGGTTAAGTGTATAATTTATGTTCTTCTGCATTGCCCGGATTTCCGACGGGTTTGGCCTGTTACTGAATGAATACGAATGAACGATGCTGCTGTCAACTGCAAAAGAGTAGATAGGGTTGGAAGTTTGACATAGAAGGTCCTTAAACAAAATAAGATAAAGGGTAGGAGAAAGAACGGAACCTTGTGGTATCCCTGTATTTATCTTGAACTCGCTTGATGAGATCCCATCTACAACAACTCGTATTGTTCGATCTCTGAGGAAGCTCAATAGAAATAAAATGAAGCCATCACCGACAGCAAAAGCAATTAGTATTGACAAAAGTGCTCCATGCCACTCTTTATCTAATGCCTTGGAAATATCTAGAGGCATCATTTTACTTTCGCGTAAATGATGTATGAAGTGGCACCACTTTTCCGAAAGGTAAAACAGCAAGTACCCCGTAGAGCGCCCCTACGAAGCCATACTGCCGGTCGCTATGTAAACGGTTGGACTCCAAATATTTCACAAAATGGAAATTTAACAGATTTTCCATCATTTTGGAAAGTACAGAACAAATTGCAGTTGGGCTGTAATTTTCAGGTTTGTTAGCCCCAACCTTTTTGGGGATTGTCGTTACAGTAGTAACCTTCCAACATTTTGGAAAGTACCCAGCATTGTGCATCGAAGTGAAGTGTTTCAAGACCAGTGCTGGAATACCATCCGGTCCAGGAGAATTATTTATTTTAATAAAAATTTTTAACTGCTCGCATATTTATGGAAATGGTTTCGAGAACGGGAGCAAGTCGGAATTTCTTGATAACATTTCAGGCAGAAGGTTAGCTTTATCAACCGGATCGGTGAATACTTGGTCGTCCTTTATAAGAGATGGAATTGAGGAACTAGCATTATCCTTGACTCTTTTAACGAACCTTTTTCAATTCTGAGTACTCTGGCACGCGATGATTTCGCCTTTTTGCGCAGCAAATTAGTATCGGCGTTTTCATTAATACGCCAGATAATAAAATTAAAAATAAAAGTTATTCCTTAAAAACTTTCAATAAAACAAATAAATTCAAATTGGTTTCAATTAATTTCGTAATTGATTTACATACAGCTGTGTCATTGAAGATTTTTATTTTAGAAGTTAAATATGTATTTTATGATTTTTTTTTATTAGAGCTCACATTATTATTTAATTCAATACTTTATTGTCTTATCTTCTTCTTTAGCAAATTCTACAACATGATACCACATCAACGACATCTATCCAAATTTTATAAGAAATCTTGCACAACAATAACAATTATAACTAAAAGACTTTAAACAAACTCCAGAAATTAGGGAAATAGTAAAATATTAATTTTTTAGAGGGCGTGGATCGCCCTCTTTTAAAAAAGACTACAAGAGACTTAAAACAGGCACATAAAGTGCAAAGGCTCTTCAACATTTTAGCACAATAAATATCATGTCTACCATTAAAACTGAAAATGTAACAGGAGGTGGAGGAGGAGGAGGAACATCAGTGGTTACTACTACAACAGCGGGGGCAGCATCTTTCCAATTGCCACTAAATATGAGCAATACAGCAATAGCGGGAGGAATAGGAACAAATAGTAGTGCCTGTGTAAGCACAACCACTTGTAAAACCACCACTACCAGGCATAATGTTTCTGTGACAAATATTAAATGTGAAGTGGATGACGGTGGCAATTCTTCGTCCTCAACGAATGGCAATATTGTATCGGTGGGCTATTATAATGGTTGTAGGAGTATTAGTGGGCCAAGTGTAATAACTGCTGGTCATGGTATACGAATACCGTTGACCAAAGCAGAGGACTCCGACTCAGAAACCGAATTGACAAATATTGAAAATTTAAAAGTTACCCGTAGAGTGGCTAGCTCCTCTTCCAGTACTACAAATAATCATAATGGTCCTCGACCCATGTCTTGGGAGGGAGAGTTATCTGAAAACGAAGATACTCGAGAACCCGAATTAATGGATACGGATACAACTATGAGCAATGGTGGTGGCATGCAGGAACCTTCAAATGCTGTGGCTGTAATAAAAAGTGAAGCTACTACCACCACACCTTCTACGCCAGGCGCGCGAGGTTGTTTAAACAAAACTGACACGGAACAATTAATGTTAGATGTCCATCATGCGGTAACTGGTGGTGGAATTTATCATCCCAAACTGAAGTTGGCACCCACCCAAAGTGATCCCATCAATTTAAAATATGAGCCACCTGATCATACAGTCTTGGTGAATTCGCCTTTGCTGGCCCGTCAAAAGTCCACCACAGCTTTGCCACATTTACCTGCCAATCCCAGTCCAGATTCTGCCATACATTCCGTTTACACGCACAGCTCACCTTCTCAATCACCCTTGACATCACGGCATGCACCCTACACTCCTTCCCTATCGCGTAATAACAGTGATGCTTCTCATAGTTCTTGCTATTCATATTCATCGGAATTCAGTCCTACCCATTCACCCATACAAGGCAGACATCCAGCTCCTCATGGTGTATATGGTAGTTTTAATGGAGGCACAACCAATAGCTTACAACATTCCGCTTTACTCTATAGACCCATGATGGGGTCAGTACAAGCTGGACCATCAAACAAATTGGATGCAGCGGCTTCAGCAGGTGAGGCACAAAATTTATCTATGGATGCTACTTCATCCTCTTCGAGTTTTAATATGGCTAGCGACTCTTCAGGTTTACCGGCCTCCCCAGCCGCTGGCATATCCCGCCAACAGCTAATAAATTCTCCTTGCCCCATATGTGGTGACAAAATCTCCGGTTTCCATTATGGCATCTTTTCATGTGAATCATGTAAAGGGTTCTTCAAGCGAACCGTCCAAAATCGTAAAAACTATGTTTGCGTTCGGGGTGGACCCTGTGGGGTCAGCATTACTACACGTAAAAAATGTCCAGCCTGTAGATTTGATAAATGTTTGCAGAAGGGCATGAAACTGGAAGCAATAAGAGAAGATCGCACTCGTGGAGGCCGTTCTACTTATCAATGTTCTTATACTCTACCCAATTCCATAATGAGTCCTTTACTTTCGCCCGAACAGCAGCAGCACCAGCAACAACAGAATTCTGCACAAAACCTAATGGCCAGTCAACAACATTCACAATTACAACATCAGCTGCAGCAACGTTTAAATCCTTCCTCCATGCAATCACCACATCAATCAAATGGTTATGGTTCACCTAACTCCAATCCAACAACTACAACAATTAAAACCGAGCAAGGTGATCCATATAGTAAAAATATAACGGCGGCCGCTCATTCACCTTCATTGAATGGCTTAAATATATCAACGTCACGTTCACATTCGCATGCTTCAAATATTTCTAATAATACTTCCTCCCCCTCATCTAATTCACTGCATCACAACAGTATTCCTCAACTTTTACAAGAAATTATGGATGTTGAACATCTTTGGCAATATACCGATGCCGAACTGGCACGACTTAATCAACCTCTGACCCCATCTTCCAGTTCGGCTTCACACAATTCCAATTCATCAGATTCTTCTGCAGCTGCCAATCAAATGACCAATCCACTGCTGGCCAGTGCTGGTCTCTCCTCTACCACTAATCCCGATTTGATAGCTCATCTATGCAAGGTAGCCGATCATCGTTTGTACAAGATCGTTAAGTGGTGCAAGAGTTTGCCGTTATTTAAAAACATATCGGTAAGTAGATTTTTTGGCTTATGTTTTTTTATTTTAAATATTCACGTCCCGTCAAACCTTCATGGATCGAATTCTTCTGCTAACACGCAGGGTCTATGGTGGGAATCGAGCTCACAACCTCTGGACTGATAGGATAGCATCGCCACCAATCAGCCACATCGAAATACGTTCGTATATTATATGTTTCAAACGTTTCTGACTCATACTCATAAAATTTCCCGGCAAAATTTTCGATAGAAAAGTAATGAGAAAAAAATGTTCACAAGGCTGGAAATCATCATCCACAATATTTACCAAATTTACATAAATTTTAAATATCTGCCATTTTATCAATATTTTAAGATAAGACCAGTATAAAATTATTATTTAAAAACATTAACTATTATTTCTAACAAGTTTTTACAGTAAACAATAAATGTAGGTTCTGGACCATTTTTTAGCAGGCAATGGATCCTTTCTAGTTAGCTACCAAGAAAACAATATAAATTAATTTAAGCTGAAAGAAAGCACTCAAAAATACTACACAGTTCCCATATTTAAAAAAAAAATTATTATTGTTTTAAATAAAATATAGAATTAAAAAAAAAAATTTATTATATTAAATTTGTTTTTATCTTATTACAAATAAACGTAATTATTATTTGAACTTATATTCATGTTCATATGAAAATTAATATTTATCAGGCTCAAGTTCAATTTTTTTGAATTAATGAAAATTCAAATTACTAAAAGTTTTTTATGTTGAAAAAACATTAATATGTATATCCAATCAGTTTAGCAGAACGCATCAGTATACCGATTTCAAGACCGCTACACCTCTTATCAGCGTTCATTTGTCCATTTTTACAATTTTCGTAAAGTGGATACTAATTGGGAAAGAATATGAAGTATTTAACCAAGTTTTCAAATGAAATAGAATTAATTTAATTAATTTTTATTATATTTTTACATGTTGAAACAATTTGGTTAGTACGAAAGAGCTTCTTACACCCCCAAAAAATTTTTTTAAATATTAATTGATGAAATATGTATCTCCAATGAATTTAATATTTTCCAAAAAAAATTTGAAAAATTTATAAGAGAATTCCTTTTTACAAAACGATGCAGATATATTTTTATGCAAATATTTTGAGTTTATATATCACATGTTTCTTCAGTTTTTTAGTTACCTCTTCAAAAAAAAAAAAAAAAAAAAAACAAAAAAAAAATAATAATAATTTTTTGATCCTTTACTTCTTTTCAAGATTGACGATCAAATTTGCCTACTCATCAATTCTTGGTGTGAACTTTTACTTTTCTCCTGTTGCTATCGTTCCATCGATACACCGGGAGAAATTAAAATGTCCTTGGGCAAATCAATAACACTGCCACAAGCGAAGCTTACTGGTTTTCAGGTAAGAAAATTTTATATATTCTTGAATAATAAAATGCTTTAATGATGTCAAGTGATTAAAATAAAAAAAAACTGTTATTTTAGCCCTGCATTGAAAGAATGCTGAATCTGACAGATCATTTAAGACGTTTACGTGTTGATCGTTATGAGTATGTTGCTATGAAAGTTATTGTACTCCTGCAATCAGGTAAGTTTTCAAAATGAATTTGTTTTTTAAGCTCTTTAGCTGTAATTTTGTTTTTAAATTATTGAGCAGATACTTCGGAGTTACAAGAACCCGTCAAGGTTAGAGAGTGCCAAGAGAAGGCATTGCAAAGCTTACAGGCCTACACATTGGCCCACTATCCAGATTGTCCATCCAAATTTGGTGAACTGCTTCTGCGTATTCCCGATCTACAGAGAACGTGTCAGGTAAGTTAAAATTGCATTTAAAAAAGGCTTAAGAAAAATTTTTTTACTACGATTTTTTTATTTGTTTCAAAGTTACATTTAAGTTTAAAAGAGTATACCTACCTGATTCAGGAAATATTTAGGTTCATATGCAACATACAGTTTAAATAATTCAATGCAGTTTTCTTTGGCCTAACACCGAAAATCAGTTAGACAATAAATAATTTATACAATAATGCCTATAATATCCTGGCTTTTTTTATTCCCGGTATTCATATTCGAGAAATATGAAGCTAAATCAATAATATTACTTGAATATATAAATCATGCACAACAAAAAATCGCATTATTTCAAAGATTTTCGTTTTAACTCAATTTATCTTATAATTAGGCGTGTTCGTGTAATTTTCCAGTGATAAATATACGCAAAAATAAACGAACTCAAAAATAATTTGTGCTAATTATCAATTGCGTATTTTTATGCATTTTTGTTTTGTTTAACTTATATTTATTCAATTTTTTGTAATTTTCAACCGACTTCAATTAAAGAAGGAGTTTATCAATCAAGTATTACTTTTTTTAAACTAATCTCAACCTTTTTTTAACCTCAATAACTCGGTCATTTATGAACCGATTTTCATAATTTTTCTTTGTTTGAAAGTTTGCAATTGGATTGTTGCAAAATCGGGGTCAACCTTTTTCCCTCAAATATTGATTATCGAATAATACCTCGCATTTTTGTTTTTATTAAAAATCCACCAAAAAATTTTGTTTATTGCGTAACTCCGCTATTTATTGGCCGACTACAAAAATTATTTTTTGTTGTTTGATCGGACTTGCAAGTAGTTTATTTCCCTAAATTATTGTTTTTTTAAACTCCTGTATTTATTTTTTGGTATCAACTGGGCTACTTGTAGGTTGGTCCCATATTTATTTTTTTAAGTCGGGAAAAATTTTATGTCTCAAAAAAAAAAAAAAAAAATATTCGCAATATGTTTTCCGATTTTAAAAGTTATTTGCTTGTTGATTGAGTTTTCTAACAGTTTGGTCTCATAATTTTTATTATAGCAGAGGCAAGTTGTCCCATAGAAATTTAAGTGGGTCAATAAAATACTGATTAACAAAAAAAACTGCAATTTTAAAGGTTTCTGTTTTGCTGCCCTTGTATGTTCTAAAAAACGAAACACTTGTTTATTAAGTTATTTAAAAAAAAGTACAACTTAGAAATTGTACGCATTTTTTTTTTCGATATCATGCCAGGGCCCGCGAAAAGAAAAAAGAAAATTTTGAATTAAAATATAAAACTGTTTAAATCTTGATTTTTGTTTTACAGTTGGGTAAAGAAATGCTGTCTATTAAATCCCGTGATGGTGGTGACTTTAATTTATTAATGGAACTTTTAAGAGGAGAACATTGACAAATGCCTTCAATATTTATAAGCACAACAATAACAACAACCAGTAAATTAACGTTTTAAAAAAATGTTATTACAACTCACTATGTCTATCTATCCCTCTGTCTCTCTACAAAACATAAAAGTTATGTTTTTTTTTTTTTATTAATTAAGCAAAAATATTGTTTAGTATTTTTTTAATTTGCGTTTCATTACATTTAAGCTTAAAAAGTTTTTTTGTCTTTTAAAAAATTAACTAAATTTATAAAAGAAAATTAATTTAATATTTAAAAATACATAATTATAATATAAAGAAAACGTGCCTAACAAAACAAGAACTTAAAAGAAACTGATTTAATAATATTGCAAAACAATTTTTAAATCTGATAAAAATACACAAAAAAAACGATTTTGAAGACATTTTTGCCAAATTTTTTTAATAAAAATTTTAACTAAAATACAAACTTAACAAATTTTGTATAGAAATTATAATAAAACAAAAAAAACTCGAAGAGACTTGATTTTTTATATATAAAATTAAAAAAATTTATAACTAATTTACAATAAATTCAAATGGAATATTAAAACCATTTTTGATAACTACAATTAGTTTTATAAATTATCGGTAAATTACTCAAATGAAGCAAGAAATGTTTTCTTATTAAAAAATATACAAAAAATATTAAATATCTACAACAACAATCATTATTATAGAATAAGACTAAAATAATTTTAACTCTTAAGAAATAAGCTATAGGTTTTTTTACATAAATATTTTATATTTTTATATAAAAAATGCTTAATAAGCAAAAAAAAGCTACAAAAAAAACTCAATCTCTTGTTTAGCTTTGTAATTTAAAAGCGCAATTTTTATATTTTTAAAATATATTTTTATTGTTTTTATTTTGTAGAGTTTTAAATAAGACCCATGATCTGTAAATCGAATCGATTTGAATCGACTCGATTTTGGAAAATTAATTTCTTTCTGAAAGAATATAATGATTGCTTGCGATTTTAAAAATGAATTATTATAAATGTTGGTATTCATGCGATTAAAAAATTCTACTCGATTTATAGAACAGAACCGATAGTTGTTTAGAAATGTAAATAATTATATAAATTTATATCCTTTTTTTGTAAGTTTTATATAAGAAATCTTATGTAAACGAGATAAAAGTTTTAAGTAAAAACTAAAAACAAAAACTACTGGCAGCTGATTATTTTTAAGAAAATCAAAGAAAACTGAATTAAAATTTATTTAAGTTTTCAGAAACTTGAAGTTAGAATTAATATTTTCACAAATTCACTTTTACAATTTTTTTAAAATAAGTTTTAGGGTTTTTTGTTTTCAATTTTCATTATTAGAAATTCATACCCTTTTTTTTGCCAATAATATTAGATAAAGTACAAAGATAGATGGAAAAAAAGTATTGCACATACTTTCTCTAATCTTCATACATACTTTAAAAATATTAGAGGTGACCCAAAATATAATATGTGCACATTTCTTAATAGTTTTTATAAATAAAGGAAATAGCTTTCCATCCCTGCTTCAGCAAAGAATCATTTTTCGGCTACCCATAGTGAAATTTTCAATATACACCCACCACTTTTTTTCCACGGTTCACAAATAACTAGAATTGCACGACTTTGTTTTTCAGATTCTGTTAAAAGAAAATCTTCCAAATATGGAACAAAATTAATGTTTCTTTCTTATGCAAATGAAATTTTTTTGGAGCTTTTCCAACTTACGCGATTTTTATAATATGATTCATGTATTATTTTTTTACAAAAGTTTTTACACGTTTTTTTGTTCCGTATCCACCTTGTGAAAAAGATTTGGATACAAATAGATATGTAAGTTAGTAGCAATCGTTGATCATTCAATTGATCTAATATGTTACAATTAGCCTTTCTCCTTTTGTTTACTTTTTGTTCATTATGAAATATTTTTTGTTTCTATTTCTGAAGTATGTTTTATGAAACGAATTTTTTTAAACTGGTAATCTACACTGATCATAAAAAAGTTTTCAATATAAAACGATATTCTATATACGCTGGCGCAAACAAAAAAAATAAATTTTGGTTACATTTTTATTTTGATAAGATTTTATTAAAAAACCTGTTTGGGCGTGCCAAAACTTGTTTAAATATTCACATCTATGAACGAAATATGTTTGATTTAAAAATCACCTTAGTTTGGTTATTCGTTTTGGGAGAGCACTTATAATACTTAATATTGTTTTACTACATTTATTTCTCTCTTTGTTTAACGTTCTCAAAAAAGAGAACTAAAAATGGGAATCGACGCACTAACGGCGCAGAGAAAACACCGTAATGAGTATTTGAATATTCAGATGCTAATCATTGTTCGTCATGTGAAAACAGCACATTAATCAAGAATCTGCACTGCAAGCTATAAACTTTTAGCAAATTATTTTTGTGAAATTTAATGATTTTTACAAAGTTTTTTTTTGTGTTTCTTTTGGAGACTCTAGCGGTACTTTTACAATGAAAATTATAGTGAGGAAAGTACAGTCGTGGTCAGTTTGTATTTCTTACTTTATAAAAATTTGCAATATAACAGTTTTTCCAAGAATTGAATTTAATAGAAATTACTGTATTACCCCTTACGATGGGTAAATTTTTGTTTTAAAAGCTGATTGCATTTTTTTTAATAAAAAGTATAAAAATGTTAAATGTTTTCTACAAAAAATATCAGCATTTAATAAAAAATTGTTTTTAATTTATATAATACTAGCGGTTTTACACGTGACTTCATTCACGCTGCATTTCAAAGAAGGTATAAACTGTCTGTATAAAAAATTTATCGAAAAAACAAAGAGGTACCAAAAGTACCAACTTTTTTCCTCATTTTAACCTCCCAAAAAATGCACTGTTTGTTAATGTTAAAAAAATAAAAAAGATAATAATAATAATAGTACCCAAAAATACTAGCTTTTCCATGTTTACCCCAGAAAGTGTACTACATATTGATTTAAAAGAAATTTAAAATATAACAGAAAGTACCAAGAGTACCAAGAGTACCAAAAGTGCCAATTCGTCTAGTTTTTAAACCTTGAAAAGACAATTACCAAATTTCATACAAATCCATTAAGAGAATTTCTCAAGCAAAAAAGTACCAAAAGTGAAAAAGTATCATAAGTAAAAAAGTACCAAAAGTAGCTGCGCTTTGATCATTTCAGTCTCCAGAAAATATCTTATATTATAAAAAACTTATAAAATATTAGTACAAAAATAAAAAAAAACACTAAAACTAGGAATTAGTCCTTTTTTACCCCTTAAAAAGTACCATATATTTTAACCTGGGTCACATGCTAACCATCTAGTAAACAAACATTCAAACATACAAACTTTCAAATTTATAACATTTGTAGGATTTGATTCGAGTTTAACTCAAGAATTTATATGATTTCAAAAATAAATAAGTTTTTAAATTTATTTACTTTGATTTTTTTTTTAAAGTTTTTACGAAATTCTTTTTTTATCTTGTGATTCCTAACATTTAGGCAATAATTTTAAGATTATTATTATATGGAAACGTGCAAGTCTCTTATGTTTATACGGGCCTTAAGTGACTTTGAGAAGTTAAATTTGTAGGAAACCATTTGAGTGGTCCAAAACGTTCCGTCGGTCGTTTTACATTCAAACCATTTCAAATCAGATGGGTTTGAAAATTTGTTTATGTCTAAAATTACCGATTGAATGAAATGGACAAAGTTCTACTTTTGGAGTAAATTTTAGTAAAGTTTGATTCCCGCATTGCCTACGAAATAAAACGGGCTTCGAAAAAATACCACAAGTCTGCCGTTCTCTATCTCTGTGTCCTTTATTCAAATAAAAAAATTTGAAAATTTTGGTTTTTAAAACCGTTTTACTGCTGCTTATTTTTAATTCGTTATTTATCGCTTAAATACAAAACTTATTGCCTGACCCACGATGTCGAACAAAAACAATTCTTTCGACAGTTAATAGAAATTTTTATTAATTTTTTTAGTTTGTATTCTATAATTTGAATATTGTTTTGCTTTTCAAATATTTTTTAAAAGTTTCAACTTAAAACATTCTAAAAACTTAAATAAATTTTAAATAGTTTTCTTTTAAAAAAATTTGTATTTTTCCATTAAATAAATTCATACTATTGAACACATATAAATTCTAATAATAGTGTTTTCCCCCAGTTACCCCCCAACCCCTCCCACAAACTTACTGCAACCCATAAAACAACAACAATAGCATATAAATTTAGTGCAATTATAGTTACGATGAACTTAATAATTCTAATAAAGAAGTTTTTTTTTTATATAAAAATATCATACATTAAAATTTAATGTGAAAAATTATTTTAAAATATATATACATACATACATACATAATTATATTCCAGTGTATTTTAAGTAATAAAAATATTTAAAAAAAATCATTAAATAAAAAAATATAAAGAATTTAAACCACTTGAGAAATAAAAATTATTTTGATTTTCTTTTTATATATTTTTTTCAATAATTTAAATTCATTTTGTCGTGATCTTAAATAAATATTTATTAATAAGAATATACCTAATAAATTTACAAAATCAATATACTAAAATATGCAAAAAAAAAAAAAATCGAAAAACATTTACCTTGATGTCGCAGTTCGCAGACAAGGGTTAAATGCCATTAGACGAGTACATACTAAAGTATACACACTGAGATGCAAAACGTATAATTTTTATTTTTTACAATATTTTGTTGTTTATTTAAACGGAAACTTAACCAATTTAGCATCAAGCATTTTATTTCCAATGTTTTTGTGTAGGACCAGCACTTAGGAGATGGACCCGACCCCTACTTATGAAATGCATTGTGCCAGAAAGGGATTGGGTAGAGAAGATATACGCGCCGCTTATATTAGTGAACTCATAATTTATAAGCGAATAGAATACAAATAATTTTACAGCCAAATGGTAAAAAATTGTATGGCATCACTGTAGTCATAGTTCGGAATTATTTAAAAAAATAAAAATTTTATAAAAAAATATGTATGAAAAACTCCGATGTAAAAGTTTATTTTGCTTCTGAATAGAAGATAAGCCTGACTGTTGAAAGCAATAAAAAACGTTGATAATAGTGGCAAATTATACACTTTTTTTGCAAATAGTTTTGATAAACGTTACTTATGGGTCGATTATGGTTGGCAACCGAACTCCAGTTGCGTTGTCAGTTGATGACAATCGTATTACGGATGGCAACTGAGAGGTTCCAGTTTCAATTGCTATTTAGTGCTTTTCTGGCAAACACAAATTTTTAGTTGCCGGCTGGAAACCTAACTGAAGTTTGGTTGCTATCCATTATCGAGCCATTAATTTTGCAAGTAAACAATTGCCAGTTTTTGACTTCGTATTTAAGTATGTAATAAGTTGTAATAAGTTAATTTTTATTTAAATTTATGTTGTATTTAAAAAAGATTTCAGTTTTTAGTGACTAATTAAAGTTCTAATTTAATTACAATGAAAATATGGTGTCACTACGTAAAATAAAAAAATTTCCACAAATTTCCCTTAAGAACAGCTGACTAGAATAAATAAAGAAAAACCCCTAAAAATACATTTTTATTAAGAATAATTAAAAACTGCTGAAATGTTTTAAAAGAATAAAATCAACTTCCAAAATTATTAAAAGGTTAATAGCCGCAAAACAAGACAAAATTTTATGCAATTTGCCAGCAGCCAAAAATTTTTTATTGGCTTTGTTTTGAATGTATAAGAACAAGCAGTTGAAAACATATGGAAATTCGTATATCTTAATTTTTACTTAAATACACAAGGTTGTCCATTTATTTATTAAAACAAAATTTGGTATTTAATTACAACTTAAAAATAATTATAACTTAAATATCAAGTTCAAAACTGGCGCTAAGTCATAATAAAAATGTTATATGGCAATATATTTCAATCTTATTCGCAAATAAGCGGCGCGTATAAAAGTAGTAATAGGTGTTGAAAATGAAGAAGGCTTAATTCTTTTACAGCTCTGCTATTGCATTCATTTTTGTTAATTGTTTTACTTCGCCGATGGTTCTGCTAACTGACAAAGGAGGCCGTTGTGGTGTACATTACTTGGAACAGTATTAATAATTGCTGACGGAAAAGTTTTAAGTGACCAGTGCTCAGACCAGAGATTGAACCCAGCTCCTAATTCATAGCTTGCTTAGTAGTCATCGCGTATATCAGTTTTGAAATCAAATTTTAAAAGTTTTTGTATGAGAATGATTTATTTATAGGGAATTGTGCTTTTCATACTCCCTGGTTTCTGTTGTCAACATAATAATCTGTAACAATGGGCCTGTTTATAAGTATATTAATTACTGCACTGCAAATAGAAATTTAAATGTCCTAAAATATTGTTCTGAATAAAAATGGCTGCTCCTGTAAAAAGTTCATCAGACGTGTTGCATTGGCAGGGTAAAAAAAGTTTTGCTCATATAAAGTAAAGACCTAATTTATTTTTAAATTTTTCGTGATTTGAAAACAACGATATATCACTAATCCAATTGTGTGTGAACTCTCGTTAAGGACTCTTGAATTTTTCACCTGAAATTTTCACTTAGAAATAACTAAAATATTATTATGGATTAGAAATGGTAAATTTATGTTTAAAACTTTTTAACTGCCTGAAATATCATTTTATGACTCCATGAAAAATGGCCCAAATAAAAAATGTCCTCAAACCAAAAATATGAAAAAAAAGCCCAAAAATAGGGAAAATGATACCAAGAATATTTTTGTTGTTTTCGATGTAAAATTTTCCGGACAATTTTTTATTGCGGCCACTTCTCCTCAAGAAATAAAGAATTTAATGAAAAGTGAAAAATTGTCTCAAACTCAAAAATTAAATATTTACCCAAAAATTTAGGAAAAATGATCGCAAATTTAAAAATAAAAACATTGAAATGGCCCCAAAGTTCATGTTGTTGTTTCCAATATAAAACTTTGGGACCATTTTTCAGTTTGGGGCTGGTTTTCATTGCGGCCAGTTTTCCTCAAGTAGAAATTTTATGAAAAATAAAAAAAAATTACAAAAATTTTTACACTTCGGAGATGTGGGTGATCTGAGAACCCGTCGGCCTAGGCCTCCTTATCTTACACAAAATTTTTTACATGAATTAAGTAACAACAATTTTTCCACTGATATATCGAAAATCATGTGTTTTACAAGTACGAGTTTCAAAATAGAAACCGGACGAAATGCGTAATTTTAAATTGAAAAACAGATTGTTAACTTATTTTATTTTAGACTTTAATCTTGAAATTACGCTTTATATAGTACTTTTGTTATACCTCGTGGGTAAAAAAAAATGACATCACTGCTCTGCTGTTCGAAGGCTGTAGAAAGGCTCTAGAATACTATGATATATTGAACTGCACGCTTTTGTATTTATAAAAATATATTTGTGATAAAGTGAATTTCCATACAAAAGCCGTTCTATAAACCCCAAAAAACCTAAATAAACATTTTTCATAAATTAGGCTTATGATTAATTTAAAAAGATATTAAGAGAGCTGTAAAAAACTCTTCCGACAGCGTTTGATACCGTTCCAAGCTAATGTATAAAACAACACCCTCCTCCGTTGGTTAGCAGAACCACAGGCGAAGTAAAATAATTTTTACTGCATCGTGGCTCAAGCGGTAAATTAATGTGTATAAAAATTTCTAACTTCTTGCTATCCAAAATAGGAACCAACTTATATCATCTCGAATTTAGAAATTCGGGTTTTCATCAGAACTCGACATTTTGAAGACATAATAATCTATTTTAACTATTTTACAATGATAATCGTAGTGCTGTGTGTGTGTTTGTATTTAAGTCTTCATAACTTAAGAATGGCTGAAACAATCGATGCCAATATTTGAGCCATACTAAGGACATTTTTGCTAACTAAGATTTCGCAAGATAATTTATAAATTTTCGAAAAAATGTCTTTTTTAAAATAAATTTTTAATATTTCATTTACTTTGCGTCCTTCTTGAAAAACTGTACGTAGTAGAATGCTATAAATTTCATTAAACTCGATTCGAGAGATATCGGTGCTGAAAAAATTTGAAAAATGTGTTTTTTAAATAAATAACTAAAAATTCTGTTGAAAGTGATTATTGAAAGTTTGACATTTATTCGAGCAAATACTCAAGAATTTATGTTCTTAAAAATTTTATTTATTTGTTGCGGATTAGTGCTGATTTACACATGTCAAGTTTCCTTGAACAAGTTTTATTTCAGCTGGGAGAAAAACGAAGAAAGCAATAAAAATTTCTCGGTCTTTCTCTCAGCTAAATTAAAACTTTATCAAGGATACTTGAAGTGTGTAAATCAGCACTTAGAAATATCTAAATGCATTTCGTTGGTTGCTATACCAACTCATCAGTAGATGTTTACCGTTTATGTTTGAAAAGTTCCAAAACTCATCTACTCATACATAAACTTCCATACATATACAATTTGCTTGTGCTTTGTAATTCGCAAATTGTAGTTGGGAGTAGATGAGTTTTGGAACTTTTCAAACATAAACAGTAAACATCTGATACTGATGAGTTGGTATAGCAACCAACGAAATGCATTTAGATATTGCTAACCCGCAACAAATAAATAAAATTTTTAAAAACGTGATTATTCAAAGTTATTGATTTTTTTTTTTTTGAACTTTAGGTTGAGTTTAGTGGGAAGTTCCAGGGATGACGTGCAAGGTCCACCACATCCCATACTTTTTATTGAAAAAATTTAAAAATATTTTAGAGTGAGTTTTAAGGTGGCCAAACGGAGATTTACGCAACATTAATCTGTATTAACTGTTTTTAGGATGACAATTAACTACAATTACTTGATGAAAGTTCAAACGGCCAAAGTTTGGAGGGTTAAACTTACTGAAATATCGTAACACAACAACATGTTTAAAAAGCTAGCTAACAAAATATTATAGAAAAACAAATTATAAGAACATAAATTAGAGATTTTTTTTTTAATTTTACTATTGTTTTTTAATAAAAAACTTAATTAAATTCAAAAGGGTGGAATTTCGTCTTCTTTTGCATACAATTCAATGTTAGTTGAAAAAAAAACATTGCCATTTGATGTAAAGTGTTGCCAATTTTTAGTCTTCAGTATGGCCAGTTTGCACAGTTTAAGCCATCACTTAAAAACAGCAAACACAATTAAACTCCATTAAATTTATATTCAGATTAACATAACCGTATAATCAGCTAAAAATCAGCTAAACCACGTTTAAAATCTATGCAGACATGTACGATGGCATACTTTGCGTTTTGATATTACACTATTGAACGCTGACGGCATACTTCAGTAAACATATATGTTGTGTGTATGTTGGTGTGCGACAGGCATCAGAAAATCAAAAATTTTTGAAAACCAACATACATGTCTGACGTACTCGACATACATGCTATTAGACAGTGAGTTTTGGTATGCCATCGTATATGTCTGCAGACAAGTACGAGTATGCGTGTCTAATAGCCCTTTATCCTAAAAACTCAGTCTTAAAGACCGTTTAAAAGCGTAAAGCAAAATGTGTATGACACAATTGCAACTTTGACAACACTGACGCATTGTAACAACAGTACTCTGTTCGAAATTCGAATTTGTGGAAAATGTTGAACATTAATTATTTTATTTGGAAAATATGATATTTAAGATGTGGTGTACATCTAACGATTTGTGTAGAATTTGTAACGTTTAATTTGTGTTTAAGTATACTACATTTTGATCAGCTCTCAAATTTCGTATGAAATAATTTACATTTGCTTTATTTCGCAGCTTTGTTAAAATGTTGCAAAAACATTTCATATGTTGTTTTACTCAAGACAACAGAGTACTACTCTTGCAACATTTTTCCACAAAACTTCCAAGCAAATTTTTTTATACATACATACATGCATTTTGACATAATTCCGCATGTAATACTGAACACAATACCGGGTTTGACCTATAAAAGTGATTGGTAGTTTTTACATTTAATTGTCAAAGCGCGCAAAAATATGGATGTCGCATATTTCAATTGTTTCAATTAATTTAGTAATTGAAACATTTACTCAAGTATTAAACACAGTATTTTCCAAAAACTTATTCAAAAATTCCATGTAATTGAAAATGTGAATTTAACGTATTGAATACTAGATATCTATCCCGGTGTGCTTCGCTACCCCCTCGTTATAAAATAAAATTAAAAGTATTTATATATACTATTGTGAAAATTTAATGACGATCGGTCCAGTAGTTAAGACTATATTACGATTTTTAATTTTCCTAAAAAGGGGCGAGGTCCCACCCACTTTTTTCCTGGTACGTATTCCAAATTATGCCAATACCATGTGTACCAAATATCATCGACGTAGGTGAAAAAATGCCCAAAATATGGCGATTTTTGTCCCCTTTGTCCAATCAAAACTTCTTATAGCCTATGTAACTCGGGAATGGTGTAGCTTGCCAACGGTGAAAGAATTTTTTAAATCGGTCCAGTAGTTTCGGAGCCTATTTATAGAAAAAAATTTTCCTCGTTAATTGCGAAAAAAAATATAGTAAATCCTTTATTCTCTAATTGAATTTGACTTGTTGGTTTCCCTTAATTTTCAACATTTATTTTCACAATTTTTTATTTTATTTAATCAATTTTCTTTTGACCAAATCAATAATAAACTGCGTGTATGTGTGCTGTCTTATAAAATCTAAAGTTTCTATTTAAATATAAATAAAAAGGACTGATACTAATTTACAGCGCTAAAAAAAATTTTAAAACACTAAATATAATATTTTATAAAATTTCCTAATATCTAAATTTAAGAAAAAACGGAAAACTACATATATTTTATACCAGCAATTTTGTAAAAAAAAAATTTAATAAAACAAAACTGAAAATAATTGTCGTAAATTCCATAATGGTTTAAAAAAAAAGAAAATCATTAAATTCTAAATAAAAATTCAATGTTGTAAAAAATCGAAGTTTTATTTAAGAAATATGTTCAAAATACACGCTATAACGAAATAAAATTTTTACGAAACCACTGCTTGACGAGACCTTGGATTAATGTTTCCAAAATTTTTGCATATTATTAAAGATATAGGTTGGCCGGCCTTAGGAGAATTTTTTTGTGCAACATTTTAAACCTTCACTTTTTGTCCTTTTATTGCAAAATCGAAAAAACACACCTCGCAAGCAGCGGTATACATATCGAGCCTTTGCTGCAATAGAGTCATAACTCAAAAAAAAGAAGTTTTGCAGAAAACGAGTTTAAAACGAAAATTTGATATTTGTCTCAAAACTTTAGTATGCAAAGGTATTTGAATGAAATTTTTATACATTCTGAAGCACGATATGAGAAATTATGCCGCATTAAAAAAAATAAATATTTTGAGTTATGATTCTATTGCAGCAAAGGCTCAATATGTAGCAGGCTGGAATTCTACTAAAAAGTTTCGAAATTAAACTTGAACGCCAGAAATACGTGAAAATTTTAAATGTGTTTAAGAACTTATTTTGTAGTTATTCACAAACAGTGCTTAAGCTTTAAGTTTTTACTGACTTTAAGCGATCATGCTTAATTTTATGTCTTTGAAGACTATCTGTCTGGCCCACGATGTCGAACGAATTTTTCTTTCGTACAAATAACATTTGAAACAAAAACAAAACATTTAAAATTGTTAAATTGTTTTAATTTTTAATTTAATTAATTGTTGGCGGTTAATTACAATTTTTTTGACAAATATTTTTTTTTAAATTTTATAATTATTTTTTTTTTTTTTGTTTATTTATTCGACCTTTTTATTCGAAACAATGAGATAATTAAGCAAGTTCGAGGTCAAGGTTTTTTTGTAAAAAAAAACGTTATTATATGATTTTGCAATATATCGATATTCTTCGAATATCATTATCACCGCGCGTCGCGGGGTCTATGTTCTTACTTAACAATGATATTAATTACAACAACTCCATTTATAGACCATTGTTTAAAAAGGGTTTTCTTGCAGTTTGGCTCCATCTATTTAATTTTTTAAATCCGTGGAAAATTTGTTCCCGCAGTTTTGTCCCATAATTTTTTTTTTATCGGAGAGGCAAGTTGTCACCCCGAAATATTGTCATAGAAATATAAGTGGGTCCCTGAAATATCGATAAATAAAAATAAATAAAACCACTATTTATGGGTAGATTTAATTTTATTTTTTAAGGAAAGTCCTTTATCCTTCTCGAGCTAGAAGCTTCTGCATAGTTGCTTCGATTTTTTAAATTGCTCGATTGGATTGTAGTATTAAAGACAGCTATTTTTGCCGGAATTATTTGTTTTTAATTTAATATGAGTTTTTTTTTTCGCCATGTTTAAAATCTTCATCTATATTTGGTTTCGCAACAAAAACTACTAAAAAGTTTTTAAAAAAATGTTTTTGTAATATAAAAATTTTCCATAAATTCTTAACTCATGCATTAAACACATGTGTGCATATGAGAATGATTATTATGACGACAGCAAGGCAATACGGCAACAGGTTCTTGCCCATGCTGATTTTGACGTAGCTGTCCAATTAAACTAATTTCTATTTTTAGTGTTTTGTAGTCGTGTGTTTGTGTAGCCTGCTGTGGTGAATGTGTTTAATGCACCAGCATCACAATTTGCAAAATATTCAAGACTCTTTATTTTGCTGTAAACACATTTGCATTAGTTTTTATTTTATTCTGCGAGTAGATATACTTATTGCTCTAAACACTTATTTTAATATTAAAATTTTTTGATGTGTCAAATTGGTGACCTGTCCCACCATGTGGACCTATCGATCGATAGTACGTGTAGAATTTCTGCAAACGATATTGGTCGACATAGCGGAACAGGCCGTGGGATTTAAATTTATCTCATGCGTACATGTTCCCTTTTTAACGGCCCATTTAATAAGTTTTTACAACACCCTGTACAGAGCCTCACCTTGTATTACTTCCCATATCGTTCCTCATGGAAGAATGGTAATAAAGTCAGGGTACATTTACTTAACAGGCTGTGTTGCGACCACAGCTGATTTCATACATTTTTCCTGCTCCTGTCAAGTTAAAAAAATCATATCGCTCCTTTATTGCAACGTAGTCAAATCTCAAAAAACAAAAATGTTCAGTTACTGGCGAAAAAGAGTTTCTCAATACCTTCTTTACTTGTAAAAATTTTTTCATAAACTCTCTCTATCAAAATCGAAGTGATAACCACTTATATTATGCTGAAGCAGTCCATATAATAAATGCTTACGTTTTGAAAACTTTAAATGCATTTTGCCACGTGTAATTTTTTTTTTAACTAAATTAAGTAAAATATGCTTTGGGGAATTGATGCCAAAGTTATTGAAAAAAAAGTCATTTAAAAAATTTCCGTTAAACATGAATCTTTCATTTCAGTACTGAAAATGTGGGCTCCATGAAAATTGCCTCAACTCCCTACCTTAGGGAAAATGGCTCCAATGAAAAATTGTACAAACTGAAAAATTTACTCAGAATTTTTGCATTGAATACAGTAAAATAAATTTTTGTGGCCATTTTTATTATTTCAATTTAGAATTTTTAGTAATTTTTTCATATTAAGAAGGTTTCATTTTCCATGTTTATTTTTTTTCATTTGACACAAATTTCACTTTAAGAATCTTTGGTAATAAAAGTAAAACATCTTAAAGTTTTCCATTAATATTCAAGAGCTGCACTGCTTACTAAAGATTTCCTGAATAATTTTAAGGATTTTTTTTTACCGAAACGGCGATGAGCCACGAAAAATGGTCCAAAAGTTCGTATTGCTGATTTCAAAACCAAATTTTAGGGTCATTTCCCATTGAGCCGAAAATTTGTACATAATTTCCCGAAAAAAATCTGTTTATAAGACTAGTACATCCTTAATAAGAAAATATGTATGTTTGTAATAAAAATTAAAGCATACAACAAGGAGTTTGTTACACAAACTGTCACTCTGCTAAAAGCTCTTGAATACAGACATAAAATGTTGCATACTTTCAAATATAATCTTTTCATTTATACTTTCCTTTGGTCTCTTCTTCCCCTCGTTCTTAATGACGTTGAAAATTTGTAAAATACCAATTAGATTTTATAATTTTATAGACAACTTTTTTATAAGTAGATGTACAATTTCCAAAAGAGTTTTGTTTGTCATGAAAAACGTGAATACGTTAATGAAAAGGTTTCTTTGATTGCCATGAGTTAGAATAAATAATGATGTTTAATTTACGTTGATAATAAGAAGTGAGAAGGCACGCCTATGGGAGTTACGGGGAACATATTGTTATTAAAAGGAAATATGTAGAAATTTAAAAACATCAGTTGCCTTCTTTTGATAGTCATAATTCAAACATTTTTGAAGTTGTCTTTAGCAAAACCAAAGTACACCCAATTCTCTTTTTACACGATAGATACGTTCCCAATAAATTCGTGTAAAAAAAATTCGTGTAAAAAAAGATACTAGCCAAAGATGAAAATAGTAGATTGGTTCCAGACCTAAAAAATAACGTAAAAGTATAATAAATTAATAATAATTAATATTACATAAATAATATTACAGGTGATTTATGTGACATTGTGACCGGGCTACCAATATACAATAGTTAAGAAATAGTTATAATTAAACACAATTCTGATTTTCAATTATAATTAATAATGCAGCGATTTGGAAATTATTTAAAACTTACCTGTTATTGAGTTGATAAATTTGTAATTTTTTATAAAAAGAATTTGTAGAATATTTAAAATCGTGTTAAAACAAAACAATTCGTGTAAAAAGAGAAAAATGTTAACTTTTTAACTCGTGTTAAATGAAAATTCGTGTAAAAATAATTCGTGTAAAAAGAGAATTAGGTGTATAACAATATCAAGTACATACATGCATCTCGCCAACAACTTAAAAAATAAAAAAACAACAGGCTTTTTGTTTGTGTAAAATAATTGTACAATTGTCAAAAATAGCTCAGTAGAAGAGCTGTAAAGGAATGATTCCTTTTTGAAAGAATCTACGAATCATAAACGCTTTTGAAATGTTTTTTAAAACATTCAATGATCCTAATCCAAATGAAAACAGTGAATTAAAAAATTTCTTTTCTTTAAATCACAAAATTAATTTGAAATAATCTTTTTAGTGATGTGAATGCATGCGAGAATTTTTAATTCATGTGGAATGCATTTGTGTTTTAATTAAATTCACATTTCGTGTAAAATTATTCAATTAATATTTCTGTAAATCATTTTGAATTAAAAACCTAATTTTAACTGCTCTGCTCAGCAGAACTTAAAGAAAATTGTGTAGAAAGAAAAATTAAAAAATTTTGATAATAGGCAATGAAAATACGTATGTAAAAAAAACACGATCAAAAAACACATGGTCATGCATGTACTTGTATAAATATACTTTGGCAACTGCCTACTAACAGGAAGTAGAAAGTTTAAAACAGCTGTTGCATACTTTAAGTAGAATTAATTAACAAAGCTGATGACATTCATCAGACGAAAATTTATCATGTTTCAAATGATCTTTCAGTGGCCCTATGTTCCTCCATGGAACCCCAGGAATAAATATATATATAAATGATCTTTAGCATACATTTAGTAATTAATATTATTAAAAATATTTTATATTTATAAATATTATAAACATTTTTGTCTGTTTTTTTTTGTTAAAAAAAATTCAACTATTTTACGATGAACTAAATTTATTTATGGTTTAACTATTTAAACCACTTTTTTCTTTCTATTTACAAATACCACATACCAACATTTGCAATATAATTTATTAAGTTAATAAAACTTTGTATATATGTATATATTTTTTTAGTATTTATAAAAACCAACACACTATTACGAACGCACATAGAACTTTACAAGCAAAATAATTGGGGATGTATTTAGTTTAATTCTTCAGTGGTTTTAGCAGAATGATTGCAAGAGATATAAAAAGGCTAATAGGAAAAAAGAAACATAGATATATATGTATGTGTGTAGACTTTAGATATTTGTATTTAAAAGCAAAAATAAAAAATAAAACCCTTGATGTTTATAGATGCTAGTGGCTGGTTGATATTTAACTGCTATAGCGCGGTTTCCATAAAGTTTAAAATGTAAGTACATTCTTCTATACATTCAAAATTAAGCTAAAAGTATGCTTTAAGTTTTGACCAAGCTAAGCTTTTATATTTGATATATTTTTAAAAGGCTTTTCATAAAGTATAATAATTATCAGATATCAAATTATGTCAAGCTTTTCAAAAATATTGGTTAAAAGCTTTCGGGAAATATCGCTCAGCTTTTCATAATGGGATTTGATGTGTTTTTTAGAATTGATTTCAATATATGTATAGTATTAATTTTGGGAAAAAAAAGAAAAAGTTCTAAATTTATGTAAATTACTTTGTAAAAAAGTGCATTTGACATTTCTCTCCTATCCTAACCTCAAAAATGTAGATTTTTTTCAATGCATCTGCTAAGAGAACTGTTAAAGATTGCAATCGATTTAATTTCACTCACATGATTAGACGTTAATGAAGGCTAATTTTTTAATTGCATTCAATAGAGTTAATTTGGTTTTAAGAGATCAATACGACAAAGATTATTGAATAAATTTCTCAAATCAGTTTTTCAAGTAATTTTTTTTTTATTAGGAATATTTTCAGCGATGACCCCTACGTATGCATTGCATTGTGCCGTAACTTAGGGAGAGGTATAGGGTCGCCGTGATTTTAAACCTAATTTAAATGTATTTCACACAGAAAATTGGGATTTTGTGTTTGTAATTCTTTCTGATAAAAGAATTAAAGAAAGAATATATAGAAATCCAAGCCAATATAGATAAGATACAGTCAGGCATATCCATGCGAAAAAATAAAAAAAAAAAACATCTACCGCCGTAAACATATTAAAAAAGTTGTAAAAGCTCGAGGTGAATTGGAAAAAATAACATATTTAAAATCAATTTCACATAGTTTATCACTATGCAATTATAATGTTTACAAAATTTCAAGATACATATTTAAAATATATTCAAAAAGAATTTTAACAAAATGTCAAAATAGAATTAGAACTTTTATTAAATGGACGTTTTATTAAATTTTTAGTTTTCAATAATATTTTCATGAATTAACTTTTTGTTCCATTTACTCGTACTAATAAATATTTGTTAATTTATCATAAATTTTTTTTTGAGTTTTAATTTCAGTTTGGGGATTTTTTGTCACTTTCGCTAAAGTTGGATTTTGTGGATTTTGAATTTGGGGATTTTGTTTTTAGGGATGTTGTGGTTGGGGATTTTTTTTAGGTTGGGGATTTAGTGTTTGGGGATTTTGTTTTTCCTCCTCTTCAAATTCTTTAATTTGCGCAAACATGATAACTTTCTCCTTTATTCCAATTATAGCCATCACATTTTCAAACAAAAGCATTTGTTTTTTTTTTTTGCAATTTCACTTTTATTAAATTTTTGGTAAATTTTAATCAAAATTATACTTTTATAAATTTTTCGTGATAAATCGCTTTTTGCGCGACAGGCGCAATTTTTTCAAATTAATCAACATTGCGATTTGTAAGCTTTAAACGTTTCCCAAGATTTTGTCAATAATTGTCATAAACGCAATAACAGTTTTAGATTTTTTTTTTAAAAATGTGTCAGTTTTTCTTGAAATTTCAGTTTTTTCTTTTTTGTAAGGCTTGACCGACTTTCAATTCTAGTGGAAATTCCGAGCTTCCGATTGTTGGATATTCACTATAGTTATAATTTGTCAGAGTAATTAAACCGAATTACATGAATTCATCAAAGATTTGATTGCCATCGAACTTTTTTGCAAATTGATTAATTGCCGTCCATGATTTCTAAAAAAATAATTAATTCAAAATAATTACTAAAGAATTACTATCACAAAAGAACGCAATAATTGTGTTAATATTTTATTATGAAATCTGAATTCATTTGTGATATCAAAGAATGAAATCTGTTTGGTTGAAATCAATTTGATTTCAATGCCAATTGATTGCAGTTGTTTACAGCTCTGGCTTTTCAAAACAAGCATACGATTTTATCTTTAAGTCTGTATATTTTTTAAAAAATTTATAAATATGTACTATTAAACACAAATACATGCATAAATATTTTAATTTTGTTCTTTTTTTCTAAATTTATTTCCTTTTGCTGTTTCCTTCAACTATTGCTTTTGGTGTCGACCGCTAACAATGCTACATAATAATTCTATACTACAAATTATACATTAAAATTGTTTCCGTTTTCCTCTTTAACAACATTCACATGTATATACATACATAAATACATAGTGCATATATAAATATCACATAAAAATGCTTAAAATCAGGCAGTACTACAATTACACAAACACACACACATGCACACACACAAATAACATGCTTTCATACGCATGAGTTCATGGGGATATACACTCATACTTATAGCAACAGAAAGCTCTCACTTTTTATCAAACAATACGATTATATGCTTTTGTGTACACCAACAATTGCATACTTTTAGGTACAGAAAAAATTAAACTATACGTAAGAATGTATGTATGTATGTACTCGTATAAGTACAAGTTATTTTATACAAAAGGCATAATTTGCAAAGCAAAATATGCCATGCCATACGTATAGTGAGTGGCATGCAGCACATTTAAATAAAAAAGAAAATCTTTTAATATACAACGATACATACATACAAACATATGTATTTATGTTTGTACATAAATATTAAAATAAGTATGCACTCGGCTGTTTTTTTTCGTGTTTGAGCACTTTTGAGGAATTTACATAAATCCTTAAAAGAACGTAGCTGCCGTCTTACGAAAGATGCCAGCAAACGTACGCACAAAATTGGTTTAAAAAAGCACACTTGAAGTACACAAAAAAAAATATTCATACAATATAATAATTGAAGTATTGAAGCAGTTGAAAAGGAGATTCCACAATAAAGTTGATGAATTTAAAGCAGCCTAAAATCGTGCACTGAATTTCAATAATAAAATCCTTTTTTTCTACAAACAAAATCTTTTTAACTCAACAAGCTTTCAATTATTTGTTGATTCATTGCTGGTATCTGCACACTGACTGCAGAGAATGATGGATTTAAATCTTCAGCTCTCTTCAAAAGCAAAATATTTAAAAAAATCCTTAATTTTTTTGGAATATTCTACAAATATTACAAATGTTAAAGTTTGTATGTTTGATGGGTTTGTTCCACTATAACTCAAAAGCCCCTAAATGGATTTCGATGACATTTGGTAGACTGATAGTACAAGACCCAGATTAAAATATAGGGTACTTTTTTTTTGTAGGACCAGCAGTCAGGGGATGTACCCTACGTATGCAGTCCATTGTGCCGCAACTCTGGGAGAGGGATAGGGTAGAGAAGTTAGATGATGAAAATTTAGAAGGCTTAACTCTTTTGCAACTCTGCTTTTGCGCGTTATGTTAATTTTTATAGCAGTGTTGAGGCGCCTCCGGTATTAAGTAGACGCATTAACTTTTTTTGTAGAGCTAAATTAGCAGACATTTTATTAATTGTTTTACTTCGCCGATGTTTCCGATGTTTCAGCTTTTTAGATTTCTTACCAATTTTTCTTTTACATTAACACAAACTGTACTTTTTAGGGGTTAAAATGAGGATAAGCTGGTACTTTCGGTACTTCTTTGTTTTGGTACTTTTTTCCTTTTTTCCATTAATTCAATAATATATAGCATAAACGAAGTATCGGGTAAAAAGTGGTGACTATACTATATTTAAATTATAACTATACTATGGTAGGATTTATAAAAATCCATTTTCTAAGTTTTATGATTAAATTTTTTTTAAATAATTGAGAAATTATTATTATTAGGCTTAAGTTCAGTTTTATTGAATTAATGAAAATTCAAATTACCATGAGTTTGTTTTTTAAATCAATTTTTTTTTATGGATATTCAATTTCTTTATGAACTTTATTGATGCTCTTCGTAAGTATGGTTGAAGTCTACTGATGATTTGGTAAGGCACCAATAAAATGCATTGATACATTGCTTATATTTACTATGGTAGCTATAAAGCCGTCATCAAAGGGATTTTATATCACAAAAATGTACAGAGTTTTGTTTCCATAAGATTTTGAGATTATGCGATTTTAAGCCGGCTAACTAAGGGCCAATTTTTGGCTTGTTATTTAAGTAATAATTATTTTTAAGTTGTAATTAAATACCAAATTGTGTTTTTGACTTCATATTTAAGAAAAGTACTTAATTAATAATTAAATAAACAAGCTTGCGTATTTAACGAATAATTAGGATTTACGAATTTCCATATGTTTTTGACTTCTTGTTCTTCTTATATAAAATAAATCCAATAAAATATTTGTGGCTGCTGGTAAATTGCATAAAATTTTGTCTTGTTGTGTCGCTTTAATCTGTTAATAATTTTGAAAGTTAATTTTATTCTTTTAAAACATTTCAGCAGTTCTTAATTATTCTTATTTTGAGCTAAAATCAAAATATATATTTTTGGATTTTTCTTTATTTGTTCTAGTCAGCTGTTCTTTAGGGAAATTTGTGGGAAATTTTTTATTTTACGTAGTGCTACCATATTTTCATCGTAATTTAATTACTCACTGAAAAAATGGAATCTTATTTAAATACAACATAAATTTAAATAAAAATTAACTAATTACATACTTAAATATGAAGTCAAAAACTGGCCATAAGTTACTAATGGCCAATAAATGAGTGGATGATAATGTTTCATTTATTTTTAAAACTCGTTTAAATATAAAATTTTGTTTTCCATTGCATTACTAAATCAACATTAAATAGTCAACGTTGTGTATTTAAACACTATACAAATACAATATTTCTGGGTGCTGGCAAGCTGCATAAAATTTTGGCATCTGTTTTCGCTATTACCCTTTTAATCATTCTGAAAGTTGCTCTTATTTTTTTAAAACATTTCAGCAGTTCTTAATTATTCTTATTTATAAAATTTTACATTTATTTGAGAGCATGTACTCAAGTATTTATGTTTTAAATTTTATTTATTTGTTGCGGGTTAGCAATATCTAAATATATATTTAGTTGAAAAAAATTTCTTAAACATAAAGGGTAAAACATCTACTGATGAGTTGGTATGGCTACCAACGAAATATATATTTAGATATTGCTAACCCGCAACAAATAAATAAAATTTAAAACATATTCTTATTTATAGCTAAAATAATAATATATTGTTTTTAGATTTTTCTTTATTTGCTCTAGTCATCTCTTTTTTGGGAAATTTGTGGGAAATTTTATATTTTACAAGTACGTAGTGCTACCAGATTTTCATCGTAATTAAATAAGAACTTTAAGTTTGACTGAAAAAATGAAAGTGAATTTAAACGAATTTTAAATTTTTATGAAAATTAACTAAAACTATAATTAAATATCCACTCATTTATTGGCCATAAAGATATCAAATCATTTTCTAAGCTATGTGACAGTTTTATTGTTAATTTCATTAAAATATTTTTGTTAGAAATTTTTATTTTATTCAATTCAAAAAATAAAATTCACTTTATTTTTGTTGTTTCTGGCTCGTTTTTCTTTCATCAGAGATCTGATACAGGTTTTCATTAAAAAACTTTTTATTACACAGCGAAACTTCTATATAACAAATGTAAAGAGGATCGCAAAATACTTCGTTCCAGTTATTGTTTCATTTTATATATCGTTACCTTAATATAGAAAGGCCCTTACTAATTTAATTAAAAAGCATCGAGATTTTTTGTTTTAAACGATAAGAACTACCTATCGAAATATGATAAATACGCGATCTAAAGAAAAAGAAAAAAAGAGTTACGGCCTTTATATATTAAGATAACGATATGTAACAGTCAAACCTTAGTATAAGGATATTGTATGAAGAAAAATTAAAAAAAAACATTCGTTATAAAAATGGGGTTATTTGAGGGTGGTGTTGGCTAATGTGTTTAGCGCGTTGACTCCTAAGCAAACAATTACTTGGGGCCTGGGTTCAAACCCTGGCCAGAGCAAGTCAATCAACATCATTAATTTCTCTAATTTATATTAGTGAGACACTGTATTAATTGAGCCGTTTATTTTGAAAGTGGCATAAGTCACTTTGTTTTTAAGTCGAGATATTTAACGGTTTGCATATAAAAACGTTTAAAAATATGGAGAAGTACTGAGAAAAATATCAGTATCATAAGATAGCATATACAAGAAAATCTTCTCGAAAGTTAGCATCTATATTTTTAAACGTGTTAAAACGCAAACCCTTAAATATCTCGACTTAAAAACAAAGTGACGTATGCCACTTTCAAAATAAACGGCTCAATTGTTGTCGGACTATTTAAGTAATAAAGGCATGGACACTAGTCACTAAAATACTGTTTCGACGGCGATTGATGCTGTTCCAAGCTAATGAACACAGCATCGCCCTCCTTTAAAGTAAAACAATTAATAAAATGTCTGCTCATACAGTTTAATAAATTTAATGCGTCTACTTAACACCAGAGGCACCTCAACACTGCTATAAAAATTAACATAATGCACAAAGAAGAGTTGTAAAAGAGTTAAGCCTGCATATGGGAAAATGGCACTCCGGATTTCTGTAGTATGTGTGGGGATGAAGTAGAGCCAGAAACTATAGAGCATTATCATCTGTCACTGCCCAAGGCTGCAACGACGCCATAGGCAAAGACGGCTGAGCAGAAGTTTCCATAAGGGCATTAGTGATATCGCGAAGTGCAAACTTGAGGAGTCAGGAGCTTTATCATGGGAATTAAGTGGCTGAATAATGAATGATTATCCAAATTATATTTTACTGGAGTCAACTGTTTAATACTACATCGGATGATGCAATATTCTTGTTATTTACACAGAGCCAAAACTGCCTAATAGAATCAATAAGATTTTCTCTATGAAACGCTTTTAGGCTATGGGGTATCCCAGCAGAAAGAAGCGAAGATTTTTTCGAAGAGATTCCTTATTGTTTTTATGTGGTAAATCTTATTAATTTTTTCAATAAGGAAACCACATAAAATCAAGAAGAAAACTTGTTATATACAATTTTTTTTACCCAATTTCCGTTATTTTTGGCACCAAAAAAACAATCCATAGAGAAAAACTTCTTGATTCTATTAGGTTTTCATATGAATTGTAAATAAAAGGGATTTCTTATTGATTTTATTAGGTATTCTTATTGTTTTTTTCAATAAGGTTTTCTTCTTGATTTCATTTGGTCGTCTTATTGTTTTTTTCAATAAGGTTTTCTTCTTGATTTTATTAGGTTCCCGTATGATCATGTGTAAATCATCTTCTTAATTTTTTAATAAGAATATCTTCTTGATTTCATTAGCTTGCTTGTTATTTCATACATATAAATCAACAAAGGAACAATTTTTTCATAATTTTTTTGTGCTACAATAAATCATCTTCTTAAACTGGCTGCTAACATGTATACTATTGTAGGGTGTAGTAGTGAGGTGATTAGAGTGCCAATCTACTAAACCGAAGTTCCTTGGTTCAACTCCCTGAATACGTAAGTTTTATAAAAATGTTTTCATCACCCCTCCATCCAGATAATACAAATACATGTTGTAAATAAGCATTCGGGACGTACCATGACGTTCTGATGACATCGAATTTCCTAACATCACAATAGAGAAAACAGTGCCTAATAAATACCTAATAAAATAGAAAAAAAATTAATAAGATATCTCTACGAATTGGTTTGAAAAAGGAAGTCCTATTATTTTAATAAGGAAACCTTTTTGAAAAAATCAATAAGAATATCTAATAAAAACTATAAGATTCCTTATTGATTTTTTCAATAAGGTTTTCCTTATTAAAATAACAAGACTTCCTTCTTGAAAAAAAAACCATAGAGATATCTTATTAATTTTGTTCTATTTTATTAGGTATTTATTAGGCACTGTTTTCTCTGTGTACAAGGCAGCGAAAAATCATCCGTGTCAAATGACTACACTAACACATGAGTGTTAGTAGACTATCGCTAGACTACTTCGATTATTTTTTTTTTTTATAATTTTATTATTTATTGAATCTTCAATTATAGATTGAAATATCAATAAGTTTTTCAAATCTTATTTCTAAAAATGTTTAATATATGTTTAGCCAATGCTAAACAAAATTTTTAATTTCAACGGTTGATTTTTATTGTTTTACATCTCTGGTGTACGGCTGAGAAAAAAAGAATCCCTTCTTTTCAGCCGGGTGTGGCCTTTATAATGAATAATATTGCGCGCAAGTGGATTTGGATGCAACTCAAGTTTTTTAATATATTTTCTCGCGTGTTTTGAAAATACTGTCTTAACCAACGGAACATCGAGATCTTTGTGAATTCGATGATTTCGAATATACCATGGGGCTGCTGTTATAGTACGTAGAATTTTGTTTTGTCGCCTTTGAATTTTTTCTACATTTGATGCGGAGGCTGTGCCCCATAACTGGATTCCATAGGCACATATTGGTTTTAGGATCGCATTGTATAATAGAAGTTTACAGTCTAGGCTTAGTATAGAGTTTCTTCCAATAAGCCAATTCATTGGGGCTGCTTTTAATTTCATTTGAAATAACTTTGCGCTTTTGTGCGATTTCCATGTTAAACGACGATCAAGATGAACGCCTAGATATTTGGCTACAGTGTGTTGCGGTATAGTCTCGGTGTTGATTTTTATAGGCGGGCATGTTTCCCTGCGCAACGTAAAAGTTACGTGTACACATTTCTGCTCGTTAACTTTAATACGCCATTGTTTGAGACATTTTTCCAATTTGGATATATACCCTTGTAAGTTGCTGGAAGCTTCTATTGAATTTTCATGGACGCTTAGAAAAGCTGTACCATCAGCAAATGTTGATGTATGAATGTAACATATTGCTTAACCGCAAGTCAGAGGCATATTTTAAGTACACTAGTCGACTAGAATATGGCTGGACTATTGCTAGACTATGATTAGAATCCGAGTCAAATTTGAGTGGAATATGACTTACATATGACCCGACTACGGCTAGACTGTGATAAGGTTATGACTGGACTATGAACTGACCATTACCAAAATGTGGCTATAGTATGTCTAGGATGGGAATAGACTTTTACTTGATTATAACTTCACTAACTAAACTATGAGTAGACTAACATAAAAAAATAGTGCGACGATACTATCATTCCAATCGTATTAATTTCAATGCCGTACTTACATACCGATCGTTTTGGATTTACACGTTTAAGATTCCGTCAATTTCCACCTGTAGGCGTTTGCTCAAATTGTTTTTTAATTGTAAAGATCACATTAAGCTTTTAATTAAAAGACAAAATATTTGATTAGATATTTTACTGGCCCTCCCGAAAGTATACAAGTTCTTTAGTCTTAACAGCAAATGAAGTTAGTATCAAAAGCCTTTCATTCCGTTTTAAATTTTTAAAGTAAATAACAAACAAAATTTTCGTTTTTTGTGTTTTAAATGAAGCAACGTGTGGAATTGAAACCACTTTTGGTTGGCATTTTATTCCTTAACATGGCTGAATAAATATAATAATATTCACAAACTCTCTAAATTATGCATTGTTTTTTGATAACATCAATTTGTAATGATTGAAAATATGCTTCAATTATTTCAACAAAGCAGGTTTACATATTCAGTATTTTTTTTTTAAATTGCTTAATCGTTGTGGCAAAAGATGTAAATTTAAATATAGATTCAACTGCATTGTCTGTCACTCCTCTTAAATTCAGTTTTTTTTTTCAGATAAGTTTTCAATTTGTTTTTGTTACGTGATTTTTATTTATTTGTAGTTTTTTCTTTCAACAAGACCAGCCAGCATTGCCATCTGTTTACCTCAGCATTTGTTAGCGCATTGCAGACGAAAATACCACTACAGAAAAACAAAGACAAAAAAAAAAAAACTCGGTCTATCTGATTTAACGATTTCCGCACACACACAAACATAACCACCAGACAAGACACACACACACAATCTTACATATTTTTTACGTGTGTCGGCAGGATAGATTTTATACATTTATTTTTTTTTTTAATTTCTTTCTCCCCAATATTGAAATAAACAAGAAAAAAATATCTGTTGTGTTTGTGTTGGTAGAACAACAACAGCTGTAACAAAAAAGCATCCATAAAAATTTATAACAGGCCTTACAAAATGGTTATTTTGTACATAAAAGACTTTATTTAATTTTCATAAGTGATTATGGTATAATTTTTGGATTTTTATTTTTACATGATTCTGATTGCACATTTGCATTAATCAATACATACTTTGTTTATTGTTGTCGTATATTTTTAAACTGGATTGTGTTATAAATTGATGAGAATTAACAGAAATATATATCAAAATGGTGTTTACTTTTAGGCTGGTGGTTTTAAAGCTTAACTAATAAGTATGTGTTTTCATGTGAGTGAGAGGGAAGCTGTGAGCAAAAAAATTAATATTAAGGGGGATTTTAGGCGTACGGAAAAAAAATTAATCTTAAAAGATTAATGGCCAGTTTTTGACTACATATTTAAGTATGTAATTAGTTAATTTTTATTTAAATTTATGTTGTATTTAAATAAGATTCCATTTTTTCAGTGAGTAATTAAATTACGATGAAAATATGGTAGCACTACGTAAAATAAAAAATTTCCCACAAATTTCCCTAAAGAACATCTGACTACAACAAATAAAGCAAAACTCCAAAAAATAAATTTTTATTTTAGCTAAAAATAAGAATATTTAAGAACTGCTGAAATGTTTTAAAAGAATGAAAGTAACTTTCAAAATAATTAAAAGGTTAGGGGCTGTGCACATATTACCTAACGCTATTTTCAGAGATTTTATAACACCTACCGCCCCGCCCCACCCCGTTTAGCTTTTTACTAATTTTTCAGTGCAAAATTTCCAATACGTAACAAATCTTTAACACCCCCTCCGCCTGGAGCGTTACGGAAGACCTGCACAGCCCCTTAATAGCGACAAAACAAGACAAAATTTATGCAATTTGCTTGCAGCCAAAAAAGCAGTCAAAAACATATGGAAATTCGTTAATCTTAATTTTTACTTAAATACACAAGGTTGTTCATTTAATTATTTTTTTATAATATGAACTCAAAAACACGATTTGGAATTTAATTACAACTTAAAAATAATTATAACTTATGTATCAAGTCAAAAATTGGCCCTGAATATTAAAAAAAAAACTCCTAAATTTTAGGTGGAAAACTAAGACAAGAAACATTTAATTAATTAATTTGTCTGCATCATCTGCATAATGAAAAAAAAGAAAACGAAAAAGCTGCATAAATTATGCAAATTTCAATTAAGTTTGAATTCTTTCAACCGTATCCACAACCATAAAAATAAACGAATGTGATTAAAAGTCTATATAATATATAAGCATACATACATGCATGAGAGCCTTGCACGACATGACCAGGAAGTCTGCACTAAAAAAAAAATTGCTAAAATTTTACTTAATTTGAGTTCAAAGTATAGAGTAGCGGCAACGCCGTTTTGCATAGCAATTCTGTAAAATTATTCTTGATTTTAGGAAATAAAAATTTCGTATTTCAAAGGAAATTTAACACATTCATAAGACAGTATTCTAATTAAAACTAGTTCAGTGTTTATCCGAAAATTAGTACCCAGCTTTGTCATGTGTATAAACAATGTCTTCATATGTTTGTGTAGTTTCTAGCTACATGGTTTGTGAGCTTGCTAAAAACTTTCTATTGCCGTTTTCTCCCCTGTATATGGCGCTTTCCTGAGCAACCATGCGGTGATGCTGAAGTTTTAATGTCAAAACTGCATCCCAAAACTTCGGCGCCACCGACGCTCATGCGCAAAGAAAGCGCAAAGAAAAGGGAGAAAACGGTAAACTGCAATAGAAATTTCTTAGCAAGCTCACAAACCATGTGGCTAGAAACTATACAACCAAATGAAATACAGTGCCGGAACATCCGGGTTGAAAGTTGTTTAACAAAACTCGAAATTTCGCCCTGTACTTCAATAATAAAAACCGTTTTAGCCCCTCATTCCCTAATTGAGCTTACGAAGGATATTTCATCATCTAAGTGCAGCATATTAATGGATGAATCTACAGATGTTGGGGAAATTGAACTAGTTTTCTTAATATTTTTGCAACAATCTATAATAAATAAAAATTTGGATATTCTCTAGCTATTTTCGATCCTAATTTAGCGATATTTTTTGGAAAAAAGTTTTCAACAGTGCAATTGAACCTCGTTGGAATAAATTTAAATTAAAAAAAACAATATTAAGAAGATATGAACTAATAATCAAATTTGAAAAAACGAAATTAATAAACAAAACAAGTACCACAATGTCATTTTTGCTCTTTGTACATGTGTGAGTTAAATGAAAATATGTTGCGACTGACCCTTAAAAAAACCCATATATAATATGAAAAAAAAGGAAGATCATGTACAATGAACCTGATATACATATATTCCCATGAACAAAGCATTACGACAACAGCCATTACATACATCATGGAAGAAAGGAAATAACAACTAAATTAACAACACTGTATAGTGCATAACCCGAAAGGGAGACTATATATGTCATTTCTTTTCACGCAATCCCTTGTTCATTGTTTGAATATTCCAATGTAAGTCGTATATACATATGTAGTTGTAACAAACTACATATGTAGTAACAACAATATTATTCCCATATATATATGTATGTACAATGTACATGCACACATTATGCTGTTCTTTGTCAATGTAGTCTTCATTACCAGCAAAACATAACAACATGTTGGTCAAACACAATTTTATTTTACTTTAGTTAAGAAAAAAAAAAATAGAAAACTAAAAAAATAAATAATGCAGCATGAAAGTAACATCGGATGCAATGAAGTCAAGTTCTACTGAAAGTACGGTCAGAGTAGAGTCATAGCCAATCATAGTCCAGAGTGTAACCATAGTGATCATAATATAGTCATGTATTAAGCTTTTCGAAATTGCAATAACTAATTTTTAAATAATTAAATTTTATCAAATCTTAATATAAAAAAAGTCCGGCTATGCCGGATCTAATATAACCTACAACAAGCCGTAAATGTATAATTCATTGAATATAATATAGGATTTTTGTTCTTTTATCACCCCTATCGCGAATATTATGGGAGTAAGTTGTTTGGGAGAAAAATTGTATTCCCATCCCCGACAAATTGCTATCGCGAATATTTTGGGAGTGTAAGTCTCTATTGTGAATTACTTGGGAATAAAAATTTTTATTTTGAATTATTTGTTTTGATTTAACAAATAATTTTTGCGGGATTTATTTTGTGGTGTATGAATAAAAGAAATTAAAGCTAATAAGGTAAAAATTATGAATAGCGTTTATTTGCGTTTTCTGTTGCTGGAAAAGGAAAATCAATCCATAGAACGACTGCAGCGAAGACAAATACGTGATGAATCTTATCCGCTTTGTTTTGTTGCGGTTTTTTGTTTTCAGTCAGTTTTTTTCTTATGGTCCGTTTTTGGTCGATCCTCACCTATGCATGAGAAACTTAAGTTACGCTTATTAAACTAATAATTAACACCATTTACAAAAGCTTAACTTGTTTCAAAATTTACCCACGTCCTCTTTTTTATCCTTTTGGAAACCTTTGCCATAGTCTTTATTCGCATACATTGCATCAACCAGACAATTAATTTGTTCTTTATTAATACTCCTGTGTTAATAAATAAGAGAAAAAACTGATTACATGAAGTTCTGGATTAAAAAACAAATTTCTACTTACATGTTCACTTCTTGTTCCCACTTTCAATTGTTGTGAATAATTTTAGTCAAATTATTCGCGGGAGTAAACATTTGCGATGCCATATTTGTAAGGTATGGGAATTCATTCCCAAAAAAAAAATTATGGGAATCATTCACGATAGTAAAAACAAAAAATTTGGGAGTTTTTTCATGGTAATGTTTATTCGCGATAGGGGTGTATAAGTATGCACATACGAGTATATCTACATATATATGTACATACATATGTACTATATATACTTACATATAATTAGAATGAATTACATACACACTTTTCGAAAAATACATACATATGTACAAAAAATACATACTGTTTAAAATATTTTACAATTTTCCATCCATCAGTGAACAAAAAGGGGGTTTGTACGAAAAAATACATAATGTTATTATTAAAGTAACATACACTTTAACAAGCCTCAGTAGCACGATGTTTCATGCGTTGAATTATAATTGAAAGATTCCATTTTCAATACTGGGTTACCTCATGTATTTATAAATTTATTTTTGAAAGGGTTATATATTTTCATATTCATTTATTTGTATATATAATTCAATATCAGAACCGATATTTTCTGATTTTCAATACGAAGCATGTTAAGAAAAATCCTTACATTTCAGTCCAAGACCCAATTCTCTAGCTCTTCTAGTGTCTTCGGAAAATCGATTTCACGTAAAGACAGACGGATAGACGCACAGACGGACATAGCTCATTCAACTTCCCTATCTATAAGGATTCAGAATATATATACTATATGGACCCCATATGAATATTGTGGAGATTATAAGAGAACAATTAAGATTGTTTGTTGACAAATAAATACTGGGTGTGACGACTGTAAAGTAATTCGGACGGTATGTAGTTTGTAGTTGAGCAATTTCAACACATTACCAAGGTTTTGCTGGTGCAGTCGCAGAATATTCATAGTCTAGTCATAGTTTAGTAACATTGTAGTCATCGTCTAGCTATTATCTGGTCGTAGACTTAGTCTAGTCACATTAACTAAAAAAAACTACAGGTAGCACTGCGGGAGTGCCGACAGAAGTGAAAACGTTTTGTGATTACAACAATACACGTGTTATTGCCAAAAAAATTATGCGTAGATATAAACAATTATATAAATACATGCAACAAATTTAACCACTTATTAAGGCGTATGCAACAGGTGAGCTTATTAGCACAGCTGACTGAGCTCGCTTTATAGTTTGAAGAGAGTACATAAAAAATGGTTACAGTTTGGTACTCATACGTATTAAAATGCTTTAAATTTGTTTGTGTGTTTTGATATGAAGCGAGCGCTTTATAGCAACAAAATACATGTTGTTTTTGGATTGTTGTACAAGAGACGGCGCTCTCTTCATTTTGAGCGAAAAAATTTGGGTGTTGGGCCTTACTACGGTACTCGAATCGACTTCGACTGTTGTACTAGATTAAAGAAACACACAACATTTTTCTTTAATCTATTACAGCAGTCGAAGTCAAATCGAGAACCGTAATAAACCCTAATTAATATCTGTAGGTTGTTGACTTCACTCCGACTAGGCATTCGCACAAACACAGATGCTACAAGCGTGACGGTGTCGCGAGTTCTGAGGTTTTGTCTCATCCAAAAATTTCGTACCGCGCCAATAGAAGTTTTCACTTCAATAATCGCTTATGGAGGTAGTATTCTGTAGCATAGTCTTGTCATAGCCTTTTCTCAGCCTGGTTATATTGTTGCCTTAAGCTAGTAATTGTAAGCTTGTCTAGTCATATTTTAGTAATAGTTTAGTAAGAGTAGTTTAGTAAGAGTTATAGCCTAGTCATGGCCTAACATCAGTCTAATCATACTCTAGTAACAGTCTATACGTAATCTAGCAACATTATAGCTAAAATTAAGTTATATTCTAGTCATGGTCTTGTCTTAGTCTAGTAATATTTTAGCCGAAGTCTGGAAATAGTCTGATCATAGTCCCATCATAGTCTAGTTAAAGTCTAGACGTAGTGTATTATTTGTGTCGTATGTATCTACTCGTGTAATCTTTGAATAAATTTAAGGAAAGAAAATTTTCATCTCACTGTTAGTAAACATGTATTATGTGGTTTTTTTCCCAAAAACTAAACTTCATATTTACAAGTTCAACTGATTTTGTTAGTTTTTCATGTAGCGAAAAAGCAAAATAATTTCAATATTATAAATATTTACAATACATATCACAGAATGTTAACAAAAACCAAAAGGATCTATATTTTAACAAGCAAGCACACCACTTACATACAAAGGAGTGTGTATGTTATGTGCGTACTTACAGAAATAAATGAAAAATGTTCGGAAAAATCAAAAAAACGAAAATAAACATGCATTGGATTTTATCCATTAAGTATTAAATGTGGTAAATTCTTTTGATGTGGGTGGGCGGTCAGTAACATTTTGAATGAAAGCTTTTTTTGGTGCATAAGTAAACCAAAGAGCAAAAACGAAATTTGTTCACTGTCTGGAGCATATGTTGTATTTCCACAAAAACAAATATAAACATACTCGTACTTATATATAATTCAATAAAAATAAATAAAACCCTCACATACGTACAATAAAAAACTAAATATTATAATATTTTAATGCGTACATATATTTGCATACATAAAAATTTAGCAAAGTTTTCGCAAAGGCAAAATATCGTCCTTATTGTCGAAATTAAAAATGATTTTAAACAAGTAAGAGTGCTATATTCGGCTGTGCTTAATTTTATATACCCTTCACCCAAGTTATACACAAGTATATTATTTTTTTAAATACATACTCGTACATCTATTATGGAGAGGCGTAAAAAATAATGAACTTCAAATTTTGGGCGTCAGGTGTTTGAGGTTGCCTTCATTTGCAATTTAGAATGATTACGTTACCCATGATACCGATATCATGATGACGCATAAAAGTAATAATTGTCAGCAAAGTTTGGTGTTTACTTATTTCACATTTCAAAAAATAATTTTCCATTTTCCATCGTGGGCATTTCCATTCCATTTCAAAAAGGGTGGATTGAACAAATATGCTACTAGTAAACATTAATAAGCCTCAGTAGCACTGCTGCTGTGTGTTGAATTCTAATCACGATGATTCATGGTTAAATACTGTTGAACCGTCATATATTTATAAATTTATTTCCGAAATAGATATTCATTTAATCAATAATCGGAACTGATATTTTATTTTTCTTTATTTTTAATACCAACAGTTGTAAGACAAACCCTTACACATCAGACCAAGACTTAAGTCTCCAACTCTTCTGGTGGCTTCGGAGATCCAATTTTACTTACTGACTTACAGACAGACACTCAGACGGACATATATCGTTCAACTGCCCTACCTATAATTATAGAGAATATAAATACTTTAAGAGTGAGTTTTTAGGATAGAGTTTAAACGTAGTTTCAAACTACGTTTATGTTAATCTAAATATAAATTTAATCGTGTTTGCTGTTTTTAAGTGATGGCTTAAACTGTGCAAAATGGCCATAGTGAAGACTAAAAAATGGCAGCACTATGCATCAAATGGCAATATTTTTTCCCAAGCAACACTGTATTTTATGAAAAAGAAGAGAAATTCCGCACTTTTGAATTTTATACATGTTGTTGTGTTACCATATTGTAACACCCAATTTACATGATGACTTTTGCGACGTCGTTTTTACTGAATTCCCTTTTGAAGTTGCTACCAAAATCTTTGTATGTTCAGACGATGTCTTTTAGTTTCATGTCTTTTTTCCCAATTTTGTTGTGAAATAATGTAAGTAACAAAGATAAATAACAAAAGTAAGAAAAATAACGAAAAGTAACAAAGAGAAATGGAAGAAATGTCTTGAAAAACACAATTTAAGACTTTTTGTTTACCCCTCTTTCTTCCCTACACCGCTCACCGACAAGCAAAAAGAGACGTCGAAAAAGCGACGTCGCAAAAGTCATCATGTAAATTGGGTGTAAGTAAGTTTAACCAACCAACATTGATCGCTTAAACTTTAAAATAAATTTAGTTAATTGACATCCTAAAAACAGTTAATCCAATTTAAAGTTGTTTTAATATCTGATCGGCCACCTAAAAACTCACTCTAAAGCTTAGATCCCACTATCGGCACAATGTACCGATTTTCGTCGGCTCACTGAAATAAAGTTATATAGTAATAAGCTAAATTTGCCTTATTTGTCAACTAATTTAAATATAAGGACAAAATTGCACCACACTGCATTGGTAATAAAGCCATATAGACTTATTCCAGAATTAATTGAGAAATAAAGCAATTTTGCTTTACTACTTATGACTTTATTGCAGTGAGCCGACGAAAATCGGTACATTGTGCCGATATTGTGATATAAGCTTAAGAGTCTCATATCAATATTGTGGAAATTACATACGAAATGACGAACTTATAAATACCCTTACCGTTTTTGGTCATGGGTAGTAAAAGCCAAAAAATATTTGGGGTATTCACACTGTCGTCATAAAGTCATATGTCATAAAATAATACCACACCAAAATATGACAAGTGTGAGCACACTGTCATATTTTAGTGTGCTATGTCATAATTGTGCCAGCTGATAACATTGAACAACACTCCATTGTTTAGTCGTCGGATTAGTGCGCTGAACTATTTTTTTGGACGGCGGCAAGTGGAAAAACGTTTACAAGCTGCCAGCCAGATCACATTCACAAAGACATATTTTTATTCTTGATTTATTTATTAGTAGCGGCAGGTTGTAAATATTATCGCCGGCTTGACTGAAGATTTTCAGCTGCTCGACTAAGGTTTCTACTGTTATTTTATGACAAACCATAACCATACCTTAAAAAGTCTTATAATTACATATATGACTTTATTGCTTGAAGCACAATAACAACTTTTTTAAACTATTGTAAAATAATAAGACATTATGACAATATGACTATAGTGTGAACACTCCAATTATATTATAAACTAGGAAATAAGTTGAAATGTTGCTTCTAATATCAATTGAAAATCAATTTGGAAAAAAATTGTTTCAAACGTAAATCAATCCCAGGTTGAGTAAATATCGCTAAGGGTGGTGTTGGCGCGTTGACTGCCAAGCAAACAATGACTTGGGGCCTGGGTTCAAACCCTGGCCAGAGCAAGTCAATTAACATCATTAATTTCCCTAATGTACATTAGTGAGACATTGTATTAATTGTTGTCCGGACTATTTAAGTGATGAAGGCATGGGCACTGGTCACTAAAAAACTGTTCCCACGGCGTTTGATGCTGTTCCAAACTAGTGTACACATCATCGCCCTCCTTCGTCGGTTAGCAGAAACATCGGCGAAGTAAAACAATTCATAAAATGCCTGTTAATACAGCTTCACAAAGTTAATGCGTCTACTTAACACCGGAGGCGTCTCAACACTGCCTTAAAAATTAACATAACGCGCAAAGCAGAGTTGTAAAAGAGTTAAGTCTTCTAAATTTTCAACATCTATATTCTCTACCCTAACCCTCTCCCTGAGTTCCAGCGCAGTGCACTGTATATGTAGGGGTCATCCCCTCAGTGCTGGTCCTAATTAAAAAAAAATGCACGGATTGATTCAAGCACAAATTGTTCGGTCGCAAAATACTTAATTCAATCCAAAAAAAGATGTGTTCAAAAAAGCGTCCGGCTCGATTTAAGGCGCAAATTTACGGCTTTAGATTTGATGCAAGATTCTATGACAAACATTTATTTGACCTAAAACAAATCCCCTGCCATACTTGAATCACTTCCCAATCGGGATTATGAACGCTCGTATTTGTCCTGCAACAGACTTGAAATAATATTTTTAACACTTAGTTGAGTTAAAGTTTTACTTATTCATTTCAATTTCAAATAAATTTTTGTTGGTATTGAACATGGATTTACATGTTTTGTAACACTTTACCTTAAATAACTAAGCCACATTAAAATATTAAAATCGAAAAAATATAAATAAGCCATGAAAAAAATTATTATTTTATTTTGGATAATTTCTGGTATTGAACAGAGGCAGCTGAAAAAGTGCTTAATCCCTTTTGTGTTTGATTCAAGTACGTTTTGGTGCTATTCGAATTAAAATTTTTAATCACAATTCGTACTCAAAGTAATCCTAAATACGAGTGCTAGTTTTTTTTTTTGTGTGAGTGTGTTTGTGTGTGTACAATCAATGACAATTCACTAGTTTCAGCAATCAATTTAACTGTTTGGATCTGTGTCGTTAGTGAATTTTGATTATATTATTTTCATTATTAGAGAAACAGATTTTCCCATCATCGTAAAGGATTAAGTTAATTAACTTGAGTTTATTGAAATAAACCTTCAGGTCAGGTATGCACTCTTTTACACTTACAAATGTACTATAAAAGCTTTAGAGTGATTTAACGCTTCTAAGACAATTTAGTGTAAAATGAACTCCTTTCAGATTTTCGCTCTCTCTCTCTCTCCCTATCTCTCTATCTCTCTCGTCCTACTTTTCTATTACATAAAACCATAAAGAATTATGCATACATATATTCGAGTATTTCAAGCCTCTCAATAATTACTTCTGCAAATAAATTTAGTTTCTTAAGGAAATAAAACTTTAAAAAGAAAAAAAAAATATAATAATTGTACATCCTGAGCATCTGCTGTTTTCAATCGTAACAACATAACCATGAACACCATCACTGTCATCATATTGGCAGGATGCCATTTAAAATATAAAATGTTGTAACAACAAAAAACTATTTGATTCAACCACAATACAACAATACTAAGGGCCGATTTCACCATCTCCGATTAAAAATTAATTGTAAATTTAACCGAAACATTGGCAAAATTGTATTACACAATTGTTCAATTCACAAGCTCGTATTAACGTCATATGTGTTGTCTAATCGTATAATTATACAATATTGTATTTTGTTGTTGGTAATTTTCATACAAAAGTGTGTTATAATTATACGATTGAATTTTATATGTTTTTCAATTGTTATATTGAGGCCGGGTCTGGGAATATTCTATTTGTTAAATTAATTTGTAAAAATATTTTATATATGTGATAAGTAACACCAGAAAATACATTCTTCTTAATGATAAATATATACATGATTCATTTCAACTTAATTTTCAAACTAATTTAATCAAAATTGCTTGTCGCTAAAAAAGTTATTATATTTAGCGTCAATTTATAATTCCCACACCTGGTTTCACACCTTGATATAAAACTGACATTTAAATTTTTTTGATATTAAACTGACATTTAAAATACGACAAAATAACGATACAACAAATTTGTCTGTTCACAAGCACATAAACAAATATCGTCTTTTTTTAAACCATATGTCTTATACGACTGAGCTTGTGAATTGAACAAATATATGATTAAGTTCTAACTGACACCATTTAACAAATAAGTGCCTGTTAAATTTAACCGAAGAAAATTTTGCCGGTTAGTACTCTAATGGGAGTTAAATCAAATAAAACAAATCGATATTTATATTTTTGTTAAATTTTTATTTTAAAAATTTCAAATTTACAAAAACTGGCTTTTTAATATTAGTTTTTTATAAAATTTTACATTCATTTTAGCATGTCCTTAAGAATTTATGTTTTTAAATTTTATTTATTTGTTGCGGGTTAGCAATATCTAAATATGTATATATTTCGTTGGTTGTCATACCAACTCATCAGTAGATGTTTACCCTTTATGTTTAAAAAGTTCCAAAGCTCATCTAGATATTGCTAAACCGATAGTTATGCCACATTTTTATTAAATTCTTTTGTTAGTTAACCGAAAGATGGTGAAACGAAAATGCGTAGGCATTGATTAAATAGTGCCCGTTAGCCTAACCAGCAATTAGTTAATTTTTTGTTAACAGACATTTTACCGAACATTGTGAAAGCGGGCGTAATAAATGTATCGCAAACCGAAAATGAAATCAATAAAATAAAATACTTTTATTTTTTAACTTTTATCTATCATAGTTTGACTAGAAGTTGGAATAGACAGTAGAATAACCGACTACAAAATATCATGAAATTAAACTATAAATAAACTAAGACTTTAGTATGATTGCACTGTGACTATACGATGGCTGTAGTATGAGTGGCTCGTACTGTGATTAAAACGTCTATATAATGGAAGTCTAGCTGGTTTATGACAAACGTAAGAATATCGTACAGTAGACTATGAATAGATTATGACTACACTATGACCATAACGTTACTATAGTTCGGCTAAAGTATGGCAAGCTCAATGCACTACGATTCGTTGTGGATTGATTATGAGTAGAGTGTTACTTGTTGCTGCATTATAGGCAGACGCTAAGTAGGATATGATTTAAATTTGACTACACTATGCTTCGACTCGGACTACAACATGAGAAAACTATGAAATGGCTATAAATAGACTATGATCAGACTACGAGTACGACAAAGCTGTGGCTAAGAGATGACTAGAATATGGCCAGACCTTAACTAGATTATGACCGAACTGACTATGAGAAAAGCCAATAACAAAGATAAGATTATCACTGGACTACGACGTAATCACATATTTATACACTATAGTATATCTATACCATGACTCATATATTACTGAAGTAAAATTTTACGAAGGACTGTGACTAGACTGTGATTCTTAGATTCTTATTGTAGCATGATTAGACAAAAATATGGCTAGGTATTTTCTTCTACCAGATTAAAACTAGACTTAGTTTTGAACCAGACTATGAGTAGACTCTGATTATGTTATAAATCTACTATGACTTTTTTTTTAAAAAAAGAATAATTTTTGTTGTTATAATTTTATTATAACATTTTTTGTGATATAATTCCTCCAACTTTTTATTATTAATTTCGGTTTCCATAAGAAAAAAAAATATAAACAAAAATATCCTTAGAAAGAGAAAAATAATTGTGCTGATTTTATAGGAATAATTTTTAATCGAATAATTTTCACTCGAATAATTCATATTCGCAAAATTTTTACTCAAATAATTTTTTTCTGAATATGAAATTTTGTGCTAATAATTAATTAACATATTCGTATAGTTTTTACTTTTCACTTTGACATAATAATTTTTATTTGAATAATCTTGAAAAATAGGTTTAACTTGAATAGTTTTCATTCAAATAATTCTGTGAGATTAATTTGCACATAAGTTCCCACATTCGAATAATGTCTTTTCTCATTTTATTACAATTTTTTTTTATTCGAATATTATATGTAAAGAATTTTGTTCCAATAATTTTTATTCGATTAATTTTGAAAAATGAGTTCTGAGTTCAATAATTGTCATCTAAATAGTTATGCGGGAATAATTTTTACAAAAATATGCACCAAAATTCGAATAATGTCTATTCTCATTTTAATCGAATAATTTTTGTTTCTAATAAAGTTCATATACGAGTATATATTTTATGGGAAACTTTTTTAATATTAATAATATTGACTTAATTCTGAAAATTATTCGACTAAGTTATATTATATATAAATAGCTTTATTCGAATAATTTTTATTCGATTAATTTTGAAAAAAAAAGTTCTTGCTTCTATAATTATTATCTAAATGATTCTGTGCTAATGAATTTTTCAAAAATATGTATGTATCAAAATTCGAATAATGTCTATTCTCATTTTAGCAAAATTTTAACTGAATAATTTTGGTTTTCAATTGATTTTATATAGATAATATTGTGGGAAAGTTTTGTAATACCAATTATAAATCTAAAAATTATTCGACTAATTTTGATTATATGTATATAAATACATTTAATCGAATAATTTTTGTTTGAATTATTTTCAAAAAAAAAAAAAAGATTCAGCTCTATTATTTTTCCTGTCATATCTACCTCGACTGGAAATAGCTCATGCCGAGCGGTTTTTTTTTTTTAATTTTGCCATTGAACAGCTCATGAAATATCACTTTTCAAAGGATCAAGGAAAAAAGAGATCATAAGTACGAACCAAGTGGGTTTCCTAATAACTTCTGAAAGTTAATTTCGTTATTGTACAACACAATATTCAATTCCTCAATATATTTTGCATATAAAACTGCAGAGTACACACTGTAAAGTATAATTTCAATAACAAAAAATAAAAATAACTTCATTGGTTGTCACCAGAATCACTTAAAGCTGGCTTAAATATCAAAACTCTAGTTGGTATTTGTGTCTCATAGAAAAAGTTATGCAATTTCAAATTTAAATAATATTTTGTAATGACATATGAAAACTATTTTTAAACTAAAAGTGACTATAAGCAGAGTATTGCAAAAAAAAAAAAAAAAAAAAAAACAAGAAAAATATACAATACAAGTTTAAAGCTCATACAAAATGATACATTTCTGTATAGGGTGATTAAAAAGACTAACGTTTTGAAAATTAAGTGAAGATTCTTGAAAACCCCACCATGATGGTCGCCTAATGTATTTTCAACGAATTGCGATAAAAAAAATATGGGATAAGATTGACCTTGTGGTCCATCCGTGGAACTTCTCGCTAAACGCCATCCTCATTTCAAATTTGTGTCATTTGAAACTGTATATTAAATAAAAAAAATAAAAAGACGAATCATGAAAATCGATTTTACCTTAAGTTTTACACTAAATAAAAAATATATAAAAATTTCTCATTTATTCTAAATAAAAATATTTTTTTCAAAAGCTTTCGGCACCGACATCGACGTTGTTTCTTTGAGTTTACGAATTGTTTAGATTATGGGTTTTATGCGCCCAGTACTTTAAAATTTATTTAAAAAAATACAAATATTTGAAAATTTTCAAAAAGAGTTTTTTAACCACTTAAAGTGATATTGATTTTTGCTTTTGCTTTAAGAAATTTGATATTATTATGTCTAAATTAAACCTCTTAATGATACACCCTTTCCACATGTCTAAACATAAGTAATAGTGAATGAATGTGAGAGTGTGATTAAGTAAATAAATGTTAGAAAAACCGGAAATGACTTTGGAAATATTTCCTGTGTAAATAAATGTTCATTAAAAGTTGTCTAAACGGAATTGCAACGTCTACAGACAGTTTTCAAATCTACAAAATGGTTGGTTAACATCAAGAGAATCGAATTTCAATAGATTTATTTAGAAAATGAAGAAAAAGAAAAATGTATATAAAACATTAAGATGGATTATAACAAGCGAAAAATATATTTCATATTTTTATAAGAATATAGCAAATATTTTAGGGAATTAAAAGTTTGCTGCTCTATTTATAGTTTATGAAATAAACGATTATTTATTTTGCAACTAAGTCTCTTAACAATTTTCTTGAAGTTGATATAAATTCATTACAACAACGATTTGAAGCTTATGCAGTTGTTTGTAACTTTTTATGCTCCCAAAAGTATGCAATTTTATTTTACTTTTAATACGAACTAAAAGTAGGCTTTATTTATTTGGTGTTCTTTGCATTTGTTTGCATTTCACACAAAAACCAACATAAACCTTGAGAGTCCTTACTATTTCTTCACTTTCTTACTCTTATCATACACATACATATATATTTTTTTGCAGTATTTTTGTGTACGTGTGCCTTTTTAAGTATTGCGTAGGTTCTTGCAAGTGTCACTGTCAATGTGCCAAAACGTGATGGATTTTGACAATGAAAAAGTAGCATTTCATTTTTTCTTTAATTTAAAAAAAAAAAAAATAAAATAAATTTTAACTATGCCCAGGGTGTACAAATGAATCGTAGTATCTTCCTATAAATGGTCCTACTGGCAAGAAGAACAAAAAAAAAACCTGTGGTGTTTGCTTCTGTCATTTGATGCTGCTGTTCTACTTTTTAATCAATAAGTACGTGTTTTTTTTTTCGGCCATCAATAAAGATTGGTATCTTTAAATAAAAAAAAGCTTTGCAACTCATTTATTATCACACTTGAGGCACTTTAGTTTAAAGTATTCCAATCAATTTAATGCTTAGCTATTTTGAAGCTGTACCATTAATCTCCAGAGCAACAAAATCGACAAAAATAAACTTTAATCTAAGTGAGTTTTAAATGACAACTTTATAAAAATATGCAAAGAATTTTTTTATTGGTTTGAACAACAAATTAAATAAAACTGCACCAGATTAGAGAATTTTTTAGTTTCACTACCCAAAAGTATGCAATTAATTTTGAAGAAATTTACATAAAATAAACTTCGCTCCAGCGTTGCCAAAATGGTAATTTTGTCTCATATTTGATATGGTTTAATGTTTCTTTTCTCTCAAATTATAATTTTTAAAAATTATGACTTTTTATTTTAAGTATTTCTCTGAAGAATTTCTCCAAAGTTTTATAAACAGTAAATTTTTCCAAAATTCAGTTTGGCACCAGTTTTTTGTTAATTCTTTACACTTTAACGCGTGTATAAATGCATTAATATACACGCAAAGAAAAAACAGTGTGGTGCAATTATGTATGTCCTTATATTTTAATTAGCTGACAAATAAGGCAATTTTAGCTTATTACTTATAACTTTATTTCAGTGAGCCGACGAAAATCTGTAAATTGTGCCGATAGTGGGATCTAGGCTTAAGAATGGAAAAATATAAAATTTATGTTTTATTATATTTTAAAAGTTTTGCGTGACAATACATACACACATACATACACACATACATATGTATGTGTACGCACTATTTCTAGCCTTTCAATTTATTTCTATTTTTTCTACTCTCCACAAATTGACCTTAAGAATACATTGTGCTGTTGTTGTTGTTGTATTTATTGAACATGTTTATTTTATTTTATTTGAATCGATTTCCCAATAAATATTATTTTTGTTCTGCCATCAAACAGAATATTGTGACAAACGGTGTGCTTAAATTGCATGCATTGAAGTTTCGATTTTCCTATTAATATGCCTGGCACATGTCAGTCATTAAAACAACATTTATCATGAATTTATTATATTCAGGAGTGGCGTCTCCTTAAAACTAATAACCATGCAAACTTATACAGAAAAAGAAAAAAAAATACTCTATTGATTTCTTAATATTTATGTTTTAAGAATAATCGCAGTTAATACAGACAAAGTCCAAAAACTATAAATATCTAGAAGACGATGCATATTCAATGAAAAAGTTAGTCAAAGAATATTGATGAAGTATACTGCGAAGGTGGGTGAATGAGTGATGTGTTAATTATGTTGGTCTACTGAATTTTATTTCGAGCTAAAAATTTTTTCAACAACCTTTTCTCGCTGTCTATTTTTGCAAAAAAATAGAAACTTCGTTTTAAAGACAAAACTTTGTTTTATTCTAAAAGCGTCTATTGTACTCTGAAGTAATAGTTTTACATAAGGTACGGTCACATTTGGCAAATATTTGCCCAAAACAGCACAACCACAACTTACCAATGAAAAACTTTTTTAATTTACACACGTATTTTTCAACTTAAACAGTTTTCACTAATATTTGATTCTATGACATTTTCTATAAGATATGTATGAAACATTTCGTCCTATAAAACACTTGTCTGAATGAAAAGATTTTTCATTAGTATTTAGTGATTACGCTTTTTGGGCTAATGTTTGCCAACTGTCACCGTACCATTAGAATCACAAGTATTTAATTTCATCTATTTTTCACAGAAAGTGATTTTTATTTATTAATTCTTTTTAACAAAAACTAAATAAATTTTTTGAAAAAAGATAGATGTTTTTTACTAAAAATTCAGTCGCCAAAACAAATCCCTTTCATCAAAAATAATTTCCTCTTCACCAAAAAGGCACTTTTATGCTCAATATTCACTTTTTAAGAAAAAACGTCAGATTTTCACTCCGTAAGTTACTTTTTCTTAAGAAAACGTCACCTTTAGATTAAAAAATTCGCTTTAAAAAAAACACCTTTGCACCCAACAAGTCACTTTTTCAACCAAAAAAAAAAAAATCACTTTCACCAAAAAGATAAATTTTTTATGAAAAATATTTCCTCTTCACCAGAAAGTCAATTTTTTGCTAAATATTCAATTTTTAAGAAAAAAAACGTCAAATTTTCACTCCGTAAGTTACTTTTTCTTAAGAAAAAGTCACCTTTAGCATAAAAAATTCGCTTTAAAAAAAACACCTTTGCACCCAACAAGTCACTTTTTCAACAAAAAAAAAAAAACACTCACCAAAAAGATAAATTTTTTATGAAAAATATTTCCTCTTCACCAGAAAGTCAATTTTTTGCTAAATATTCAATTTTTAAGAAAAAAAACGTCAAATTTTCACTCCGTAAGTTACTTTTTCTTAAGAAAAAGTCACCTTTAGCATAAAAAATTCGCTTTAAAAAAAACACCTTTGCACCCAACAAGTCACTTTTTCAACAAAAAAAAAAAATCACTTTCACCAAAAAGATAAATTTTTTATGAAAAAAAATTTCCTCTTCACCAAAAAGTCAATTTTATGCTAAATATTCAATTTTTAAGAAAAAAAAACGTCAGATTTTCACTCCGTAAGTTACTTTTTCTTAAGAAAAAGTCACCTTTAGCATAAAAAATTCGCTTTAAAAAAAACACCTTTTCGCCCAACAAGTCACTTTATAAACCAACAAATAACTTTTTTATGGGAGAATTATGAAAATCTGCAAAGGAATCCATTATGAAATGGAGGAGTTTTTTTTTTCTTAAACAATAGTGTAGCGAAAAAAACTTGCCCCCGATTTATGGGGCCAAACTATTTGCAAACTCAATCAAACAATAAAGAATTTTGGAAATCCATCAATAAATAGTGGAGCTATGCGATAAACAATATTGTTTTCTTGGAGTGGTGGTGCTACAACTTGTCACCGATTTTGCCAAAAAGGTATGAGACCAAACTGCAAGCAAACTCTTAAGAAAAAAAGAATTTTGAAAAGCACTTCATAAATGATAGAGTTATGGGAAAATCAACATTTTGTGGAGGAGTGCAGTTTTCCTTGATTTTAATTAAAATTTTATGGACGCAAACTACACGGAGACCCATGCGTTCAACTCAGAAAATATTATGAAAATCGGTCCATACATGAAAGTGTTATACGGTAACCAATATTTTAGGGGAACAATTTGGTCGCGTGTCTTCCAACAAAAATATAGGATTCGCCCGTTCTGCACAAAAAGAATATCTAAATCTGTTATGGAGGCTTAAACATAAAAAAATAAAAATATTGTTCAAATTGATAACTTCCTTCTTTTCCGAAGTCGGTTAAAAATCTTCAAATGTTACGTGAAAACTTATCAAAATTTTTTCATTAATAATGAATTTTTTCATTAATATGTATGTATGTATGTAACTTTTTACTTAAAAGTATAATTTTATTTCTTAAAGCTTCGTAAGTGATGTTTTGTTCAAAAAGTTATTTTTATATTTTAAAATTATGAATCACATGTCTGCTATTTTACATAATTTATTATGTTTCAAAAATTTTTCAAATACCGACAATTTTAAAAGTTTCTTCATATTTTTTTTCTAAACAATTAATTTTTTATATTTACTGCCAATGATCTGAAGGTCAAGTTAATGCTGATTTGGCGTCCTTGCCTGTTTAGCCAGCTGTCAAATTGGTAAAGAATTTTATTTTTATTATTGTATTTGATGCCACCTCTTCGCAATATTTATTTACAATCAGTTGCTTTGCTTTTAGAGGCGTTACAACATTAGTTTTTTATTTGTTAGTTTCTCAGACGTGAATTTGAATACATAATTGAAATCTTTTCCATGCTAATTGCTAATGTTTGTTAATTAATCATTAATATTAATTTAAGTGAAAACAATTCAAAATGATTATATTATTAAATAAAAAATTTAAATTCAATAAAGCTGAGTCAGCTTTGTATTATTTAGATTTTAGCTAAAAGAAAATATAAATTTTTGTTTGGCTTTCGGCATAGACTTAAAAAAAATGCTTAGCAATTAATATTTTTGTGTTAAAAAATATTTCGTAACTATTGAGAAACATTTTTAAGTATTTCGCTTCTTTAATATTTGATAAATTAGAGAAATGGTTGGCCCTCCCCACTGTTGAAAGTGGCTGTCTGGTGTTTAAAACTACATTTTATTTTCTTTATTAAATAAAATAATACCAGGTATTTGTAAAAATTGTTTTATTAAAAAAAAACCCTTGTATGGCCTTGAAGTAGTTCATCAAATTTAGAAGACTTAACTCTTTCACAACTCTGCTTTGCGCGTTATGTTAATTTTTAAGGCAGTGTTGAGGCGCCTCCGATGTTAAGTAGACGCATTAACTTTGTTAAGCTGTATTGGCAGGCATTTTATTAATTGTTTTACTTCGCCGATGTTTCTGCTAACCGACGAAGGAGGGCGATGTTGTGTACAGTAGCTTGGATAGCATCAATCGCTGTCGGAACAGTGTTCTAGTGACCAGTGCTATGCCTTCATCACTTAAATAGTCCGAAAACAATTAACACAATGTCTCACTAATGTACATTACAGAAATTAATGATGTTGATTGACTTGCTCTGGCCAGGGTTTGAACCCAGGCCCCACGTCATTGTTTGCTTAGTAGTCAACGCGCTAACCACTCCAGCCAACACCACCCTCTAATGTACATTAGAGAAATTAATGATGTTGATTGACTTGCTCTGGCCAGGGTTTGAACCCAGACCCCACCAAGCCATTGTTTGCTTAGTAGTCAACGCGCTAACCACTTCAGCCTAAAACTATGCTATATAGGTTTTCCAATAGGGATGATATGATTTTGAAGTGACGTTTCGGCCATTTGTAATAATTCATGATCTCTTATTTGTTTTTCTTTCATTGTATTCAGAAGTATTTACAACTTCATCATGGAGAGATATACGCAAGAACAACGTTTACAAATTATTCAGTTTTATTATCAAAATAATCATTCTCCAATTGCAACTTTTCGTTCGCAAGTGTTGATGAAGACCGCAATTTGTCGATTCCAAGACGTTCTCAACAATTGGGACTGTCTCAAACCACAACCTGGCGGATTGTAAGAAAGGATTTGGGATTGCACCCGTATTAAATTGTTGTTGTGATTTAACACCATTAGACTATTTCTTGTGGCGTTATTTGAAGTCAATGGTCCTTCGAAATAAACCAGACTCTCTTCAAGCTTTACAAGTCAATATTGAACGTGCCATTCATGACATACGACTTGACTTAGTGGAAAAAGTGCTCGAAAATTGGGTTCATCGCATTCGTTCCTGCAGAAGAAGTCGTGGGGGCCATTTGAATGACGTTTTATTTAGAACTTAATTGTATCGATTGTACTTCACATTAAATAAAAAACGTGTGAATTTCCTTAACAATAAGTGTGTTTTTTTTAATGAAATCATATCACTCTTATTGGAAATCCTTTCATATGCAGCCTACTTATAGGCTGCATATAAATATGACATTTTGTTAATAACGAATACAAATTTGATTACACATTTACGCTCATCAACATTTGTGATATTATCTTTTGGTGTTTTTTTTTAATATATTAACCATATTATTCTCTGCCTTTGATCCTTTTCTACTAACAACAAAAAAAAAAATAATAATAAGAAAGTTCACTTTCATTTATCTTATCTTGGCTAGAAATAACAGAAAACACTTTGTTGTCTCACTTATACATAAATTCAAACGTACATACGTACATTCCTTTATATGGTCGTACTTACGAGCATTTAAGGAATCTATTATTCTGGTCATGATTGTCTTTTTTTTTTAGTTTTTGAGCTGCTGCTGTTAGTTACAGTGCTGCAGTTTCAAACTATTTTTGAGGTCAAAAACAATCGATTTTTGTTTTAGATTTTTCTTTTGCTCGTTTGCCACTGCAGTGCTGAAATCATGTTAACTATCATTTGATTCGTAAACTACGAAAAACAACAAAAATTATTTTTATAAATTATTTTTACCATAGAAATTTAAATTTCTTGCAGTTATATTGTTTGTTTGTTTTTTTTTTGCTGTTTTTATTTTTGGCCAACTTGCAGAAAATATTTATTTAGTTTGTTTATTTAAACCGGAAAAAATTTATATATACTAGAAAATGTATTTTATATCTTGTTTATTTTTCTGAATGAAAGTACACAAATATTTTGTGGTTTAAAATACTATTAGAACAAGTGGAGAATTGCTATCAACAAAAGAAAATATTATAATAGAAAAGAATTAAAAAAACCAATTAGTATTTAAAAAGGGAGAATAAAGCTAAGAAAATTAAAGAATATAATTTTTAAGTTTTATTTATTTTTAAGACTCAACAATCATTTCAATTAAAAACGGTTCAATTGTCACACAAAATAAATGGTTATTAGAGACGCGCAAGGTTCAGCGTCATACGGTAACAGAAAAGTATACAATTGCTTTTCTCCAAAATGAGTTAAAAAGCAGAAAAACTTTCCATATTGCATAACTGATGTACATAAAAAAGCTGCGGCTTGCCTGAATACTACAGATTGATTGTTTGCTCACAAAAATTGTTTGTCTATACTAAGCTAATATTCAAACCAACTTGCCACTCCGATAACAAAATTATTGGACTAAACTGCAGGAAAACACTTCCAATAAAAAATAATTTTTATAATCGGTCAATAATCAATATATTTTAATGGGGAGGTTAGGGAACAACCAGCCACGATTTTCCAAAAAAAAAATGTATGGGATCAAACTGCGGGCAAACTTGTGCACACAAAACAATTGTGAAACATCTGTCTATAAATGCAAGAGTTATTCGGAAATCAATAGTTTAGGGGAACAAATTTCCTCCGATATTTTACAACATCCAACTACAAGCAAATACCTTCAAAGAAAAAAGAATTTCGAAAATCGGTTAATAAATACTGGAGCCATGCGATTAATAATATTTTTACGGGATACGGGTGGGGGAATGAGGGGAAAATTGTTCCGATTTCCTTAAAATTTTGTGGGGCCAAACTGCAAGTAAACTTGTTCAAATAAAATCATGATTTTGAAAATCTGTCCATAAACAAAGAAGTTATTCGATAATCTATAATTTAGGGCAACAATTTGGACCCGATTCTCCATTTATGGGACCTAACTGCGGGCAAACTCTTTTAAACACTAAAAGTATTTACAAAAATCGGTTAATAAATTGGATAGTTATGCGGCAATAATTGTTTCGGGGTGGAACTTTTTCGCCGATTTTCAAGAACATGTTAAGGGATCAAAATTCAAGCAAAACCGTTCAATAAAAGACAAAAAGTTTTGAAAATGGGTTTAATTCGCCTCCGATTTAAAAAAAAAAACTACGTGGCAAAACCCATTCAAACACATAAAGTATGTAGAAAATTGATTTACAAGTGGGGGAGTTATCAATATTTCGGAAGAAAAAAAATTTGCCTCTCAATTAAAAAAAAAAATGAAGAGAACAATCTGCAACCGAAAACCTTCAAAAAAAAAAGAATATGTTTTGAAATTCGGTCACAAATGATTAAAACAGGTAAACGAGTTGATAAACTTCTCCACTTTTTAAGTCGGTTAAAAAGAGGCCTGAATACTGCGGCATCTGATCACAAAAAATATGTTTTTGTCTATACTAAGCTAATATTCGAACCTTATTATGATTTCTTACATTGCCTTGAAAAGTTGCGTTGCATTTTTTTAATGTTTCCTTGAAGAAGATATCATTCAATTCTTTCTGCTGTGTCCTTTCTGATGTCATTTCTTATTTACTAACCGATTCTGATAAAATGATTGAAATACGTCCATCCAGATTGTTCGTCCCTCAATTTTAATTATTTTGTTTTCGATTTCGATTTCATTTTCATCAATTTGTCCGTTATTTATCGGTTTTTTTGCAAGAATAATTTTTGGTATTTTTATTTAATTTAAAATTTCAAATAAATATACAGATTAAAAATATTTCAAAGGAAAGAGTGTTTTTCAATATATTTTTCATATTTATAAAAAAAATATATACAAAATTCCAGTAGTTAAGCTGGTGAAATTGTCAAGTGGTTTTTTTTTTTTTTTGAATTTCTGTTTTGTCAAGTAATGAAAGACTTTTAAGTGCTGGAAAAAAAAAATAATAAATAGTGGGTGGGTGTACGTACATACGTATACATTTTGTTATGATTCTATTTCGAATCATCATCATTCATATTAGTTTGAGAAATTTGATTTTAACTTTTGTACTTGATGATGTTGATATACTTCAACTTCTTTTAATTTTTTTCCAGTTTTTTTTTTACTTGTGATTTACAAAGACTATTTGTTTTTTAAGAAAATATGGTTGGATACTTGACAGAATGCAGTTGGTTTGGTGGCATATTTCGAATTTCTCATGGCATTCAATTCAATTCATTGTGTTGCTGGTTATTGCTTTAATGTAAGTTGAGTATCCTTTTTGGAGATTCTTTGATTTCATGGCCTGTGGCTTTAAAAGTGTTGAAGGTTTTTTATTACTTGAAATATTTATTTTATTTCTTTGAACATAAATATATTTTTTCCTTTTCATTTTGGCTTTTTTTCTCTCTATCATTTTTGTTTAAATCGTTCTGGAAAAATTTTTTATTAAATCTGTTAGTTTTTATTTTCGGTTTTTCTCGAATTCGCACATTAATTTGCTAACAAACTTTAATGGAAACATTGTAAATGACACGTTACTTTATTATCATGACATTACATGACATAGAAAATGAGATGAAGTTTGTAATAACTTTTTTTTTAAATTCTAAAGTTTTTTTCTTAATGCATTTTATAGCATTAAATAGTTTTCGTGGTAACAACATGAAATGAAATATATCCAGTAGGGTATTTGTTTAAATCCATACATACATACAAGTATGCATACATCCCGTGTGGAGGGGTTTTAGCCTTTAATAGTGCGCGTCCCCAGGTTGCAGATAGGGGTAGTGGCATACCAGAGGCTCACTTGATTAATAAGGGTTCAATAGTGCTACTAGCATTGCTTGGTTCGGACTTAATTCTACGTACGCTCAATACACCAGGGAGTATACGCAGAGTTATGCCAGGCCAAGGTTCTGTACTAGAAACCATCCCGAACATGGTTACTATCCGTCCGAAGCATTGATTTCTTGCTTATATTTCGCAGATCAAATGAAATCCAGCCCACTTGTAAGACAAGGTGGACTGCTAGTAAGTGGATAAAAAACTAGTCGTTAATACCTCCCATCCAACGCCAGGCCAGTGGTCGGTTGTAATCAACTAGTTGCGTAATCCATGCATAGATCGTTCATCCCTTTATGTGGAGCAAAATTAAATAGAAACCGCTTTCGCTAGGCAAGGCAAGTTTGCAACCTAGTGTGTACGTGGACGTAAGCCCAGGCACCTCAACTGTATGCAAAGATTTTACTAACCAAAAGTTAGCTGATGTTAGGTTGCATATGCCGGCTGAGAAAATCTCAGCTGTGCCACTATGAGTGCGCAGACTGTAATTAATCTAGTTGCTTCTCAACATCAAACGAGAGCGCCGACTGAACGGACTCTAGCTGTGCCACAAGTATCTCGTTACAACAATGCAGAAATGTCATCAACTGTGCGTACGGGCAGTTGATATGGCGTCGAGCAGTTAGACAACAAACTAGATGTGGAAATGACTAGCGAGGAGAAATCCCCACTAGCAGGGGCCAAAGTAAAGAAAAACCATCATGCAGCCCTTAAACAAGCATCCCAAGCAGGTAGCTACTAAAATTATTAATAGAATTTACAGCGAGGTTGCTAGGAACCCGCTGCCAAAAATTGCTCAATATCTAATAAATGGCTCGATTATGGATTGCAACCGAACTTCAGTTGCGTTGCCTGCCGGCAACTGAAAATTTGTGGTTGCCAGAAAAGCACTAATTAGAAACTGAAACTGGCAGCTCCTAGTTGCCAGTGGCTATCCATGATACCATTTTCAGCAACTGGCAACTCAACTGGGGTTCGGTTTCCATCCATAATCGACAATGAGGTTTTTTAAACGCTGGCTGCACGTAAGAAGGTTTTGAGTAAGGAGTCGTTGCCTCTACTTCGGGATAGACAGGACCTGGTATACTACTGGTTCAAACGTATCATGTTATGCTTTTATCCGGGTGACGGCGAACGTGATCCCGCAAGCACCAGGGGCCAATTGTAATGGCCGCAAAAATAGGACATTGTGCACCCTGTCAGCTCGAAAGCCATAATTGATTTCACAGATTCATTTCAGGATGTTCCCAATCAACCACGTGTATGGTTGGCCACCTCTTAAATGGATTTGTTTTTAAGGATGACGAAAATGCTTTGCTGAATCTGAATGCAGGATGTGACGAGGTCAATGTGAAGTACGATTCCCACGTTTACAATAGCAAGGATACTGCAAATGACACTATTCACAAGCAGCATGTACCTCTATTAATCCACCGCCTAGTAGAGAAAGGGTAGTCGATTGTGCTAATCCAAGAGCCATGAATCAATAATGGCAAAATTCTTGGACTTAGCGCCACGGACTATATATCAAAACCAGGTAATAATGAAAAACATTTGATTCTGTATTTTAGCGAAGGCAAATCTTAATATCTTTATTTTCTTGGATTACAGATACGAATTTACGGTAGGTGACAGGACGGATGCTGTCCTGATACATGACACATGACCACGTGGACCCACCACCAATCTGGTATATAAGATGAAAGATGCCAAGAGAAGCAAATTTGAAAGGGGCACCCATCCTAATGGTTGCGCACAGCACTATATCCCGAGTAGTTCAGATACCAACGGAAGAGGTGAGTGTATATTTAACTTCATTTTAGACAACAATCTAGTAGTGTTAAATCAGGAGTCAGAACTAACTTTTGCGGTCTCAAACATACAAGAGGTGCTAGACGGCGCACTTGGTAGATCCAAGACACGCTCAGCTAATTCAGGGTTGGACAGTCTCAGTAGACTGATTTGGTGTGGTGTTGACTGTAGTGGTTAGAAGACTGTGACCTGGGTTTGATCTCTGTTGTTGGACTGTTTAAGTGATGAAGGCGTAGCACTGGCCACTAAAAACTGTTGAATTCCGAGCTAATGTACACCACATCTCCCTCCTTGATCGGTTGGGAGAACCATCGGCGAACTAAAAAAAATCTATAAAATGCCTGCCCATACAGCTTAACACCAGAGTCGCTGCAACACTGCTCTAAAAATTAGCAAAAACGCTCAATTGCAGAGTTGTAAAGCATTAAGCCTTTTACATGTTCCACATTTATTTTTTCTACTCTATCCCGTTCCCTAAGTCCTGGTACAATGATTTGCGGTTACAAAATAAATGAAAAGAGGCTGGGGCATTTGATTTTGATACTCCTTCTTGTAGATTTATGCCTTCATTAAAAGGGTAAAAGTTAGTGCTTATTAATCTGTGTTGATTTTAATAGGCTAAGGTTTGAAACGTAATGATCAGAGAGAATTAAACAAGTAGCAAAGGAAGTTTTTATAATCCAACATCACGAAAAAATCATTACCCAGTTTTACGCAGTGTTGCTTAAAAACAAATGGGTTTTTTGCGGTACTTTTCTTATTTGGATATTATGAGAATTTTTTCCAAAAATACCTTCCACATTTTTATAGCCATTTGTTTTTATAGCATTTTGTTTTAAAATTTTTGTAGTTGAAGGAGCCACATTGTTTCAAAATAAACTTATTTTTATTGAAAATATGCACGTTTGGGACTGTTTTCTGAAATTTCAAGGCTGCAATCAAAAAAATTATGATATCACATTGAGGCCTTGTTTGCTTTTGAATACATATGTATTTTCAAAAATATTATCTTCACGCAAATATACTGAAAAATAGAATTTTTGGTTTTTTTTAACTTTCTTTACGAATAAAACTCGCTATTAACTCGCTCAAAAAGAAATTTATTTTCTTCTTTTGTCTGAGACCCTTAACGTATTCTCAGTATTAGTTTATATTAAAAGGAATCTCTTCCTCTATTGTAAGCAGATGCAGGTAACTGCAAAAACTAATACTTAATTTATTTTTATTATGGCAGATACCTATGACAACTTAATATATACAAGTATGTACATATGTGTCACTAATAGCTGATATTTTCCAAAACTACATAAAACAAATAAATATATATATACAATACACAAAGCGCGGCGTGGGTTTTAAAATGCATTTAGCAGTAAAAAGACATTTAAAATACTTATATGTAAATGTGAGGCTATTAATCTATTATATTATTTAAATTAAGAAGCCATGGGATTTCGTGCTACCACATTGGAATATGAAACAATATGCAGCATTTTATTTATATAAAAATCAACTTTTGTTTAGCTCTCGGATAGGAAAATCTATGTACTTGTAAATATTATTTTTGATCAGATCATACATATCAGCTTAGCATTGGTTTGAAATTTTGATAACCCTCAGTTTACTCACTTTGAAGTATTAGGACTCGGTCCCCTTTTAAAATATTAAATCCTAATTAAACTCAAAAACACCTTCTTAAATGCCATACATATTTAATTTCATTACAATAGAAGTGCCCTCTTAGAAACTGCAGATTTTTTTGCCTTTGTTTTTTAAATTACCCACTATGCGCTTTTAACACAAACTCTCTATTTATATGTTAAAATTTTAATAAAATTTAATTTTATATATCCTATGCCCTCAAAAATAAATATTTTTTTTTTCTATTAATTTTGAAGCACTCCTTATTAAAAATTACTTCCTTAATTAAAAACAAAATATGCAGCACGAAGACTAATTAGCAATTACTATTATCATGTTACTTTGCTTTAATCCTTTTTTAATCAAGCTTCTAATTCTAATTGACCTTTTTAAATAATACAACAAAAAATTCAAATTAGTAATTTTAATCTAAGTTAACATGTTCCGATTCCAGCCAGTACAGCTCCAACAGCATATATAATACTGTTACCTATTAACAGGTCTGTTAACTTATAATTAGTGTTGGTGGGGCAGCTAACAGTTTAACAGCAATAATTTAATAGATAATTTTTCAAGAATAGTGTACAAAAAAATAAAATATACATACTACATACATACATACATATTCGTAATTTTTAAAATTAAATTAAATATTTTATATTTTTCTTTTATTTAATAAAATTTACATTTATAAACATTTATGTTTATATGACTCTCTGTCACTGTTGTTGTTCGCTCAAGTAAATTAAAACAACAAGTGTATTTGTTATAAAACATGGATTCATATGTATGAATGTTGTCTCCAGCATATTGAATATACCTATTCAGTTAAAAAAAATAATTGCATCAGAACAATAGCTAAAGCAACAAAATATGATATACAGCTCTTCAAAAATTCAAAATATCATATAAACCATCTTTTTAGTTACTGCAAGAATTTCCTATTCGATATTTGAATATATTGTGATGCTTATACAATATAGGTACATACGTTTTTGAAATATTATGAGTTATGGCTCTGTTGCAGTAAAGGGTCGATATGATGATGGGTATACAAAATTCCTCACAGCCGTAAGCAACATAAAAGATGCAGTTTTTCTCGTGTGTTTGTTTGGATTTTGAGTTTTCTTCTCAATTCCGTTCTATACCTTAATAACATTTGGGGTCTTAATTTATTGCTCTACTAAATGAGAAAATGTTAACTACACACAAATTGAGAGAGAGCTACTTAGAATTTTTGTCAGAGATGTTAAAGTCAATCCTATTACACATTTACCAGTGCTATCTGAAGAACTAAACAATATAATGTAAATCTTACCGATATAAAAAATAACTTTTAAAACCACCGAAAGTAAATTATTATTATGTTTGCAAATCAAGGAATATAAATCAATTAATTAACACACAGTAGTAGCTCGATTCTTGCACACCTCAATACTTGGACATACTTAATTTTTGCGTCGATCTAGAATTTTACAATACAGCTTCAGTAGTTGCAAGGTTGTAAAAATTGTTGACGATGTATTTGATACATATGTACATATTTCTTAACTCCTTTTACTTTATTATTTAATTTATATTACATCTACTTGTTTCTTAATAATTGTAAAGTACGTTTTGCGTTTGTTTCTTTTGTCTAAACGATGCACAGAAAAGTTTTGAAGCATTTTTATTCCTCAAAATTTTAATAAGATATATTTAAATGCATTTTTATAAATATATAAGTATGTTGAACTTCGGTTATCCGGACATCTAAAAACAGGTAACATCCAGCAACCGGCATGGTCCCATCTTCGCTTTACAGCCTCTATTATCCGTTATGATGACTTTATTATCCACGATTCTTTTATACTTCTACTATTTGTGCTTTACCTTTATTATCCGTGCAATATATAGTTTTCAATATATAACAAAATATTTTCGAAGTTAATTATTTAGACACAGACTTTAAATCCGGTGATTCGCATTTATCGTTAGTCGTTGAAACTTGTAGCATATGTATATGTACGTATATTAAATGAATACCAGAATAAAAACAATACATACTTTTTGTGGTTTTGCATTTTTCGGTTAAACGTGCTAAGCCTGGTAAGGTGCAAACTGCATAACCGATAATAAACGGTATAGTGAATTTTAAAGTCTCACTGTCTTATGAAATACATACCATAAATTTTAATAGGTATTACAAATTGAACAGAAATTTGTGTAAGTTTTTAATTAAACAGAAATTTGTATTATGTACACAAACTATTTTATTTTATTTTTTATTATACACATATTTTACTGTTGTTGTTTTACATCCCTGGTTAATATGTAATGGAAGATTGTGAGCAGCGTTGCCATTTTGGTGCTTTTCGGGTATTTTTTGGTGCTTTTTTACTTAAGCAATACCCGAAATTTTGTTAAATAACCGTTTTTGAAACGCGGGTATTTATAGTGCATTTAAAAATTTCTCACAGTGCTATTCGGTGCGTTTTAAAGAATCAACCATTTTCCTACTATTCTTTAAACACACCTAATACTTTATTAACCAACTGCGTATTATTTGCATATATATATTGATTAGCACTAGCAAACTGTTAAGAGTTTGAATTCTGGAATTTCTCAAGCATCTTTTTTTTTTTAAATTCGTGCAGAAATTTTTATGATATATTTGTTTAGCAGGGATACATATCCTTTGATTTGTTTGTTGTGCAAATTTAAGCAAGATAGTGCCTTGGTTATTATCAAGCTGAACAGTTATTAAAAGTAAGTTCTTCATTGATGCTAAAGTTCATATGTGTTAAGGTTCATCATCTAACAATGGCTTATCTTTAGATCGAAAAACAAATATATAGAAAAGCTTGGGAATATGATCCAGTTTTTAAAAGGTGGCTTCCATAAGCAAAAGATGAACTAAAAGCATATTTTATTTTCTTGTAATTGTGAAATAAATGCACGATAAAGCAATTTACTCCGACAAAGTCACACAAAAAGCCATGAAAAAGCAATAGATCTGTCTTTTGATCCACCAGACCCAAAACAAAATTAGGTTAGTGCTTTTGTACCCGAAATTTGTTTCATATTTACCCTATTTCCATTGGCTCACAGTACTTTTGATGTTGCAAAAGTTGGCATCACTGATTGTGAGTACTTAACTAGAGAGCATAATGAACGAATATTTTCTTAGAGAAAAAAAACGAATCATTAAGGAAACATTATTCATTTAACATAAAACTCGCACAACATGTTCATATGAAAAGTCAGTTGCAATTGAAAAACTCAACAGAGCAGGTGATGGAGTACTCGGAATAAAATATAAAACGCTCAAAGTATCTTCATAAACGTGCAATAACGTATTTAATCTTCTTCTTGCGTTTATTTTGTTATAAATTTATTTTCACACATTTCTTTTCCAAATCAGGTACTAACAACAACGAAAAGAAAAAGTGTAATTTCTTTAATTAAGAAGTACTTATGTAGGTACATAGTAGTTGCAAAAAGGATTGAGAAAAAAAGTGTTAATTTATTAAGTAAAACGAATTTGGAGATGAATGTGGAATGTGTAAGAAATATAATGAAATTAACTGGGTGTAACGCAGTGTGTATGTGTGTGTAAAAGTTGTATATTTTTCAAAAATGAATAAAAATTAAAACTCTTGTGTTAATTCTTTTTCTACCTAACACAAAATTCTATTTCATATTTTTAATTTTTTTAAATGAAAAGAAAAATCCCACTTGATACAATCACACGAATGTGTATTTTGTGTAAAAGAGATAATTGTAAACTGAAAAGAGAGCTACCCAGCGGTAAATTGAACGAAGTACCTAGATAATAATCAATGACATCAGGATGACATTTTAAGCGAACGATATAAGTACTTAAAATGTTATCTATGTGTAATCTAATTAATTTTATCCACTCATTATAACTTCAATTACAATATAGTCGAAGAGTTGGTTGAGTATATTTGCAAAAATGTTTAGGAATTTTTTTTGTCTTCTTTTAGTACAAAAAAAATGGAAAAAAATATCCACTCATTATAACTTCCATTACAAAATAAGCGAAGGGTTGGTTAATGTATGTTTCTACTCTTAATACACAAAAAATGCAAAAACAAAAATGCCGTAATAGTGGCATTAAAAAAAATACAAAAATTGTTTCAATTCTTTTTCTGTTTGTTAGTTTATCGTTGATCGCAGAACATAAAGCTTACACCATAATTTCTAAAAAGGTATTTACATACATATAAAATCATTGGGATTAGTGGTACTATGTTCTAGCCTTCGCTTACAAATGCAAATTTAACCGTAATGAACGTGCATTACACCATAACTTGCTAAGATTTATTGATGTATCATTAACGTTGCTTAAGACTTCGCTTATGAAGTAAACGCAATTGAAATGCGAATCACTGACATCGCTGCTTACTCTTTAAGCGAAAGCGCACCGATTAAACGACCTATGACACTCCTATGCTAAATTTAAGTAGTAATATAAGCGACAGAATCATCACTGATAGCTACTAAATATTGCTTACATCAGCGATTAAATAATGACAATTTTTACCACTGGGTATGGTCATATTCAAAGAGCGCCGAGTACTATAATTTAGTAAATGAGGCCGTTATTTAAAGAAAAAAACAACAAAGCAAAAAAAAGAAAAAAAAACGCATCAACTTGCATTTGTAGAAGAAGAAATAATAAAAATCAGCTGTAAAAATATTTAGTTTCGACTAAAATTGTGAATGCTAAAGGAAATGAAAAATTAATCAAATAAATTCACCTTTATAATATAAATTGAAATATGCGTTAAAACTCAAGTCCTCAACTTTTAATTTAAGCAAAGAAATGCTAAACAATTCCATTAATTTAATTATACCATAAAAAAAACTCGTCAAACTTCTTTTTTCATTTCGGGTTTCTTTCATTATTTGCTTGTTTTTTATTAACCATTCTTAACCAGTGATTCTTTTGATAGTTATTTTTTTGTACAAACAGCAAATTATTTTTTTTAAATTAAAGCGTTTGTTTTTATAAAAGAAATTAAAGCTAATAAAGTTTTTTTTTTTCATTTATGTTTTAGATCGTTTATGGTCTTATTTTTGGTAACTCTGCACAACAAGCAAACAAGTAAAATACAAAAGTTATAATAAATAACAAAAACTACAATTAATTAATTAAAAACCACAAACAACTCTCTACCCCTCGACATATGTACATACATGTGTACATATGTACATATGTATTTGAGTATGTAAAACAACGAAAATTTTACAAAATCACGAAAACAATCTTCAAAAGAAAAGACAAGAAAAGAAAAACAAAACAATCAACAAAACACAACAAAATAACAACAATTCGTGTTTCATAGTGTTCAACTAAAAAAGCAACAAAACATAATCAAATATTTTGTTGTTCTGTTTTTATTCATCACCTCGTGTTTATTTTTTGTTGCCCTTTTTTTTTGATAATTTTTGGTGTAGTTGTTTCTTGTTTTTTACTTCAATTAAAGTGTGATGTAAGTATTATTATTTTTTCTAATATTGTAATAATACATATGTACAATGTATGTACATACATATATAATTATATTGTAGATATTTACTTACATAAGTGTTGTCATTTTTATTTTACATTCTTCTTTGCATGTCGTAGATTTGTCGTTGTCTTTTGTTTGTTTGTTTATCAGCAAGATTTTTTGCCTCAACATATCAATGCAGCTACTGCTGCAGACACAGCGGGTGCGACATCAAGTTTTGTATCGAATTAAAAAAAACAGTTTTGGAAATTGATATTCGATATACATACCTATATTAATTTGAATTCCGACTTTCAATTTTAGAGTGTTTTTCAAAAGTGCTGTTTATAATGTTATACATACATACACGTATGAAGGCTTTAAGGTTCGCCTTAGCCAGCCGTCTAATAGGTACATAGATATTACGAAATACATATTGGCTGGTTAGCCTGCAGAATACGCGAAAAAGTAGCACCAATAAGATGCTATAAATGTCTTAATTATTGGCATAAAGCTGCATATTGTAAGGGGCAGTGCCATTCTAGCAATTGGTGGTGGTATTACAAACACAGCTGAGCTACTTTAGATAGGGATAGGAGGAAAGCATTGAAAGTTGCAATAAAATTCGTATACGACGACGTAGATAGCAGTCCTTGTGGCTTTGCATATACATACCTACATACTCTTGTAACTAAGAAACTTAAGGGGCTTAGTTCATCGCTGCCAAGAAAAGAGCTTATCCGCAAGGATATTGTAGATCACCTCTTTCCTCAACACGAAACTCCAACATGGCAACACAGCTATCCGGCTGGATTTTTCTCTGTTCCTCCGATTACGATTTCCGAGATTGAATGTACTGTACCTATAAAAATGTATTCCGAACATGGTGCTAAGAAAATCTGTTATACTCCTTCCTGAATATTTTCTGAAACGAATAAGCGCATGCTTAAACTCGAGCATTTTTCCAACAATGTAGAAGACACAAAAGTTTGTACTCTAAGCTAAGGACAATAAACCTCTAGACGACCCCTCTTTTTATCGTCTGCTGTGTATGATAGGTACAAGTGGGAAACTGATAGAAAGTATAATCTTTAGAAGAGTATAAGATTGTGTTGAATCTAACCATGGTTTATCAGATAAACAATTTGGTTTCAGGAAAGCTACATCAACAGTAGATGCTATTAAATTTGTTGTTGTTGTAACAGCTCCGATGCTGTTGCTGGCGGAAGTTCTTTCCTGTGGAAAAAACGGCTCCACGGTACTCTCCCGCCACCCGATTTAAGGGTTGAAATTTATATGGTTGGTATCCCTTACTTACTTTAGTCCATTCCTAAAATTTTAACTTCCGGAAACTTATAGTTTAGGAGTTATTCTATATACCGCCGTGTCGGGATATACCATGGTGGATAAATTTATTAAGCCCGGCCGAAGGCCGGCTATGCAAATTGGTCTTATACGTTGAAAAAAAATGTAAAGGGAAATCGCACATATATATAAAAACTTCAGAGGTCGATAACTCGAAAACTATGCGTTGCTGCCAACTTTTTTATTTAAGTTTTTCTTTTTTTTTTTTTAATTTTCTATCACATAGGCTAATTTTTATTTTGTTTGGGGCAACTTCAAGAATCGGTTGGCGGGAACGTATTAAATTTGTGGTAGAAACACCTGCTCGGTCTTGACACGGGAGGAGGCGTAGAAATGGAACAAAATACTATTGAGTAGATGTATTTCTAGACGTAAGGAAGGCCTTTAACACGGCAAACTGGGAGCGTATTGTTGAAGCCTTTGCTAGGTTAGATATCTAAGGATATCTACTAGCAAATGTACAGGATTATTGTCGAAACAGCGAATTAGTTTCTGACGCTGAGTCGGAAGATGATTGTAGGAGTTCCCCAAGGATCGGCACTTGGCTCAGTTGAGGTTAAATCTGCCTAATAGGGTAAAATAATTAGATTCGCAGATGGCATATCTTTAGTATGTGAAGCACAAGAGCTATTAGAGTCGGAAAACATTGCAAACGCTAGTATTCAGTTTTTAAGGTCGTGGTTGCAAACACGACCACAAAAGAGAAGCTGACCACAAAACAGAAGCGATTCTGATTATCACCCGGCAAACTAAGGAATCCATTAGGCTAAATATTGGCAATAGAATCCAAGGAATGTGTAAAATTCTTGGAGCCTTGTGCGACACTCGTCTGTGAAGAACCAGTACAGCGTTATCTAAGATTATGCCGAATACAAGAGATCAAGAATATCTGCAGAGAAATTTTCTTACTAGAGTAGTAGGAAGTATTATTCTACATGAATCCCCTATATGTTTAGGCTCACTGAGGTATTCTACATATGTCAATCTTATATCCCCTGTATTGGTTAGCCGCCATGCAAGTATGTAATGCATTCCGAAATGTATCGGCGCAGGCTGCTTTTGTAATCGACGCCATGTTATCGATCGACCTAGAAGTCGTAAAAATAAACATCATCTTACAAGCGAAGATGGACTTATTTACTGATACCAGACATCATGACATGGCTTCCAAGACGGCACGTTGACCTAAATTTCTAAATTACACAGTTTTTTAGTGGGTGTGGCTGCTTTAGGTCATAGTTAATCCGAGTCCGAGAGGTGGTGACAATGATGAGGTAGAAGCTGAACATGTGTTCTTCATCTGTCGATGATTTTCATTCCAGGAATAAAAAGAAGACGTATATATGTACATACATATGTATGTATGTATATTATAGTTAAAAGTGTTGACAATACAGAAGCACTTGGTGGCTCTATGAGAACTGTCGATAACTGTGAGTTGATAGCTGAGATTGGCAAACTATGTTGACATTTATGTATGTTCAGTAGGGTTTCGCAAGTCATCATGAATCGTGAAAATTCATTAAATTTTCTACAATCGTAATGTGGTTTGTTGGCTGAATTTGTTAGCGCATTGACTACAAAGCAAACTAATGAATTAGAAACTGGGTTCAAAACCTGATCAGAGCAAGTCAATCAAGATTATTAAAATCTCTGATGTGCTTTATTGTGGGATTTGTATTAATTGTTATTGGACTGTTGCAAGCTAATGTACATAACTGCGCTCTCCTTCAGCGGTTAGCAGTATCGTTAGCGAAGTAAGACAATAAAATGCGTCTACTTAACACTTGAGGCGCTGCAACACTACTCTAAAATTTAACAAAAGGAGCAATAGTAGAGTTGTAAAATAATTACGACTTCTTCTACATTTTCACCACATAATCTCTCTACCCTATTCTTTTCTCCGGAGTTCTCACGCAATGCATGGCATAAATAGGGGTCATCCCGTAAGTGCTGGTCCTACAAAAAAAAAAAAAAAAAATTACGAGTCCTAGAGACTTAATTACTAGATATACATATTAAATATTTCTCCAAAAAAAAATTTTAATCCCATTATTGGGATTTCCTTAAAATATTTTAAGGAATTTCGATATTCATAAATGATTGCTTTAATGTACATACTTAGTTTGTATGGCAAATACGGCCTTGCAGTTTACTTCAACTTACCAATACCTTATGAATGTGGTCATAAAGTACAACACTAAATTATGATTTTCACTGAATCATTTATATATTAATTCAGAGAACTGTGGATAGTGTTACGTGTTTACGCTAGCTCTAATAACTGACCGTATGTGTCTTATTTCAATGTCTTTTTTTTTTGCATTTTCTCATGATTGTACAAATCTGTAGGTGTCCGTTAAAGTTAGCTTTAATTGTTTTCCTCTTAAGTGTGGAAACTTTTTCTAAACAATGACTTTTTATTATAATTCACAATTCTTGTCAGCTTTAACATTAAACATGACATTGAAAAAAATAAAATTTGGCGTATGAATAAAATAATAATATAAAGCATATTTAAAATTTGCCAAAAATATGTAAAAATTTCTAGGATTGGCAAGAAAAAAAAACCAATTCAACTAGAATTGATTAAATAATTTTGGCGGTATTAATTTTATTCTTTTCTTTAAATTTTAAGCTGTTGATGTGCGATTTAATGAAAACTTTTTAAATTTTTGTTTAGTTTCTAAGTCAAAGCGGAAGTAATCTTTTTTTGCCGAAAAGGTTCTCTAAATTTCTTGTTTTCTTTTTAAGAATATGAAAGTCTGTATATTTAATGAATATTTTGTGATGTTTTTTTGCTAAACTTAATTTTAATATTTATAAAAATAATATTTCTGCAATTTGTGCTCTAAAAAGATTTCTTTCAAATGAATTTATTAAACTTATCACTAAACATTGTATTTACAGTAGCGAGGGTTGTTAAGCTAAGTACTAAATTAATGAGATATTGAATTAATAGTTAAAGCTTAAAAAGTTTTTAGCAGGCTTCATAGCAAAAGTCTATCAAATCAACCCTCGAATCACTGCTTTTTTTAATCTTTTAAATACAATTCATACTTCCGATTAATGTTGGTCTTGGACTTTTTGCGGTCTTTATTTCTTTTTTTTTTTATTTGTTTGTCGTTACAAATATCTTAAATAATTATTTTTCTGCCTAAACCTATTTTAAGCAAAATTATAGTACAAAGAAACAAAAACAACAACATAAAACGTGCTTAGCAGGATAGTTGTTAAATAATTGCTGATAATATAATTTGAACTAGAAAAATGTTAAATAACTTTTATGTATTTGTTTTTAAGTAGACACATGTTATACAACTCAACCTGAAAAAAAAAAACCAATTAAAAAGTTTTCGTATTTCTTTCAAGTAATTTTAGTCTGTTATGTAAATTGTAAGCTGGCACCACACGAAATTAGCTTTTGGCAATATTTTATGGTTATTTTTTGTTTGCTTTCAAATAGTGATAAATTGTATTTAATGCAAAACTTAAGCCAGCAAAAATTTATGACACGTTTTCGAATTGCTGTATTAAATGTTAAATAATTTAGTTGCTCAAGTAGTTTTTCGTATGATAGCAAATTAAGCTCGAAGTCTGTCATAAAAGTCGATAGCAACAATACTAGACATTGAAAGCAAGTTCTCGTGCATGGACCAAACAACCATACATAAACACTTTGCTAAAGTATTCCAGCTCATTAGTTTCTTACTACATTACCAGCTTTGGAATACAGCCTAAATAACCAGCAAGTCAGAAGAGGCAGACGAACGAAAGTTATTCTTGGTTTTCCCAGCAGCCGACAAAAGTGCACTATCGATGCAGGTTTAGCAATTATTTTCCCAGCAATTTTGGAGGCAGCCACACCTAACACTTTAAGTCGCGAAAGATACTTAAACAATAAGCCCAACATCATATCTATCCCTTTCGCGAACACCATTCATCATCTCTTAAAACTTGACGGAAGCAAAACATCTATGGTTCAAGCGGTTCCCGTAGTTTCAGAGTATAGTTACCTGGCTACCGGTCCAGACGACGGGAAAGAAAACCTAGAGGATAACTGTCTGTTCACTTCAGTCTAGTCCTGAACACCATTCTCTAGTAGGAAGTGGGCTAAAGTATTTTATTTTTCTGTCTGTCATGAGTTTCACTTCCGAACAATTTTTTCGTTTTACTTTCGACTGCACTAAGCTGTATGAAAGCAAATAGAATCTGATTTATTACACAATAAAACTAATTGAATTTGAAAAAAATCTTTTTTGAACTTAAGTTTGATATCTTATCTACCTAATTCAGAAATAAAAACCAATATATGTTTGATAATAACACATGGAAAAGGAGATTTAAAAAAATTTCCACATTAGCAACCAATCGAGCAAAAATATTCGGAAGTATGCCGGACAACAAATATTCTATTTTGTGAAATTTTAATTCTAATTGAAACCGTTCGGAACTCATGACAGACACGTTTATAACTTATTGGCACTCCTGTTGCTCTGTTATTTTAGCAATTAGGTAGTGGGTAATTGGTCAAAGTTAATGTCTTGTAAAGTTAATTATCCCTTTCCTTAGGAAGCACAGCACCAAGTTATCGTTAGTCACTAAGATGGAGAACCCTAACCCCGTTTGGACTTTGTCAGAACAATATGATTTTGTTTATTGGGACCATCACTCAAGGGATGCAATGCACGAAAACTTAATTGGAGAAAATGGCAAAAAGCACATAATTCACCCTTATTCTATTAGGCGTCGGCAACATCGTCGACAATTTTGAACTCAACGTCAGTATTAATTTTGTATTCCCTAACAGTATTGTGACGACGTTGACTGTTTATCGATATACTCGTATACAATACACATATATTATATATGAGTCAGCTGATTAATTTATTTGACTATTTTCGGTAAAAGTGTTTTTAAATAAATAAAATTTTTGTGCATACGAGTACATGAAAATAAAAATGATTTTTCTTCCCGATTGGACAGAAGTCTTGTATTTTTAACTTGCCCGATGAGAAGTAAGTGACAAATTTTAAGCAATAATTTCCCAAGTAATGGATGTTTTTATCCTTTTTAATATTTGAAACTTATTTTAGGTTAATAAATCATATTTTAAACATACACTAGTAGGATCAATTCCGCTGCGAAATCCTCTGGATAGTGATGGATTCTTTTAAAGTTCTTGCACAGGCTTCTCGAATTGGCATTTATTTGTTATTTAAATTTTTTCCATTAGTTTATTTACACCAAAAACACAACACAAAATATAGAATAAAAATACCAAAAACGTGGAATGAAAGACAACTTTAACGTTTATATTTTTAAAGTTTTAAAACACAACACAAAGCAACGCAAGACAACACCAAAAATGCCGAGGACAAAATCGAAGGCAAAATACCAAACATATTTTAAAAGTTATCGATAAATGGCAATATTGCCAACTAGAATACCGATTTGTAACAAAAGGTAAATAACGACGTTGTCTTCTATTGCCGTTGCCATATAGAATAAGAGTGATTATTTTATAAATCAGCTTTGGAATGGTTTGTTAATTTTTGAAGCAGTGTTGCAGCACCTCTGGTGTTAAGTAGGCACACTAATTTTTTTTACGTTGAGTGCAGCTATTTTTATTACAATTTTGCTAACCGACGAAGGAGGACGATGTGATGCACATAAGCAGATAGCAGTATCAAGAGGTTAATAACTAGTAGAAAAAGATTAAACAAAAAATATAACAATGACGCACTAATGCACCATTAGACAGAGAATTAATTATATTGCTTTATTTGTTTTTCTCCCAGCTGAATTAAAACTTGATCATGGAAACTTGACGTGTGTGAACCAGCACTAATTATAATTCTAAAGGGTGTTTTTTATAGAGTGACATAATAAAACAAGGAAATATATTTTTAGTATCAATGAAACGGGCTTTATTGGAAAGAAACTTTTACGAAATTAATGTTTAATTATGATTTCTGCCTTGTGATCACCAATAGAACAATGGGCGCGTTCAGCAGAAAAACCTGCTACTAAACAGATTAGATGTAGCAACTTTTGATTTGATTAATTTTTCTGAACGTTCTGCTCACATTTATGTCAAAAATATCAAAAAAAAAATTGACTTTTCAATTAAAATTATTGAATTTTATTTTGTAAAAAGCTTTCATAATATTTATTTGAGAATTTAAATGAATTAAAATTTTAAAATATATTATGAAATTTGATTCAAAAGACAAACTGAGCTGAAATATCGTAATTTGATGAAATGTATCGTACTTTTTCTTTGCTACCTAGTGAGCGCTCTCTCAACATCTCTCATCGCTCAGTAATCAAAGCGTTCAGCAGATTGTTGAGCAACAGTTGTGTAGCAAACTGTGTCTGCTGAACGCACCCAATATGAAGCAATTCTAACAAAGTTTATTTTTGTGTTTGTGTGTAATAATAAAAAAAAAAACCCCGATGGCATGGAACACCAATTTGCAACAACTTTTCTCAGCATTTGCGACCGTATTTCGCCGATAGTTCTTTCAATGTTGATTTCTAGGTGTTCAATTGGTTGTGGTTTATCAACGTAGACAAGTGACTTAACATAACCCCAAAGAAAATAATCAAATGGGATTATATTACATGATGTTGGTGGCCAACTAATTGGGCCATTATGTGAAATTATGTTTTCATCAAATGTTTCTTTGAGCAAAGTCGATTCATAATGAAATTTCAAAGCAAACTAAACAAAAAGCAACTATCAGCTGTTAAATGGGTGCTCAATAAAGTAGTGAAGTCATAAAAAAACACCCTATGTATATTAATATATTAGAGAGAGAAATATCGTTTTACATATCATTGAAAAAAACAAAACAAGATTTCTTCAGTTTATCTAAAGCTTTATATGTGAACTAACACGAGAAAACTCTCAAGGTGTTACTGATCAGAACAGTTCTAATACTAATAATAATCTCAGTTAAATAATAGAAGTTATACAGAAAAGTTATAATCAGTTCCATTTGCTAAAATACTAATCCAAGCCTTAATTCAGCTGTTGTAAACATATTTTCGATAATTTCTTTTAAACATTTATTTGCGCAAAAATTATAGACTTTTGCTTTCGTTATACGACTCTCATGCTGTTGTGTAAATGAGTAAATGTTATTTCTAACTTAAATGATTAAGATTATACAAACATAAATAAATAGCTGAGAGATGAAATAAACTCCTACAGAATGACATTTTTTGATAAACATATTTTTAATATGTATATTTTTTCTTCTGAAAGCGTAGTGTTTTTTTTATCTCAATTTTCTTGAATAAATTGTTATTTAAAACAAACTAGTATTCTGCAATGCGCCAAGTGTCAACAAGATTTTAACAAATGCAGCGCAGCTCAGCGTAATTCAGACATTTTTATATTTACATAGTTAATACTTGGAAAATAACTTATTAAGATTATTTTTGTAGAAATTATCAAACAAAGGGGGAGGATACCCCCATGCAAAGAAATTATTAATATTCACATATCGATGCAACTAAAATAATGAATTTCTAGAAATTTGCTGTGGGTTATTCCAACAATAAAATACAACAACATATTGAGGCAATAGAAAGTGGGAAACGGGTATCCACCACACAAAGTAATTATTAGTTATCACATATGTATCTGTACAGCTAAAACAGTGAATGGCTTGGAATTTGATGTGGGTTACTTCTGAAATAGAATTGGTTTTCCGGCGAATTCTTAAAGAGATAATAGGGGAAAAAAAGTAACACCATACAAAGAAATCTTAATCATTGTAAATATGTCCCATAAATGGATAGATTTTCAAAATAAATTTTTGTTGGAAATATTTTGTTTTTTTTTATCCTGCCTACTTCGCCCTTTGTGTTGAATTCTTGTTTTATTTTTTTGTTTGTTTACAGAAATAAAAATATGTACTGTAATTGTCTAAAAAAAATAAAGTGTTAAAAGTATTGTCTAAAGGGCAGCATACATTCGTCAAAATCATATCAAGCATAGTGTATGTAAGAATCAATAATTTATTCATATCTGGATCTTGTATTTTTATAAATAGGGAATTGCTAAACCAGTTATCTGCATCATTTTGAAGGATGATGCACCGAAAAAAGAAAAAAAATCGAAATTTAGATATTTCCTTCTTAACCCTTCAAAATATAAACTGTATTAAATTTTACGTAAAATAATAATGAGGTTATAATGGTTAAAATATTAGTAGTGGGTTTCTTAAAACAACTATAAAAATATTAGGCTGAAGATATACATGTGCGAGATTCTCTTACCGATAAGTTTATCGTCAAGGCAAATTCATAACATGTGAAATTTATACTACAACAAAGTACAAACAATAAAAACACATGAGATATCGGCCCCTATGCTTGCATGTATAAATTTTGACATTATGCAAGAAAAAAGTATGTAGATCAGCTGTGTTTTCAACTTGACCTTATTAATGGGCCTGGGTTTTTAACTTTTTTGTGAAAAATGGCATAATTAAAAGAAAAATTCTTATATCCATCCTCTTATTAGCTTTGCAGGGTGACTCATATAAGAATCAAGTTGAAATTCCTTAAATAGTCACAATTTGCTGAAACAAAACACAAGAAAAATTAGCGTTAATTAATTCCATAATGTCCAGGGCAGAACATAACAACCTTTATTTCGGATAATTTTAATTTTCTTTTGATTGTAGATATAAAAAAAAAAAATCTAGACTGGAATTCAAATATTTTACTTCTTTGATCACGTGAAGTTTGTTTAAAGTGGGAACAAATCGTTTTCTTATAAAAAGTTTTGTTGGCTGTGATAGTTTTCTTATTAATTGTGCTTTCTATAATTTTATAGAATTTGATAAAACTTTTTTGTTTTTGCTAATCACATATTCTTTAAGTAAATGTGATAAGGAAAAAGAATTCAGTTTGCTCATAATCAGATTCAGTCTAGCTCTTAATCAATTTCAAAAAAATGTGGAATATTAATTTAGTATATCAGATAACTGTTTAAGAAGTTGATTCGTTATCTATCTTCAGCAGTATTTTGGTATTGTGTTAAGAATACAATAGAGCATCCCATCGTAAACTTGGTAATTGTTTTGAAATTACCAAACAAAATACTTTTTAATGGAAACTTCATACCGTCTATATTACTTTGCATTGATCAGGTAGTTATTTTATCATATATTAGTAAAGGGTGTTTTTTATAGAGTGTCACAACTTTGAGTTGGCATCACTACTTTATGTGAGCAACCATTTAACAGCTGATAGTTGAGTCGACTTACACCAGAGCAACGCGTGCAAATTGTTGAAATTTTTAATCAAAATAAGTTTTTTATTCGTCAAACTTATCGTGCAGCGGGCGCTACAATTGATTTACTCAAGGAAACTTTTGATATCAAAATAATTTCACGTAATGACCCAATTAATTTTCCACCAAGATCGTGTAATTCAACCCCATTAGATTATTTTCTTTGGGGTTATGTTAAGTCACTTGTCTACGTTGATAAACCACAAAAAATTGAACACCCGGAAATCAACATTCGAAGAGAAAAGAAAAACCAACGTTTAAACGTAAATTTACAATTAAATAATTATTCTAATGATTTTAATCTTATAATATTTTGAAGTCATTAATTATAAACATAAGTAAATATTAGTGAAGTTACGAATATCAATTTATATTATTCGGTAAACCGAATGCGAGTATCTGCGCCAATATTTGCTGAATACACAGAAAAAACAGATTAATTGTGGCAACCGAATTGTGGCGGTAGCACCAACTATTATAGATTTCAGTTGCTACAACTATAATTTTCGTGTAGTACCACTTGGTTAACACCATGAAATCTTTAATGGAAGCTAATCGGGATTATTCACGCTCATTTCTTTGACATTTTCTTTAAATAATTGCGATTTCAGTAGCATTGGGCCGTGGAGTTACATTTCAATAACATAGTGTGGGCACTTTGAAGCCGGCTATATTAAATGGTTTATACAAAATTGTTTTACGTTGACTTCATACATTTAAATAAAATATTTCGTAATCAATCATAAACCGGATGAAGGCATTAATATCACCAATAGCATAATATTTTTGAAAATAACTTTCGCACCTAATCAATCATAATTAATTCAGCATGAGAAGATTAAAATTTAAAAATTTATGTCAATAAATTGTTTTGAGGGCTTGAAATGTATTCATATTATTATTATTTATAATTATTATCGAGACAATACACTGATGCTGGTGTTGGAAATAACTAATAAGTCTGCTGATTATGAGTAACTTTATTATCATTTTAACAAGTTTTAATGATCGTCTGGCTATTAAAACTAGCACTAATCAGATATCAACATGATGAGCACTGTTTGAAATATGCCCTACCCTGCCAATCCGGTGTTTATTTTTCAGCGAGTGATAAATTTACAGCAGAAGTAACTATATCGGACGATACTAAAGAAGCCTGATCGACAACGAGTTTGTTCATTGAAACGATTTTTATTCGAAGTTCTCGCTCTCATCTCACAGTTTCTTCTTAATACGCAATATCAATGTTGCCAATTTGGTGAAATCATGTAATCTTTTGCATGCGCTGCCCATGCGTAATTACTTGCATATGTAATTTCAAGTTTTAGCTTTTACACCCATGTACGTATGTATGTATATACTATTCATTTTGCCTTCTTTTTTGCGATTTAGTCATTGTGTATGTTTAACGTATTTCTTAAATGATTTTCCTTTTTGTTACAACTGGCAACACTGATCTTTGAGAGCATACTGCTTTTGCATGAACATTATTGATATTTATTCAACCCATGTTCGGTTTCACATTTGTAAATGTTCGTTCGCTCTTGTATAAGTGAACACACAAACTTCATTACACTCGTCTCTTAACTATCGTGTGTTGATTCTTCTTTGTTCATAGTTATTCATCTGTATTGAATAGAAGCGAATGAATAAAAGATAATGATGAAAGTTTTATGATCATCATTATTAAGTTTCATGCAGCCCTTTAATATGAAATAACCCTACATTTAAAATAATATGAAAAAGGAACTAGTTCATATAAAACAATAAAAAAATTGAACCAGATTATTTAAATAGTATGAAAAAGGAACAGCTTTAATTTGAAATAGTATGAACACGTAACTAGTCCATTTAAAATTGTACTAAAATATGTCGTGTGCAAAATGTTTTAGTTTCTTTAAAATACTATGGAAAACGAACAATGTAGTAAATATTATGGAAAAGGAACTAATTTCTTTAAAATAATACGGTGAATGAAGTAGTTCATTTAAAATAATATGAAAAATGAACTAATTAATTTAAAAAATGTACGAAATATAATTGGTATATTTCAAATATGTAATAGAAAAAGGAACTGTTTGATATAAAATAATGAAAAAAAAAACAAGGAACTACTAAGTTTCCAACAGTATTAACACTTGAACTAGTTTATTTAAAACTATGAAAATTAACTATGTATGTATGTAGTTCATGTATAGTATGAAAACTGATTTAGGTCGTTTAAAAAAATATGTCAAACCAACTTATTCATCTCAAATAATATGAGAAATTAAATATGTAGCTCCTTTAAATTAATACGAGAGATAAACCAGTTAATTTAATATAATATGATAAAGGAACTAGTTCATATAAAATAATTCGAAAACTATCTGGTTTATTTAATATATTATATTATAAAAAATGAACTACCTCACTTAATATAACCCGAAAAAAGAACTAATTAGCTGAGAACAGTATGAAAACTTAACTAGTTTACTTAAAACTTCTAGTTCTTCTGAAATAATACGGAAAATAAACAAGTTAATTTAAAATAATATAAAAAAGGAACACATTTATATAAAATAGTTGGAAAATTTAACTGGAATAATGAACTTATTCTCATTTATAATAGAATTTACACCAAAATCTTCTTGCAATCCTACACTATTTTCTATACTTAAACATATGCTATTTATAAATTTATAAAAAATTTGTTTGATATGCAAAAGAAACAATATTTAATTTGGACAATTCAGATTTGTTGGAAGAATTATCATGCAGCAAAAATTTTTTTCTTTGCATTATATAAATTAAAATTCTTTTAGCCTTGAAAAATTACATCCATTTGTTATCTAGATTAATAAAACAACAACAACAATAATAATTTTGCTTAGTTTTATCTACATGTGAGCAAGTTAAAATGATAATATTTTAATTAGCTTTTTTATATTCTTGTCATTTGAAAATATCACCCTAAAGAAAACTTTATAATTCTTATCAAAACCATAAAAGCTGTTAAAAATTCTTTATTTTAATTCAATGTATTTTAGAGCTTCTTGAATAGCTTTTTGAATTGCAATGTTTTCAAATATAAATATTTTAAGCTTCCTGATAAAAATTTTGCATAGAAACAAAAAATATTACCCTCTTGTTTTGTCATAATGATTAAACCAAAATCCTTTCTCACATTCTTAATATGTAGCTCTATTCTTCTTTGGTCTTTTACCTAAATGTCTACTTCCCGTTTTAATACAGACTAATATAACTAATCCAGGCCATTTATAAACCTTGAATTTTAATATTTTGTGCCTTTTAGTGGAAAATTTCCCAGAAGTATGCTTGAGTCTTTTTGTGTGTTTTTCTCCTAATCCTAAATGGAAATAAGTATTAGCTGCACTGAAGGGAATTTTAAATCTAACGACATGTCAACAATGTTGATAAATAAGATACATATGTACATCATTTTAGGATGGTTGTGTTATACAGGACAAAAGAAAATATTCAAAGTCTAACAAAAATAAAAAAAAAAATATTTAAAAAAATTCTACAAATTTAATGAACTGTTAAATAAGCTCAATCCTTGAACCCAAAATTAAAAATAACTTAAAGGAGAACAGAAAAGTAAGCATTAAGTCTTTAAAAATTTGGTAATTATTTGCTACATCACTTCTGACAGGGCTTTTAAACAATTTGCGGCTGTGTGTCATAAACTAAATGTGATTTTTAGGAATAATTAAATGATTATGTATTAAAAATAAAGTTGTAACGACCGTAATAATTGTGCCGCTTCAGATGTTGCTTTAAAACAACTGCTCAGAAAATAGAAAATAGAAAATTTTTAATTTTAAAATTTAAAGAAATTTTGCATTTTAGAAAACTTTTGCCCTAAATGGGACTATAACTCTTATTTCTATAAAAAAAAGGGGGGGGGGGGGGGGAGGTTGGTATATAAAAACTCCGAAAAGATCTTAACATGTGAATTTCCTCTAAGTTATCCTCGAAATAAAATTCAATATCATCACAAGAGCTACCTTCCAGCCAAGTTCTCGATACGCATATCTACGCTAGTAGTTTATTTATTTTTGTTACTAAATAAAAATAGTTACAATTTTATACATGTGATATTTAAACAAATACGATTTATTTTGAATCTGCAAATGCAGAAATTAAATAATGAAAACATGAATGAATATCTTATAACTATGTAGTGCATATATATTATTATTTCTATATAAGTGCTTTTTTACGATTGAGAATAATTTATAAGATTCGCAATAAAAATATTTATAACTAAAATACCTACATGCACATACACACATACACACACACAATCCGAAACAATATGGCAAAGCATATTAAAATAAATCCCATATGTGTTTATTTATGTACATAATTTTCATTGACTTATATTAAAGCATTTTTTTAAATTTAATCAATAGTTATTTTTAATAACATGTACGAGGATGGTACCCAAATTATCTAAATTATTTCAGCATTTCTTCTTCTTTTAGTTTAATTTACACTAAATAGTTATAATAAGTGCATACTCTTAGGAGCGGCCTAGTATAATAATATATTCGTTTGTTGTGGTTTAAGTTGGGTGCTAATGCCAACAACTATCATTCGCTGTTGCAATACATATTTGTGCTGTTTATACAAGACGAACGAGTTATTTGAGTGTAAATTTTGTATGAAAAGCACTGAGATCTTTGAGTGGTTTCCATACAAAATTTACACTCAAATCACTTGTTCGTCTTGTATAAACAGCACCATTATGTTCGAACGTCTTTCGAACGTGTGTGCTTGTGGAAAAACTTTAAAAAAATACAACAAATTTTTTTTTCTGTATAAAGCTGTTTATTTACCGCCAGAAATATTCATAAACGGCTATTAAAATTACTGTCGGTTTAATGTATGAATTTTGTATGTTAAAACCGGTTTTACTGTTTACTTTAGCTTTACCAATCGTTAATTAATAAGTTGTTGATATTTGAGCCGTTTATTTTGAAAGTGGCATAAGTCACTTTTTTTTGTTGATTGCAAATGTTTTACAAATTAAAAGTTAAGGTTCAATTTTATTAAGTGTTGCCATTAAGTCGATTGTTTTGAAAAAGTGACTTATGCCACTTTCAAAATAAACGGCTCATTTATAATTACTTAATCTCTTTGAATTGCATACGTTCATATGGAAATGTATTTTTTCGTTTTAATGAAAGTTTTGATTAATGAAAGTCCAAATTACTATTAACGTAGGAAGTGGAAATTTCATAGTCATCATAAACTAAACTTAAAGCAGTTTAAGTTGTTGTGGTTTGCTCTATAAGAGACACTGATGCGTTTAATTTTCGATTGCCAACAATTTTTTAACGTGACACGTTTAAGGAAATTGTGCTGGCAAAACAAAAATCGACTTGAAAATAAAAAACCAATCGAACAGATTAAAAAATAGAAACAACTATCCGGAAGTTTAAAATTCCATATAATTAATTTCTTGTTTAAATTTTATTCCGACGAAAGTTTTAAGTACATTTTGAAATAAAAAAAAATACGGTATTGGTCCGGAATTATTTATTAACCGCTGCCAACCTGCGAGCGCACACTTTAATCCATAAGGGGCTATGCACATGTACCGTAACGCAGCTTTCAGAGATTTTATACCGCCCCCCCCCCCCCCTTTTTACAAATTTTTCAGTGCAAAATTTTTAATCCGTAACAAATCTTTAACCCCCCTTGAGCGTTACGTAATATGTGCACATCCCCTAAATGGTGGGTCTATGCGACAACGAATACATATTTCGAACGGGCAACCCGCCAAATTGAAAAAAATATTAGGATGAAACCGCAAGGAGCTCACTGCAAACATAAAAAAAATTTGCAAAGCGGCAACTTGCCCCCTCCAAATATCTAAAAAATACCAACAAAGTACAAAAAAAGAAATAATATTGGCCCAAAAATGGGTTTTATATCGGGGGGACGAATTTCCACTCCGTATTTCGACAAAACTAACGGGATCGAACTGTAACGGAAGTGGCGGCCATTTCAAACTCTGGGCTCCCAAATGTTGTGGGTCATTTCAAACCTTTTTGCACTCTATTGATATGGGTATCAAATGTAATTATTCAAAATTGAAAAAGGGGGAAGAACAGTATATAAGATTTGGCACTGCTTATTAAAGCTCTCTTACTTGTTTATTTTTACTTCTTAGCCGGCCTCAAAAACTAAAAAAGGCTATCAATTATTTAGCATGATTTTTACGAAAGCCACCTTAAAAGTACTCCGTTTTTTCAGCTACTGTTTCCACTAGACAGACGAATGATTTTAGTGTAAAATTTGTATGAAAAGTATTCAGTTTGTTTTTGATTTTCATAAAAATGTTACACTCAAATCATTATTTGTCAGCACCTCAATTTTATAAAAACTATTCTTTATATGTTTAACAAAATTTTTTTGATATGCTACAACTAATATTTGTTTTCTTCTCTATATCTTTCTTTTAGTTTCTAATGATAAAAAAAAATTAGGTAAGTCGTTGTATTAAATATGCACATATTTATAAGGCAAGAAAGAAGGAAAGAAATTTTTTTTATTTAATCTTAAGTTATGTACAACATGTAACACAAATATTTGTTTTTTTTTCTTTTTTGTTGCTTTAACTAAATTAATTAAAGGTAGATTCTTTGGGGCCACACCTTTTGCTCAACAACATTTTTTTTATTCCATATAACAACCTATCAATTCTTAACCGTGAATTAAAAAAAAGAAGAATGAAAATGAAAAATATTTTTGTACATAGAATGGGAAATGAAAAAACAAAACAACAAGTGTTTTAGTGTTTGTACAGATTTTGGCAAATATAATTCGGTCAAGGACTTTGAGGTATTGGTGGGCATGTTGAGAGAAATGCTGAGGTGTCCGAAGTTCAATATTTTTATTAAACAAGGTGACATCAACCAATTTGCTGCAAGATAAACTTTTATCTTCGGTCTCCGGTCTATCTATGAATGCCTATCTCTAAAGCTCTAAAAACAAAACTCAATACGAAAGTTTTTTTTTCCATTCCATTTGGTTGGTAGTATTTTGTGAATTATTTTTGTAGTTGTAAATTCATTACATGACTTTACTAGCATTCACTTAAGCATACATACAACATACATACATAAATTTATTTAACAAAAGAGATAAAAAAAATATGGAACGACAACAACAAATACAAATACTCATAAGAAGTCCTAATTACCTTAATCATATTCAAACATAAAATTTCTATTCTTAAGGTAAAAATGTTAGTTTTGCACTCGTATTGTGGACGTTCCATTTCTTTTCTATAACTCTGTAACGTTTTCCAAAGAATCCATAGCAAAGGTTTTTCAAATTAAGCATAAAGAAAGAGAAAACGAGAATAAATGCAAGGCTGTGTTGGAATACAGAAAATGGATTCTGTAATAGCAGTAGTAGACAAGAAACAAACAATACAAAGTGGCAACATAAATAACTACATCCACTTCCTTCTTCCTTTTGCAACAATTTGGCTTTCTGTAGCAGCTAGAACTTATAACTACTATGAAATACAATGTAATTTGTTACGAAAAGTACAACTGCAGTTAATAGTTGTTTTGTTTTGTTTTTGTATTATTTTTGCTTTCGAGTTTTAGAAAAACAAAATGTAACAGATATGAAGCCAATTAAAAAGTAACTCTGAACAAATCACAAACTTTTTATCTTAAATTTATTTCGAACAAAACTTGAATTGAATTGAAAACACACATATTTCATAGTTAACTGACATTTGACTTAGCGAAACGAAATACATGTGACAATAAAAAAAAATGAAACAATAACTTAATCAAAGAAAATTCGATGTCACAAGAAGACAAAGTTGTTCGCCTAATGTCAATAGAGGAGCGCGCAAATTAGGGTTATAGAACCGGAACTCTTCTTTTGCATTGTTTCCAAATAAAATTCATTTGAGGAATGCTGACTTTAAATTAAAAAATTGATATATTTTTAAACCTGAGGTTAGATGGTGAAAATGTAGAAGAAGGTTTAAGTCTTTTACAACTCTGTTATTGCGCGCTGTTTTAATTTTAGAGCAGTGTTGCAGTGCCTCTGGTGTTAAGTAGACACATTAAATTTTTAAAGCTAAATGTGCAGTCATTTTGTCAATTGTTTTACTTCGCCGACGATTCTACTAAACGAAAAAGGATTCTGTTTAAATCCGCATATGGGCAAATCCCAGAAACAGTCCACTATAACCAACATTTTTTGAGATTTATCCAACTTATTTTTTATGTTTTTTTTATGGAATATTAGACTAGATATATAATTTTATAAATAAATAAATAAATAAATATAAATTAAATTATAAATATAATTTGTTGAAATAAATACAACTGCAAATAAATAAAAAATAAAGCAGTGATGCCAACTCAAAGTTGTGACACTCTATAAAAAACACCCTTTATTTGTATATATATTCCGTTAAAATTTCGTACTTATGTAAATGGAAAATTATGTAATTAAAGAAGAAAATATAAATTTTTTCTGATAATCCCGCAATTCCCAAAGTAGTTTTGAAAAAATCTCCAAAAAGGGAATGTTTACGTGCAGATAATAAGTTTTTCAAATGTTTTGAAAAAAAAAAAAAGACTTTAAAATTGATTTTTCCAATTAATTTAGATCAATATACTTAGAAGCGCTCTGGCCTCTTCATTTATTGGATTCGGACTGCCCGTTATAGGTTAAAAAATGTAGATTTCCATTTCTTTTCAACAAAATTTTTAATTTATATATAATTTAAAACAAAAATTTTAATTTTCTATTAATGAATAAATGGACTTTCAGTTTTCCTATATCAATCGATTAGTTTTGGATTTCATTTTCTAAGTATTTTGTTAAGATAAACATCATAATATGACACCATCTTTAAAAAAAAATTTAATAGTTGATGTTACACCAACTTACGGCCAAGAAGAAATTGATATTCTAATGCAATTGTGGTTAATTTTGTTTATATTTTTTTGGCTTTTGCTTTCAAATTTATTAGTTTTTTTTAGGACTATAATTATTTTTTATTAGTTTTAAATTAATTAACTTGTAAAGCACATACTAGAATTATTTTTTAGCTTAATATGTTGCACATAAAATATTACATTGTATTATTTAAGGCGTTTACCATAATTGTTCAAACTAAAGCATAACTTCAGGGGTGACTTTATCTTCAAGAATATTTATTAAAATTTTCTTTTTCGACTTTACCCATTTTCTCCATAACGCAAGAAAATAATAAATATAAAGCAATTTCGTAATAAAATTTATTAAAAAATATTTGTTTTTAAATACCTTGTATATATTCAGGAAATTTATTATACTGGCAAGCCGCCAGTTAAACTGTAACAATATGGGTAAGTAAGTATACGTAAGGAAGTAAGCAAGTGAGAGAGTGTTGGTTTTGGAAAAGGGAAATATGTAGTTGTAAAAATATTTCCGTTGTAGGTATCTTGTGATTTTACTTGCCGCTTGTTATATTTGCTACAACCATAGCTGCCAGATTTTTTGAGGTAATATCGTCATATTTATTGGGCAAAAATCGTCATTATCGTCAAAATAGCTTATTGAAATCGTCATAAAAACGTCAAATGAAAAAAACCGTTTTTTTATACAAAATATATTTTATTAGAGGCAAAACATAACAAAACTCTTAAATAAACAAATCTGATTAATAAAACAGTATTCTTTCGAATACAGAGATCAGATACTTCAATTAGAATTCACGATAAAATCACATGTAAATAGATTGCATGTTTTTCAATACTTTGAAAAGATGAATGGAAAAAAATAAAAAAATCCAAATTCTTTAGTTATTTTTACTCTAATTTAGTAAAATATGCATTTTAAATTTCATTTTTGAAAACACATTTTCTAAAAATGTATAAAAACTAAAATAAAATTTATACAATAAAAATATGTATAATTGTTAAAGAAAATATACTTGTATACTAATACATACATATATGTATAATATATTTTACAAATTCATATATATTGCAATTCAACATATTGATTAATTCAGGTGCAACTGTTAAATCATTGCAGCTTTAAATAACCTTTTGTAATTAATATTGCTTCCAATGAATTTCTTACTTTAGTCTTATTTATGTCTACCTGACAAAGTATTATTTCCACATTTGCTGGGGATTGTGGTAAAACAAGGTTTTTTTGTAATAAATTTAGTCAAAACCGGAAACAAAAGACTAGAATCCCTCGTTTGCATCTCTGATATTTTTTTCCAAAAATTCAATAGTTATATGTTATCACTGCAATAATTTGTTTCTAGTTTCTAGCTCTTGGCTTTCACTTTCTTCAACAAAATAGGAAAATTCTGTTATAATTTCAGAAAACCAACTTTTTTCTACATTAATAATATTAAATGGATTAATTTGGCCAAGAGCTTTATATATTTATTTTCAAAATCAAATCTGGATAATATCTGATCACAAAGCTCTATATAAAAATTAACACAATTATTATTTTTCTTTTGCACTTATTCGTTCTTCTTCAAATTCATCTCTGGCAAATATTGCTAAATAAATGTCTTCAAAATTTAATAAATTGTTTTTGTTTTTATAATCATCTAGCTGAGCGCCCGCCCCGGCTTCGGACGGAACATATTTACTTTTATAAATTTCGATTTACCTAATCAAAGCACATCATGACTTTCACGAAAACTCATAACTCACGAACACGTCGACCGATTTCAATAAACCATCTACACGACCATACGAACAAACCCTAAAAATTTAATCCAATTGAGCTATAAAGTCACAACACACTTGCAACAATTTTTTATATATATAGATTAAATAAAAGTTAAGCAAACTAGTTTTTAAAAAGTTGCTCATTAAAATTTTCAGCAGTTCAGTTGCTTCAATAGTACAAATAAATGTTGCAAACTTGAATTATTTAAAATCGTCAAAATTAGGGTATAAATCGTCCCATCATCACTATGTCATTTTTAGGATCCAAAATCGTCAAAATGACGATAAATCGTCAAATCTGGCAGCTATGGCTACAACAGCTACTGATGCATTTACAATAATTGTGTTATTATTACACATACTTAAATATTTTTTCTCCCATGTCTTCCTACACCTTTCTTGTGTGGGTTGCTCACAAAAAGAAAAAAAAAATTAAAACCAAGAAAACATAAAGGAAAGAAAAGGAAAATTAAAAGGGAAATGTTGTTGTGTATTGAAACGTTTTGCCAAAGTAAACTTTGTTGCAAGAAATACAAAACAAACAGCTGATATTTTATAGGACGTTTGTGTAGCTGGTATGATAGGCCAAAAAACTCACTTGACATCTAACAGATAATGTATGTATTTTTGTAAATATGTATGTGTGCATTATAATGAAATACTCGTACTTGCACGTGCTCATATATGCCACTTTGGCGTGCTGCTGGTTTGTTTATTCATTAATATATACGAATAGAATCGTACATATGTATGTATGTTTGTACATTAGACTGGCTCAAGAGTGTATGGGATTTGCCAATGTATGAGTTTTATATACGGTGCTGCTCCATTAATCATATAAAATACTAGAACTATCGGACCATATTTAAAAATCGAATTTTAGTTCTGTATATCGATTCACGGCTTAAATCTAGTTTACCGATCCTTATTTTCCGCACTATGGGCATCTGAAGTTATCATACAAAACTGATTATTGATTTAAATATCAGAGGTTCATAACTCGGAAACTATGCTTTTCCGAGATTGTTACCACATACAATTATCGTCTTACTTTTAAATTTCCTATTTTACCATTTAATTTGTATTTTACAGTTTATAGTGAAAAATGGTAAAATTCTAGCGACTTCTAAATTTTGTCCGATTTGTCTGAAATTTTAATCATAAACACATTTATTTTGTTAATTGGAATAAAGAAAGGCTTGCGAAACAAAATATTTAAGTAATTTTTTAATTTGAGCAGTCTAATGTACATATGTACTATGTTTAATAAATAAATCCGTGTTTGATTTTATTATTCATAATCAGTGTTGCCAGTTCGCGTGTAATTTTTCTTTTCTTATGTATTTTGTTTTTAAACTTTGTATCATTGAATTTGTTATACAGTAATTGAGTTGACATTTTAGAAGGTTTTGTTAAATAATTTAAAAACATATTTTTCAATTTCCGTATGACAAACGAAGATAAAAATATGCGAAGTAGTTTGCTTCAATATGTCATGTACATCATTTTATACGAAATTAAACTTGTATTTGCGATATTTCTTAATCATCATACGGCAAGATATTATAACAATGATCACAATAGTTATAAAGATAACACGGAATTAAATTTATCGTTATTTGTCTCTTTTTTTTTTAATTATAACAAGCACTCAGGGGATGACCCCTGAATAAGGCTTAACTCTTTTACAACTCTGTTTTGCGCGTTATGTTATTTTTTTGTAGTAAAATTATAGCATGCGACAAAAAAGCATGATATGTTGTAATGTAATTCATTGTGAGATAATTTGAAGCTTTGAAATTTTTTTTTGTAGTCCACATCGTAGAAGATCGCCTATACAGGTCGGATCTTGAATTTTGATCTCGGATAGTCCTTAAAATGCCTACTAGAGATATTTAAACTGATTTCAGAAAATAGATAACGCTGGCAATTTTTCTTTTGTTTTTTTACGTTTTCCTTTGGATCTGCTGAATTTATAAGCCGAATCTGAAATTATTTTTCCTTATTTTTAAGGTTTGTACTTTAGTAAATTCAAAGTAAATTCAAATTCTTCTTCTGTTACTTTTAATAAAATAATACATACATACTTATGATAAAATAATACAGGGGCAAGTCACGCCCATGCCAATGTAATATTCTCATAGACAGATCCTTAAGGAAGTTTGAAGACATAATAAGTTGGTGGCACAAAACAACATTATGGCTATAAAAGTGGGAAGTGCCACGCCTTATTTTATGTAGTCTTATGAACAATTGCACAGAAACAAAACACTATGAATAGAAAAGGTTACTTGTACGGTCCCTTAGAAATGTAAGTGGCTGCCTAATGTTTAGATTAATAAATAAATAAACATATTGTGGACTGATTTTTCTTATATTATTTAAGAAGGGGTACTTTAATCTTTCGTCGGAGTAGAATATAAACTAAAAATGGATTACAATCGAATTCAGTAAGATCACTTTGTTTAATTGAAAAAATCGTTTAATTGCAAATTAATTTTAGGTGGTGTTGGCTGAAGTGGTTAGCGCGTTGACTACTAAGCAAACAATGACTTGGGGCCTGGGTTCAAACCCTGGCCAGAGCAAGTCAATCAACATCATTAATTTCTCTATTGTACATGTAGTGATACATTACATTAATTGTTGTCGGACTATTTATGTAAGTGATGAAAGCATAGCACTGGTCACTAAAAACTGTTCCGACAGCGATTGATGCCATTCAAAGCTAATGTACACAACATCGCCCCCTTCGCCGGTTAGAAGAAACATTGGCGAAGTAAACCAATTAACAAAAATTGCTTGCTAATACAGCTTAACAAAGTTAATGCGTCTACTTAACACCGGAGTCGCCTCAACACTGCCTTAAAAATTGACATAACGCGAAAAGCAGAGTTGTGAAAGAGTTAAGCCTTCTAAATTTTCAACATCTATCTTCTTTACCCTATTCCTCTCCCTGAGTTTCGGCACAGTGCACTGCATACGTAGGGGTCATCCCCTGAGTGCTGGTCCTAATTAAAAAAAATTTTTTTTTGGATAAATTTTAAAGCACTTATATTCGTTTATTGGGAAAATCCCAAATAAATACTTGTAAATATTTAATATTAACATTAGAATTGGTATTGGTATTATTTAAAACACATACAAGTAAATGTAAATTACAAAATTTTGTTGTTGTTGTTGGCAACACTGATCATAATACAATGGTTGGCATTAATTTTAAAACCACCACAATGGCTTGAATTGAAAAAAAAAAAAAAACAAAAAATACTTTGTTAATATATCTGAGATCTTATTATTGGCAAAACGTAATCTTTTGGACCCATTGTGCACTGCAGCATTAACAGCCAACAACTTGTTAAGTGACAAGGTTAAATTTTGGCATGAGTGTAAGTACTTCAATGTTTGTATGTATGTAAGTGCAAATACCCTGATAGCTGATACGTTGTCAATGGCAACCAAAATCTCTATATAAAAAAAGTAAGATCTGATAATTTGTTCAAATAATCAAATTAATAACTTTGGTAAAAATTACTCGGCAAAGTCTAACTTTAGAGTATGTGATGGCTTAAATCGCTCAATCAGTAAACATTCAATTGAAATTTTGCATTCATCATTATTTCTTTACCGATGATGCTGCAAACTAGATTTGAGAGACATTCTAATGGAATAAAAAAAATATTCTTTGACTATGGGCTCAGTGAACTACTGGGCTTGCTCAAATCCATATGTATCTTACATGGCTTTGTGTTTCTTGGTTATATCTTAAATAAATGTATTTTTTTTTTCTCATTAAGTACTCATGGCATCTCCTTGCACCAGCTCTGAAGAAACGTTTGCTCATATCATGCACATACATTTCTTGCCACAAATTGAGTTTATGCAAATTTCTTGTTATTATTCTTGAACATATTTAGATATTTATTCTGTTCATTTTTGTTGTCTTTTGTCTTAACCTTTTTTCCTTTTTATTTGAGGTGGCAAAGAAAAAAAGCTTGAACTAAATTTCAATTATAATTTTATTTAATCTTTTATAAAAAAAATTTAAAAATGTATAACAACAATTGCTAACCATGGTCTCAGTTGGTTGTTTTTCCTGCTTTTTGATTTGTTGCTTTTCTTAATTTATTTATTATTTTCACGGTCAATTTTATTTCTTAATAACCTTAGCAAATCGTTTACTATATTTTTATTTGTTTTATTAATAAAGATTCTAACCAAACATATTTTTATATATTCTTGTTCATTTCAAATTCATTAAAGCTGCTTAAATAAAAAAACTGAATAAATTCATGTTTAACTTTAACTTAATAATTAAAAATATGTCATAATTATCTCCAATATTTTTTAAGCTTAAGGTTTTTTGTATATAAATTATATAGACTTACATATATTATTTGATATTTCGCCATCGCTTTGTATGACCTTGTCAGGAAAATAGTTTTGGTGTTTTTTTATAATAATTAAAAAAATTATGTTAAAATAATAAATATTACATAAACATTATAAAAAAATAAGTTGTCAACAAAATTAAAAAAAAAAAATGGAAATATCTAACGAAAATATTCTAGAATTTGGGAAATTTTACTTAATTTTGTCGTATGTCCCCAATGCCGTTTTTTTTCACAAATTCTGTAAAAATTACTTGGTTCCAGGAAATCTCTCTTTTACTGGAGATTTTTTATACTAACAAGAAAATACATACGAGTAGTGGTGTTGGATGAAGTGGTTAGCGCCTTGACTAACAAGCAAACATTGACTTGGGGCCTGGGTTCAAGCCCTGGCCACAGAGCAAGTCAATCAACATTGTTTTAATTGTTGTCGGCCTATTTAAGTGATGAAGGCATAGCACTGGTCACTAAAAAACTCTTCTGACATTGATTCATGCTGTTCCAAGCTAATGTACACAACATCGCCTCTTTCGTCAGTTAGCAGAAACATCGGCGAAGTACAGAAATTAACAAAAAATGCCTTCTAATACAGGTTAACTAAGTTAATGCGTCTACCTAACACCGGAGGCGCCTCAACACTGCTAATAAAATTAACATAATGCGCAAAATAGAGTTGTAAAAAACTTAAGCCTTCTAAATTTTCAGAATCTATCTTCGCTACCCTATCCATCTCCCTTAGTTCCGCCACAATGCACTGCATAGGTAGGGGTCATCCCCTGAGTGCTGATCCTAATAAAAAAAAAAAAACCATTTCGGTGCTTACCCAAATCTATATATATTAATATAGAAAGGTCGTATCTCGTTTATTTTCAAAATTGTTTTTTACATGTTCTGGTAGACAAAACTCAAATACACCTCCCTTAAAAAATTCAGTTTCCTATGTTGACGAATAACAGTAATTAAAAAAACCCTCACTAACTAACTAGCTAAAGATTTTATTGAGTTTTTCTTTCTCCTGTAAAGTAGCTAAAAGTAGAAATACGACCTTTCTATATTAAGCCATCGATATATAAAAATTAATTGCTGTTCGTTAGTCTCGCTGAAACTCGAGAACGGCTGGACCGATTTGGCTAATTTTGGTCTTGAACTATTTGTGGAAGTCTAGAGAAGGTTTAAAGGTACTTTTGGTACTTTTTTATTTTAATACTTTTCTTAATGGATTTTGATAAAATTTGGTAGGGTACTTTTTATGTAAGTACTTGTTTTAAGATTTGGCTAATTTTGGTCTTGAACTATTTGTGGAAGTCTAGAGAAGATTTAAAAGTAATTTTGGTACTTTTTTATTTTTGGTACATTTTTAATGGATTTTCAAGTGTTTAAAAGGCGTAAAATTTGTACTCTTGGTAGGCTTTGTTTTTATTACATTTTTTACATTGACTTACAGCGTACTTTCTTGAAGACAAAATAATGAAAATCTGTCACTTTAGGTACTATTATAACTTTTTATTAAACAAAAAAAGTAAAATTGTTATTACAATAATGTACATTAATATAGTATACTTTCTTGGGTGTAATATAAGGAAAATCAGGTACTTTGGTGCGTTTTGTTTTTAGTACTTTTTGTTTTTTGATTAACATGTAGCGAGAACTAAATCAATGGTAAAATCTAGTAATTAATAAAAAATTTAGTAGTGCAGCGCCATCTACCATATAATTCATATAACTGTGTAGCGGATGTGACCTTGCTGAGCACATCTCATTCCTATACATATATTTAGCTTATATGGCGCTTCCTAAACTACCACATGATTGACGTTGACATTTCCGCTGCGAGAAGAGCACTAGAATGCCCGGTGAGCTGCTTATTTTAAAAATAAAATCGTCAAAATCCTTAAGATTTTAAAAAAGAAATGTTAAAAAATTGTCACACAAAAATTAAAAGATTTTTAAAACATGATACCTCAATATTTTAGACAATTGCCCCTTTCCGCCAATTGCCAATCACCTAGAGACTTAGCTGGAGGTTGTGTTTTCTTCTAGAAGTAACCCTAAAAGAATTTTGTGATATCCATTGCTTCTTTTTGCGCAGATAATAAATATTATTAATTTGTTTGTATGGGGGTTACCCGTTCCTCTCACCATATCGGGTAGTAAGAAGTCTCGTACTTCAGTTTCATTAGAAATGAGTATTTATATATGTATATGTCACGAAGATGAGTAAGAGGCTTAGTGGCTTTTACCGAAAATAATGTTTGTTCTATTCAGCAGTGTATGCTGAAATCTAAGTGCACAGAGCCAAAACTGCCTAATAGAATCAATAAGATTTTCTCTATGAAACGCTTTTAGGCTAAGGGGTATCCCAGCAGAAAAAAGCGAAGATTTTTTCCAAGAGATTCCTTATTGTTTTTATATGGTAAATCTTATTAATTTTTTCAATAAGGAAAACACATAAAATCAAGAAGAAAACTTGTTATTTACAATTTTTTTTACCCAATTTCCGTTCCAAAAAAAAAAACAATCCATAGAGTAAAACTTTTTGATTCTATTAGGTTTTCATATGAATTGTAAGTAAAAGGGATTTCTTATTATTAATTTCATTAGGTCATTTTATTGTTTTTTTTCAAAAAGTTTTTCTTCTTGATTTTATTAGGCCATCTTATTGTTTTTTTCAAAAAGGTATTCCTTAGTGATTTCATTAGGTTCCTGTATGATCATGTGTAAATCATCTTCTTAATTTTTTTAATAAGAATATCTACTTGATTATATTAGCTTGCTTGTTATTTCATACATATAAATCAACAATAAATCATCTTCTTAAACTGGCTGCTAACATGTATACTCTAGTAAGGTGTAGTAGTGAGGTGGTTAGAGTGCCAATCTACTAAACCGAAGTTCCTTGGTGCAACTCCCTGAATACGTAAGTTTTATAAAAATGTTTTCATCTCTCCTCCATCCAGATAATACAAATATATGTTGTAAATAAGCATTCCGGACGTACCATGACGTTCTGATGACAGCAAATTTGAATTTCCTAACATCACAACAGAGAAAACAGTGCCTAATAAATACCTAATAAAATAGAAAAAAATTAATAAGAATTCTCTACGATTTTTTTCAAGAAAGAAGTCTTATTATTTTAACGAATAATAAATAATATTTTAATGAATAATATTTTAATGAATAATTAAGAAAAACCTTTTTGAAAAAATCAATAAGAATACCTAATAAAATCAAGAAGAAAACCTTTCTAAAAAAACAATAAGAATACCTAATAAAATCAAGAAGATAACCTTTTTAAAAAAAAAAACAATAAGAATACCTAATAAAATCAAGAAGAAAACCTTTTTGAAAAATACAATAAAAATACCTAATAAAATCAAAAAGAAAACCTTTTTGAAAAAAACAATTGATTTTTTCAATAAGGTTTTCCTTATTAAAATAATGAGACTTCCTTGTTGAAAAAAAACCATAGAGATATCTTATTAATTTTGTTCTATTTTATTAGGTATTTATTAGGCACTGTTTTCTCTTTGTGATGTTGGATATTGAAAATTTCATTTGTTGTTTGAAATATAAAAATGTCTAATTGTCACTGATAATTATGTTAAGAACTTTAGGCTATAAAAATCAACACATATTAAGCAGTTCGAAATAATTAAATTCATAAAAAAAAACACTTCATTACTAAACTTTGCCACCTTCTACCTGTTCACTATATCCTTTTAATGTTTGTTTAACTATTCAATATGACGACATTTCGTTGGTACCCATGTCAACAACTAAATAGAATTTTATTCACCCTGCTTAAATAGTTTTTAATCGTGATATTTCTTATGGTAATTTGAGGTCACTGAAGTCGCATATAAAACTAATTTATCGCAGCTTCTAGATAAGCTCGCGAAAATAATACTTATGTTTGTTTGCAGAAAACGATTAACGATTTTCAATCGTGTATTTATCTTGAAAACAAAAAAGTAAAATTTGTATCAGCGTTACCGTTCACCCGACTAAAGTTTTGACCTTTTTTCGGCGGTCTGCGACTTTTTGTGAGACTTTTTTTTATCACCGACTTTTGCGACTTTTTTTAATTTTGTTGCAACTTTTTACCCTTTTTTGTAGTTTCTCACAAAAAGCATTTAATTTGCAGTAAATTAAAAAATGTTTTTATTATTTTTATAAAAAAAATCGTCAAAATTTAAAAGCAATTCGCAGATTATAGTTCATTTGGCAACACTTTTATTATCATCATGGTGAAATAAGTATATGTATAACAAAAAAGTGGATAATGCTTGTCAAAAAACTACACCATTTTGACGTGTGATATCCACAAAATTATAATAATGAGCTGCCGTTACGAGACCACCTGGTAAACTTATTTCACCACGCTTGTCATGTATACAATTTTGGCATAAAATTAATTTAAAGAATTCGTTAGACGAACCAATGTTTCCTAATTTGTACAAACTGGCCGTACATGCATTAACTCTACCTCACAGCAGTGCTTGTGCAGAAAGAATTTTTTCGAAATTAGCTTTACTTAAAAATAATTTTAAAATAAAATTAAAAGTAAAAACATGCAACACTATGCTGTCAGCCTTAAATTTAATAGATAAAGATATAGAATACTGTACTCCCAGTAATGAACTTATTTTTAAATATAGAAATGAAATTTAAAAAAAATAGTATTTATGTATGTATTCCTTAGTTATATCTATATACGAGTATGTATATAATATTGTAACGTTACTGACTGACTGATTCATCATCGCACAGCCTAAACGCCTGAAGGCAAAAACTTGAAATTTGGACCAGGGCTTGGTCTCTCCCCAAATCGATCCACTAAGACGGGATTTTTGGAAATTCGAATGTTTAGGGGGTAAAAAAGGGCAAAAACGGTAACCTTATATCTCTAAAACTTAAAGAGATACAAAAAAAATTTAATGCTTATCGTTGTTCTTTAGAAAAATAAGCGGACAGGTGTCTGGTACTTTTTGGAAATTCAGACCTTTAACGGAGTAAACGGGTAAAACCTGCATTTTGGTATTGATTTGTCGCCCCATCTATCTTTTAAACCCATAAACATAAAAATAAGGTTTATATCACATTTGAAACTTATTTAAAAAATCCAAATACATATTTGGTATATTTTCGAAATTCGGACGTTTAAGGGGTAAAAAGCGTAACTATTTTTGGTACTATTTTTATAAAACATTTTTTTTTATTTATTGACATAAACGTATTAAATTATGGGCTCCCACTACAATAATTAAATTTTTCGTGCTTCAATGGGGAGAAAAAAGTACCAAACAAGGGGAAATACGGAAAATTTAATTTCTTACTTTAGCTTTTTGGTTCTACAACTGGCAATTTATTTTAATTATCGTTAATATTGGACCTAGAAACATAAACTTCAACATGCAATGTCCTGAGTGAATAATAACCTATGAGGGTACTTTTTGCTCTTCAACTGGTACTTTTTGTTATATTATAGAATAAAAATTTGTTGAAGTACAAATATATTCACCTAAAAAAAAATAAGAAATAATACACCAAGATCAAACGAATGCAAGTAAAGTAAAAATTTCACTGCGCTTTACGTGGAGATTTTTAAATTTTGTAAAAATATCTTAACCTAACTTGATTTTTTTTAGCAGAAATCCCATTCATTTGACTTTGGCAGCATACGACAGCCATATTTATTAAAACTTAAGTAAATTTGTTCAGTATACGTGAAAATATGTATAGAAGCATATATATTGCATCTGCATATGTTACAAAATATGATAAAAATGGATTCTGCATTAAGCTTTTTGTTTTGTTTCAATTGTTTTTTTTTCTGTTATGCTTTTTATTAAAAAAAAAAAACGTTAAAAAAATGTGCGACTTTATTTTTATAAAACGACCTTTTGTGCGACTTTTCAAAAATTCCTAACGGTAACCCTGATTTGTTCATTCAAAAATTTTGTTTTTGTTTCAAATGTAATTGTTCGAAAGAAAGAACTTCTTCGATATCGGCGAACAGGCAGTATGTTTTCAACATAAATAAAAATTTTTTGATCGTCTTCTGCAAATTCTATCAAAGATTCAAACCAAAAATTTTAGCCCCATAATGCAGTTAAGAGCACTGTCAAACACACTTAACGGTTGCATTAAAAGTTGGTAAAACTCATTTAGGATGAAGATTATTGGTTATTATGGAAAAATAGTGATTAAAAGTGGGATATCGGACATAATTTTAGAATTTTGAAAAAGGTGTTTTACACATTTCATATAAAAAACATTTTCTAACAACATTTGGAGCGAGAATTACCAACTAATGCCTATTAATTAACCTAATGTTGTTTGCTACAATTATTATTCTCTGTTGATAAAATGGTATTTTTTAAGACCAACTGCACACATATGTATGTATGTACATACATACGTACAAAGCCGTAAATGTATGTATGTAAGTACTTATAATATTGATTTTTTTTAACAAATAGTCGCCCTTTTTTTGTATTTACTGTTTAATTTTTGCCTCAATTATTGTTTTGTATGTTTAGTTTCTATATTAAATGTTTGCTTAAAGACATTACGTTGTGGCTATTTGTTGGTTGCTTTTTGGACTCGTACCGTATGTGCCGCTGACAAGTTCATCAATCACTCTTGACCTGCTTCGGTGTCATAGTGACATAAAATTTGTTTGTTTGTTTGTTTGTTTGTTTTTTGGTGTTATAAATACGACATACATACATACATAAATAAATATGTTGTAATTGTGTACAAATTTTAGAAACAAAATAAAAGAATATATTCACAATTACTTATGTATGTCTGTATGTACATAATATGTATGTATAAGTCGTTATGTAACAAAAGTAATAAATAATAATTGTGGCCTTATTCTTCACAGTTAGTTTTGTAATCAGTATGTAAATATAAAAAAAGTTTCTATTAAAGAAACGCTAAAAAAATTTGAATTTCATATATTAACCAAATTGTAGAAATTTATTTTAATTACAAGTTAAGGTGGTAAAAACTTCATATAAATCATTGTGGGAGTAGAACTGTTTCTTGTATATACATACATATGTACTTGCTACACTAAGTGAAGTGGTAATTTTGGTGTTTCATTTATGGAAGAAAATGGACTGAGGTTACTGCAGCGGTTGATCAATACAAAGTAAAAGCGCTGAATCAAAACTTTGGTCAACGTTTGCCTAATGTGTTTTGTTAAATTCCCTTTTTAAAAAATATATGTGACCCGGTCTATGAAAAGGTGGCTTATGACTCAAATTAATATTTTCATACATAATATTGTTTCACTTCACTTGTTTTCGCACGTAAGGTACCTTTTCACAGACTAGGTCACATATTATCTTGTATAAATAAGTGCATGTATTATTGTACCTTTATTAAATAATGGTTTATAATTAAAAGTATATTTTTAAAAAGGGACGTTTTATAAAAAGTACTTTTTATAAAACGGAATTTTATACAACGTACTTTTAATTAAAAAAAAAAAACAAGTTTCTATTAAAAGCTGACTTTAAAAAGAGCCGTTTTATAAAAGTTATTATACATAACAGAAACTTTTATAAAACAACTTACCTTTTATATTACAAAAGGTACTTTTTATTTTATAAAAGATATTTTTTTATTTATACGATTTATATTTGTAGTGTAAGAATGGTTTCTTATTGCCTTCACTCAAAATTGTAAAAATTATAAGAGTTTCACTCGGTGTGTAATTTCTAATACTTTCAATTATTCAATACTACTTCATACTTTTAAAATGAAAGCTTTTATGCAAAGTTGTAGATAGTTTATCTCAAAGTTGCATTACGACTAGACTTGTTCCACATAGTTCATTTGAGTGTTCGGTCATACTAGTTCATATTTGCCAAACGAACTAGGTCAGTCTTTTAGTCCAAACGCTCTTTGGTTTTAATTGAACTATAAATGATTGATGATATATGTCTGCACTGTGGGAGCATAAGGGAAACAACTACCTGCAATGCAATAAAAACTTAAATTTTCGTTTATAGAAAAGTTGTGTATGTCAGAATTGAAAAACTGAAATCATGTGTTTTTTTATTTTGCCGTCATGAAATTTTTTTAATTAAAATATCATAAAAATTTATAAAAAAACAGATTATGTAGTAAAATTTAATTACACAATTAGTTTTGTTCTTCACTACCAATAAAAATTTTTCTTATAGCATAACTTTAACAATTATATATGAAATAAGTAGAGGACAAAATTGTGATTTCAGCAAAAATATGCAAGAATGATTTTACTTCATATTTTCATAGATGAATTGATACTAGAACCGCAAAAAATTCAACTAGTTTCTTTAGTTCAATTGATGGAATTGTTCAATTAAACTAGGTCGTTCGTAAACTACACAAGTCTAATTACGACCATTAAATTTTCACTGGACTTAGTTATAAAAATGCAGCTCTGGATATTGAGTAACCGAAAAAATAGAAAATACACTAAACTCGTTTCCCGCCAATCTATATAATGATAAAGTGATGGCAACCTTAAATTTTTAATCAATTTCTAACATCACTGGTAATTTGTGCCAACACACACATAAACTGACAGCAAATTTTAATTGACAAAATCTAAAGCATTTGTGAAAAAATCTTCACCAAAAAAATTTATTTATCTTTAAAAAAATTATAATATTATTGCCCAGTTTTAGCTTTTACGCAGAGATTAAAATTTGTCAAGTTCTGTGTTCAAAATCAAGCTCATGTGCACTAAATGCCAAGTTGTTATACATATTGAATCTGGCAACCCTAAGCATAATTTATTTAGATTATTATAGATAATATTTTTTCGGCGAATATAGCACTCGTACTTGTTGTAAAAGGCACTTTTTAATATATAAAAGGTGCTTTTTATCTTGACAAAGGTACTTTTTACTATATGAAAGGTACTTTTTATAAATAGTACATTTTTTAAAAGGTACTTTCTCTATGACAGTTATTTTTTTATGTACATTTGAAAAGTAATATTATCAGTCTCAAGTTCAGTTTTATTGAATTAATGAGTTCGAATAATAATTACGTTTATTCGTAATAATAATATAAAATAGTTATTTTTTATAATTCACATACACTTTTTTATTCAAATACTTTTAGTTAAGGGTACTTTCTATAATATATACAGTGTTAAAGGTACTTTTTATACAAGGAATTTTTTTTTGTTAGATCTCTTTTCTTATAAAGTATCCACTTTTAACAAAAGGCAATGTTTAAAGGTACTTTTATTGACATACATACATACATACACACATACATATATAGTTTTTAATTGTACTCAACCGATTTAAATGACCCTTTACGTACACATTAAGTACCTTTTAAAATAAAATGTGTTAAGAAACTGGCAAGGTTTAAAAAAACTAATATATTTACTAAAAATTGCCCATATTCCATAATTTTATGTGAAAACTAGAAAAATATTTACCTGACAACAAATAAATTTCCAGTTTTCTAAAAAAAATTTTATACTTGACAACTAAATAAAATATTAAGTAGCTTACACGCCAGCAATATCTACAGAGTAAAATTTTTAACTAGCACACAAAATGAAAATAAATTCTCTCTAATATATTGTTCAGCAACAATTTCTTGTCAATAAAAACTAGCCATCCACACAAAAATGCAACAACACATACATATATACAAAATATTTTTTCCATACAATATGCCGCTATAAAAAATGCCAAACATATTTTCTCACTAGTCGCTAGTATAACAAATCAAAATAAGAAACTAATTTTAAACCCTGGAAACTGGACATTCTTGTACTACATATGTACATACATACTTGTAATTTGTTTTCCAAAAATTTCATTAACTTAAGATATCAAAGAATATATTTTTTTTAATTATTTAAATGCAATATCATTCCACATATTGCACTTCTCACACAAGGAAACGTTATGTACATAAGTAATATATAAATATTTACATTGCCTTCCATGGACAAAAAAAAAAGCACTTAAAAAAATAAGGTCATTGATTGTAAATAAAACTTTCAAATGAAAAAAACATACTGAAATATTTAAACGTAAAAATGTGTACAGTTATAATTAGTGAATATATTTGTTATTTCATCATTTACATCAGTTGATACACGTATTATATACATACATACGAATACATACATACATACTCAAATAACACACCTCTTCATCTTCATCGGTAAAGATGGACAAAAAACCAGTCATTTTGTGTTCAATAATGTTCAATACGAATATTTGTATGATGGCCACAAACAAATTGCTACAGGGAATTTGATGAAAAACTTTCAACAACAAAATAATCAATAGACGTGGTTAGTCACGAAATAATCTGAATTGACAACAATAAGATAAGTACGAACTTTGTCTGAGAAACCCTTTAACATTAGTAATCGTTTATGAACAATGCGGAAAGACTGCAGCAGACCCAACATAGAATCATTGATTTTGGAAATTGCACTATTTTGTATTTACGTCGGCGAATTGAGCAACATCCCTCGTAAGTTATGTGTTTTCTTCCCTACTTTGTTGCCGTTATTTATAAATATGACTTCTAGTAACTAAAAAGTGGAGAATTGAGGAAGTAAAATTTATAATAAACAAACTTTTAAAAGATTTTGTTTCTTAGTTGTTCAAAACGTAAAGTTTTATAAGAGCCATTAAATGGCCAAAACAGGAGTGAAATATCTAAGCACATTACATACACACATAGTTTACACTATTTTCTCATCAATAAAAAATCTTAGTTATTCTTATAAATAATTCAAGAAAAACATCATACGAGTATGAGCTTATATTGGTTATCTTAAAAATATTAAAATTTAATATTTCTTTTCCTTTTTTGTTTGTTTGTTTTATATTGTATTCATTTTTTTATTTTTAATTTTCCCAGGGGACTGTGTTTTTAATGCCAAAATAAAACTTTTGTAAATCAATTTTGGCTTCCAAAATTATTATAAACAATTCTGTTTACATCCTTAAAATATGCAATTATCTTAAGTGCAATAAAAACTCTAACCGTATTTGTATTCAACAATAATCCTTTTAAGGATGCTCAGATATGTACATACATATCGCTCCTTTATTGCAACATAGTCATATCTCATATCTCTTGAGATATGACTACGTTGCAATAAAGGAGCGATATGTTTGTATGTATAGATACAATTTTTTCTAATGATAATAATGTTTTAATTTTTTTCAACTTGGTTTTATACTTATGAATAATATACATATGTATGTACATAAACAACAACATATGTATGTATATGTACGTAAATAGAAGCGCTGTATGTAGGTAAGGAATTTTATTTAAGAGAAACACCTAGAAGTATGCAATTTTCAAGCAATTATTGTGACTACAAAATCAGTTTTGAATTTAATTTTATTTTAAAAACTTTTATAATATTTTTTATTAATAAAAAGGTCGAAAAATTATAATAATCACTTTTTTTCATAATATTTTCCAATTGGTCCAAATGAGTGACAAACGAAAATGTGCAAACAAATTGCCGTAGAGATCATCAAAAATTTACACAATATTAATTTTTAAAATTTTATAGAAAAATTCTCAAATACAATTGAGAAATCGGACTTACATAGTCTATAAGTATGGACCCTTGGCTTTAATTTCCAATTGGTTCATATGAGTGATAAACAAAAATGTGTCCACTAAAGGCCAAATTCCCGTAGAGATCATCAAAAATTTACATAAATTTTAATTTTCAAAATTTTATAGAAAAATTCTCAAATACAATTGAGAAATCGGACTTACATAGTCTATAAGTATAGACCCTTGGCTTTAATTTCCAATTGGTTCAAATGAGTGACAAAAAATGTGCCCACAAATGGCCAAATTCCCGTAGAGATCATCAAAAATTTACACAATATTAATTTTTAAAATTTTATAGAAAAATTCTCAAATACAATTGAGAAATCGGACTTACATAGTCTATAAGTATGGACCCTTGGCTTTAATTTCCAATTGGTCCAAATGAGTGACAAAAAATGTGCCCACAAATGGCTAAATTCCCGTAGAGATCATCAAAAATTTACACAATATTTATTTTTAAAATTTTATAGAAAAATTCTCAAATACAATTGAGAAATCGGACTTAAGTAGTCTATAAGCGAGGACCCTTGGCTTTAATTTCCAATTGGTTCATATGAGTGACAAACCAACATGTGCCCACAAATGGCCAAATTCCCGTAGAGATCATCAAAAATTAACATAAATTTTAATTTTCAAAATTTTATAGAAAAATTCTCAAATACAATTGAGAAATCGGACTTACATAGTCTATAAGTATAGACCCTTGGCTTTAATTTCCAATTGGTCCAAATGAGTGACAAAAAATGTGCCCACAAATGGCTAAATTCCCGTAGAGATCATCAAAAATTTACACAATATTAATTTTTAAAATTTTATAGAAAAATTCTCAAATACAATTGAGAAATCGGACTTAAGTAGTCTATAAGCGAGGACCTTGGCTTTAATTTCCAATTTGTTCAACTGTGTGACAAATAATGTGCCCACAAATGGCCAAATTCCCGTAGAGATCATCAAAAATTTACACAATATTAATTTTTAAAATTTTATAGAAAAATTCTCAAATACAATTGAGAAATCGGACTTAAGTAGTCTATAAGCGAGGACCCTTGGCTTTAATTTCCAATTGGTTCATATGAGTGATAAACAAAAATGTGTCCACTAATGGCCAAATTCCCGTAGAAATCATCAAAAATTTACATAAATTTTAATTTTCAAAATTTTATAGAAAAATTCTCAAATACAATTGAGAAATCGGACTTACATAGTCTATAAGTATAGACCCTTGGCTTTAATTTCCAATTGGTTCAAATGAGTGACAAAAAATGTGCCCACAAATGGCCAAATTCCCGTAGAGATCATCAAAAATTTACACAATATTATTTTTTAAAATTTTATAGAAAAATTCTCAAATACAATTGAGAAATCGGACTTACATAGTCTATAAGCGAGGACCCTTGGCTTTAATTTCCAATTGGTTCATATGAGTGATAAACAAAAATGTGTCCACTAAAGGCCAAATTCCCGTAGAGATCATCAAAAATTTACATAAATTTTAATCTTCAAAATTTTATAGAAAAATTCTCAAATACAATTGAGAAATCGGACTTACATAGTCTATAAGTATAGACCCTTGGCTTTAATTTCCAATTGGTCCAAATGAGTGACAAAAAATGTGCCCACAAATGGCTAAATTCCCGTAGAGATCATCAAAAATTTACACAATATTTATTTTTAAAATTTTATAGAAAAATTCTCAAATACAATTGAGAAATCGGACTTAAGTAGTCTATAAGCGAGGACCCTTGGCTTTAATTTCCAATTGGTTCATATGAGTGATAAACAAAAATTTGTCCACTAATGGCCAAATTCCCGTAGAGATCATCAAAAATTTACATACATGTTATTTTTTAAAATTTTATAGAAAAATTCTCAAATACAATTGAGAAATCGGACTTAAGTAGTCTATAAGTATGGACCCTTGGCTTTAATTTCCAATTGGTCCAAATGAGTGACAAAAAATGTGCCCACAAATGGCCAAATTCCCGTAGAGATCATCAAAAATTTACACAATATTAATTTTTAAAATTTTATAGAAAAATTCTCAAATACAATTGAGAAATCGGACTTACATAGTCTATAAGCGAGGACCCTTGGCTTTAATTTCCAATTTGTTCAACAGTGTGACAAATAATGTGCCCACAAATGGCCAAATTCCCGTAGAGATCATCAAAAATTTACACAATATTAATTTTTAAAATTTTATAGAAAAATTCTCAAATACAATTGAGAAATCGGACTTTTTTTTTTTTTTTTTTTTTTTTTTTTTTTTTTTTTTTTTATTTATTATTTACATAAAATATAAACAATTCAATGCAATTAGTGTTGCCTCAGCGCCTTATAGGCATTATTGAGGCGAGTTGGTAATAAATTAAAACTTAGCTCTTAGTTCTGATTATGAATTCATTGAAAATAAAATAATAAAAATTTTTTAAAATATATTTAAAAGTATACTAATCTGTATATAATATAAAACAATTTAATTTGATATCAATATGACATCAGAAACAAAATAAAGTTATATAAGAAGATTTTCCACATTATGGTATAAGTACTCTATTAATGAAGATTTAAATAAAGAAATTCTGTTAAAGTTTTTCAAACATTGTGGCAAGCTATTAAACTCATGACTACCTGCAAACTCAATTCTTTGTTTGGTTGTTTCCAACCTACACCTTGCTACTGATAGATTGCTGTTATTTCTGGTGTTATGTAAGGTTTGGTTCGTGTGGAGACGAATGGTGTGGTATCCAATATTGTGAATACATTTGAAGACATAAATTAAAAGTTGCTTTTTGTAAATCCCATAGATTGGTAAAACAGTTGGAAATACGTTTTTATAGAGTGATGTTGTTGGATACAATAGGGGAAGGTTGCAAACTATTTTTAAAGCCTTGTTCTGACATCTTTGGAGAGATTTAAGTTCACTGGTCTTTTTCCATCCGTACATAATAGCTAAGTATTTAAAGTGGCTGTGAATTAACGCATTATATATTAAAAATTTGGTATTTCGATTGAATTTGTTTTTGAACTTGTATAGTAGACCAAGTCCTTGGGAAGCTTTAGTTTTCACATGCTGAATATGCAGATTCCAAGATAAATTATACTGTAAGTGAACTCCGAGGTATTTTATTGATTGAACATCAACAATTTCTTTACCGTCAACTAAAATACTAAAGTTGATATTATTGTGGCAGAATGGTTTAAATCTAATTATTTTAGTTTTGTCGGCATTTAAAACTAGCTTGTTAATTCTCAAGAATTCAGAGATTAGAGCTGCATCCCTCTCTATATAGGCTTTAACAACAGTTTCGTGTTTATATGGGTAAAAGAGACATATGTCATCAGCATAAATAAAAAGCTTACCGTATAAATCAAGGTTTATTATATCATTAATGTAAATTGAGAAAAATAAAGGTCCGAGTACACTTCCCTGAGGCACTCCATGCTCAACGGGCTTTAGAGAGCTCTTACTGGAGTTTATTTGAACATATTGCTGGCGGTTTACTAGATAACTTTTAAACAGGCCTAATTCACTACCACATATACCGTAATATCGTAGCTTTCTTATTAAAATATCGTGATCAACGAGGTCAAATGCTTTTGTTAAATCATAAAATATACCGACTACGCCATTATTGCCTTGGTCTAGTCCTTTACAAATGAAATTAACTACGTTAAGAAAAGCTTCTTCGGTACCACATCCTTTTCGAAATCCAAATTGATAATCGTTCAATAAATTGTTGTTTTGCATATATACGGAGATTTGACTGTGTAAAATTCTTTCAAACACATTATCGATTATAGATAAAACAGAAATTGGTCTAAACATTGCTGGAGAAGAAGCATTATTTACTTTAGGTATCGGAACGACCCTATGTATTTTTAAGATATCCGGATACATACGTTTGGTTATCATATTATTGAAAACGGTTGCTAAGAACGGAGCAATAACGTTGTTGCACTTCAATAGAGCCTTAGGTGATATATTATCATGCCCTCCACTTTTGTTTGTTTCTAATTTTGAAATAGCATTTTGTATTTCCACATATGTAGTATGTTGTAAAGTAAATCTATTGTCGTGTAAAATTAGTGTTCTCAAAGAATTACAATGATCTGTAAAAGTATGCTCAATTTGTGATTTTAAATCTTTTATTGATTTTAAAAAGAAGTAATTGAATATTTCAGCTTGATAAGATTCGTCAGAAATAAGGTCACCATTGTCATTTTTTATGATAATAGTTTTACTTCGTTCTCTACCAAGGGCTTCATTTAGAAAATGCCAACATTTTTTAGGATCGTGACTTAAGTAGTCTATAAGCGAGGAACCATGACTTTAATTTCAAAGTGGTTCATATGAGTGACAAACAAAAATGTGCCCACAAATGGCCAAATTCCCGTAGAGATCATCAAAAATTTACACAATATTAATTTTTAAAATTTTATAGAAAAATTCTCAAATACAATTGAGAAATCGGACTTAAGTAGTCTATAAGCGAGGACCCTTGGCTTTAATTTTCAATTGGTTCAAATGAGTGACAAAAAATGTGCCCACAAATGGCCAAATTCCCGTAGAGGTTATCAAAATTTACATAAATTTTAATTTTCAAAATTTTATTAAAAAAATTCTCAAATAAAATTGAGAAATCGGACTTACATTATCTATAAGTATAGATACTTGGCTTTAATTTCCAATTGGTTCAAATGAGTGACAAAAAATGTGCCCACAAATGGCCAAATTCCCGTAGAGGTTATCAAAATTTACATAAATTTTAATTTTCAAAATTTTATTAAAAAAATTCTCAAATAAAATTGAGAAATCGGACTTACATTATCTATAAGTATAGATACTTGGCTTTAATTTCCAATTGGTTCAAATGAGTGACAAAAAATGTGCCCACAAATGGCCAAATTCCCGTAGAGGTTATCAAAATTTACATAAATTTTAATTTTCAAAATTTTATTAAAAAAATTCTCAAATAAAATTGAGAAATCGGACTTACATTATCTATAAGTATAGATACTTGGCTTTAATTTTCAATTGGTTCAAATGTGTGACAAATAATGTGCCCACAAATGGCCAAATTCCCGTAGAGGTTATCAAAATTTACATAAATTTTAATTTTCAAAATTTTATTAAAAAAATTCTCAAATAAAATTGAGAAATCGGACTTACATTATCTATAAGTATAGATACTTGGCTTTAATTTCCAATTGGTTCAAATGAGTGACAAAAAATGTGCCCACAAATGGCCAAATTCCCGTAGAGATCATCAAAAATTTACACAATATTAATTTTTAAAATTTTATAGAAAAATTCTCAAATACAATTGAGAAATCGGACTTACATAGTCTATAAGCGAGGACCCTTGGCTTTAATTTTCAATTGGTTCAAATGAGTGACAAAAAATGTGCCCACAAATGGCCAAATTCCCGTAGAGGTTATCAAAATTTACATAAATTTTAATTTTCAAAATTTTATTAAAAAAATTCTCAAATAAAATTGAGAAATCGGACTTACATAGTCAAAAAGTATGGGTTCTTGGCTTTAATTTCCTATTGGTCCAAATGAGTGACAAACAAAAATGTGCCCACAAATGGCCAAATTCCCGTAGAGATTATACAAAGTTGTCTTAGTTAAGATACATTTATATCAAAGAGCAAAGATGTAATCCAAAAAGTTCCATTGAGATATATTTCCCGACTAAACATATTTAACTTTTGAGTTAAATAAGTCATGACGTAAGCTCTTACGTAAAACATATTTAACTCGGCATATTTATCTTCATAAGCCTGTGGAATCAAATGGGACATTGCAAATATATTTTTAATAAATAAATATATGTCTATAATTATGCTAATCCCTTAAGTTTTATTTTAAAGCGAAATAATGTTGCCTTCTACCCCTAAACAAATCTCAACTAAATAATTTACTTCCTACCCCTTTTCCTCTTTTATTCTCTAACAAAACTCATCAAGTAACCAACATGACTGATTGACTAAAAGGATTTTTAAACATTTTAATTTGGATAACAAAAAATTTAATCCCACTCATTCTTCCACTTGACAGTCTCAAAAGTGAGGTCAACTGAAAAGAAATAACAAAAAAAAAAAAATTATTAATGTATAAACGACATAAAAAAATTTTAAAAGTTTTTCTAAAAGCCAAAGCAAAAGGAAAGATTATTTAAGGCTGATCTAACAACGAAATTTTAGCGATAAAATTACAAAGCGACAAACCTAAAGCCTTTAAATAACAATTAAGAGTGCTCTACATTCGGCTGTGCCGAATCTTATATACGCTTCACCAATGCATAAATATTTGATTCACTGAATAAATTAAAGGCTTTCCTTTCTCTTATAAATATAACATTTCAAACAATATAAAAAGTAAGTTTAAACTGCATACATGAACACACTTTCATATTTTCTTTAGTGCATACATACATATGTACAAACAATACAGACTGTTTAAAATATTTTACAATATTCCATCCATCAGTGAACAAAAAGGGGGTTTGTACGAAAAATTAAATAATATTATTATTAAATTAATATACACATAAAACTAACAAGCATCAGTAGCACAATTTACATTTTAAAAAATTTTTTGGGTTGCTGGTTGTTGATTCAAGGAGAAAAATTTTTAAATACTAGTCATTGTAAGATCGGCATCTTTGTCAACTAGTCGAAGTTGTGTTTGGTTGGATTGGCATATATTTTATTGTTTGGTATTTTTGATAGCGGGATATTGTATGAAAAGAATATTTTGTATATGTATGTGTGTTTTTACATTTATGTGTGGATGCTAGTTTTCATTGACAAGAAATTGTTGCTGAACAATATATTAGAGAGAATTTATTTTTATTTTGTGTGAAAGTTAAAAATTTTACTATGCAGATATTGCTGGCGTGTAAGCTACTTAATATTTTATTTAGTTGTCAAGTATGAATTTTTTTTAGAAAACTGGAAATTTATTTGTTATCAGGTAAATATTTTTCTAGTTTTCACATAAAATTATAGAATATGGGGGAATTTTTACTAAATATATTAGTTTTTTTAAACCCTGATTTGTATATAAAATTCAATATCAGAACCGATATTTTCTGATTCTCAATACGAAGCATCTAAAGAAAAATCCTTACATTTCAGTCCAAGACCCAAGTCTCTAGCTCTTCTAGTGTTTTCGTAAAATCGATTTCACGTACATACAGACGGACAGATGGACAAACGGACATGACTCATTCAACTTCCCTATCTATAAGGATTCAGAATATATATACTACTATATGAACCTCATATAAATATTGTGGAAATTACACACGTAATGACAAACCTATAAATACTCTTACCATTTTTAGTGAAGGGTATAAATAGAAAATCCCAAAGTGAAAGACACAAACATAAATTAAACCAGGTAAACAAACACTAATCTTTTGTTTTATAACATAAATATTGCCTATTTTAAGGCTTTACCTTATATTTAATAACAAAGAAATGTTATTTTTAGGCTAAATTTAAGGCATAAATTTAACTATACATACACACATATTTAAAAGATAAAGTACGGAATAAAAACATATGTTGGGCCGCAAAAAAAAAAAACAAACACCATATAAAACAAAATTGCTGAGAATGCAGTAAAATTTAATACTAGACATTTCTCATTCAAAAGACTTTAGGAAAATTACCATAAACAACATTGAAATACCAGTAATTTGCTTGAAGTTGGAATAAAATGTATATGGTGTTGTAGAAATGTACACATACATAAATTATTTTTTAATATAAATTCCTTTCAAACGTTGTTCTTTGTATGCTGAGACAATAAAATTTAATTCAATGATATTATTTTATGATAATTATAATTGTATTTTAAAATTACATATTCATTCTAAATGCAAAATAAGACAATAGATAATGTATATTTGTAATGCATACTTCGCACGTTAGAGAAGAAACAAAAGTGAAGCATACTTTTAGGCATATGATATAAAAACTTTTATTTTTAAAGCTTTTTAAGACTCAGATTGATTTAAAGTAGCAACACTTAAGAAGATGTAACAAATTTTTGAAAACTTACGTTTTAAAGCAGAATTCTTTAAAAAAATAAAGTTTAGAAAAATTTAGTTTTTAAAACTACCCTTTACGTATTAATTAAAAAAGAGAACTATTTATATATAAAAATATATGTTCCATAAGTACTTAGTAGATTTACAAAATACTTCTTAAAACATAGTAATCTTAAAACTAGTGTACTTCAAGAATTGTATAAAATGTGATTTTTTTTTAACTTGAGTTTTATAAAAGTGGCTTGAAAAAACTTATCTTAAAAAAGACAATTTTAAAAAATACCTTAAAAGAGTTAATTTACAGACAAAACTCTTGAAAATTGAATTGTACATTCCTGATCTAACTAAAATTATTAATATTTTTTATATTATTATTATTACGAATAAACGTAATTATTATTAATTATCATTAATTCAATAAAACTGAACTTGAGCCTGATAATATTACTTTCCATATGTAAAATTATTAATGTAATTTTATGTACATCCGTTTTGGTTCTACTCATGTGAGACCACAGAAAATCTACAATCGATTGCAAGCGAACCTCTCGATTAGAATACAATAATTTAGTAAAGTAACATTTTAAAGAAAGTACTTTCTAAACAAAGTGCTTTTAAATATCTTTTATGTTGCATTAAGGAACTGAACATGTTGAAATAGTTTTAAGATGGTTACCTTTTAAAAAGTACTTTTTAAAAATCATCTTCTCTGCATGTTTTTTATGCCCTTAAAAAACGTACATACAATAAAGTACCTAAAAAAGTATTTTATAAAAAATACCTAAATATTTAAGAAAGTAAATTTTAAAAAAAGTTCAACTAACCGTTTCTCTTAATAAATGTACCTTATTATAAAAGTACCCTAAAAGAGTATTATTTAAAAAAATGTTTTTAATAAGATACATACTTTTTTAAAAGCACCGTTTGTTAAGAGAGGATCCTTGAAAAAAGTACTTTTTTAAATATCTTTTAACAAGTCTCTAGTAAAAAGTACCCTTTAAAAAAGTACTTTCATGAAGAATCTATTAAAAAAGTGCATTAAAAAAAATCCTGCTCTAAATTTCCTCTTACAAAATCCCGTTAAAAAAATTAGCTTTTAAAAAAAAGTCCCTTAAAAGAAAGGTAAATTTTACCCCTGGTTTTACGGACTCCAAGGTTGTTGAGACTAATTTTATTAAAACACCTTCACTAGTTATTCCGGATAGTTATTCAAATCTGATAGACTGTACGAGAGCTGAGCGGTCTTTACAGATGGATCGAAAAGGGAAATAGGCACGGGTGCTGGCATCTATTTTTTAGGAACGGTAGGTCTTTTAGGCTGCCGAACGAATGTAGTGTATTTCAGGCTGAGATCCTAGCGATCCTAAGGGCCACGGAACTAGTGACAGAACACGTAACTGAAGGCGTGGAGGTAACATTCTACGTTGACAGTCAGGCCGCGCTGAAAGCTTTGCCATTAAAAAAAGTTCCTATTGAAAATATATTCTGAAAAAAGACATTTAAAAAATACCTGTGGCACTTAGAAATATTTCCCAAAAAAAAAAGAAAAATCTCTTAAAAAATATTCTGCACAAATATTTCATGAAATACATCATATCACTCACTATATTTATTGTGGAAAATGGATTAAGTATTTACATAAATATTTTCCAAGTCTGAACATTTCTTGAAGAAAATTTATTATTTTAAAGATCCGGAAACTATATTCTTATAAATTATGTATTGTTGACCTTTGAAGTACCATTAGTACATCAGTAGCACATGCTCTAACCTATTAAAAGTATTTGTATCCCTTATATTACACATGCATTCATAGTCCGACGTTACGACCTAAAAGAACTCATAACTACAATATGTTGGTGTTGATAAGTATGGAAAGAAGAATAAGAAGTAAAGGTGGGAGGACAAAAATAACATTTTCTAAATATGTTTATGTAAAACACTCTTAGGTCTCATAAAACGAAATGTTATTGCTTAACAAAGTCAACTAGAAGTAGAAACATTTGTAGTGCACTCTATTTGTAATTCATATAACCGTATTCATGCTTGCGAACAATTACACTTTTGAAAAGAAAAAAAAAATTATGATATGGACCTACATATTAAAGCAATGATATGTGCATACAAATGCATTTGAGAGGATTTTAAGCAAGTACGCTTGCAAATGCATACATGCATAGATACATTTACATATATGAACTTGTTTGTGTGTGTATATTTTGAAGTGCATTAGAGCACGAATGCTTTGAATGAAATTCATTGCACTCAATGGCGCACTTACTCTGCTTGCTCTTAGGAATTTGCCATACCCACATAAACTAATCTTAGACTCGCACAATTTTCACGTTTTATGAAACAGACACAAACACACACCACTCTTGCAGTCATTGCAGTAGTAAAAGCAGTAGTAGTATTAGATCCTTGATGAAAAATCCTATACGACATATATTGTCTTGTTATAAAAGGTTAGCTTTTTTATATTAAGTGAAATAAAATTATGCATTCTAAATTCATTTGATTATTATTCCCAAGAGATAAATTTTACATTTTTCAACTTTATTACTTAGAGCTTGGTGAAATGTTTCAGATATTTTTCCCAGAAGTATAAAATGCTACCTGAAGCAAGTTTCGTTTAAGTATAAAGTTTTTTTTTTGTATTAAATTATTAAATTTGAGAGTTTCCTTTTTACATCACCCTGTAGAAAATGTAGAAAAAAGTCGTCGTAGAAACTTCAAAACCGAATTAAAAATCCAATCGAATACACGCAAAGAAAAACATGGTTGATGGAATCATAATCGCAAACTATAATTTTATGTTCAGATTAATGATTGCAGCTACTATGTATGTTCTTTATAAATCTCCCTCTGACAATACCATTGTATGAACATAGTATGCTCTGCAAATGCTAAGAAATTTGAGCGCATTATAGTAACTATGAAAATGTTTTTTTCCATTTTTTTTTATGTAAACAATTTGACATTTTGCTTAGATAAAAGAAAAATGCACACACGAAGACTTATTAAATTAAATTAAATCAAATTATATTTTTGATAAATATTTTTATTTTGCAGTTCAGTAGTATTTTTTTCGCCATGCTGCATAGAAACATACATACAATCGTTGTATATCAGTATGTACTCCTCTATATACCTTATTTATTTTGTTGTAAAATTAAATAACTTTTATCATATAATTATAATTATAATTATAATTATAATTATAATTATAATTATAATTATAATTATAATTTTAACATTAATTTTTTCACTTCAAATTTCCTCGTCTTATTATATTCTATGAACGACTGAAGTTACATACCATTGACAGCTATTTTGTTTCTTTACAGAACACAAACAATGTATGATCACAATAAACTTTAATTTTAAATAAACTTTTATTATTCTTATTTGCAAAAGATACTCTTGTAGCAGCGAAAATTTTTTTTTGATACATCCAATTTTTATGGGACGAAACCCAGAACGATTATTTTATTGTCGCATCAAATACTTTAATAATTGAAGAATGTTTAATGCAACCATATTGGCTTCAATGAATAATTGTTTGGTTGTGTGCAGATATACTTAGTTGACATGAACATTTTGCAATCATGTCTTTTCTCTGCGTGTTGATTACAAAATCAATGGAACAAGGCAAAAGCTTAAAGGCCAATGCAATTCATTTCCAGTTTATATGTATATTACTGCCATCAAAGATTAATATGCATAAATACCTTGGTGGAGAAAACCATTAATCCCGGCCGAAGTCCTGCTATTTAGAAAATCTATTCTATATATGGCGCGCCGTGTCGGTTAACAAAACAATTTTAAATCGGCCCATAAATAAAGGGTGATCCAAGTAGTGATACTTTTTTCAAATGCCTTTTTTTGACAGATCACGTGTGAGTCGTATCATGCTGTCATGTTATTTTTGTTTAGTATTGTTCGTCGGCATTTCATAATGTAAAGACTTACGCCTGAACAACGTTTACAAATCGCTCAACTTTATTACGAAAATTCACGTTCTGTGAGGAATGTGTTTCGAGGCAAATTTTGTTTAGCGATGAGTCCCATTTCTGGCTCAATGGGTATGTAAACAAACAAAATTGCCGCATTTGGGACGAAGAGCAACCTGAAGAGATTCAAGAACTGCCACTTCATCCAGAAAAACCAACGGTTTGGTGTGGTTTGTGGGCCGGTGGAATCATCGGTCCATATTTCTTTAAAAATGATGCCGATGCGACATTTGGTTTCAGCAAGACGGCGCCACTTCCCACACATCGCATCAATCAATGGATTTATTGAGAGAACATTTCGGTGAGCACATAATTTCACGTTTTGGGCCCCTAGATTCGCCCCCAAGATCGTGTGATATCACACCGTTAGACTTTTTCCTGTGGGGATATGTAAAGTCTAAAGTTTATGCGGACAAACCCGCTTCGATTCAGGCCTTGGAGGAAAACTTCACGAATGTCATTCGCCAGTTACCAGTCGAAATGCTCGAACGAGTCATCGAAAATTGGACTCAACGGATGGACCATCTGCAACGGCCAACATTTGATAGACATAATCTTCAAAAAATAAATGCCAAAGAATGTTCTTACAAATGATAATAAACATTATCCATTAAATTTGAATTTTCTGTGTTTTTCTCTTTAAAAAAGTAGGGAACCTCGAAATGGATCACCTTTTACAATTTATTTCTTAATTAATATTTCAGGGGGCCACTTACATTTCTATAGGACCAATATTTCCGCGGAACAATAACTTGAAACCATTTTTTGCAAGCAACAACTTTCTGAAAAAAAACAAGATTTCTGAAAATCGCTTCATATAAAAAAAATACCTGGAATTGAAAAAATCCTTTTCTTATTTTAATCGGTTAAAACTCGTACTTCTGTCACTAAAAGTAAAATTATGAAAATTATTAATCTGTAGTGATATTTCTATTCTATTTAGACTACAGATCGTATCGTTATATTCAGAGTAAATTCGAGATTGTTAATATTTCGAGGAATAAGGGGGGAAAAACACCGTTAATTTGTCTTCCAATATACACAGCAGTACAGATAAACTTTATTTTGTGATGTCGCCAGGCATCCATCGGCATTTTTCATTTAAATAATGATTTCACTATTTGTTAGGTGTAGCTCTGTTGAACGTGATTGCAATTCTAATGCATACATATATTTTATGAAAATTTAATACGAGAATTACATCAGTACTGCTTAATTGATCTGTTACTTTATCACATTAGAACCCGGTGTTTCAATGAATTGTTTTTTTTTTCTTTACGTAAAATAGATACCATTTATCGTTGAGCTTTTTTGAAAAAGTGTTTCACTTTAAAATTCAGGACTACTGCAAGGTTCTATTCTCTATTCTCTCTTCTATCCTACTTTTTATTTGTAAAGCGTTTATTTGTTGCCTTAACTAAAAATGTTAATGGTATTTATAAATTTTATAGATTTGTCATTCTGTGTAATTTCCACAATATTCATAAAGTATATATATTCTAGGTTCTTGGATATCGAAGTACATATATGAGCAATGTCCGTCTGTCCGCCTTTCTGTAGATGAAATTGGGTTTCCGAAGCCGCCTTAATAGTTTAAGACTTGGCTATTGGAATGAAGTATCAGGATTTGTCTTAAGACGATTCGTATTGAAAATCAGCAAAAATTCAAAACAGAAACTCATATATTTTTGTTGTTGTTGGTTTTATTATTGGTCAGATGTAATTCATTTTGTTATTTTTTATTTATAAATTTAGCTATTAGCCTTTCATTTTAATAGAAATAAAAAAATACCTTGAAAAGTGAACGTACAGTAGTTCATGAAACGTCGGGAAAATATGACATAAAGTTTTACTTTCATTTACATAAAAAACGGAAGGTCAATAGCTAAATTTAAAAATAAAAACTAACAAAAGAAATACATATATTGTTTTTTAAAATTATATATTAAATACTCATGAATGACTTGGTGAATCGTGTACAAGATTCAACTCCATGCAAAATGGCCGCAAACTGAAAAATTCCCCCAAACCGAAAATGAAGAAAAAAAGACCACAATATGTTATTTATTTTCTTCAATGGGAACATTTTGAGGACCCATTGAGGCAATTTTGCATGGACCCATAAGACTGGGCACAGCCGACTACTTGTTTACCTTCACTCGTAACTTAATTTTAATTGCTGACTAAAATTTAATTTAAATAATTTTAAATTGTAAAATTTCACGTTTTTACAATTTAGTTATAGTACAAGCGCCACTCGACAACTTTTGGCTTTAAGTGTATTGTACATATAAATATCTAACACTAGAATTTTCAAATTGAATACATGATTGAAGGAGCGAAATATAAATGTTATAAAGTTGTCAATGGTGGCATACATACGTTTTGTGGCATGTACGAGATTCTTCTGTACAACAGAAGGTTTGAAATTTAAATATATTTGCCATAAGAATCCTTTGTTTTTATTGTTTGTTTTTATGACTTGACGATGAAGTACTCTGAATAACTTTTTAAGAGTTTTAACGTTTTCTGCATCTAATGTTTGTTTTATAAAACGTCTGGAGGAGGAAAAACTGTCAAGAGGTTGGAAAATATCAATAAACACTATAAACCACTATAAGAGTTAAAAAGAAACTTTTATTATTGAGTTTTATTTATAAATATGTTTTAAAAATCTTATAACAATAGCTGTGAAACAAAGTAAGAAGTGTTATATAAAATATACCTAAATTGATGAACTATTGAATATAATTAAAGAACTTAGTATCGAATAAAACTCAGTGAATTTAAATTTATTTGAAAAAAATGATAAAAAAAATATTTATTTAATACCATGTTTCTTAATTTACTAAGCAAAAGCCACAGTTAACGAATCGAAAAAGAAAACATATATTTGTATACGTTGAAGTTGCAAATAACTAAAACTATGCTGTAAAGAATAAAATATGCAAAAATATGCTATAAAAATTTTTAAAAGTTCAATCAAAGGAATGTGAACAGTTTTAAGAATATTTGGGAATATATAAATAAAATATAATAAAATATAAATATAAACAGTGTTGTTCACAAACGTTTTATTAGGGGCTAATAAGCAAAAACCGCTAAAGTAGTATTCACAAACGCTTAATAGCACTATGACGCGGTTATAACACGTTAATAAACTCGAAAATTTTATTGTAGGTATCACGCTACTGTAGCCGTTTAATAAGTTGACATTTGCATTTATTAAAGTAAAAAAAAAATCACTATTTACTTCAAAAAGTATGAAAAATAAAAAAAGAATCAAATAAAGTAATGATTGCATAAAATATGTATAATTTCGACATTCGTTAGTATTATATAAAATATATTTACATATACATAACTATAATTTTTTTATACATATGAAAAGTAATACTATCAGGCTCAAGTTCAGTTTTATTGAATTAATGAAAATTCAAAATTACTAAGAGTTTTTTTAACACCAATAAAAGTTCGAATAATAATTACGTTTATTCGTAATAATAATAATATAAAAATATAATTTTTTTATTAAATTAAATATTTTACAGATAATATATTTCAATTCTCCCGATAATATATTTCAATTCTTCCAGTCCTTCTGCAATGTTTACATATATACATATGTAAATAAGAATAAGAATATGTAAAATAAGAATATGTACATCCATACATACGTATGTATGTACTTATGTATATGTATGTACGTGCATATTTGTTCATATGCGTTCATAACTAAAATTCTAACTTCTCTTTGAAATACTCGTATTAATATTATTACATCTTTTTTGGTGATTTTGTCCATAATTTGTGACATTTCAACCACAAAAAGATTAAAAAAATTTCTAAATAAATAAAGAAAACATATTAGTGGTGTGTAAACAAATGCAACGTACTCGATATTTTAATACTTTTGTGTAATAACTTATGAAAACATATTGCTAGCAATGTCACTACAACACATCTTAAAAAATTTAAATATTTTTTGGAATATTGTAAGCAATCTTCTATTAATCTAACTTGTTTAAATAAAATTTATATGACATTATTTTCACATTTTCAAACCATTAGAGACTACTTGGTTATCGAGTATGTTATTCTACACAACACTAAGTATAACTTGACAATTAAAACGAAACAATGTTGCTAACACAGAATCACAAAACTGAAAAAATCACACAATAGTTAAGTTGGCTTTATTAAACGTTTGTGAATAATGTTTCTTATTACCGGCTAATAAGACAAAAACTGATTATTAACTAATGTGTACATAATCTCTACAATAAGAATTTTTTATGAATAACACTGAAAGTCACTACATAAATGTTTTTTAAATTTGATCAGATTAAGATATTAGCAATAAAATGTTCTAAATATGCGGTGCAATCAGAAAGATAACATAAAAAGTAATAAATATTTATTTATTTATATTCACACCCAAATTGATGCCAATATTTGTAAAAAGTTATAAAACGTAACAATATGTAGTTGCTTATTTGTGGGTTTCCGTATAACTGATTTTTACCCAAATGGTATTCATGTATATTTTTTTGCTATAGTGGCTCTCATGTTGTTGATGTATAAGTGTCCCTGAAGAGAAAGTCCGTGATTCCGGTTGTCTTCCTTTCGATTCCCAACTACACTTTTAGTTGTTAAATAATTCAATATTTACGCCGATTTAATCATTACAAGATTAGTTTAATGGCACGCTACAAAGTGCATAAAATGCATTAACTAACCTCATTCTACTCTATCCTCATGCCAAAATTTCAACTTAATTACTAAACTAAAAAAAATATTAAGAAGTAATATTATTTAGGCTCAAGTTCAGTTTTATTGAATTAATGAAAATTCAAAATTACTAAGAGTTTCTTATGTTGAAAATCATTAGTATCTCTAATCAGATTAGCAGAACGTATCAGTATACCGATTTCAAGGCCTCATCAGCGTTCATTTGTCCATTTTTACAATTTATTTAAAGTGGATACCAATTGGGAAATAATATCAACTATTTAACCAAGTTTTCAAATGAAATAGAATATGAGAATTAATTTAATTAATTTTTATTCTATTTTTTTACATTTTGAAACTATTTTAAACGAAATATTATTAATGAAAAAACTAAATCTAAAAAATGGCAAAACTTTAACTTTGCATGTTTTCTATTACTCGCCATAAATAACGCAAGCCTATTTTTTTTCCAATGGCCAGCCATTATTAACAGAAAAGCCATAAAGTACACTACCACTACTGAGCTAAAGAAAATAAACTATTATTTATAATAAAATAAAAACGTTCTCATAACTACCAGGTGTCTAAATACAAAATAAAAAGCAAATAATGCTTTATTCAAAAGTATTTCTATTTAAATAATTTATAACTACCATTAGTGCTGTTTAAGCATTAATAATTATCACATACACATAGGCTTACAATATATAGCTCACGATATATAGCATATTTTTAGGCTGTGTTTTTTTTATTTATTCTTGCCATTAATTTGAATTATAATAATTATTATAAGAGTACACACAACACATACAATAGTTGACCTTAAAATTTGAACTCTTTACTTTTTTTTCCTCCCATTTACCACTTGTACAGAATTTTTGATAGTTGAAAACATAAATAGTGTTCATACGTTTAATTTCACCATCAACTTTAGAGGTATAATTTAAGCCAAATGTCACCAGCTTAATTACTCTTCTCTTAGTTTCCGAAAAAATCTTAATGCTTGAAACATAAACGAAAAACTCAAACCACTAAACACAACTGGTTGCTAGTTTAGTAAAATAGTCTACATAGTATTTTTAAACATATTTTTTTATCGAATTTTGGTCTATTTCTGTGGTTCTTGTTGCTCATTTGTGGGAGGGTGTTGGCATAGCTTTGTCTTTTTTTTTAAAGTTTAGATATTATTTACGATAAATGGCCTAAGTTTTGTGTGTAAGTGCTTTTGATTGCCAACTACCCCCCATTCTGCCCCTTTTTATATAGTTGCTCATTAATACTATTTACTAACACACTCTCTGCTGCAAACACATTTCGTGATATACTGGAATATACATATATATATAGTTACTGATACACACATACCCGGTTTGCAATAAATTCATAAAAAGATAGGAAAAATACTTTCTACTTTCTACGTTAAGCTCGTATCTGCAAAATTATAATTATTGGGAATACAATAAAACATTAAAGATAAATTTAAATTTAACTAGCAAAGACAGGAACCAAAAATTTTAGTCAAGCCCATTTTGCAGTTCAAACACTGTTAAACAGTTAACTACAGCCCTAGTAAAAGTTGATTAAACTAATTTAGAATGGCGATTAGTAGTTATTATTGAAAAGTGGTGATGTGTAGCGACATCCTACTATTTACAAATGGTGGTCCCAGTAGTCCACTACCATTTAGAAAAGGTGGTATGTATATCTGAAATAATTTTGGAACTGTGAAAACATTTGGGCTTATATTTTCATATGAAACATACATACATATTTATGGAGAAAATTATTGGTCATTATGGAAAAATGGTGATCCCTGGACCACTATTTGCATATCGCTGCATGTCTCTTTTTTTCATACTGAGAAAATATTTTTGTTACTTTCATTTCAAAACCGTTTGGAGAAAAACATACAAAAAATACGTGTGCAACTTAATATAAGTAGCAATCTTCAACTTTCCAAAATACTGAACCCACAATATCTTGTTCACTTCTGCCAATAAATATTTTTAATTTGCTATAAGTTATGTAAATATCAGATAAATAATGCGGTCATGAAAACCATCACAAGAAATTGTCTTTCCTATTAATTATGTAGATATGCATGTATGCGTGAACGTTTTTACGAAAAGCTAAAAAATCTACTTTAACCTTCTCTGCAGGAAGTTTTACTCCAAGATTCGGGAATGTATCAAACATTGGATATTGAACAGCTTCTCTTTTGTTTACTTCTTTGGCCAATAGATATCGATGCCATTTAATATGAGTTGCTTCTTCAGCTTGCACGAGAAATGTAGATGAAGATTAATTAAAATTTATCTTATTTATTAAAACAAAGAAGCAAACCAAAAATTTTACTCGTACCAATTTTGCAGTTAACAGAGCACTGTTAAACACTTAACAGTCGTAGTAAAAGTTGATGAAGCTCATATGCGATAAAGGAAAATCATAATGTGTAGGAATATCTCACTACATACAAAAGGTGATCCAGGTATATCATTATCGCGCTGTGTTTAGTGTAAAATTGTCTCGGCTAACATCTTTGGTTTGCATTTTTATACCCTATAATGTGTAATTTGCACAATATTTTTATGAGGTCCATATCCGTCTATTTGTACGTGAAATCGATTTTCCGAAGAAACTAGAAGAGCTAGAGTCTTAGATTTAGGACTGAAATGTAAGGACTTTTCTTAAGATGCTTCGTATTGAAAATCAGCAAAAATAAAACATCGGTTCTGATATTGAATTATATACATATCCAAAGAAATGAAGAAGTATATATAACCCTTTCAGAAATAAATTTATAAATACATTAGCTGATGCCGGTGTGCTTCGCTACCCCCTCGTTATAAAATAAAATTAAAAGTATTTATATATCCTATTGTGAAAACTTAATGACGATCGGTCCAGTAGTTAAGACTATATTACGATTTTTAATTTTCCACCCACTTTTCTCCTGGTACATATTCCAAATTATGCCAATACCATATGTACCAAATATCATCGACGTAGGTCAAAAAATGCCCAAAATATGGCGATTTAAATTTTTGGGTTATATGGGCGGCGCCACGCCTCTTTGTCCAATCAAAACTTTATATAGCCTATTATTCTTTCCAGAGTCACCGTAACATGCTGTGAAAATTTCAGGAAGATCGGTCCAAGGGTTTGGCCTCCTATAAAGCATAAAAAAACAGACAGACAGACATTCATTTTTATATATTTAGATGAGGTGCCCCAGTATTGAATATGGAATCTTTCGATTATAATTCAAGGCACGAACCATCGTGCTACTGAGGATTGTTAGTGTTATGTGTATATTAACTTAATAATAACTTTATGTATTTGTTCACTGATGGATAGAAAATTGTAAAATATTTTAAACAGTCTGCATTTTTTGTACATATTTATTTATTGAAAATTGTAAAAAACATATTTTAAAATATGAAAGTGTGTTCAAGTAGGCAGTTTAAACTTACTTTTTATATTGTTTGAAATGTTATATTTATAAGAGAAAGGAAAGCCTGTATTATATTCAGTGAATCACATATTTATGCATTGGTGAAGGGTATATAAGATTCGGCACAGCCGAATATAGCACTCTTACTTGTTGCTAGTTAAATTTATATTTAAAGTATAAAAATATGAAATTTTCATGTGTATTCGACTTATTTGATTCTGGCAGTTCGATTCCGTACACAGAAAAAATAAAAATTGATTTCAATTAAAAAATTTGTGATATCAATCAAAAATTTAATTAAATTTGCACCAGTAAACAAATTAATAGTATCAATTAAATGGTTATACATTTATTAACTAAAATTCTTTATTACAATTAAAAATTTAATTAAATAAATTAAATATTTAATAAAATTTTTTATATTTTTAATTAAAGGGTTAATTTAATAAAAAAAATTAAATATTTTTTTCTGTGTACAGTATTTTTGAGTATATTGTAAGATGTCAGTTTACCGGAAAAAGTTTTTAGGCATCTAGCATTTCTGTTAAAACCGTTTAAATAGAGAAACTTGTAAATTTTACCAAAAGCAAATAATATGCTTTCTCCAATTCCCTCTCTATAATCGTATTGCAGAGAACGCAAAAAAATTTGATTACATATTACTACTCAAAGACACGGATTATGCCACTTCTATTCCAAAAAATATTTAAAAAAATTGTTCAGTTTGTTTTTAGCATGTTTTACCTAATGACAATGCTAAAAACATTGTGAGCTCCTTCATGTCCTTTGATGAAATGTTGGCTTGTACATACATACGTGTGTGTATGAGTTATAGGATTTGTTTGTAGTTGAGTGTGCATGTTAGCAAATGGATTAATGTGTATGCAGATGATTAAAATGGTTGAAAATTATCTTTAGGTTCTCTGTTTTTTTTTTTTTGTTTAATTTTTATTATAAATGGCCCTGTTGTACGAGTATTCTATGGCGTAACAAATGCTTTTTTCTCTTTTGTAGGTGAGTATTAAAAATACCTTAATATATTTAAGAGCATTAAATAGAAATTTGAAAAATAAAGTGTTCAATAGAAACGTAAATTTAATCCTTACTAATGAAAGTTTTGCTATTTCGAATATAGTCGCTTGCAATATAGACACACAACTTAAGATTGGATGTCGGTTCAGATATCTTGCAGCGGTAAATCAAGCAAATATCCGGACAATCGCTTTCTTCAGCATCCGATTTATCTTAGCTAAGCCGAGAAAACTTACAATATTCGTGTTCAAAATGATCACGTTCGATATGTAGGTACATGTGTAATCAAATTAGTTACCATACGCTATGAACAGTGAAAGATTTTTGGAAAAAAATTAAAAAAAAAATGCAGTTTGCAAATTAGAAGTCCGATTCAAACGAAATTTTATACGGCTGATAAGGAAGAAAAACTATTGTGTTCAAGCTTTAAGATTGGATCGTATATTATAAGTGGAAAAAGTGCCATAAGACCCCCAAATGGGCCCCTCGGTCTTATTAAAATATCAAACATATGAGCCGTTTATTTTGAAAGTGACATAAGTCACTTTTTTTTTGATTTCAAATTTTTTTACAAATGAAAAGATACCGTTAAATTTTATTTAGTGTTGTCATTAACTCGATTTTTTTGAAAAAGTGACTTATGCCACTCTCAAAATAAACGGCTCATATGCAAACCTAATAGAAAGAGATTTCACCTACCAAAAAAATAGAATACATAATTCAATTAAAATTTATTATTTTATAATTATTTGAACTAAATAGTAATTTCTATAGCAAAAATAAAAAATATACTTTGTTCATCCCTATGCTTTGAAAGTTTTTGTACATACTTATCACGGAACTGAATTCCGATCGAAAGCGGTTTCAATTCCGAAAGTTGAGTATTGAGATAACGAAAAACTAAAAATTTTGTTTTTAATTATCCCAATTTTAAAATGCAAAATGTAATTTACAATGAATTTGTCTACTAATTTAATTTATAGTAAAGATTTAAAAATATGCATACTTTTAGGAGCGTTATTAAAATACGCTTTGCATTCGCATGCAAAAAAAAAGCTTAATGTGAGCTTTGCAAGTAAAAAGAGTTTGAAACATCTTTATCACTGTTAAATCGAAGAAAAATTAAAAACGATTAGAATACAATTAAGGAATTAAATCCAATCCGATTGTAATGTGAACTTAAGGAGTTAATTGTCGGAAAAACATATGGACTAAAAAATTGTTAAAAATGGATTGATAATATACCGAAAATTTTGACAAGTACTTAGAGAGCTAAAGCAACTCTTTATCAAGTACGTAAAAAAAAGTATAAAAAATCAGTCGTGGTTATGCATTAAGATCACAGTCTTTTACATACTTTCTTTCTTTAATTATAAACATGTTTGAAACTAAAAAAAATATACCATTATACTCATTATCTTTCATACTTTTAATTGTTCACTTTTTTATGGCCAATTTCTTTAATGACGTTTTAAATGGCTATCGTCAATATGTAAAACACACACACACATGCAAGTGAATATTTGTTGTGTAGAATATTTTTAATTTAATTCAGTTTTTTTTTCATTTCAAGGTTATGTAAGAGTTAATTAATAACTATTAAAGAATTAAATTTATTTCGTTGCATACTTTTTTTGTGTAGTCTGACTTCATAATCTATTGTTAAATGACAGCATTGTTAAAGGTGCTATTATATCAAGGACGACTGATGATAGTTTTAAGAGGATAATAATAGAAAAACAAACCGAAAAGAAAGAAAAATGAAAAAGATACCTTAAATTTATCAGTAATTTGAAAGGAGTTCTTAGCATGAAAGTATAAATACTAAAAATTGTTTTTTAAGCGGAATACGGATAGAAGGACGGAGAGAATTCAATTATTATAAACAAAATATGCAGTTAGAGACAAAATGTGCACAGAAAATAATAAAAATTGATTTTAATTAAAAAATTTGTGATATCACTTAAAAATTTAATTAAATTTGCACCAGTAAACAAATTAATAGTATCAATTAAATTTTTATACATTTATTAACTAAAATTATTTATTACAATTAAAAATTTAATTAAATAAATTAAATATTTAATCCACTTTTTTTTATATTTTTAATTAAAGGGTTAATTGAAAAAAAAATTAAATATTTTTTTCTGTTTGCACTAACAAATCGCTGCCAAAATGAAATGAGCAGTGTTGCCAGTATGTGTTTTTTGAACTGTTTGTCAGAAAGGCCCAAACGCAAACAAAAAACCCAAATTAAAAAAAAAAAAACAATTTTGTTAAAAAAAAAAAAAAATTTGTTTTTGTTTGGTTATTTCGATAATTAAGACTTACTTATCAATAGTTACAAATATGCGATTTGAAAAAAAATTAGTTAAGGTTTATATATTATGTTAACAATATGTAGCCGTAATTGTATTAATTTTCAATTAATTCTTACAAATACTCTTTAAGGTGGCATAATCCAAATAGTGTTTTTTATGCTCTTGTTGATCGAATTGTTTAGCACTGGGACTACATAGCAAATAATCCCTGACGTACTGATTCGAGCCTAGTTTCTGTCAGGTCAATCAAAATCATGAATTTTTTTTTTATTTGTTTTTTTTTAATTGTATTTCGACAGCTTACTGACGAAGGCATAGCACTGGCCAATTAATAGTATTATCACCGATTAATAAAATCAAAGTGTTCTGTTTCGTCAATGTTGTAGCAAAATTTTCATCGAAGTAAAATTTATATAATTGAGAAAAATAAAAATGCATAATTGAACTTTATATAATTAAATGAAGCCACCCCCCCATTCCGGAATATTAATTGTCCCACAACAAACTTCCCCATTTTTCGACCGATTTGTATAACTATTTCTTTGCTGAACGGGTTTGCTTAAAATTTTGTCCTATAACATTTTTGGAAAATTCACCCCTGCCTTTTATTGAATATCACAAGTAATGTACACAAGTCTGGCTTTGTATTAATTGTAGTCGGACTATTTTAGTGATGAATTTTAGTGATGAAGAGCAAGTCAATCGACATAATTAATTTCTCTAATGTACAATAGTGTAGTATTGTATGAATTATTGTTGGACTGTTTCAGTAATGAAGCACTGGTCACTAAAAATTGTTCCGGTAGCGATTGATACTGTTCCAAGCTAATGTACACAACATCGTCCTCCTTCGAAGTAAAACAATTAATCGCCCTTATTCTGTATGGTAACGGCAATAGAAGACAACACCGTTTTTATCTTTTGTTGCCAATCGGTATTCTAGATGGAAATATTGCCATTTATCGATATCTTTAAACATACATATATGTTTGCTATTTTGTAAGCAAAATTGATGTTGTCTGTAATTGCCTTCGATTTTGTCGTCGACATTTTTGGTGTTGTCTAGCGTTGCTTTGTGTTGTGTTTTAAAACTTTGAAAAAATTAACGTTAAAGTTGTCTGTCATTCTTCGTTTTTGGTATTTTTATTCTATATTTGTGTTGTGTTTTTGGTTCAAATAAACTAATGGGACAAATTTAAATAACAAATAAATGCTAATTCGAGAAGCTTCTGCAAGAGCTTGAAAAGAATCCATCACTAGCCAGAGGATTTCGCAGCGGAATTGCTCCTACTAGTATAGTCGTATGTTTAAAATAGGGTCTATTGAAGCGAAAATAATTTTCAAATATTAAAAAGAATAAAAAAATCCATTACTTGGGAAATTATTGCTTAAAATTAGTTACATACTTCTCATCGGGCAAGATAAAAATACAAGACTTCTGTCTAAGCAGTCTTCTTTCAACTGTCAATTTATTTATGTTCTACGTCACTGGAGTCCGGAGCGGGAAGAAATATCATTATATATTAAAAAACTCTTTTACCGAAAATAGTCAAATAAATGTCAGATATGTGTGTTGTATGTTTCGATAAACAGTCAAATTTTAGTATTGACGTTGTGTTCTATTGATGTTGTCTTAAAATTGCCGACGTTGTTGCCGACGCCTAATAGAATAAGGGTGAATATTATATCTGGTCATGCAGTTTAATAAAGTTAATGCGTCTAATTAACACCAGATGCGCGCAACATCAGATTTGTAAAAGAATCAAGACTTCTACATTTTCAACATCTATCTTCTCTATCCTATCACTTTCCCTAAGTTCTGGCACAATGCATTGCATAAGTAGAGGTCTCCATACAGCAAACAAAAATATATATATGTATGTGTATATATTCAACTGGATTATACCCCTGACTTCGTTCCCGCTATATGTTAATGAAAAAACAAAAAGTACTAAAAGCAAAACGCACCAAAAGTACCTGCTTTTCCTTATATTACACCCAAGAAAAAATACTATATTAATGTACGTTATTGTAAAAACAATTTTACTTTTTTTTTAATAAAAAGTTATAATAGTACCAAATGTGCCAGATTTTCATTACTTTGCCCCCAAGAAAGTACGCTGTAAGTCAATGTAAAAAACCTAATAAAAACAAAACCTATTAAAAGTTAAAATTTTACACCTTTTTAACACTTAAAAAGTACCCCATCAAATATCATCAAAATCCATTAAAAAAGTACCAAAACTACTTTTAAACCTTCTCTAGACTTCCACAAATAATTCAAGACCAAAATAAGCCGAATCTTAAAAAAAAATACTTACTTAAAAAGTACCCTATCAAATTTTATCAAAATCCGTTAAAAAAAAAGTTAAAAAAAAAAGTGTCAAAATTACTTTTAAAACTTCTCTAGATTAGCCAAATCGGTCCAGTCGTTCTCGAGTTTTAGCTAGACTAACGAACAGCAATTCATTTTTATACAAATAAATTAAAGGACTATATTGCCATTTAAGGTTTCCCATAGTTGCATCGATTTTGTAATCTGCAAAATATTTTTTTACTGAAGTCGGTTTTTTTTACCAGGGCCCAAATCGTTACATCCGTGAACGTACAACTCGTCACTGTATAATTGGATGGGAAATTACGTGACGAGTTGTACGTTCACGGATGTAACGATTTGGGCCCAGATTTATTTTCATCCAGAATACGAGTCATTGAGTCGTCAAGTGGTTATATTAGTAATAATTACAATTGCTATACAATCAGCTTAAGGTTATTCCGCTTCAGACTTTACCATCTGCTGTCCTCCCTGCACTAACAGGCATACTTGCGTGATTACTATTTTCTCTTAAATCTCTCAATGTTAAGCCGAAAGTTATATGTCGAAATTCGGAAAACTTTTCAGGCAAAGTTTATACCTTAAAAGACAGAATACTGTAGTGTATTCACTATGTTAATATTTGTGTTTAACTTTTTATGCGCACCACTGTTTACACTACTTTAGTCAGGTACAATTAATTTTAAAATTCTAATTCAACACAACTACATTACAATACTCAGATAGGTGGTGCATATGGCTTTGTATTTGTGAAATGCTTACATGGTTACTATTATCCTTAGACGATATGCGGCAATTTAACGACTGAAAAATATTTTCAAATATATTTACTTGATTGTGTAAAATAAAATTATTGTTTTATTTTCACGCTTCCTTCTTTTTTTCTTTCAGATATCAGAGTTATTGAAACCCTGCTTCACAAGAACACATTTTCGAAAACTTAATTGGACTTCAAATTTAAGGTATGTATGAATGTAAGCAAACTTTGCTATTTCTATTTATTTTTATTAAAACTTAATTTTGAACTTATTTTATTTTGTCTTTATAAGTTTGATTACAAAATGACGTGACAAAACAAACCAAACTACTTTAACACATCAATTAAAATAATAGCTTATGAAAAAAAAAGAGAAACAAACAAGTACATAATAAAAATCCTAATATATTTTGCTTTAATCTATAACACAGAGCACGTTTCGTATTAATAAATTTTTGCCATTGAATCGAAAGACAACATTATATGGGATTTTCTTGTTCGTATAATCAAATTAAAACAACAAATTTTTAAACATTTCCAGGTGACTCATACACATATGTTTGTACATATGTATTGTCAGCTAAAACGCAAACGGCCTAACTAACATTTTTGAAATTTTACAGGAGAAGCAAAATACTGTTTTACATCAAAAGTATAGTTTCAATCAGTATTATTAAAAAAGATGTGACAAATTAATTTCTGGCAGAATAAAATCAAATTTTGTGATATTTGAATGGCTATGTTTGTTAGGTCCTTTTGTACCTTAATTTTCTGAAACCAAAGGCCCTATCTACACTGTAATGCTAAGTCATTTATTTTAATTATAAACATTTTTATTATATATTAATTTATTTTAATATTGCATCATAAAAAGTAAATTAAAACAATTCTTGAAAATTAAACAAAAAAAGACTTCATATAAAAAGTTTCACGAATTGAAGAATGAATTTAGAAAATATGAATTAATTTTAATAGAAAAAATGACAATCTTTTGTTAGTGACATTTTCCAAAATGAAAATCTCTTAACGAATAACTTTCGAAAAATAAGAACAATATCGAATCGAACTTTTTCCGCAAAACTTTGACTTACATGCATCCTTCATTTCTCTAGGCTTACGCAAAATTTTTACGTTTCCTTTAGAAAAACCTTGATATTCCTTTCCCTTCATCCGGTTTTGCTGACTGCAATGTCGCCATTTTTCTTTAGCCTTTTTAAAAGTGTCTGCTGCTATATCCACATTGACATGACGCATTTTATTTATACCCTTCTTTTTTTCCTTTATTTCTCAAAATCACTTTTGAGATGAATTTCTTAATTTTTTTTAATAAAATGCTTTAAGCTGTAGCTAATTTCATTTTCCTTTAACAAACAATTTCTTCAACGGTCAAATCTATCAGTTTTTTTTTTTGTAATTTTTCAATGTTGCCCATACAAACGATCACTTAAGTCTTTTTGCGTTTATCAAATAAACGCATTTGTAGATAGCGCCGTTTGTTTTTCGTTAATAAAATCTCTAATTTTGGTCAGACAAGTCTAAATTTTTTTTGTGGTTGTGTATTTTGATGCAATGCACCAGAATCAACCAAAAAGCCGATTTTGGATTTTTTGTTAGTTAGGTCCGTTTGCGTTTTAGCTGACGGTATGTATGTATGTATGTATGTATGTATGCAGATATGATCCCAAGCATGCATATATTTGTAGCTAGGATCTCATAACTAATTTTCATAAAACACTTCTTGTGTCTTTATTTGCATATTTTGTAATAAATGAATATTTTTGCATATATCTTTATAAATGCATATTTTGTTATAAACGATCATTTTAAGAGCATTTTCTGTAATAATTGTAAGTTTTTTTTATGCAAATGGAGTTTTTAAATTTTTTCATATACAAATTGATTTCATAAAATTTTTTTTAATAATTAATTTTAAATTAAAATCATTTGGTTTTTTTTAATTTTTAAAAATATTATCACTTACACACATCTTTAAATTAAAAAAAACCCCATATTTTAAAAATTTCTGTTTATATACAAAACGGAATGTTTTTCTCTTTCAACTTGTAATAGTTGGTATGACAATCATTGTATAGATCCACATGATCATTTTTGGGCTCATGCCCCAGGTGCACCCAGCACAACTCTTCACCGCCCAGATCGCCCTAGTGGCTTTTTGTGTAACACATTCATCACGTCGGTTCCAAGTCAACTTGCTATCAAACATAACCCCCAGGTATTTGACTTCGGTTGTAAAAGGGATAATGCGCCCATTGAGCAATATTGTCCCTAGACCAAGTTTCCTCTTAGAGGGAAGCACCAAATTCATCATTCTATGCAGACTTAGTTCGTGCATAATGACATTAAAATTTGACTTGCTTTGTTAATGTATATAATGATATTTATGAAACTAAATATATATTAACTGGACTAGTGGGTGTGGCACCCCCCACATCATAATATTGCTATATATATCTTGGTAACTAACAAAGCAAATGACCTGATATTTTCTAGGAGCTACCCCGTTAACTTAGTGAATTATTCTAACAAAAATAAGTATGTTATTAGAAAAACACTAGTGGGAGAGTCGCTGCTCATTTTTTTTACTAAATGATATCTATACATGGAATTAGTGCCGCGAAACCTTGAAATTTCATGGGCTTTACCCTTTTGGAATGGCTTTAATGGAAAAGTATTTAGAGGGAGCGTTTAATCATTAATAATCATTTAGGTATATCTCTGGAACTATTAAGGAAAATGACCTGAAATTCGGTAGGAGTTACTACGTGAATATAGTGAATTATTCTGAAAAATCCTCGGAAAAAATAAGGGGTGTGACATTTTCCATATAGGATAACTTTTTATCTATATTAATATTATAAAGCGGTATTATTTTTATTATTTGTGTATTAGCTCCCCAAAAGTAGTAAGAATTAAGTAAAGGAACAAAGGGCTAAAGATGATAAGCGCCTGATATTATTTGTTGTAAAAATACTAGAGCAAGACAACCCCAATCGTTTTAGTCACAATTTTACAAACCTATACTTTTATTATAAAAAGGAAATATTTTTTGTTAGTTTGTTTGTATTAAATTGTCTCTAAAACTACTGGACAGATTTTAGACGGTTTTTCACTTATAAAACGTGTTTTTTTAGAGTGTCACAAGTTTGAGTTGGTATCACTGATTTATTTGAGCACCCATTTAGCAGCTGATAGTTGCTTTTTGTTTATTTTGCTTTGAAATTTCATTATAATTCGACTAACACCAGAGCAACGCGTGCAAATTGATCATGTGATTTAAATCCATTAGATTATTTTCTTTGAGGTTATGTTAAGTCACTTGTCAACGTCGATAAACCAGGGCCACAAATGTTGCGAAAAGTTGTTGAAAATTGGTGTTCCAGGTTGCGCCTTCTACGCGCCAGCCGTAGCGGCAACATGACAAATATCATATTTAAACATTATATATATCAGTTCCTTTAAACTCCTACAAGGAGCAAAGGGCCAAAAAAATTTCTCATTTGTTTTGGTTTCAGTAATAATTTAGTTTTAAGACGAATGACTTATTAGGCCAGAGCGTCCGATCCTAGAGTTCGGGCTGCCAACTAGCGGCCGGCTAAATACAATTGAGTTTCAGTGTCTTATTGTTACCAGATGACATCTAATTTCCATAGACGCATCAGTATTAGCATGCACTCTGGATACTCAGTACTGTACGCCTTCTCACTTTAGCTGTCACCAGACGGATGCCTAAATGACATTACCGGGGAACACTTGGTCTAAGACCGGAAGTTGTGAGATGCTTGGGAATTTCAGACAGAGGAATCACTTCTTGCTACCCCCAAGTGGATAGCAGCCAGAAAGCTTTCAGCCTCTGTGAAAGACCCCGTCCCCCATATTTAAACATTAATTTCATAAAATTTTCTTTCCAATAAAGCCCGTTTTAAGGATATTAAAAATGTATTTCCCTGTTTTATTATGACTTAAACTTGTGTCACTCTATAAAAAACACCCTTTACAATACTTCTTCATCAGGAAGTAACATAGACACAATTATGGGGTGGCAGGACTTGGACTATCCTAGAAACTAAAACATAAAATATAATAAATTTTTCTGCGAAATCTTAAAACGATAGGAGAGAGGAAATAGGCAACCCCTATACAAAGAAAATCTCCAGAAAAAAGCTAAAAACTACAATATTTGGTAAATAGATGGCGCCATTGATACTGTTAAAGTTTGAAATTTTGTGTGATGCTTTCCAGACAAAAGAGCGTACGGATTGGACATATCGGTATGGCACCCCGCACAATGGGGAGGAACCTAAAAGAATATAGTATATCCTACGCCATTAGCATGCATGATTTTATTATTATTATTGCAATAATTTAAACTGGTATCTCTATAATATTATAATAGAAACTGAATTGTTATTATGAATATTTAATTTAAAATTATATTTTCAGTATATTCAATTAAGACAATTTAATTGGCAAATTTAAATTTAGTTAATTGCCATCACGATTAGTTTTTTATTAAATTTTAATTTTACTGATACGCATCACATGTGGCGAAGGTTTCAATTTTTTTTTTTGTAAACTTTTCAATAGAAAAATCTAATATTTTGCTATAGAACTTTTTTTTTGTGAAAATCTCTTTAAATAGAAAACTTGCCGTTGGAAATTAACGAAAATAACACCATTCCCGTGGATTGAGTCTTTGCAAAACAAAAATCCTTTTTTTAATCAAAAAGAAGAAGTAAAATGATTTTCTAAAAAATCAATCAGACTAAAGAAACTTGATATTTTTGTACATAAATCCTTATGATGCCTTCATGCAGTATAATAAACCATTAAATGATGGTGTTTTTATTACTTTTTGATTGCGTATTGCGTGCAACATGTTGGCATTTTATTATTAGAATTTTCAAAGCATGTTATTTGGGTGGAACTTGCAATCAGCATCAGCTCCAACATCGTCATCGTGAGCATCAACAACCGCAAAAGATTCGTGGTGTATTGCCTGCATTGGTTGGTAACATCGTATTTGCGGCCTGAGTGTTGTTGACGTTTAGAAGCTTAACATGCAACTTGTTTTACTCGTCCATTACTGTTGGCTACTCCGATTTCTTGGTTTTTCCAGCTATTTTAACCAATGTTTTGTTTTATTTCAGTTTGTAAGAAAGAATAATGAGTGTGTAGGGATGTGTTTTAGTGTATTTGTGTGTTCTTTTTTATGAATTCTAAAACAGCTGCTGGAAATATGTATTTGTGTCACATACAGAATCTATAAATTATCATACTCGTAGTCAAACGCACACTTTTGTAAATATTTGAATTCAGGCAAACATACGCAAACAAACGCACACACACACACTTGCATCCATACAAGTTCACATATTCAAATACTGATGAAAATACTATTGGAATTCAAGTTAAACTAGAAATTTGAATCAATTGTTTGAGCACAAGTGCATTTGAAAATTTAACGAGTTTTTCTTTTCCTCTTGTCTATTTTTATGTTGTCTTTATAAATATTTTGCTGGTAATATGAAATTTTATTTTTGCACTATTCTTATTCGTTTTGTTTTTGCTCAGAGTTTTTAAGTCGAATGCCATCAGATTGTATTTATATGATACACGCTGGTAATTTATCAATCGTTTCATAATGCTGCACAGTGGGTAAAAATTATATAAAAATTATTTGATAATGTATAAAGCGTTTTTAATAATTTCACTATGTATGCACATAAAGTACCTAACGGATAAAAAACTTTTAATCAAAAGTACATTGCGGACTTCAATAAATATGTTGGGCCATTTTAAAATTATACCCTCCCTTAATGAAAGGTATAAGTACTTTTAATAAAATGTGCCCTTTTAAGAAAGGTATGAATAGCTTTAGTAATAAGTACAGAGTACAAAAAAAAGTACCTTTATAAAAAGTTCGTTTGCATCAAAAGCATCTGTTTTAAAAAAGTACCACATAAAGAAGATCCTTTTATAAAAAGTGCCATTTATAAAAATCTCCTTTAATAAAAAGTACCTTTTACAAAAAGTACATTTCATAAGATGGACTTTATTTATTTATATTAAAAAATTCTTATATAAAAAGTACGTTATTAAACTTTTTATAAAAAGTATGTAATGCATTTAATAAAAATTATATTATAAAAATTATCTTTTTAAAAATTTATTTTAGAAAAAACCTTGGTATAATTTTTTTTTTTATTTAATGTGCCTTTTATAAATATTACCTTAAAAAAATACTTTTTATACGAGTATAAAAAATGTACGTTTTACAAAAACTTTCTTTTATTCAAATTAATTTTTGGAGAAAGTACTTTTCGGAAGAAGTACTTATTGCAAATAGTATGTTAGGTAAAAAGTTCCTTTTATAAAAAGTACATTTGATTGAAAATATGAAGCGGTACCTTTTATAAAAAGTACCTATTACTCGTAAAGTAATAAATAAAAATTCTTAAGAAAAAAAAAATAATAAATAACCTTGGAAAAAGTTTATATAGTTTTAAGCACCTTGTAATCTTCACTTAAGACGCTCTATATAAATTTTTCTAATTGAAGACACTGTGTCTTGAATTCTTTATGAAAATAGATTTTTGTAATCAAGTGCAAAATGTTATTTAATGAAAGCATGTTTGCTTTTTGTACGTGAAAGTAAAAAAGTTGTTTGCCAAGAGAAGAATTTATAAATTAAGAAAATTTAATAATAAAATTCAACACTTGATTTTAACTAAATAAGGAAAACGTTGTAAACCGATTTATTTCTGTTTTTTTCAAACTTATTTTTGATCAAAGAAGATACATTTTCGATGAAATTTTTATAATTTCTTCATGAAAAATATATATAATTTATTTTGGACATGTCTCTGATATGATTTTTTTTCTTAGCAAATGGTGTAATGAAAATTTTAATTTACATAAAAAGATTTTTATGTTATATTTATTTTTGTTAATAAATAACTTTCCATGCTCCTGACAAATACACATGTCGCCAAGCAAAATAAACACAAGTTTCAGCTTTCGTGTTGTTAAAAAAAAGACATGGATTTTTTTTTAAAAGCACTTTAAGAAAATAAAATCACCATATAATTAATTTCAAAGCAATTTCAACGCAAAATTAAAACAAAAATAAAAAAATTTAATATTTAAAACGTGCAAAAACATTTTGCAAAATTAATTTTATAGTGTTAGAACGTTTCCCTCCTCTTTGGCAATTTCCAAATGCTACTTTCCAGTTTCCGTAATAAATTGAACGGTGTTCAAACTTTTACCCCTCCCCAACAGCAAACTGATGTGATCTGCAACGATCGCCAAATACTTAAGTCAGAACGAACGCATATGAATGTAGTTTGAAAAGTTGTTGCATTTGGCGGGTTTTGGTTTTTGTCTTGTTAAAGCAGCAGCAACTGAAGCAGCAGTAATAATATCCAATGATCGTTCACATACATACAGAGCTGGTTGCCATAGTTAAAGTATACATTTTCCTACCTTGACCATGATCAGTTATGGAAAATGCAACCATAACTTAATACTCATGGTCATTTATTTGCAAACATAAACAACAACAGTCACAACTACTTGAAATCTTCAATACTTGATCATCATTATGATCATCATCATTAGCAGTTTTAATAGCATTATCATTATTAATAGCAGACCTGTATCTTCATTATTCTTGTTTACGTTTTATATTTTTTTATTTTAATTTTATGTTGAGCTATTTTTAAATTCATTTTTGATGGAGGTTTTTGTTTTTGTTATTAAAAAAAGAATACAACAAAAGGAAAACAACAGATTTTGTTGAAATAAAAGTTACACATTAACGTCTAAGTTACATTTGGATTTGATATGATCGTACAGAAAGAAACCAACTCAACCAGATAGCTTCCGCATAAAGTTGTTTATTTTCAAAAGATTTTCCGTTGCTTTTTCAAAATTATTTTGCTGTTTTAATTTTATTCCTCTGTCTTTTAACAAATAAAACATTTAAATACATACTTTTGTATTTGTGCGTATCTATTATTATTTGATATCTGGAGGTTTTTTATAAATCCAGACAAGTGGTAATTTCTCCACATAAATAAGAATAAATTATAAAAAACAAATACGTTTTTTTTTTCTTTTTAAACGATTCTAAAATTTATCCAAGACAATCAACTTATATTAAAGCTGATCACTGAAAAAATCGTAATAAAAATGTATTTTCTAAAATTAAGAATCCAATCCGATTACAAAGCAATGAACACAAAGATAAAAAGCTAAGTTTTCAGTACATAAATTCATTGATAATAGTTTTGGAATAAACGATGAGTTACAGGGAGAGACAAAGTAAAAACATTCCATTTATTAATAACGTTTTAGAGGTCGGTAACTTTTAGTGTAACTTGTTGTGGAGATGAAAGTTTATGCTCAACCAAATGTAATGAAAAAATTAACGGAATAATCTGGTTTAACTGTCGATCATATCGTTAAATTATATTAGCAAAAAAATTATTGACGCTCATTTGTTATGGAAATGAATTAAAGAAAGTGTCAAAATTTATTATATGTTTCTTTTTGTTGGAAACATTTGGTGCAGTCGCCAATCAGTAAAACTAAATATGGTGGTATTCAATATTTAATGCAAATGGTCTCTCGAAAGTGCAAATGATAAAATCCAGCAACAAAATACACAGAGTTAGCGTTAGATTTACTAAAAAAGCATTTACACTTTCGCAAGACCATTTGCAACAAACACTGAATACCGTGTTTATAATTTATAGGGGAAACCATATTTTTGTGTTGCAGTTTCGGTTACATTATTCACACAATCTTGACAGGACTTTCATATCATTTTAGGGATATTTCCCGGCAGATATGCATAATCAAAACTTTTTTTAAATTGTTTAAAATGCATGTAAAAAAAAAAGAAAAACATCAACAACAAGAAAACACATATTATTTTTGCAAAGGGGACTTTTATTTTTGTACTTGATGAGCCGGAAAACGTTGTTTTGCCATACAAAATATTTCTAGTGAATATTTTGGGTGTTCTATAAAAAATAGCGAATGTATTGTAAGTGTGTGACGATTAACGCCGATGAAAAAAATAACAAACAATAATTTTGTTCTGTTTGAAATACGAAGGACGACGATTCTCCTGCATGAGGCGCACATAGCGCCATCTGTCATTCAACAACAAAAATAATTAAGAGGCAAACATAGCGCCATCTGTTGGGTTAATAGTTTAGTAAATACAGAAATTGCCACCTCCCTCCCCTCCTCGTGCCCCTATCAGTTTGAAAAAAAGATAGTATCCGATTCTCAGACTTACTGAATACGCATTAAAAATTTCATAAGAATCGGTCAAGCCGTTTCGGAGGAGTATTCTAGCGAACATTGTGACACAAGAAATTTATATATAAGATATAGTCTCCCGGTGCATTAAACTCATAATAAGCTGAACATATGTGGATATGTATGTATATATGTCGTCATCTAAGCTCTTTATGTACTTTAAATTTTAAAATCAACATAAGAGTAGTTATCGGTTGAGCTCTCTGAAATTTTAGGCATTGATTGATCGTATATGCTTTGAAAATCCCTCTATTTACGTGGAAATCGTCCCAGTAAGCCTTTTAAACACAAAATAAAAGGTTTTCCAATAAGAGTGATATGATTTCTTTAAAAAAAAAACACTTATTGTTAAGGAAATTCAAAAGTTTTTTATTTAATGTGAAGTACAATCGATACAATTAAGTTCTAAATAAAACGTCATTCAAATGGCCTCCACGACTTCTTCTGCAGGAACGAATTCGATGAATCCAATTTTCGAACACTTTCCTCTAAATCAAGACGAATATCATGAATGGCTCGTTCAATAATGACTTGTAAAGCTTGAAGAGAGTCTGGTTTATTTCGAAAGACAAATGTCTTCAAATAACCCCACAAGAAATAGTCTAATGGTGTTAAATCACAACTTCTTGGAGGCCATTCAATATCACAATTTCTTGAAATAATCGAATCTCTAAACTTCCAAAAAAAAAAAAATCAGCAAATTCACGACGTTTTCGGTGATCCTATGGCTTCAGTTCAGAGTGAGAACAATTTTATACGGATGCAAGCCCAAATCCTTTTTTAAAATCCGCCAGGTTGTGGTTTGAGAAATTTCCAATTGCTGAGAACGTCTTGGAATCGACAAATTGCGGTAAAAATTTTCAACAATTCGACGAATAGCGAGCACACTTGGACGATTATTACGACCATAAAATGGCAAAAGCGCACGAAAAGTCCCAATTGGAGAACGATTATTTTGATAATAAAACTAAATAATTTGTAAACGTTGTTCTTGCGTATATCTCTCCATGATGAAATTATAAACACTACAGAATACAATGAAAAACAAATGACAGATCGTGACATATTACAAATGGCCGAAACGTCACTTCAAAATCATATCATCCCAGCTAACATCCATTAGTAGAAATAAGTCGCATGTTTTATTTGTATTTGTAATTCTGTATAAATAGAATATGTAATGACGTTCAACGAAAGTACCTAACAAGTAGTGAACGCATTTGCACATGAATACTGACGAGGTTTAGTGGCTTTTTACCGAAAACAACGTTTGTACTATTGAGCCAGTGCTGTTGAAAAATCTACAAAATGGATGTATGAATATTAAATTTTTCCTCTGTTGCTGGAAATATGTTAACAATGTCTACCTAATATTTCTCTGATTATAAACATCCAAAGAAAAACATAAATGTGAAAATAAGGCCAAGTTCGTATCCAAAAAGTTTCGGCCGTAAAAAGTACTGAGATCAAAATAAGGACCAAGTTCTTGATAGGTACAATTCCATCTAATTTCTAGGAAACCTGCAAGCCTACCTGTGTAGAAAATTTCAGCTTTATAGCTATAATAGAAGTGCCCTATGCAAAGAAGGGGCACCATAGTCGCACCAGATGAAAGTGCCGGTTTACAAATCATTTGCGTTAATTTCTTATCAGGACCTACCTGTGTACCAAAATTCAGCTTTCTAGCTATCCTGGAAATGCCCCATACAAATAAGGGAACCCTAGTCCCCCCAGATGAAAAGTGCCCGTTTAAAAATTATTTTTGTTAATTTCTCATCAGGACCTACCTGTGTACGAAATTTAAGCTTTCTACCTCAACTAGAAGTGCCCCATACAAAAAAGGGGCATGATTGTCCCCCCAGATGAAAAGTGCCCGTTAAGAAATAATTTTCGGTAATTTCTCATCACTACCTACCTGTGCAGGAAATTTCATCTTTCTATCTATACCAGAAGTGCCCCATACAAAGAAAGAGCATGATTGTCCCCCCAGATGTAAAGTGCCCGTTAAAAAATCATTTTCGGTAATTTTTCATCACTACCTACCTGTGCACGAAATTTAAGCTTTCTAGCTCAACTAGAAGTGCCCCATACAAAGAAGGAGCATAATTATCCCCCCAGATGAAAAGTGCCCGTTAAAAAATCATTTTCGGTAATTTCTCATCACTACCTACCCGTGCAGGAAATTTAATCTTTCTATCTATACCAGAAGTGCCCCATACAAAGAAGGAGCATGATTGTCCCCCCAGCTGTAAAGTGGCCTTTAAAAAATCATTTTCGGTAATTTCTCATCACTATTTGCCTGTGTACCAAATTTCAGCTTTCTAGCTATACTGGAAGTGCCCTATACAAAGAAGGGGAACCCTAGTCCCCCGGGTGGAAAGTGCCCATTTTCAGATTTTTCTGGTTATTTTCTCACCAAGACCTGCCTGTGTACCAAGTTTCAGCTTTCTAGCTATACTAGAAGTGCCCCATACAAAGAAGGGGCATGATATTCCCCCCAGATGAAAAGTGCCCGTTAAAAAATCATTTTCGGTAATTTCTCATCACTATTTGCCTGTGTACCAAATTTCAGCTTTCTAGCTATACTGGAAGTGCCCTATACAAAGAAGGGGAACCCTAGTCCCCCGGGTGGAAAGTGCCCATTTTCAGATTTTTCTGGTTATTTTCTCACCAAGACCTGCCTGTGTACCAAGTTTCAGCTCTCTAGCTTTACTGGAAGTGCCCAATAATATTGATGAGTCAGTCAGTGAGTCAGTGAATATGTACTAAAATATGGATTTTTCACACCTTAATATCTCGGGAAGCTTTTAAATTTAACCTGTGAGGTCACCTCTATAAGGAGACAGACTTTATGTTTCAAGTTTCATTATATTATGATCAGGGAGAGCAAAGTTATGAGGGGGGCAAAAACAGCTCGAATGGTTTCGTGTAAATATACACACTGTGTGGCCGAACTTCAGACCTTAATATCCCACGGTATTGCGCCTAGATTTACGAACTTTAGCCTGTATAAATATTACCACATATCATCCCTATTGGAAAACCTTATATTAGTTAACCTTAGTAATGAAAACTGACTATGCTCTTTACTTGGCAACACTGGAAAGCTATTTGCTAATTACTAAATTATGCAAATGAAAAAATTCTTAATGTTTGTGTTTTTTTAAATAAATATTTATTACACACGAGTAAATATTTGAACCCAACTACAAATAAAAACAGATATTTAAATTAAAATTAACTGAAATGTTGTTCAACTGAATTGTAAAATTTGAATAAATATTTGCTTTCAATTTGAACACTAAAATGAATAGAAATTAAAATCAAACAGAAACTAACTCGAAAAACCCAAATGGTTGACAGGAGAAGAAAGAAAAACATGTTTGAAGTTGTTAGCAAGTGCATTTGATAAGAAGACAAGTACGAGCGGACCACCTATTTTGCCGACTTGTTATCTTAAAATACTACATATATTTTAACTTTAAAAAAACTTCAGGGTTTTCTGGTTGCTGTGGTGGCATCAAACCACAATTATCTGTGGTGAAAATATGTACATACAGTTGTACATAGATATGTATGTATGTACATAAGTATGTAGATAAGCTTGTATTGCAAAGCTGTAATTAAATATTATTTTTTTTTTTGAGAAATTGTATGAAATTATTTAAACCACTTAAGGAACGGGTTTTTAAAGAAAAAACTATGTATTTGTAGTGGCAATCAGTCCTAAAAATGGTAAAAATTATTGTGATCAAATACATAAAAAAAAATCGATATGAAAAAAAAAAATTTTTGGACACTGACGAATTTTAGATTTTGCGGTATACAACCTTTTTAACTTTTCGAAATTTGGCTAACGTCTTTTGATGGTTTCATATAAGTGCCAATGAAATACAGGTATGTAAACATGCTTAACCACGAAACAATTATATTGGTAAAATAAGTTTAGTTTATTCGATTAAATATTTGCGTTTAATATTTTTTTCCTTTCGATTAATAACTTGATCAATCAACCGATTAATAAACTTCTTTATTGTCATCACTAGGTGCTGTTGACTTCTCCCCTGCGGTGAGTGACACATAAAAGAATAAAAAAAAAAACGAAAAAGACAACCAATGTAATGATGAGAATTTAATGAATAAAAGTTTTAAGCCAAAAACTAAAAATAAATATATGACTAAGTTCCCTTGTATAAAATACCTAAAGCAATGCCTTCTATTGAAGTACAAAGCAGGAAAAATAAATATAAAAAAAAGAACAAACACGTTGAAATGCGATAAGAAAGCGTAGAAAATTGCACGCATGCAGTTAGTAACACGACAGCAGTGCAACACAGCACAAAAGAAGACTGTATAAAAAAACGGCACACAAAACAAATTATATAACAGCAAAATAGTGGAGGTTTGTGCAAAATGTTTCTAGCAGTTTAAATATAATGTTAAGTATACGATCGCTCCGATCGCAATTGTTTCAATTCCATAATTGTATACCGTTCACTTTTTAAGCTATTGCATAGCTTCTATCGCGGGCTTTGAGGCGACCGAATCAAAAGATTTTGAAACGTTTGTTTCTTAAGTCTTTTGTTTTTGAAACGAAAAAACCTGAGACTTAGTTTGTTTCCTAAGTCTTTTGTTTTTTAAAGTATTTAAATCGTCCAATGTATGTGAACCCCTAAAGTATGCTATTGATTTTGATTTCATTAAAATACAGTATTGCCAGAATAACAACGGAGTTATTAAACAAAACGTAATAATATAATTGCATAAGTTGATAAAAAAAAAATGCTATGCAATAGCTTTATCGCGGCAGTCCCCGAGTGCCACATGTCTTTTTATTTACAGTCTTCAGATTTCATTTATTTTGTATTTCGATTATAAAATGATAAAGTTTTTTATACCCAAAGCTGTTTTATTAAATGGCTTAGGGCCAATAATTGACTACGTATTTAAATACTCATTCAGCTAATTTTCATTTAAATATATGTTGCATTTAAGTGCTACTTCTGTTTTTCAGTCGTATTTAATTGTTCCTGTTTAATTGTGTTGAAAACTTGGTAGCACAACGTAATATAAAAAATTTCCCACAAATTTCGCTACACAACAGTTGACTATAGAAGAAATAAAGTAAAATCCAAAAAAATGTATTTTTATTTTAGCTAAAAATAAGAATAATTAAGAATTGCTTAATTGTTTTAAGAGAATAAAAGCAAATTTCAGAATGATGAAAAGGATAATAGCGACAAAACAAGCCAAAATTGTATGCACCTAGTCAGCAGCCACAAATATTTTATTGGCTTAATTTTATATAAGAAAAGCAAGCAGTCAAAAACATATGGAAATTCGTAAAACTTATGTAGTATTTAAATGCACAATGTTGGCTATTTAATGTTGGCTTAATTTTTAATTTTGTGTATAAATAGCATTTAAAAATAAATGACATATAAATCAGCACTGAATTATTGGCCCTTATACTAGTAAAGCTTAAATTAAGCTTTTTTAAGCTTATTTTATGTACACTTCTAATAGTATGCAGGTTTTTTTTTATTGTTTACTACAAATTAAGTTTGCAGAAAAATTCAAATTGTTTTTGTTCCTTTTTCTATTCGGAATGCTTTCAAAAAATTCCCAGTGTTAAACCTTAATAACATTTATTTGTATAATTGCTACAACCATGTTTCCACACCTGACATACTTAATAGTAATAAGACCCAATTCACACGGTGATTTTTAGTCATGACTAAATATCATGACATTTTTTTTTGGTTGGCGATCGGGGTAGAGAAGAAAGAGGGCTAGAAAAATAATCACATCTTCTGTTTTCAATGCATTTTTTTGTATTTCCTTTTATTTTTGTTTCGGTTTTTCTTATTATATTTTATTCTTTTTCTACTTTCAAAGAAGATTGAGCGATTATACAGTAAAAACTCAACACTTCAAGTGAAATAAACCATGCTTAAAAATCATAGTATAAATGCAAGAGGATTTACGAAGATACTTTCAAAGATAAGATGAAAAAATTCATGAAGTTTTAATCACCGTGTAAATTGTATAGATTTACACGGTGATTTTTAGTCATGACTAAATATCATGACATTTTTTTTGGAACGATAGCGGGGCAGAGAAGAAAGAGGGGTAGAAAAACACCCAATTTACACGGTGATTTTTAGTCATGACTACATATCATGACATTTTTTTTGGTAGACGAGCGGGATAGAGAAGAAAGAGGGGTAGAAAAATAATCACATTTTCTGTTTTCCATGCATTTTTAAATAAATGTAAATGGGTGATACATATTTAACTAGTTTCATTAACATCATAATTTTCTAACAATTTAATTGTACTTTTCTGTGTGCATATGAATCGCTTAGGTAGTACAATATAAAATGGAAAATATCTAGTTTTGTGGGCGTGGCAATGATAACTTATAATTAAATTCTAATCATTTATATGTTTCAAATGTATTTTGGGACTTTTTTGGAATTTGAACGTCTAAGGGATCAAATTTAACCCTCTTTTTGGTACTTTTTTTTTAAACTAAATTTTATATATACCTTAATAGAGAAATTAAATTTTTTACAATATTATAAATTTTTGTTTTTGTTTCAAATGTAATTTGTACGAAAGAGCAATCCGTTCGACATCGTTGGCCAGGCAGTTAATGTCCAGAGGTACAAAAAAGTACCGAAACTGGTCACTTACGCATAGTGCAGTACATATTGAAATTTAAGGTTTCTGGACTAATATTCCTTGTGAATTTAAAAACTGAATTTTATTTTGTTATTTATTTAGCGCTGAATTACTTTCGAGAAGATAAAATTTGTAAAGAAGTCAATTCAAAAATTTGTCGAAGAAAAGTGTAAATCTAAAACAACAACTAAAAAAATATGAAAAATGTACTAAATATCTCTTTGGAATACAAAAGTACTTTTGCACTTGCCACTTGTACTGTGTATAAAAACCGGTACGGCCACTGTGTATCGTAATCATTTTCTACTTTCAAGATATTCTTTTATACAACTTTTGATAGCATCTATAATATGTGAAACATTTGTTGTTTGATTAAAAATTCAATTCACTTTTTTAAGTTCTGATATTTTAAAATTTTGTTTCTACATTAATAAAATAACTGCGTAACCCACGATATCGAACGATGTCGATCGATTGATTTTTAGACGTAAAAAATCTATCTTGCGTTCCACTAATAACCGATTTTATTTAACTTATTAATTGTTTACTAGAAGAAAAGCTAAACAAATAAATAAAATCGGTTACTAGTGGATCGCAAGATAGATTTTTTACGTCTAAAAATCAAGCGATCGACATCGTTCGATATCGTGGGTTAGGCAGTAAATATTTAAACACTGCTGCTGCGATAACGTACACATCGCTAAACTTAGCAATTTTATTTTTTGTTCTATGCCAAACAAAATTCTTTATGCAAAGGTTTTAAATTTTAGTACACTTCTGCTATAAGCTGAAAATCAAAAGAAATTTATAAAATTTTTAATTGAAATTGTATTTTTGTTCTCCGTTTAAATTTCACTTTAGTGACGTTGATTCATGCAATTTGGATTTTGGTTTCAATTTCTAAACGTGCTTTTCACCAAATTAATGATTTTCTTTTTCAGTAAAATAATAAAATGTTCTCTTACAAATATATTGAATTTATTCAGCCGTGTCACAGAACTCAATTCCGATCGAAAGTAGGTAGTTGCGATACCGAAAAATTAGTCTTTAGAAAACGAAAATTATTTTTGTAAATAGTGGTTTATTTTCAAAATAGAATTGATATTGAATTTTCTACGAACTTCATTGGGAGTAAATAATAAAAATCTTGCAAACTTTTAGAAGAGCCAGTAAAATAAGCTTTGCATTTTAATAAAAAAAAGCTTAACGTATAAAAAACTTTATTAATGGAAAGTCGATATGGGCATATCCCAGAAACAGTCTACCAACCAAAAAATTTTGATCTTAATCTTAAACTTAATTTTTTTTTTAATGGAGCATTAGAATATATGTATATCTAATTTTATAAATTTATAAAAAAAAATTATTTCGATGATGATTAATACCAAAATTATTACCAAATCCTACCGTACCTCAGGTTTTTTAATGTTATACAAAAAAGGGACATTTTTTACGTGTTCATATCATTGCTTTAGTATTAACATAGATGGTCCAATCGAAAGCCATATTGTTATTCACTCAATTCTCTTTAATTTTTGTAAAAAAAAAATTTTTTTTAATTCTACAATTCAAAACCCAAAAATTACAGCATATTCATTTCTGTAGCGTGCGTAACGATTTGAGTTCCCCCAAAAATTACAATAAAAACCTTAGCAATTTTTATTCTGTTTTCTTATCACATTTTCTTATTTTTTTGCAACTGCTCACGAAAAGGGTGTGCAGTAGACGGAATTGGAGCTGTCGTAAAAAGAAAAATTTGGCAAATGGTGAAAGCTCAGAATATTGTTCTTAATAACGCCCATGATTTTTTTAAATTGGCAAAAATGAATATAAATGGTGTTTTTATTTTAAGCAGTAAGTAGTATATATATAAAAAATACAACTGCATTTCTTTCGGAGAGATGGGCTAACGTTCAGAGCATTCCCGGAATTGAAAGCAATTATTATTTTTCATCACTTAATGAAAATGTGCTCGAAATAGCACTGACGGCAGATTCATCAAAACATAAAATTTATTTATAAACATAAAATATGAATTAAATAATGTTATTAAAAAAGAATATAAATTGTTTTGTTAAAATAAATACAATTGTTTTTATATATACATACATATATACTACTGGAAAAAATGTAGAGTGCGTAACGTAGCGTGCGTAACGTTGGGTTCACGGCCATTGATAAAAAACTACAAAATTTTTTGGCTGCATATAAGCCATTTTAGAATTCTATTATATTCATCTTTCTTTCAGGTATTTCATTTTTCTGATTTATTATGCAAAGCTACTTCCATTTTTTGTAGCGTGCGTAACAATACTTTGAGATCAAATTTTTCTCAACCTGTTTTATACCTGTTAAAAAAATATTTTGATGACATTCGAAAGTACATTCAAATCCCACTAAACACTGTGTATAACTTGAAGGTATGTCTTTTGAAAGAACAAAAAATTGTTATATTTCAATCCGAAAACGCGTACGAATTTAGCGTTCGTAACGCAGGATTTGCCCATATACAAAATCTGAAGAATTATGAATCAATAAAGATCAGAATGTGTGACTTGCCCCGTTTAATACAAATAATACTAATAAACTTCTCTGCCAACTCTCGCATTTTTCCGCATCAAATTTAATTCTAATTGTTTGATATATGAACTAACAAATTTTGCGTGCAACTTCAACATTTCAGATGAAATAAAAACTAGCTGTGCTTCATTCATTTTTCAATACTGTTAATAAAATCTATAAAAAAATTTTTTTTTTCATCATAATGAGTAGAATTTCTTTTTCGCTTTAAAGTTTTCTGTCGGATATCAAAAGAGTTGGCAAACTGCTGGCTAAAGGTCATAGCAAGAGGTATCTATTTCTCAATTATGATGATCAGATGATTTGGCTGCTGCTAATGGCACATTAGGAAGTTGTTTTGTTAAACGAATCTATTTTCAGTTTTCTTGTAGTTAAAATTTAAAAAAACTACTCATGCCTTGGTAAAAAAAAGTACAAAAAACACGAGGTGGCGCCACCTAGACATTTAACTTATGACTTTGCCATGTTACTCTAACAAGGCGTATGTGTTTTTGCTCTAGTGTTCACACATTGAAAAAAATTTGAAAAAAAAAACAAACATCCGATGATAAACTTACAAGTGCCTCAGCAGATCAAATTAAATTAATGATAAAGATTATTTAACTACTTGATTGTAGTTGTCGTGATTAGCAGTGAGGTCTAAGCGACTGTGATTGGTCTCGAAACATCATGATGTCAGCTTAGGATTGTCTTTGTCTGTTTAATTAATATATTTAATTTAATGCTGGAAACACAACTGGGAAGAACGACAAAATTCGCACCGAACGGCAAACAAGTCGTAGCGAAATCGTTGCGTAAATTCGTTATTGCCCAAATGGTTTTTAATAAATACTTTTTTCAATTTCTAATCAATTTCAGAGCTTGTTTTCGATTTGGCAATTTTGCCATTTCCGCGATTTTCACAGAAACTTTTGCATTCTTTAAAATAATAGCGATTTGTAATCAATATTACAGTTTATATTTAAATTTTGTAATTTTTGCATTTTTTGCGACTGGCTTAGTTTTTTTCTGCATTCTTGCATTTTTAGGAATTGTTATAAATATTTTGCACTGTAATCTTTCAAATATTAGTAAATTTTTCCGAACTTTTTCCGGTCCTTAAAAAAATAGCGATTTTAAATTAAAATTATAGTTTGCATTATTCTATAGTTTTGAAAATTTTCACGAGTTTTCGCTAGAGTCGTAAATTTATTATACTCTGAAATCTTTCAAACTTTTCAAGTTTTTGCGTATTTTTCTAGTTTTAGCGATTTTATGTGATTTTTTTCGTATTCCTTTCGGAGAGTTTTAATCAAAATTAGTGCATTTTCTCTTTTTGCTTAAAAATTGTTGGATATTTTGTAGAAAATAAAAAATTATTATTGTTTCAATAATTTGCAATTAATTTTTAGGTTTGTACCCGAATTCGCAACTTTTCCCGATTTTTGTTTTCATTTACGATTGTCTAAGACTTCTCATTCAATTAATCATTTAAATATTTATGTGTTCTCTCTACTGTACTTGTGGCCTGCTTTTAAATAAAAGCGCCGGTCAGTTTTGTATTTTGGTTCGATTTAATTATTAAATTCATTTATGTGTAGATGAGTGACACTTTATGACATTTGATTCATGTTACGACGTTCTTGCAAAAACAGAAAATTAATATTATTCAACAATCAAACAAAACATGTCACATGCTCGCTTAACACTTTTCGTTCATCTGGTAAAATGTCAATACAGAAATATCATTAACAACAGATGTATTTTATTTGGTTTTTTATAGATTATTACAAATCTAGAATGGAAATGCACTATTTTTCACTAAATATTATAAACGAATGTTATTCAATACAGGAAACATTAAGCAAACAGAAATTAAAAGAATATTTATATCTTTGAAATGTTGTTTTTCAATTAAAACAAAAACGCAGAATTTAATTCAAATAAATATGGAGTTTTCATAAATTTTTAATAGTTATTTTAGAGAAGAAATCAATAAATCAAAGTTGTTTGTTTTATTTGCAGTGAAATTAAATCCAAAATTTGTGGTTAAGTTTAATTATAAAAATTTCTTTTATTAAATTTAAGGCATTTTAATTGACATCTATGTATATATTTGAGTAAAAATTCATATAATTTCAGGTTATTTTTGATTAAATTTTTCGCACAACTTTTTCGTCTCAGTGTAGCTTCGTCTCAATGTAAGTGGGTAATGCTACAAGTAAGAGTGCTATATTCCGCTGTGCCTCCTTTTTTTACCTCTTCCTGTAAATTATGCGAGTTAGGAACTTTCTATATGAGACCAACGCAATTTTAGACGTCCTGTGTTTGGCGTGACCGCCATTTTTAATTTAAAATGATAACGGTTTATTATCAGCTGTGTTCTTAGAAATCACTTTTCTCTAATGCCCTCCCCGTATAAAAACTATGAACTGCAAAAATCGGGACCGCCGTTTTTCGCATGGCCAAAAAAAAATTAGCATCAAATAAACTCCAAATACATTTATTTGTACGTAAAGTAATCAAATGCATTTTTTTCCTGATCCATACTAACCGCATCATCGCTTGCGGAGAAGTGGTAACCACGTTATATCAACTAGGTGTTGACGTTGGTGGTGTTGCCTGAAGTGGTTATCACCTTGACTACAAAGCAAACTACGACTAAGGATCTAGGTTCGCTCCTTGGTTAGAGCACAGTGATGGAAAAATGAAAAATCGAAATGGTACTGTCCGACAACAAAAAGAGAACTTTTTCAACATTATGGTACTTTTTATGAAACATATATTTTTATTCAAAAATAAAATTAAAAATCCATTTTATAATAAAAAAAATTAAATGAAGAAAACATGGCAGCTTGTAGGCATTTTCGGTGAAGAGAGTCGTTTTTGGTTGGTATAATTCTTCAACCCCGCATTAGCAGAACAAAACCAATACATGTACATTAAAAAAAAACAAATGTGTGCAAAATAAACCAATACACACATACATATATGTATATTTTTACAATTTTATGCCAGATTAATTAAGGCCGTGCTTCACTATCCTACACAATCGTACGATTCATTCACAGGAAAATCTGCCCGACTTTAAAAAATCGTTTCAAAATGGTGTTGTAGGTGCCACACTATCATACAAATCTGATGCCAAAACATATGGTTGACAATAAATACTCCACTGATCGCATGAAAACTATCATTTTATGAAAATTTTCATAAAATTTTACAAATCGCACGACTTGCCAAAAAATCTGTAACACAGTTGCATTTTTAGTTCACACTACTATACATTTTTAGCACACATGTCATATTTTGCAAATCGCGCGACTGTGTAGGATAGTGCGGCACGGCCTTTAGTCTTGTTTGTTTTCGAAAAAAAAAGTTGTGCGAACTAAAAATTAATCTCGTGAAAATTGGACCAATAACATTAAAGGGCACTATACATTCGTCAAAAACACATCAAGCATTTAAAGTTGTATCAGTAAAAATATTTTTGTATGTGTGACACCGACGACGCTTGATGTAAAATCAAAAAATTTAGTTACATAATATGTGCACAGCCCCCAATGCTTATGAAAATAACGCAGATTTCTAAACAGGGAACAAAGCAAAACAAAAAACTAGTACTAAATATGACGTGAGGGTACTGTGGTATCATTGTTGTGAAAAAGTACTGAAAATAGTACAAAAGTACTGAATTTTCCATCACTGTTAGAGCAAGTCAATCATCATCATAAATTTATCTCATTGGCGTTAATAAAATGACTCGCCACACAACTTAAGAAGTTTAATGTGTCTACTTAACACCAGAGGCGCTGCAACACTACTCCAGAAATTAGCAAAAACTCACAATAGCAGTGTTGTTAAAGAATTAAGCATTCTCATACTTTTCCACCATCTATCTTCCTCTCTAACCTATCCGTTTTTTACTAGTTCTGGCCGAATGCATGGAATAAGTAGGGGTCATCCATTGACTGCTGGTCCTAAAATTAAGCAGTGTTTGTGTTCTCCACTAGCAAAATGTAATATATACTTATTTTCCGTAACGTAACGCAGAATCCAGTTGTCTTCGTTAAAGCCTAAACTGGGTTTTTTTCATTATTTACACTTGTAACAAATTTATAAATTTCTGTAATATTTCTTTTGTACATACATATATTTCAATGACCCCGTGTTAGTTTTCATTATGAGTTTCTTGTACAAAAGTTTTACAAAAGAACACAATTTAAAAATTTCGTCATTCCCTGGGATTTTTTTTTTTTGCAAATAATGTGATTCAGGATTTAATCTCTTAATTTGTGGGATTGGCATACCCTAACATTTACATACTTTTACAAAACCTGTAACTTTACTTTCACGGCGGACCAATCACAACAACTTAAAATAAGAATCACAAAGAAATATTAATTTCTTAGTCTTAAAATATTGATATAAAAATTTAAAATTTAAATTTAATTAACCTGAATATTATCTCTTTGTTTTCCTTTTAAGGTAATTTCGAATGTCATAATTTGTTAAGTTATTAATAATACATAAAATAAAGTTTGCCAAAAAAGTTTACAAGAACTTCAAGCTTAAAGAATAACGAATAAATAATAATCTTATAAATTTTTTTTTTAAATCTTTTGGACAAATCAAATATTGAAAAATTTTCTAGATATTAAGATTTGAAATTATTTTCAGTTTTTCTCGTGCTTTTTTTTAATTTTCTGTTTCACTTGAATATTTAATGAAATATTGGAAGTTTTCTTAAATTTAAATCTTTTTAAAAAACTAAATATTTTTAGTCAAATAATTATGTGCAAAAATCAATTAAGCTGATTAAACAAAATTACAATTTAAGAATATCAGAAAATGTTAATTATCTTTTAATATATTTAATTTGCTTGTCCAGGCAGTTCTTTTTTTATCAGTTAATTCAGTAGAAACACTCGGAAATGAAATAACATGCAAAAATCTGAGATGTTTGTAAAGCTCTGAAGAAATTCAATTTCTTAATTTAGTTTACATACATACATACATTTGTTAAAGTTTTTAAAGACCAAAAAAAAAAGAGGGTGAAAAATTGTAAACAACAAACTACACAAAATTTCAATTACTTATTAAAGTTTTAAAGAAAAATTAAAGACCCAGTACGAAATTTATTTATTTGAAGTAAGTTGCAGACTTGCAAATAAAAACCACTCTCCATAAAACCGTACAATATTTTTATAACTTGTTTTCATATGTCGTAATATCCCAGCAAACAGTTTTATAACTTTTGGTAATGTATAGCAATTTAGGAATTACCACCCATTTGACACATATTTGCGAAAATCAAGTTTTAATTAGATCTCGACGTTTTGAGGTCCTATAAAGTTTTTCTAACTGTTTGTGCTACCGTGCCCGTTTGAAAGTGAATGTAAGTATTTAAAAATTCATACATTTATTGCAATAGTATTTATTTGATCTTCTTCAATTCCCAAATTTTGCATTTTGATTTTACCGCGTCATTTTAAAATTTTTTCTTGATATGCAAAATTTTTTCCCAATTGTTTATTTAGTGATCCAAAAATTATGGAAATTTTTCAAAACTTTTATTTAGAATAAATTTTGTTTACTATTTTTGCTATAACAGTTCTTATGCAACATTACATACAGACATACCCACTGAGTGTTTTTTTTTTTTTTTTTTTGTTATTAGGACCAGCACTCAGGGGATGACCCCTACGGATAGGGTAGAGAAGATAGATGTTGAAAATTTAGAAGACTTAACTCTTTCACAACTCTGCTTTGCGCGTTATGTTAATTTTTAAGGCAGTGTTGAGGCGCCTCCGGTGTTAAGTAGACTCATTAACTTTGTTAAGTTGTATTAGCAAGCATTTTATTAATTGTTGTACTTCGCCGATGTTTCTGCTAACCGACGAAGGAGGGCGATGTTGTGTACAGTAGCTTGGATAGCATCAATCGCTGTCGGAACAGTGTTCTAGTGACCAGTGCTATGCCTTCATCACTTAAATAGTCCGAAAACAATTAACACAATGTCTCACTAATGTACATTAGAAAAATTAATGATGTTGATTAACTTGCTCTGGCCAGGGTTTGAACCCAGGCCCCAAGTCATTGTTTGCTTGGCAGTCAACGCGCCAACACCAGCCTAAAAATATAACAATATGATTAGAAAATAATATAGAGCCACACCCACATTATGTAAGCCCAATTTTTGTACATGGTGTACTTAAAAAATGTTTATTAAACTTTGTATCGGTATGAAAAAATTTGGCATGATACGCCAATACTAATTCTGTTTGAATGACTATTTTGCACACATATTTATTTAAAATTTATCTTTTAGAAATGTGGGCAGCGAAAATATTCTTCTAATAATTTTTATTCAATTATGCACACTTAGTTAGCAGGCATCACAATACAACTACGTGATAATAAAAGTCGACATAGCTGGGATCACAGAAAATAAATATTTTACTTAAGCCACTTTAATTTTAATGATTCCCAGCCTTTCAGAGGGGATTTGACATGTGGGCTGACAAACCCAAAACACGGTCCTATGCGGGTCCGTACGCTTCCCCCAAACTTTCAATAATTTTTTTTCGCGTTTTCTCGCCTTTCTGGCAACACAGAAAAAGGAAAAGTCTGTTAACAACACTCACCAGCTAATTGTCCCCGACTACTCGCTAGTCGGTGCCGTTTTATTCGTATGGAACTTTAGACTCACAATTGACTTCCCGTGACTATACTACAGTATGATTAGAAAAGTGGAAAGTGCCACGCCCATATACAAAATTACTATTAATTATAGTATAAACAAGCCACCACTGTGAATGCAATTTTTATGAAATTTTCAATAAATATTACTTGAGTTTCTTGGCTAAATGACATAATGTTTAAAAAATGGGCAGCATCACGTCTTTACAAAATAAATATATGTGCTCAGCTGATATTCAAAATATGTAACTTTTAAAAAATCTTTAACATATTTTTAAATTTTTTATTTGTAACTGAACTGATAGTTGAGTTTTAGTTCACAAATTCTTATTATGGGCTACAGTTCTATTTTACTTTCAATCAGGTGTTCACTTAGTTGTCTTCTATTTTTTTGTTGCAGGTACATATTCTGATATGCAACCAAATTGGTTACAACAAAAAAAAAAAAAATTAATTATACCATTGAAAACTTACCATAATTGGGTTGTGAATCATAATGCCGCCATATGATTCACACTATTTTTTGATTTCAGTTTCTACTGGGTTAATGGGAGGAAGAAACATCTTACTACAAATGTATACCATATAAGAGGAAGAAACATCTTAACTTCAAGATTGTTTTTGAATATATATTTTTTTTTATTCATACACAGCAATTAGTTGAAGTTTTCAAATTAACAAAAACAGTTGTGAGTTTCTTGTAATTTCGTAGTTATTTGGCTTTTCTTTTCATGGGGTTGTTCTCCCCGTTGCTTTAAGTTTTCAAGGTAACTGCAGTACGAGTGTTGTTTCGGCATTTTCCCAAATAATTGTTATTTAATCTTTTACTCGCCATTTTTTAAATAATATATTGTCTTATTTTTAAGAAGGTTTTTTCATTTGTTTTGAGAAGCATTGATTTCTCATATCCAACTTTAAATTAGATCTGTGTCATTTAGAAATATCTTTAGGATTTAACATCCATCCAATCGTTAATGATTACACTTTTCACTTTGAAGAATACTAAATAATAACTTAAGACTGAATCCTGAATCCTGCAGAAGAGAATTATCCTTATTATTTGGGAAAGTAAAATAATTTCTTATAAGACTTGATTTACTAGAACTTTTTTAGTTTTGAATTTTTTCAACTTTTATAGACGAATGCAAAAAAATCAAAAGACGTAGGAAGTCTTCGTATAAAATTTCATTCAAGATTATCCCGTTTTTGAATTCTTATTATTTTCTTTAAGGGTATAATTTAAAATTCACCATCTTGAAAATAAGTTGAGGTAAAAAATTTATTTATTTTTCTTTTTTAATTTGCTATTATCTTGTTTATAAATGTATTATTCAAAATGCATGTGAAGTCGGAAAAAAACCTGCTTAAACGAATAATTGTTTTAATTAAAAAAAAAAAAAACAACATATTAAAAATATTTCCATTAGCATACTTGCCTACTTAAAAGTTTTATTTATTAAATAAACTCATCCCATATTATAAAATTAAACGTTTTTTCTCTGCTCTTTTGGTTTAATATTTCCCCCATCAGATCAAAAAAAACCTTTGTTCATTTCTTTGTAAAGTTTGTTTTCTTTCTATGAATTTTAAAAACAAACAAAAAAAAAACATCAATTGTTGATGTTCTTCAAAAGGAAAACTTTTAAATGCAGCACATAAATAAGAGTGCAGCAAATTAATTAATTTCATTAAAATAAAAAGTTTTCAGTATTATGTGCTTTTTATATTGTTTTAAGTGAAGTGATGAATTCAATAGTAGATTTTTACTCACTATCATCAACTTTTAAAATTAGAGAGTGTCTCAAAGCATGTAACGACATTTAGACATTGAGTGGTAATTTGTCAACCCACAATCAGTGGGTATAAAAAAGGTCCTTTTCATACCTTTCACCAAAAATAAGGTTAAGAGATAAGGTTATTTATAGGTTTGTCAATCCATGTGTAATTTTCATATAATAAAGTATATATATTCTGGAGCCTTATCGACAGGAAAGTTAAATCAGTCACGTTCGTCTGTCCGTCTGTCTTTCCATGAAATCGTTTTTCGAAAGCTACCAGGAAAGTTGGAGACTGAGGTCTTGCACTGATGTGTAAAGATTTATCTTAAGACTGTTCGTAATGGATATCTGCAAATATAAAATATCGGTTTCGGCATTTTATTAAATATACACATACATAAATAAATTCCGGAAATAAATTTATTAAACGTTGCATCAGTATTAGAATTCAGTACACAGCAGCAGTGCTACACCTAAAAATAAAGAGATATGTACTCAATTTTTGGAAAAAAATAATCCTTCAAATTTAAATTTTTTATTATAATTTTATTAATATGTAGAAAACCAATCTTTATAAAAGTCTACTACTTGCTTCGAGTCCCAAAAGACATAAGTTTTATAAAAATGTTTTCAGCAGGTCTCATTCCAGATAAAACCTCATACCTGTAAACAATTACCACCGGAAATACCAGCACTCTGATGACATCAAAAGCTTCGTTGTAGCAGATTGACAGTTCAAAATGAGGTAAAACATGGAAATGAAAAATTCGTAGCAATATTAAGACCCAAATAGCAAGGAAATGAACCACAGCTATTTATATGAAAACGTTGTGAGTGTTTTAGTAAACATTTTCTGTGAAAGACGAAATTTGTATTTCCCAACATTAACGACAATTTTACAGAGTTTATGTAAAAAACGGCGTTGGCAAACCATATTATTTAAAAATTTTAGCTAATTTATTTTTTTGAGTGTACTGAAGCTTAATAATAGCATTTTTCTTTTGGTCAAATCCACCTTTTTCAGAGATGAAAGTGCCCAGGAATGGTAAAAGGAAAATATTGTTTGAAATATGTAATGAAAAATCGAAAAATACCAAATATTATAATTGTATTATAGTGTTTTGACATGTATTTAACAAATTTTGAGTTTAATGTTAAATCAATTTGTTAAATTCTGGATTTACCGTACAAAATTGTTTGGTTAAATCAATCTTAAATCCTTCTTAAAATTGGCTCTAAGTTCGTTTTATGAAATGCAACCTTGTTTTTGCCGTAAAAAGTTCATTGCTGCCGAATTAAAATGGAATTGGCAGCACCGGATACTATTTATGCCAGTTAATAAGAGTGTATACATATGTGCCAGACATCTGCAAAAAGTATGATCGAACCTACTTATTCCCTAACGTTGAATTTTAAGAACAACACAAACAAGTATTATTCAATTTTATACTCGTTCGCTTTTTATGCACAAGCAGAAAATTCATTAACAAGTGTAAATCATTTCGATCACTTGATGCGAATTTGCATGATCTGATTGCGTGATACAATGAATATAAGGCATATGCAGTTATACAAAAAACACCAGCCCTATGCCCGAAAATTTAGCGCTTGTTGCAGATGTCTTATAGGTACGTACATTCATTCATACCAAAAAAAACATCATACTGATACGTTCTGCTAGTCTGATTGCACATAGTAATGTTTTTCAAAAATAAAGAACGCATAGAAATTTGAATTTTCATCAATTCAATAAATCTGAACCTAAGCCTAATAATAATAATTTCTCATCAGGTGCACAGGTTGTCAAATAAATCATAAGGTCAAAAAAATTACAACAAAAAATACACTCACTTTTACGGGAGATTTATTTTACTTTGAACAAATTTATTTTACAATCTGTATGTTAAATCTTGAATTTAATAAACTTGTAGTGTGAAAACAAAGCAACTGTGAAGTGTAGTGAAGTGAAGTGAAGTGGTTATAAGGTTCGGTACAGCCGAAGATAATATTCCTATTTATTATTATGTTATACTCTTCATTAATCAAAGTAGACATTGACAGATATTTCCTTTGATTTAAGTTAATTATATTTTAAGCATTAGTAATATATACTATTAAACATATCTGTGACCCTTTCAGAAAAAAGACCACAATTTCATTTCTTAAGATAATAATTTCCTGTAAGAATTGTGCAAATATGTGACCATAATACGAACAGAAATAGATTCACAAAAAAATCACAGACATCTTTATCTAGCTTTTGAGTTTTCTTTCAACATCAAACATTAACATGTTTTATGGAATTGATCAAATAACACGGTGGGACAAAAAAAAATTCCCGGAAAGTGATATTATTTTTCTGATAGGTATTATTGAGTACAACAAGAATCTGTATTTGAAATTTGCCAGTCACATCAGAATTTTGAGATACGGATAAAAAACCGGTTTTTCGTACCTATATGGACTTATAAGCCAGTAACTTACTTGTTTATTAACCGATTTTCAGTTTCTCAACGGATTCGGAAAGAAGAAACTAGTACCTTTAGAATGGTGTATATATCGTTATGGTTGGCTTAAAAGCTCTTTGTCTATTTCTCCACCAAACACATTTTTTCCCCACTTTTTTGGCATTTTTCAACTTTGGCGATATTTTTACGCATTATTTTATAAAGGAACCGTAACATTTTTTAATTTATTCAAAAAATATATTTATTTGTGAGTAAAACGCAACTTTGTTTAAAAAAATCTGTTAAAAATTGACTGAGTTATTCAACTATTTATCAACCTAAATTTTTGCAAAAATAAAATTTTTAACTATTTCAGTCAAAAAAAAAAGCCGGATGATTGTTACTTTTGTCAAACCAATATTTCAGGCTACACTTTTAAAACGCGCAAAAGTGTAAAATATGCAAATGTTGTAACTGTTACAAAACCTATGTATATATGCAAATGATGGAGTTCCGACAACTAGCACATCTGCTGTTGAAACTAAAAAAAAAAGAGTTGGAAGAAGAAGAGTACCTTTCATCCAAATCCACTACAACGGAAAGGCATTTAATTTCAAACGCAGATTTCAACGATCTCATTCGCGATTTGAATTTGTCAAAACGACAATCTGAAATACTCGGTTCAAGGGTGAAGCAGTGGAAAACGATTTTCGTGTAACCTCTTGTAGAAGGAGTGGCCGTACTTTGTTACTTGAAGAAAGTTTTAAGACTGATCACAATGACAGTAATCTTGTGTATTGCGTTGATGTACCCAAACTATTTTCGGCACCTGTCTCACCTAAGGATGTTATTCTGCCACCACTGCAACTGAAGCAGGGATATATGAAACAATTCGTTAAAAAACTTGATGTAAACAGCGCCGCTTTTTGCTATCTTAAAGAAGTGTTCCCAAAATTAAGTTAAGCCAAAATAATAAAAGGTTTTATAGTATTTGTTTCCAATTCTAGTACTTATTTTTATCGTTTTTATCTTTTTCCACAAATTTTAGGTATTTTCATTGGACCTCAAATCCGTAAAATTATTAGAGATGAAAATTTTATTAACAAGTTAAATTCAGTCGAAAAGCGTGCATGGAATAGTTTTGTAGCACTCTGTGATAATTTTTTTGGCAATTACAGAAGTGACGACTATGTCGCTGTTGTTAATGAATTTTTAGGTGCGTATGGTGAAATGGGCTGCAATATGTCCATAAAAATGCATTTCCTGCATTCGCACTATGATTTCTTCCCAGACAATCTGGGTCAGTTCAGCGATGAACAAGGTGAACATTTACACCAAGAGATGATTACAATTGAAAAACGATTTGAAGGAAAAAGTGAAATAAAAATGCTTTCAGAATATTGCTGGTCACTTCAGAGAGAAACAGATGATGCTGAATTAAAAAAAATACGGTCAAGCAAACATTTTTGACTGAAATAGTTAAAAATTTTATTAATGCAAAAATTTAGGTTTAATAAATAGTTGAATAACTCAGTCAATTTTAAACAGATTTTTTTAAACAAAGTTGCGTTTTACTCACAAATAAATATATTTTTTGAATAAATTAAAAAATGTTACGGTTCCTTTATAAAATAATGCGTAAAAATATCGCCAAAGTTGAAAAATGTCAAAAAGAAGTGGGGAAAAATGTGTTTGGTGGAGAAATACACAAAGAGCTTTTAAGCCAACCATAACGATATATACACCATTCTAAAGGTACTAGTTTCTTCTTTCCGAATCCGTTGAGAAACTGAAAATCGGTTAATAAACAAGTAAGTTACTGGCTTATAAGTCCATAGAGGTACGAAAACCCGGTTTTTTATCCGTATCTCAAAATTCTGATGTGACTGGCAAATTTCAAATACAGATTCTTGTTGTACTCAATAATACCTATCAGAAAAATAATATCACTTTCCGGGAATTTTTACTTCATTCTTTTTTGTATCACTGTGTAATTTATAACTATTCGTTGTAAGAGATGTCTGAAGTACTTGTATGGTTTTAGTTTAATTTTTATTCTTATTTGTAGTCGTATGTTTTATGTATCAGCCATAAACTTATGTAAAGACTTTAAAAACATGTTAAGAAAAGGATATGAAAGCAATTTTTTATGGAAATGGAAAAAGAGGAATAAAAGACAAAAATAGCAAATGCAATAAAAAAAATGCAATAAATTTTACAAACACGCAGATGTTTTGTCGCTTAATGGTATAGGGTTTTCCTTTAGTAAATATAAATATGCAGTCAAATATTCACTAGCGCCCCTTTGTGTTGTCTATCGTTTATTAAAATACACTTTTTTAATATTCCAGTGCGATCAGTTTGTTTTTATTTATTTTATTGTATTTTAAAAATTATTATTTGTTATGGGTTAGGTAATCTAATCTACATACATATATAGATTAGCTAATCTGCATAACAAATAATAATTTTTGAAAACATAAATTCTTGACCATTTGCTCGAACAAACTTTGTACTTTTTATTTTATTGTATTGATATACGTTATGATTATTTGCTAAAAAAATCCACTTAATTTATATTTTGTAAAAATCGCGAATACGATGGAAAATTATAAAATCTTGCTAAATTTTGACAAAAATTATACCTGTCGCGAAAAAAGCGATAAGCCGCGAAACATTGCTAAATTATAAATCATCAATTATTTCATCATGGTTCACATTATTATTGATTAAAATTTTGAAAATGGAAAAATTTTATCGCTTAAAATCGCAAAAAACTCAAAAAATAATATTATAATTTATACGATGGAAAATTGCAAAATCTTGCTAAATTTTGACAAAAATTATACATGTCTCGAAAAAAGCGATAAGCCGCTTAAAATGGCTAAGTTATAAATGGTCCATATTATTATTGATTAAAATCGTGAAAATGGCAACAATTTTATATCTGAAAAGCGCAAAAAACTCAAAAAATTATTTTATAATTTAGACCAATAAGAGTTTTTCGAAACATCTATATGTCGTCACCTAAAATCAAAAAGGGACGGCACTGCACTTTTTATATTTTCCATGAATAGCAAAATGTTTAATAAATTTAATACTATAATACTAATTATATATGAAAGGGGCTGTGCATATATTACGCAACACTCCATAGGAGAGATTTGTTGCATATTGGAAATAATGCACTGAAAACTGTGTAAAAAAGCTTTACGAAGGGGGCGGGGTATAAAATCTCAGAAAATAGCGTGTAAATGGAACCTAATTACACATTTGAATTCTGTTAGTAAAATCATTATTTCTGAAAATGTACGAGTAAAATTTTACGAAAGGATATATTTTTGTTAATTATATGATTACCTATCAAAAATTAAAGGTTGACTATTTTACCACATGTGGCCTTTGGATTTTAGGTGACAAAATGTATATAAATGTGCCACACGATTTCTTGTCACACGATTTTCTTTCTTTCTTGCCACACGATTTCTTGTCGTACACTTCTAAATATGTTATTCTACACCAATATTAATGAAACATAAATATATGGGTTTTTAAAGGTATTTTTCCCAAGATGTTCACAATCAACGTTGCCATAATTTTCTTTTAGTAAACTTCAAATTTAGTAAAAAAAAAACTGATTTTCAAGTGAAAAAACTGACAGATACAGCCCAATTATCAGTTCAATTATGAATAACAATTCCCCGGGAGATTTTTCCCTATTCCCTGTTCCCCTATTATAAATTAAATCTCCCCGGGAAATTTCTACCTTTTCCCTTATTCTAAACAAACTTCGAAAATGGGAAACTCTTCCCCGGGAAAAAAGTAGGTATTATGAATGTCATTAAAAGGGAGAATTTGATAACAAATTTTCCGCCAACAAATTGCAAAGGAGCTGTGCTCAAAAATGGAAATATCGCACCTTAAATACAAAAGGGTCACAACTCAAAATACTAAAATTTTCAGGAGAGACAAAAAACTGTTTTCGTGCAGAAGCAACACACTTAACATAAAAATAGACATAACTGTATTTTTCAGGTTAAAGAAGAAAGTGGTGTGAAAGAAATTTTTGCAGTAGTTAGAGATGTGTACTCTGAATTAATTTATGGAAAAAAGTCAGTTTTGGACAATTTTGAGTTGTGACCCTTTTGTATTTAGGGTGCGATATGTATTACTATTTTTATATGTTAATATTTGTATAGGCTAAAGTTCGTATTTAACATAATCAGAGAAATATTAAATGGAGATTGTTAACATACTTCGAGCAACAAAAGAAAAATTTAATATCTAAAACTCACTTTTAACAAACGTTACAAAATTACATACAAATAGAATACGCGACTTCTCACTACTAATGGATGCTAGCTAGCTGGGGAATTAGTGGCTTCTACCGAAAATAAAGTTTGTTCTATTAGGCCAGTGCGGTTGAAATCTAAAAACAGGATGTTTATATATTCAATTTGTCCTTTATTGCTCGAAATATGTTAACAATGTCCATTTAATATTTCTCTGATTATGTTAAATACGAACTTTAGCCTATACAAATACTAACCTATATTTATAATAATAAAGCAGTTCGTAGTAATTTAAATATTACTATTTTTATTTATAAAGAATAAATATCGTTTTTTTATTCCTTATTTTGAGGTACACTAAATATTATCTTTTATTTACTTAGTTCTTTATTTCTTAATTTTAGTTCTTTAACTATCAAAATTATTTTTCACAAAAAGTTTTGTTTTACAAATTTTAAGTCAAATCAACACAGCTTAAAGCAAAACAGCTGACTGCGGAAATTCGAACTCCCTCTCCCCTTTTATTCAATTCCCCGACTGTTTAGAATAAGGGTTTTTTATTCCTGGGAAAATAGTTCCCGGGGAATATTAAAATTGGGTATTTGGCAACGCCGTCCACAATATACTTTTTTTTTCTTGAAAACCCGTGCTTGCAAAATCGGTTACAAACAAACCCTGTTACAAATCAAATGGCAGAAATGGTTCCATATTTTTTTTTACCGGAGAGACAAATTAACTTCTGAAAAATTCTATTATAATAAAATATTGTTTAACAACTCAACCAGCTATTTATGGGCTAGTTCAAAATTTGTTTGTGATGAAGTCGGTTTTTTTAGCCATAATTATTTATTTTATTTTCACTAATTGCAAAACAGCTGTTTTAGTGATTTGACAGTTTTACCAGTTTGCAGAAAAAAATTTTCTGGTAAAATTCTTGGTAACAAAAAAAAAAACCCATAAATTACTCTCTCATGAACCTTTTCATTTACACAATTTGACAGCGAATACAAGAAACTATCGCAGGCAACTTAATTCGAATACAACTCAATAAATTTATTTAAGGTTCATCCTACCACTCATAATTTTTATTAGTTAAAAAAAAAGGTTTTGTTTTCTTCAACAAGTAAGAAGCTTTAACAACTGAACATTTGAAGTTTCTGCAAAGAATACTGAAAGATTTATATATTTCCCATAAAGAAAATTTTACGTTTAGATAATAATTTATATTCATTCTTAATATAAATAAATATGTGAAATATGGTGATATGTACATATTTAATTTGAATTAGCAAAGAATTTCTTTTTAGAATATTATTAGTAAATTTTATTGTGTTTGTTGTGTTAACAATTAATTAAAAAAAAGTTGAATTTAAAAAGTACTTTTTCAGAAAAAGGAGGTTGATTTTTTTATGCAGAAGTAGCGAATGATTTAAGTATATTCGGCTATGACGAATCTTATATACCCTTCACTAAGTTATATATACATATACATATATATATATATATATATATATATTTATACATATATATATATTATTAGGACATATAAAAAATAATGAGCTGAAAAGTTTGTGATGGTCGAAATAAAATCAAATATCAAATAGTCTAAATCTACGTTCACATTTATCAAATATTTGTTAAAAAAAAACGTAACCAAGAAAGAAACTAATAATTATTTACTTTAATTCTCATACTTTTTTAATTTTGAGTTCGCATTTTTTACAAACTGTATAAAAATACTTATTTGTAGAGTAATTAATTTTATTTTACAATATTAAATCCAAGTTAAATGACACCATCCCTAAGCAAAACTAGTGGTTACGTTTTTTTGGACAAATATTTAATAAATGTGAACGTAATTTAATAAAAGAAAATTGTTTGATATAATATCCTATTTTTCATTTCCTATTCCAAATAAAATTATCATTTTTCATATCTGGTAACTTCCATCCATCCCAACACAAGACGAGGGATTCAATGAAAAAAAGGGGACGCTATTATTAACTTCATAATACTCAACACATTAACAAGCCTTAGTAGCATTGCTGCAGTGCGATGATTCTAGATTCAATACTGAGTACCGCCTTTCCTGAATGCTTATTTGTTTATTTTATTTTCCTCATTTTTAATACGAGTTAGTCCAACACCCATGTCTCTACTGTTTTTTTTTTTTTTAGGTGAAGGGAATAAAAATTAATATCACCCCACAAATATCGAATTGATATATAGATCAATATATCAGGCGGCCACCCTCATTTCAATGGGACCAAAATACAAATACACACTTTCGAAACCGGTCTATAACGAGGCGATAATCAATATTTCGAACACGCAACTTGTCCATTTCAATTAAATAAAATATAAAACCAAACAGCTAGAAAATTTGAAAATCGGTCTGCTTACTCATATGTAGGAGTTACTCAAAATCAATATGTAGAGGGGAACAACTTGTAACAAAAAATGGACCTAAACTTAGGGACTAAATTGCTCCTTCACTTCAATTCGCTTTTTACATAATATGTTTCATGTAAAAATTCCGCTTACAAAAGAATAATACAGGCGCGGATCCAGCTTTATCGTTTGGGTGGAACTTTTTAGAATTTTATATAAAATAAACCTAAAATTGTGTTCTTTTAAATATAATTTTTTTTAAATGCCAATAATTTAAAAGAGTTTTTGGGGGGGGGGGGGGTAATATACCCTTCCACCAGTATCCGCGTCTGTTTAATATGTTCATACTTACGTACATGCAGATATATGTAAAAAATGTATATTTCTTAGACCATTTTGATAGTTTGTTACTATTATGTAAATTTAAAAAGTAAATTTGTACCCATTTCTCTATTTATGAAGGTAATAAACATATTGTGTGAAATATACAATTGATTAAAGTGATTATTTTATACGACAGGTGGAACAAACACAAGTTCTAAAACTTGGTTGTCTGTTGTGCCATTAAGCTTTTACAGCAAGCTACAAAAAAAAACATTTTAGGGTGGGTGGTGTGGTGTGGTGTGCTGTTGTAAATACATTTCTGTCAAATAATTTACAACTGTTGTATAATTTTCCTCAATCATAAAATATTTTATAAAGTAAATTTATGTCATTATGTACAAGTATGATTCTTGTTTAGTATTTATTTTTAGAATTGAAAAAAAAAACGTCTGTTTTTTTTTAATGATCATAAACAGGTGTTGTGAATATTATCAAAAGTTCAGTCGTGGTCTGTGGTTAAGTATGCAAAATTGCTTATGAATTTAACTTCTTGCCCAAAAATATTACAAGTAATTACGGCTTAAGAGCCTAACAACTCAACACCTGATGTTTGTTCCGAAAAGGAAAACAACTCCTCGCCATTGTAGCCAGGTAAATATTGTCTAATGTCCCCAAATTAAAGAGTGTTGTCCCCAAAAATCCCCATTTTAAAACTGGAAATCACCAATTTTGTCCCCAATAAATATATATATATTAAGCATCATAAAAAACTATTTTTTTTTAATTTTATTACATACATTTATTTAAGTTAATGCATTCGTATGTACTCAATGGAACTTTTGAATCCATAGAATATTTTAAAATTCCATACACGGAATCAAATTTATTCTTTTTTCTATGCTTTCGAGTTGTAAATTTATAAATAACTCAAAATTTTCCATACTATTAGTGAATATTTTAAGCATTTATTTTGCTAGTATGTACAGTTAAATAATCTAAAAAAATTTGTTTGAACTCCTTTTGCTTCTAATGCCTTTGAACATTCTATGCCAACATTAATTTTAGCAACAACCAAATTACTTTCCTTATCGTCAATTAGTACATTCTTTTTGGCAATATCGAATTCAATAAATTCTGGTTTTAAAAATTTTGAACAAATTATTATAAAAACCAACATCCTCAATACCATCGCCTTGAAATAATCGAAATATGGAGAAGAAAAACGCCAAGATGCATAAACATATATGTATGTATGAAAGAAAATGGTAAAATAAACCAAAATTGATAATAGGTATACTGAAAATGAAAACTCCCCAAATCCCTCCCCATGATAATCTGTCCACAAAAACCAGCTAAAATCCGCAATTTGGGGAGAAATCCCCACACCTGGCTACACTGCTACTCGCGTTGAAGAAAAACATTTAAAAGGCCCGTGCAGTTTCTTAAACTTCCCGCCATCCAAAATATGGTAAGTTACTGATTTAATCTCGATTTACACAAATTGGGCTTATGATAGTTTTCGCGTAGATATGACTTTAAAAACACCATAAAACCATTGTTTTCAAAATGTATAAAAATGTTGTTGTTACTTTAAAAAATCTTTATTTGTTAATATTTTTACAGGCTACATTTTGTAAATGTTGGTAATCAGAGAAATATTCCCATTTTCCTATCGTGAATAATTTTCCACATTTCACTTTTCACGTATTTGCAATCGTGAACAACTCGCATGAAAAAATTTTATTCAGTCCAGAATAATAACGTGAAAAAATTTTCACTTCAAAAAATTTCCCATATCGTGAACAATTTTTTTTCCCACGGGTTTTTTCACTTTTCCCTTCAATTTATTCACTTTATTATTGATGGGGAACAGAACAGAACATGTTTGTATTTCTTCTTATAAATCGAATATTAATGCTTAAAAAGTTTATTTTAATGAGAAGATCTGATAATAAGGCACAAACTGATGTATTCATCAACGAAATACAAAAAAAAAAAAAAAAAAAAACAGGCCGATTGCCTGCAGATTTGTGAAGCTTTCATTTGTTGGAATTTTTTCGTTTTGTTATCTTTCCAAAAAGTAGCCGAATTATTTTACCACATAAAAGTTAGAATGCAATAAGCAAACGGAGGAACCAAACTTAAGCTCCAACACTGAATATTTAGCTTTGATTTTTGAAGTTTTCTTTAAAATAAATATGTCCGTTTATATTTTTGAGCGAAAAGTTCTATGATTTCGTATTCTTTTAATCTTCTTCCCCTTTTTACATTCACTGAGAACTAATAGCGGGAATAATTTTTCACGGGAAAAATATTCACGTATCGTGAATACCATTTTTCCCTTCGAGTGAAATGAAAACTACACGGGAACAAAAATTTCACTTGCTATTCACGATAGGGGTGATTAAATAGATATTGTCAAGTAGTAAAAGCATTTACACATGAATACTGACGAGGTTTAGTGGATTCTACCGAAAACAACGTTTGTTCTATTTGGCCAGTGCAGTTGAAATTTAGATATTGAATTTTTCCCTTGCTGCTCGAAATAAGTATGCTTACAATGTCTATTTAATATTTATTTTAAAGCAATAAAAAATTTTTTATCCATTTTGAAAACAATGGTTTTTTGTTGTTTTAAAAGTCAAACTTTTCTATAGCAAATCATTTTGGATTTATTTTTTATAAAATCTACTACATGTTTTATAAAACAAAGATGAAAAATTTTTGTTTTTTTTTTCTGTTTTATGTCGAGTCTCATTAGTATTTATTTATGTTTGTCACAGAAAAACTTAAACACTTTTAAAGTATATCAATATCAAGTATATGCATCGCGGCAGCAATATAAAAAATAAAAAAAACAACAGACTTTTTGTTTGTGTAAAAAAAATTTACAATTTTCAAAAATAACTGAGTAGCAGAGCTGTAAAGGAATGATCCCTTTTTGAAAGAATCTACGAATCAGAAACGCTTTTGAAATTTTTGTTAAAACATTCAAGAGTTTTTTAATAATGATCCTAATCCTAGTGAAAACAGTGAATTACAAAATCGATTTTCTTTAAATCACCAATGAATTCACTCAAAATTTAATTCAATTAATCTTTTTAGTGATGTGAATGCATGCGAAAATTTTTAATTCATGAGGAATGCATTCGTGTTTTAATTCAATTCACATTTTGTGCAAAATTAATCAATTAAACTTTTTGTAAATCATTTTGAATTTAAAACCTAATTTTAATCATTCCTTTACATCTTTGCTCAGCAGAACTTAAAGAAAATTGTTTAGAAAGAAAATGAAAAATTTTTGACAATAGGCAATGAAAATATGTATAGAAAATACACTGTGCTCCTGCATATACTTGTATAAATATACTTTGCACACTTTATTTATTAAATATAACAAATGATTTAATTGTATTTTTACTTCAATAAACAACATGTCTATTAATTTTCAAATACTTTGAACATACTCGTAATGCGGTTTAAACCCTAATGTAATTGAAAATGAAAGAAAAAGTTATGAACAAAAACAATACAAAAAATCGATTGTTTTTGACCTCAAAATACGTTTTACGTTTATAATATAAAAAAAATGGGGAGCAAAAAAAGACTCTTTGGCTGATTGGCTTTTTTTTTCTTTTTGAATATGTTTGTACGTGTTGGCTTAATTTGTGTAAGCTTCTGTACTTTGGCACGCTAAGCGCCAAATGTTTAAATCAAAGAGAATAAAAAAAAATTTCAAACATTGTCTAAAATATGTTGTAGGAAAAAAAAATTGGTGTATTTGCTCTAGAAAAAGTATAACAGAACCAAACAACACGCAAACTTACCTGACGGCAAACAAAAAAAAAATTTAATAACAACAAACCATTTTTTTTTTCATTTATTTATCCGCTGTTTTTATTGGAAGGCATGAAAATAGTTTTAATTGATTTTTATTTTACCATGTTATTAATAACGACACTTTTCCTATGGAACAGCAATAACTACTACAAGTTATCGAAAAATAACATCTAATATTCTATGTTTTTCTTGTTACATTATTTTATTTAATTATGCCATTAAAATAATTACATTTTGCTGCCCAGTCACAGTGTTACAAATAATAAAATATTGTGATCATAGTAAAAACTTGATTTTCTCGTTTCAATTTATTTTGAAACTTTAATAAAATCTATTTACATTTAATTTATTGAAAATATTTAGGATCTTATTTTTTTTTAATTAAAGTGGGAAAACTTTGACATAAAAATGAATGACAATAAAATGAAGCTTACAGGTTGCCTAGAAATGAGATGGAATTGTACCTATCAAGAACTTGGTCCTTATTTTGATCTCAGTACTTTTTACGGCCGAAACTTTTTGGATACGAACTTGGCCTTATTTTCACATTTATGTTTTAGTGTGGATCTCACTTCTTTTTCTAAGTTGTTTTTGTATAAATATTTATGTATATGTATTGCTTATCTGGGCCCTACCTGTGTAGAAAATTTCAGCTTTCTAGCTATACTAGAAGTGCCCTATACAAAGAAGGGGCACCATAGTCGCACCAGATGAAAAGTGCCGGTTTAAAAATCATTTTCCTTAATTTCTTATCAGGACCAACATGTGTAGCAAATTTCGGCTTTCTAGCTATACTGGAAATGCCCCATACAAATAAGGGAACCAACCCTAGTCCCCAGGTGTAAAGTGCCCGTTTAAAAATTAGTTTTGTTAATTTCTCATCAGGACCTACCTGTCTACGAAATTTAAGCTTTCTAGCTATACTAGCAGTGCCCCATACAAAGAAGGGGAACCCTAGTCCCCCCGGGTGGAAAGTGCCCGTTTTCAGATTTTTCTGGTTATTTTCTCACCAAGACCTACCTGTGTACCAAGTTTCAGCTCTCTAGCTTTAAAGGAAGTGCCCAATAATATTGATGAGTCAGTCAGTGAGTCAGTGAATATGTACTAAAATATGGACTTTTCACACCTTAATATCTCGGGAAGCTTTTATTGTAGATTTTTCAAATTTAACCTGTGAGGTCACCTCTATGGGGAGACCTTATGTTTCAAGTTTCATTATATTATGATCAGGGTGAGCAAAGTTATGAGGGGGGTAAAAACAGCTCGAATGGTTTCGTGTAAATATACACACTGTGTGGCCGAACTTGGCCTTGCGCACTACCGTGCGCATAAATCATCTTGAAATTTTTAAATCGTAGTACCGGACCGGAAACCGGAAAATTCAAGAGGATATTTTTTAGTATTGATGAGGGAAGGATAACCCTCATACAAAGTAAATATTAATGTTTACATATCTGCACAACTAAAGCAAACAATATCTTAAAATTAGCTATGGGTTGCTCCCAGAACAAAATACCACTTGAAAGTTTTTGTTAATTACTCCAAGAACAAGATACAATTTATAGAAAAATCTTTAGGCGATAGGAAGGGGCAAAAGGATACCCCATATACAAAGTAAAAATTAATATTCAAATATCTGAGTAACTAAAATAGTGAATTTCTTAAAATTAAAAATGGGTTGCTCCTAAAATATACATACGTACATATTCCAGCGTAATCTTGTTGCGTTAAGAGGGGAAAAGGGTACCCCGTATAATTCACATATCGCCGCAACTAAAATTATGAATGTCTTAAAGTTTGCTGTGTGTTACTCCCAAAGCAAAAATATAGTTAACAGCTAAATGGTGAAAATGAATATGGAGAGTAGCCCGTTGTCAATACATATGCATGTAAATGTTAGTTATTTATGAAAATAGCAAAGCACATCGGGTATAAGCTAGTGATATAATAAATATAAGTGCTGGTTTATACACGTCAAGTTTCCTTGATCAAGTTTTGATTCTGCTGAGAGAAAGGCAGAGAAATTTTTATTGCTTTCTTTGTTTTCCTTCCAGCTGAATTAAAACTTGATCGAGGAAACTTGATATGTGTAAGCCAGCACTAAGGTAGTTTCATTCTTTTAATTTTCTTGACAATCATCATCTGACAGGAATAAAATTGTGCTGCCGTATTAAGTTTGTATTTTTTTTTTTTAATTGTGGCTCATCAAGAACCGAAAATAAAAATATTATAAATCTTTTATATCGCAATTTTATCAATTAGCCCAAAAAAATCAGGAAAATTTGCACAAAATATTATAGATTACAAAGCACAATATCGATTAAAAGTACTTAAAAAGTATAGAAAGTGAAAAATTGTTACAAAAATAGGGGAAATTCGCTAAAATTTGCAACGTTTTAAACAAACCGTAAATCGTATTGACTAAGAATCGCTAATACTTTTGCAAATAGTTGCAAAGTGTCTGAACAAGCCACAATTCTGAAGAAAAATTGCTAAAACCTTAAAAAATTCAAAAAATGCTGTAAAAATCGTGAAAACGACAAAAAGTCGCAAAAACACCGAAATTGATCAAAAAAAAAATGGCAAAAACTGTTAAAAAAAAAAAAAAAACATAAAAACATCGTTAGAACACGAAACAACATCCTGTTTGAATTTCCGGGTCATCAGTAATACGGTTTTGAAGAACAGTCTTACCGTTTTGGGTCCCTATAAGGAACAAACGATGATACAAACTAACTTTTGCCTCGTCTGATCATACCATTTCAATATTAATAGTTCAATTGTGTGCATTCGGGCTATTAATTATTTATGCAATTTTAAATTATCTTTATTACTAATGATATTTTTATGTATAACATTTATTTAATTTTTATATTCATGTTGATGCAATTTCCAAGATTATAAAAAATTTAAAGTATAAAAGCAAAATTATTTGAACCAAAATTCAAAATGTTTTTGTACGTTCTTTTTAACGCAGCTGTGATTATTCAAATATATTTGATAGTTACATCATCAGCTTATAAATATGGTGTTGTGATTAGAGATGAAAATATATTTTCACCGTGTGACAATGAAAATTTTACTTTCATTGAGAGGTATGGGGATTTGTCTAATCTGCATTTTGAGTCTTTCGATAATGGATCGGTTTATGTTCATGGATATTCTGTTCCAATAAGAGATTTGGGGAAAAACGATAATCCGTGCGTGATTCAATTATTTAAGAAAAGTCGTGGCAGCTGGATTGATACTATTTACAATATGAAACGTCCCGATTTTTGTCGTAGTCTTTATGAGCCATACGAATTTTGGAGTGGATATTTGAAGAAAATCTCTAGTGCAGATCGAACATGTCCACTTCCTATAGGAAAAAAGTTTTATTTTGATACTATATCAGATATGACCATAGAAATGATCGATTCGAAATTGGCTGGAGATTACAAGGCCGAAATAAAGATCATATTGACTGATCTTAACGAAGTCTTTTGTGCAAATATCTTTGCTGAAATTTATAGACAATAAATAATATTTTTTTTTTGCGATAATATGAAAAATAAATATTACATCGTAACAGTGAGAAAATAAATGCACTGTTACTATAGTCGAAAAAATAAGTGCATATTAATTTCAAACAACCAAATGATCAACAGGATTTGTATGTTTTCCAAAAATAAAAAAAAGTAATACCAATTAAAAGAAAAAAATATTAAAATTTTAAATAAGAGTATAAAATTATTATTTGCTAAAAGAATAAAAGAATAAAAGTTTTGAAAATTTAAGAATTTTAAAAACATTAAAAAATGAATTTATATCATTTTATCATTTTTCGTAATAATTGTAGTGGAAATTTTATAACATTAAAAAATTCAGTTTATAAATTTGTTAAAAACGATTTCTGATTCTATAGTGGACTAAAAGTATGTTTTTAACTAAATTAAACATTAAAATATTTACCCTCATGAACTATTATTTAATTTAATGTTGGTTTAATGTACTGAATTTGGTTTGGGAACACCGGTTTTATTGTGTACTTTAACTTTATCAGTTAAAGTATACTTTGTTCATGACTATGAATATGGGTTAATGAATTGCAAAAAAAAAAATATATCTCCAAATAAAATATTTTATTAATTTGTTATTTATTTTATTAAATTAATTTAAAAATATTGCAATAATTTTACTAAATTATAAAAGTAAAAACTACACAGAAACAAATTTTTCACCAATTAACTCTTTACTTAAAAGTATAAAAAAATTTTATTAAATATTTAATTTATTTAATTAAATTTTTAATTGTAATAAATAATTTTAGTATTAAAATTTAATTGATACTATTAATTTGCACCAGTAAACAAATTAATAGTATCAATTAAATTTTTATTTATTACAATTAAAAATTTAATTAAATAAATTAAATATTTAATCAAATGTTTTTATATTTTTAAGTAAAGAGTTAATTGGTGAAAAAAATTAAATATTTTTTTCTGTGTATATTATATTTTGCTTAATACACATTTGTTGGAAAATCAATTAAATTATATCGCTCCATTATTGCAATACAGTCGATATCTCAAAAAACAAAATTTTTCAGCTACTGACGAAAAAAAGTTGCTCAATATCTTCTTTATTTGTAAAAAATTTTCATAAACATATCTCTATCTAAACCCAAGTTATAACCACTTACATGCTCCAGCCGTCCATATAAATGCTTGCGTTTTGGAAACTTTAAATGCATTTTGACACGTTTGAGTTGTTTTCTAAAAATAACCACGTTGCAATAAAGGAGCGATATATATTTATAGCAAATTAGTTTAAAAGTATCATCAATAGATTAATTTTGACAAAATATATGTAATGAAAAATTAATTAAAATTTGTGATTGGACGTATAGAAACATGGAAAGATAAGCTCGATAGCAAGTTAGGGGCTGTGCACATATTACGTAACGCTCCAAGGGGTGGGGGGGCTAAAGATTTGTTACGGAGTGGAAATTTTGCACTAAAAAATTATTAAAAAGCGTTACGGGGGGGGGGGGGGGGGGGGGTATAAAAGCTCTGAAAGCCCCTTATCACCATCACTGTGTGGTGCAAATAGTCTTGCGAAAGAGCGAATGCAGAATATTGTAGCTCTTTTTAAGAAATCTACTGTATACAAACTTTGTATACGAACGTTTTGGAAGTCAGCCTATTGCTACTGTATTTAAATCACATACATATGCAAAGTTCCGAAGCAATGCAACAACTATAAAACCGATGCCTTGTTTGCTTTCTTACTGCGTTAAAAATACTGGGCGGCGGCGTTTTGAAATGGTATACATTGTATAATTATTGTACTGCGGCGTTATGAAATATGAGGCTTTGTTCAAACACAAAGCAATTGACGTTTTGGAAATCAGCCATAATAAAATTTTGCTTCACACAATAATTGTATGTAAGGGGGTGTATAACAGGCACCCCATATAAGTAACAGCCGGTTAAGAAACCTTCTTTCGCGTCTACATCCAATCTAGCACTGCTCCGCATGTTTTCAGTTTATTTTTTATTAATACAAAAAAAAAACAGCAGCGCTATTTTCCAAAGAATAACATTGATTATTTGCCTGTTTTCATTTGTTTTTATCGCCTTCAATCGTCTTCTGCAAACCGGCTGCTACACTTCGCTGCAACATTTTCAAGCTTGAGAAACAAAATAATAAAAATTAATAAAACTTTTCAGTAAGTGATGATTAAACGAAATTTAAATTTATGATTTGAACCCCTTAATTAAGCATGTATGTACGTACATGTGTATTTAATATGTGCACCATTTAAATGTCTTATAAATGTAGGTACATACTCGAACATACATACATACATATATAGAACATCTTCTGCATCAAATAAATTATAATGAACTAAAAGCAGCAGCAACAGCAAAATGCATTTTTAATATTGGCCATAAAATCTATAAGGAAAATTATGCATTACGATTTTGTTTTTTTTTAGTTGTTAGATATTATGCCGCTCTCTTTTTTAAATGTGTCGTGTTTCCTGATGCTAAAGATCTGTGTTGTTGTTGTTGGCTTGTTCAATGCAATTTGTGTTACACTTACTATAAAAACCGCTAGATTTTAGCAAAACTTTTCTGTGTTTCATAATTAAATTCAAAAATTTCTCAACCCAGTGTGTTGCTGCACTCGAAAATTATTTAAGATTTCTTCTTTATTGTTTTTTTTTCAATTTGCTGTTCTCCCCATCATCTTTCATTCATTCAACTTTGGTTTTATTATAATACAAAAAATGTTCGATAACTTGGAAAATCCGTCCGTCCGTCCTTCTGTCCGTCTTCGTAGTCGTTTCAGTTCAGCAGCAGAATATTATCGCGAATATGATTTTCAAGAAGAAGTGGATGCAACAGAAAAAAAAACAACAAAATAATATAAAAGTGATGATACTGTTGTCTGAAAATACTTATTATCTTTAATTAGATATTACAAGTAGTAGTTGTTATTTTGTTCGTTGTAAAGTCAGTTTGTTGCATGCAGCAGTAGCATGTATACAAACAGGGTGTCCGCCGGGAAGGTATACTACTTTGTTTTGCTGCCTTTTTGGTAAACATTAAAACATTTTGTCAAAATCAATCATCGATTACTGTGACGATGAGAAAGATGTTGATTGGCCTCCACGATCGCCTGATTTGACTGCTCCGGATTTCTTTTTGTAGGGATATCTGAAAAGCAAGGTTTATGCAAACAAACCAGAACCGCTTGAGCAACTGAAATAAAATATTCGTGATGAAATTAATGAAATACCGCGTGAAATGTGTGAGAATGTAATGAAAAATGTGCCCAAATGGGAATTTGTGAGGCTAACAGATATTTATCTGATATTGTATTCCACACATAATTGCCGACTTTAAATAAAACAATTATCAATATAAGATCCATTCTCTTCCATTTAATCAAAAATTAAACAAAGCAGTATACCTTCCCTGCGGACACCCGATACTTCTAGTTGTTGTAATTTAGAAAACTAAGGAAAAACAATTTTTTTTTTTTTGTTTTGGTCAAAAATATATAATAGTTGTTGGAAATAAGTAGCATCTGTAATTTTCTTTATCAATAAGAAGAAGGAAAATAATGTTTATGGAAAACTAGAGAGAAAAGAAAAACATGTATTGAATAAGAAACTAATCAAAATGTTTGGACAAAAAAGTTTCACTTTAATTTTTCCTTGGAATTAAGTTGATTTTTCCAAAGCAACTTGTTATGCTGAATTTTAATTGTGTAATAAAATTTTTTTATTTTGTTCAATAAATTCGTTGTACCCAGTTTTTGTTCTATAGAGACGGCCAAAAAAATGGCCTTACGAAATTGATACAAATAAAAACGGTCGTTTGATTACGAGCAAGTTGTACTCAAAAAGTTGAGTACGAATGTCATTAAAACGTACTTAAAACAAAACCAAACAAGTAAGAGTGCTATATTCGGCTGCGGCGGATCTTCTGTACCCTTCACCAAGTCGTAAATGTGTAATTCATTGAATATAATACATGCTTTCCATTCTTTCATAAATATACACATACGAGTATACTCATATATACATACATATAATAAGAATGAATTACATACACACTTTTCGATAAATACGTACATGTTTACAAAATATACAGACTGTTTAAAATAGTTTACAATTTTCCATCCACTACTGAACAAAAAGGGGGTTTCTTCGAAAAAATACATAAATTTATTATGAAGTTAATATACACATAACACTAATAAGCGTCAGTAGCACGATGCGTTGAATTATAATAGAAAGATTTCATATTCAATACTAGGGCAACTCATGTATTTATAAATTTATTTCTGACAGGGTTATATGTATGTATACATATATCTTCATTTATTTGTATTTATAATTCAATATCAGAACCGATATTTTATTTTTACTGATTTTCAATACGAATCACCTTCAGAAAAATCCTTACATTTCAGTCCAAGATCCAAGTCTCTAGCTCTTCTAGTGTCTTCGGAAAATGGATTTTACGTACAGACAGAAGGACAGACGGACATCGCTGATTCAACTTCCCTATCTAAAAGGATTCAGAATATATATTTTATATGGACCTCATATAAATATTATGCAAATTACACGAATGACCAACCTATAAATACCCTTACCATTTTTGGTGAAGGGTATAAAAAGGGATAACACACTTAAGCTGCCTCTCCAAAATCTACAGAATAGAAGAATAAACAGTATTTCATGGATAATTGGCTCGTTCTAAAATCTTGGATTTTGGGTAATTAAGCGGGGAATCATTTGCCTTATTACCTCGATGAAGTAATTATGCAAATACTTTTAATTACATCAAAAGGGGAAATTATGCAAATATGTTTAAACATATTAGCAGTTAACTGCAAACATACTCAAGGCAAATAGATGGAATTTTAAAGCACTCGTAGGTATATGTATTTAAAAATCACTCTCCAGACCACCTTTTATGATTTCGCCTTATGTACGTGTTGTTTAATGCGAGAAATGCTCTCACATGTGCAAGGCGAATTCACACTAACAGGCTTCTGTTATTAACACAGCTGAACTACTTTTTTCTTGCATAATGGAGGTCGAAATGTCAAAATTTGTACATGCATGCTGTTGTGTTTGTTGTACAATTAACACCACTAGTAACAAATATATATACAATCATACGTATGATTGACAAGTGCTTATTTAACCTTGGGTACATTACTGACAGTGTTGTTACTAAAAAGTAGTTTGGGTAATTAAACAAGGAAAATTGAGGGGACTCCCTATTCTGTAGATTTTGCAGGCTGAAGTAATTATTTAAGTGTGGGTTAGTAAAGCGTGATAAGTATTTAGGAGTAAGGAAGTTATCTGTGGATTACTATATTGATCTGGCTGGTTTTGAACATGTAACTTATTGTTCAATGCCAACTATAAAAAAAATTAATTTAAAATTGAATTGAGTAAGTAAACAATTTAACTTTATATAAAACTAGCTTATCCCAGTGTGCTTCGCTATCCCCCTCGTTATAAAATAAAATTAAAAGTATTTATATATCCTATTGTGAAAATTTAATGACGATGGGTCCAGTAGTTAAGACTATATTACGATTTTTAATTTTCCTAAAAAGGGGCGTGGTCCCACCCACTTTTCTCCTGGTACGTATTCCAAATTATGCCAATACCATATGTACCAAATATCATCGACGTAGGTCAAAAAATTCCCAAAATATGGCGATTTAAATTTTTGGGTTATATGGGCAGTGCCACACCCCTTTGTCCAATCAAAATTTCATATAGCCTATAATGCATCCGAGAGTTCCAGTTAAATACTGTGAAAATTTCAGGAAGATCGGTCCAAGGGTTTGGCCTCCTATAAGGAACAAACAAACAAACAAACAAATAAACAAACACACATTCGGTTTTATATATGTATATGTATAGATTTAAAAATATTAATTCAAATGTGTTTCAGGATAAAAATGATTATAAAAAAACCCCGATTAGGGATTGATTCAAGTATGCTAGACCGCTTGGGATCGATTTAATTGCATTTGGACCCGTGCATGCTCTATGCTCATGCACTAATCTAACAGCTTAGAGCATCGAATGGATAAATTCTTTTCGTTACGATGCCAACATTCTGAAGAAACTGAAAACTTATTTATTTTCAATAACAAATATTCAGGCTTTACATAACAATTTTCTACGGCTGCAAAACTTTTATTTTTTAAACAAAATTGCAAACAAAATAAAGAAATATTCTTTTTAAACTTTCAATTTAAAAAAAAATTATTGTTTGCGTGTTGCTTTAAAAAAAAAGAACTTTCTCTTCTTTTGTTGTTTAGCTTTATTAAATTTTGCGTGATGTTTATAATAAAAATTAAATATAAAGTCATAAATATAAAAGAAGTATAACAATAATAAATTGAAACTTTAATTAACTTCAGAAATTGTTAGAGCACATATGTATGCATATACATACATACATATCGAGCCTTTGCTGCAGTAGAGTCATAACTCTACAAAACAAAAACAAAAATAAAATTGCATTTAAATCTGAATGAAATCTATAACCAACAAAATTTCGAAAAATATGTATATTAGATTTCCCATACAAAACAAGGAAGAAAATCCTCTCTAGATGATTTTATTAAAATCTTGTAAAATATGTACATACTAGAAAAGTATTGGAAGGTGTGTGTATTTGTTGTTTGGTATGTACACAAGATCCGACGTACGGAGTGCTCCAGCTAATATACCAGATTTCGCTCTGATGTAATGCAAAATTGTAAAAATTAATTTAAATAATTGTGGCAAAAAAAAAAAAACGAACTTTAATACCAAAATCTAATCGATCAGATTACGAAATCGAGGTAGGATGAGGGTGGTGTTGGCTGAAGTGGTTAGCGCGTTGACTACTAAGCAAACAATGACTTGGGGCCTGGTTTCAAACCCTGGCCAGAGCAAGTCAATTAACATCATTAATTTCCCTAATGTACATTAGAGTGACATTGTATTAATTGTTGTCGGACTATTTAAGTGATGTAGGCATGGGCACTGGTCACTAAAAAACTGTTCCCACGGCGATTGATGCTGTTCCAAACTAGTGTTCACATCATCGCCCTCCTTCGTCGGTTAGCAGAAACATCGGCGAAGTAAAACAATTAATAAAATGCCTGCTTATAAGGCTTCACAAAGTTAATGCGTCTACTTAACACCGGGGGCGCCTCAAAACTGCTGTAAAAAAAATTAACATAACGCGCAAAGCAGAGTTGTAAACGAGTTAAGCCTTCTAAAGTTTTCAACATCTATATTCTCTACCCTATCCCTCTCCCTGAGTTTCGGCACAATGCACTGCATACGTAGGGGTCTTCCCCTGAGTGCTGGTCCTAATTAAACAAAAAAAAATAATTGAAATGTGTCCATAAATAGCGGATTTATTTATTAATCAATATTTGAGGCGGCTGCATACATATCTAATGAACCAAACTGCAACCGTTTACTTTATAAATTGTAGAGTTACGCGATAATCGCAGATTGTCCCAGACTTAAAGAAAAATATTTGATGATACTTTAAGCCTGTTTGTAGACCACGACTTAGTTGACTCGCGACGAGCCAATTGATGGACGAACACGTAATGACGAGGGTTTGTATAACGCGACCTGGTCGTATCGCGCATCTTACCTCAATTCGTGTAGTAATCAACCATATATGAACTCATACTATTACCAACATATTAAAATATACATATTTTATGCAAAATTTTTTCCTACTAAATCGTGTTTTCAGCTCAAAAACAATGGCAAACTATTCTTGTGCAAAATTGAAACTAAAGCTGACATGACATAATTAAATAAAAGAAAATTAATTTGGAAAATTAAATTTTTCACATTAGTTTTTTAACTAGTTTTTTAATAGAAATAAAAAATATCCCTTGTAAAAGTGAACATACAATTCACGAAACGTCGGGAAAAATATGGAATAAAAAAATTTTACTTTTATTTACATAAAATACGGTAGGCCAATAGCTAAATTTATAAATAAAAAATAACAAAAGGAATTACATCTGGCCAATAATAATAATAGAAACAAGTTTTTTTTTATTAAAGTACAAGCAAGGAGAAATTGTTTTATTTTATTTTAAATAGTAAGCAGCTGAAATATGGAAATATGGCATATTCCACCTATGTCCTACATACTCCCACTCAGACAAATCTATACAGAGCTTTACTGGACGAGCATGATTTTTTATGCGCCTTATACAAACCAAAATTAATTGACAGCTCTTACGTTTTTCAAAAAAAAATCGCCAACAGTCGCGATCTACAAACAAAAAAAAAAATAAAATAAAAGCGCTTATTACAGGCGAGACGCGTTCTACAAACATGCTGTCAATCTTTTTTTTCATTACTTGTCTTCTAAAACGTTTGTATACGGTATTGCTACTGTATTTAAATCACATACATATGCAAAAAACCGATGCCTTGTTTGCGTTAAAAATACCTGGCGGCGGCGTTTCGAAATGGTATACATTGTATAATTATTGTACTGCGGCGTTATGAAAAGTGATGCTTTTGTACAACCACAAAGCAATTGACGTTTTGGAAGTCAGCTATACAAACGGTTTTACTTTTAATACGGAAATCTGGTACTTTTGTTTTGTTTTTTCATTTGTTACACTGCAGTCAGACGTTCAAGTTTATATTCAATTCTCTTTCAAGAAATTTACACAAACTGCTTGTCAAAATTCATAAAAATTGAAAGCTGTGGCGTAGGCTGCACGCAATTTCAAAGCAATTTGCTTTCAAGAACCCAAAAAATTATGGCGACAGAATATATGTACTTATGTATGTATATGAAAACAAACGAGAGTTTATAATCAAAATGGCAATCAGCTGCTTTCTTAAAAGCAATTTGAAACACTCAATTGAACGAAAATTTGAAAGCAAATTTTCAGCAAATTTTAAAAGTGTGAGTGTATTGGTAAAAAAAATGAGAGAGAATTGAATCTTGAAACAAAAATTGAATGAAAACTTGATCGTGTGACCCCCAAGTTACTTTTTGTTTTTTCGATATACTTATTAGTGATGTTACGAATACTCGTATTCGTATTCAATTGTAAGATATTGTAAGATATTCCTATTCTTATTCGCCAAATTCAAGCGAATATTTTTCGAATAATTTGCACATACATTTTCCCAAATAAAATTATACAAAATAGTTTAAAAAAAGTACATAAAATGTACAAAAATATATTCATTTATAATAATTTTTATTTAAAGAAAGAAAGCCCTTTATCTTTGACGCAAGATAATAATCTTCTTAAAAAACAAACGTAAATTATATTTCGTAACTATCAGTTAAAATCTTACATGTAAATTCATATCATGTTAAGTTGGTACACAATTCTCAGTAGAGGAATGTTGGACTTCAAAAATGGAAGAACTAAAATTTAATATGTGAAAGTTCACCGAGACCTGTGGCTGCGAAATCTGAGAAAATATGTTCTCCCAAACAACACTGAATTACTAATTAAAGGCACAACCAGAGTAAGAAAAACGAAATCTCAAAGTATGTATGCAAGTAAAATATTTTAAAATGTTCAGTAGTGATATTCAAATTCAGCATCTCTAATCATGATAATGATATACATACGAGTACATATACCTAAAGTAGTGTGATAGTTTTTTTTTAAATTTATTGTTACTGACGCAAAGGGAGGGATTTTTATCCAATTAAATTTGAAATATTATGTGGCTCCAAACCATAAAAGTAATATTTGTATTCGTATTCGGCGATTATTGTTTCAAATATTCGTATTCGCGAATACTAAAAATTGATATTCGTAACATCACTAATACTTACCCCCTTTATCACAAACGATTGATAAAATTAAATTTCACAATAACTATAATAATAGTTTATGAATAAGGGGATTACTCTACAGACAGTTTATGCTTTCACTAACATGTAATGTGTTGGCATATAAGCGACGAATGGCTAAAAGACACCATATTGAATTACTAACTAAACTCATTACGAGTATAAATAAAAATTTCCTGATATTTATAAAATGTCAGTACATACATATTTATTTATTTTATTTGCAAATTTTTTTAAACAAAAAAAAATTTTCAATAAACAAAATCTATAGGAAATGTGTTCAAAATTCGTGAAACCAAATGCTATAAACATTTGAAAAGAATTTAAGTATTCTTTTAAGCTTTTTCTGTACTCGTATGCCAAGTAAACGAAACATGTGTAAAGCGATCACTATTTTATTGCCATGATCGGTTAGACAAGACAAACAAATAGTGCGTTAAGCTGTTTGTATACTTGCCAAGTAAATGAAAAATTTATAAATATATAATTTATTTATGCCTATAGTAGATACATATGTTTCAAACTGAATTTAAACCATTATTTATAATATTATTATTTTTCTTCTCATTTCAGGTACGCAAATGATAATCTGCAAATAATATTTTTTTTCATCGTAAGTTTGTTCAATTTGAGGTCAATTGTTAAAATTTTAATTAAAATTTATAGATGATTGTAACATGTGTGTGTCTAAAAACTAATTTTAACAAAAAAATGTGCTTTCAGTAGAAAAACATATTATTTTTGGTATTAATATTTTTATAAATTACACAGGACAACAAAGATTTTTTACCTGCGATTAATCAATTAAAAACTAATATTCGTGTGGTCCCAAAACAACATTATCGTTTTCTAAAGAATTGCGTAATGTTAAATCTTTATACAGTAGAATCTGAAAAAAGTCAACCAAAATGTCTCAAGGGGTATTAACTTTCTCGAACTATTAACTTTTCTAAGCGCGTTTTCTTTAGTCTAAAAAGGGAATAAATAAAGTATTATGTAAACAATTGTTTTTTAGATACAAAATATTACATATGAAAAGTAATATTATCAGGCTCAAGTTCAGTTTTATTGAATTAATGAGAATTCAAAATTACTAAGAGTTTTTTTATGTTGGAAAATATTATTATTTATATCCAATCAGTTTTTTAGCAGAACGTATCAGTACCGATTTCAAGGCCGCTACACCTCTCATCAGCGTTCAATTGTCCATCTTTACAATTTTCGTATCAACTATTTAACTAAGTTTTCAACATAAATAGAATACGAGAATTAATTTAATTCATTTTACCCATCACTGGTTGGAAATTACTAATAATCAACACAAACTCATAGTCCGTTATCATCAAAGTATTCTACTATATAATTTAACGTTTTTGTTGTTTTTACTCTATATTAGGGATATTCACATATTACTGTGACCCTTGTTATTAGGGTATGTATAGCTCGTGCCTCTTAACTCTTAGTAATTTTGAATTTTCATTAATTCAATAAAACTGAACTTGAGACTGAAACGCTGTGATAGTTTTTGACCCGAAAAAAAAATGAACTTCCATGAATCCTTTTCGAACTATTAGGGGGGAGTCCCCTGAGTGCGAAAGTACTCATATATATCCATTTTTCATGGATATATACCGATTTTTCAAAAACTGGAGCCAATCTGACACTTCCACTTTCCTTATTAAAATAATAAGACTTCATTCTTCAAAAAAATCCGTAGAGATATCTTATTAATTTTTTATATTTTATTAGGTATTTATTAAGCACTGTTATCTCTGTGTATTAACGTAGTTTCAAATAGCGTTAGTATTCTAGGGTTAATGAGTCATTTCTAGTTTTCAATAGACCCTCCTGACGTTAATTTTTCAAAACACTATAATATAAATCTACATGTAAAATAACCACAAGACAACAACAAATTTTATAAAAATTGTGCAGTTTTGTGGTTACTTAATAAAAATTAAAAACTTTTCTTACATTCATTTATATTTCTACAATTGTTTTAACTTCTTTTTATGTTAGATATTCTTAATACTCGTACATGCTTAATTAAAAGCATTCCATTTAATCATTAATTTAAATCAATGACCAATTAACTTTCCAAAACATTCTTAATATCTATTTTGTTTTCATACGTTATCGTACCTCAGTAAACTTCATTGAAGTTTAAATACATAATTATTAAATTTCTTAAGTACCTACATACTAATTTAATTTCTAAGAATTTGAAATTGGTTGTTAACCACTTGTTTGAATAGTATTCAATGATTACTATTCGTATAAAAGCTCCAACTGAGCTTTAGTTTTTAATTTGTTTTCAAACATTCTTTTAGAAATTAGCATATTAAACATAAAAAAAAACAATAAAGTTTCAACAGAATTCTAATTTGGGCAGTACATTAACCTTTAGCCTGTTTTCACGTTGTCATGTGTTAAAAAAAGTTTCCACAAAAGATAATTGGGAATTTATCAATTAAAATCAAAACAAAACAAGAAGAGAAATGAGATTATTGGCAAACTGAATAAGAAGAGAAAAAAGAAGTTTTAAATTTAAAAAAAAATTGTAATAATGTGTGTAAAGTTATTAAAGATAAAAAGAATTAAAAATTATTTTATTTTAATCTACCAGTATATGCGGCATTTTATTGATTGCTAAATACCAACGCATCAGTAGATCTTTACCACTATTGTAGAAAAATTTTTTAAAAAAAAGCAAGAAATAAAAAAAATTTCGTAAATATTTATAGGAAATAAAATTTGGTTTTAATTATTTTAGTGCTTAGTGTGGATTTTCGTGACTACTTCACATACTACTTAACGTAGTATGTATGGGGCTGTGTACATATTACGCAAGGGGGGGTTAAAAATGTGTTACGGATTGGAAATTTTGCTCTGAAAAATTAGTAAAAAGCGTTACGAATGGGGGGGTATAAAAATCTCTGAAAACAGCGTTACGTTATATGTGCATAGCTCCTAAACAAAAATTTAAAAATCTAGTTTGATTTAATTTTCAAAATTAAATTCGAGTTTTCGAAATTAAGTGTGAATTTTCAAAATAAATTTATAAATTGTAAGGTTCTTCAAGGGGGCCTTAGGTGGTTATTTTAGCAACAACAAAATATAATAGAAAAAAAAATCAAACTTGAGCGATTCATACTCTTATTATTTGCTATTTGTAATGTTGGAAACTATCGTAAAATTTAATGAGCTGCCAGCATATACATAGAAATTTGATTTTTAAAGTAGATATAATCTCAAATTTAGTGATTTATATCGCATATCCCTTGTCGCTATTTACAGCTGAAAAAGAGCACTTGGTCTCAGCTTGAAAATCGAGCCCATATTGTTTTATGGGGTTACAGTCTGGTGAGAAGTGACAGAGAAAGAATTTCATCACAAATCTTTACATAAAACATTCAGGCAATCAGCTATTCTGATAACAGGAGCTCTTAGGTCGACCGCAACCAAAGGTCTGTTCAACATGTTGAAATGAATTTTGGATGATGTTCTGGGTTCAGCGATAATATTGAACGCTACATGCCTATGGACAAGAACCGACCTCGTCATTCTAAGATTCTCAGGCAGCATCAAGCGTTTCATGATTTCTCTGACTATTGCGTACCGAAACCTTATTTAGGTGGGCTATTTCAATCTCTTGTTCCCAATAGGGAACATCGCAATCTTTCCATCGGCTCCAAAAGAGGCAACAACACTGGCAAAAGTTTCTCTGTGAAAAACTTCAATGTGAGTAACTTAACAGACATCCCTCTATATCAAGCTACTGATCTAGCAGGCGTCATACAAGTGGTGGGGACAAGAAGGTGGCTGCCATGTGGCCAGTTCCACTTGGCTCCACTACAGCCTGAACAGAACACGCGATCTTCTTCCAGCTTGGTAAATGTCGCACAAGACTATTAGTAATAGTGATCACAGGGTACTGGTGTTTCGCGACCCATGCCAGAACAATGGGTTTCATTTACAACGATGAAGAGGAATAAGAAATAAATAGCACAAGAACTATTACTCTGGGCTCCAGCACTTTGTCTGGCAAATATAGAGCTAATCAACCTATCCTCCTTCCTGACACGATCGGAATGGTTTCCAGCGGCGGCATAGCACCTACAGGTAATTGTATATACAATTGACTTTACATTTTTTTTTTTTTTTTAATTAGGACCAGCACTCAGGGGATGACCCCTACCTACGTATGCAGTGCACTGTGGCGGAACTCAGGGAGAGGGATAGGGTAGAGATGATAGATGTTGAAAACTTAGAAGACTTAACTCTTTCACAACTCTGCTTTTCGCGTTATGTTAATTTTTAAGGCAGTGTTGAGGCGCTTTCGGTGTTAAGTAGACGCATTAACTTTGTTAAGCTGTATTAAGGCCGTGCTTCACTATCCTACACAATCGTACGATTCATTCACAGGAAAATCTTGCAAAAATCTGAGCGACTTTAAAAAATCGTTTCAAAATGGTGTTGTAGGTGCCACACTATCATACAAATCTGATGCTAAAACATCTGGGTGACAATAAATACTCCTCTGATTGCATGAAAACTATCATTTTATGAAAATTTTCATAAAATTTTACAAATCGCACGCCTTGCCAAAAAATCTGTAACACAGTTGCATTTTTGGTCCACACTACTATACATTTTTAGCACATATGTCATATTTTGCAAAACGCGCGACTGTGTAGGATAGTGCGGCACGGCCTTTAGCAAGCATTTTATTAATTGTTGTACTTCGCCGATGTTTCTGCTAACCGACGAAGGAGGGCGATGTTGTGTACATTAGCTTGGAACAGCATCAATCGCTGTCGGAACAGTTTTTTAGGGACCAGTGCTATGCCTTCATCACTCAAATAGTCCGACAACAATTAATACAATGTCTCACCGAATTAACGGACCCACCCACGTGCGTAACCTAATCTATCGCACATTCAATATTCCGAATGGCTGAATTAATTTAAAAATCAATTTGTTGCATTTTTTAAAAAACAAGTTAAATGACATAAACTAGTGGTTACGTTTTTTTACACAAATATTTAATAAATGTGAACGTGGCTTAAAGCTAATAAGTAGACTACCGTGAATAACCTTTATGTAATTAAAGTTCACTTCTCGTGCGCCAGCTGTAAAAACATCTAAGAGCCCTGATATTTGGCATGAACTGATCTTTACACGAGATTAAAATAATGAAACATTTATTTCTTTTAATTTTTAGCAATGCTTATAGTCTATGAATTTTATGCTAAAAACAAGCTGGTATGTATTTTGAGGTTTAACAGAAATGATTTTCGATTTTGTAGTTGTCATTGAAATGTCTTTCATCTCGAAGCATCAATACATTGTTCTCAGGAAAAGAATATAACGAATCTCAAACAAGACATTGATCGTTTTAACTCGATTGAATGCTTATATTAAAATCAAGTATTTTCTATAAGTTTTTTTCCAAATAATTTCAACTTTATTTTAATATTCGCTACTGGAAACACATTAAATAACTTTCGAATTTATTTTACCTTGTTTTTTTTTTTTTTTTTTGTAAACCTATTAATATTGCGTGCAATAAATTTCTCAAAGCCACAAAAAAATCCATATACTCTTAAGTTTTAATGGGATACTTAATAAAGTACAAAAACAGAATATAAAATATGTTGGATTACATTTTTGCTGCAGGATTTCGAAATAGTTAAAGAAAAATTGTTACATGTGCCAAAATCTACATGTATTAAAAATTTTTATGATATAATTAAGGCTAAAATTTATGTATACATTATATTCAAAAGATAGATAATTACTTGAAAACCATAAATACAAGGAGATGTTTGTAAGTTTGTTTGTTTTTAAAAAAATAAAATATATTTGGTAGAAAAGATTTAAACTAGAATATAACTTAAATTCTTTGCAATTAGAGTTTATTTTCAACATCTTGTCGTATTCATTAATTTTGAACATATTCGTTTTTATTTATTTCTTCCTTTCTTCATTTTATATTTCCTTTTTCCGTGGTAGATATTTGTATCGTTTCCTATATTTGTTTTTGTCTGTTTTCTTTTTATTTCGTTTTATTTCCTGTTACATTATTTGTTTGTTTGTTTTTTAAGCCATGTAATGATGACTACTTTTATATTTTAATCATTAAATATTTAAAACATTAATAAGCTAATGTTTATTATACAGAATAGGGAGGAAATGCCAAAATTCTTAAAAACGTAGTTTATAAGAAGGTGCACATTTAGAAGTTCTGCTAAATAAATTCTAATTATTCGGGCACTTTTAAACTGCTGATTGGTTTTGGATGTAATCTGAAACAGTTTTGGAGAAGGAGTTAGGTTTTCCAAATATAAATATAAGTATGAGAGAATGCAACTTTCGCATTTATAATATTTGTAGGACATTTTTATTAAAAAATTTCTTGTCATTCTCGTCCGGTTGAGTAATTTTGTTGAAACTTTTTAAGTTCATATAACGAAGGATTCTAATTTGTAACAATTTTCCTTTATTTCACATTAAAGCTTGTTTTATAATTATTTCGACCATATTCCATCTTCTCTTAATTACTTAATTAGTTTATTAAATTGGTCTAATTACACTGGTCTACAAAAAATATAGATATTTTTCAATGTCACAAATTTATTCTATTTTCATTTTTTTATGAACAAAAATATGTTGATTCAATGTATGTACGTATTTGTACATTGTATCAATGAAAATATTCATTGAAGTTCGATGTAAAACGGTTCAAAGCGCTTGTCAAGCCAGATAAATAACGACAGATAAATAACGTCACATATCGCCAATATTTATGTTAAACATCAGCATTCTCGATAGCACAGCTGATTATTTATGCCCACCTTCGCCGCTTGTATTTTTCACCTCCTTTAAAAGTCAAAACACATTTTGTGACATCCCAACGAGACATTTTCAAAGGCGAATTGGGGCGAAACTACTTTGTCTGAATACGATATAACTGATCTATAATATTTTTCTTCCATAATTGGGGATAGAAGTCTCAAAATTTCTATAAGTATACATAGCGAGGGGTTTGAAATGTCCATTTTTATTGTAATGTTGTACGCATCGCGTAATAAACCAGGTGGCAGCGCTACGACAGCTGACTATGTTTTTCCGTACTTATTTTTTGGCTAACAATGTCAAAGAGCTGTTTTCTAATTATATTTTTGACAACTTTGGCTTTACTTTTTCTCGTGCTGCAAAGTTCTTCTTTTCTCCCGCTGCCACTTGGTTTATTACGCCATGGTTGTACGCAAGGCGAATTCATAACAGGTGAAGCTGAAAACACAGCTGATCTACGTTTTTCTTGCATAATGGAGGCTCGCATGTCAAAATTTGTACATGCAAGAACAAGGGCTCATATGTCAAATGTTGTTGTAATGTTGTACTTGTTGTAGTATTAACACTACCTGTTATGAGTTTGCCTTGGTTGTACGTGTTGCAGAAAGAGCTGACCGCAAAGTGAATTCGCCTAGGCTTCAAACCCAAATTTATCGGGCTTGACGAGCTGCGTTTAGCGTTTTCTTGGCCGCTTTAATCAAAACATATTATTGGAGAAATTGTATCCCATCCTGATCTACAGCCCTGTGACATCAGTTGTCTGTGTCAAATAATCATTTATTTTTCTTTTTGTTATATTCTTTTCGACAAACCTTAAAATATTTTGTGGTTAATGAAAAATAAAAAAAATTACATCTACTAAATAAATGAAAATGTATGCCCATTCACGAAAATAACAAATGCGATGATAAAGAATGTTTTTACAAAACAAAAAAAAAAAGAAAAAAGTACCCAGTATACATTTATTAAATTGTTTTTGTTTTTTGAGAATGATGACGATATTTTTCTGTTGTTGCATTAGGCTTTTGCAAAATAATACAAACAGAAAAAGTGAACGAACATATTTCCGTCAGAAGGGTGAAAAGTCTCCCACACTCAATTTGGCTTAAAACCACCAACAATGAAATATTGAAATTTTGTAATTCTAAAAAGAAATGTTCTTTCATTATTTAAATAAATGATAATTTGGTACATGAGTGTTGTAGTAATTTTTTGCAAAAAAAAAAAAAAAAAAAAAAAAAGAATAAACATACATACATATATACATACATACTATACACATAGAAACAAATGAACAATACGAATCATAATTTGTGGTTAATGAACTTTATGCCAATAAAGTGTGGTTTTCAATCCAATTTACACCAATTGAAATGAATGAAACCATTTTCGAATGCAAAACTAAAAAAAAAAAAAAAAGATTATTGAATGATTTTGGAAAGTACATACATATGTACTGAAGCGTTTCCTTTATCCTTGGCATTTTAGGTGTATATACTGCAAGGCTCCCAGTTTAATAACTTTTGCTCAATTTTCGATATTTCTTATCTAAAATCTTTGATCTATTTTTTCTGATAAAAATGCACATGTGCAAAAAGAGGGATTCAATAACTATTAACATTAACTTTTTTAAAAGCTTTTAAATTTTGTTAGTTCCCTAAAAAAATGATCGTGTGATAGCTACATTTGATATTTTGAAAATATTGGATCAGGGTCTTGAGAAGCATAACTTAACAGCTGCTTTTACATTTGTCAAGCTTCATATACATACATATAGAAACAAAAAAACTTCAAAATATATGTATGTATGTATGTACATATGTATGTATATAAACCTTTGACTTTTGTCAGAATAATTCGATGTCTAGCGCCTTAAATAACTCAAATAAAAAAATAATATTTTAAAAACATCTGCAATGGAATACGTGTACTGTGGCTCCATGAAAAATTGCCGAGAATATTTAGTAAGCAGTGTAGTTTTTGAATATTAATGAAAAATTTTAAGATATTTTGCTTTTTCTACCAAATATTCTTAAAATAAAAAATTTACCCAAATGAAAAACTTTAAAATAAAAAATGGCCTCAAAATTAAAACAATTATCCCAAATTCCAAAATGTGAATAAATAAAATTTATTTAAAAAATTCTTTTGAATGAAAATATGTACATATTTTGTTCTATTTTTAATATTTTTTAGTTTGGGGTTAATTTTTTTAGTACCCATTATATGCATTAAATTTATGAGTACTGTAAATACTAGTTTCGGGTAAAATCGCCGCAATCTTTTTGAGTTCTCCATATATATACATGTATATATATATTGAAATTTTTCCCATAAAACATTATTATTTATTTATAAATATAAAAAGTTTACTTTTTGCTAAATCTGTTTTCATATATTTAATGGCCTGCCTTAAGTCGTATCCATTATTAATTCAAACTCGCATTTAAAAAAATTCAATGTAAAAGAATTGATAGTTTTTGAAAATATTACATATGCGTTAATCATTAAGGTACGGTTTCCACAACACGGCGACGGGATGAAAGCATGTAATAAAATATATGTAGGAACGACAAAGTCTAAACTACGAACAAGATTATCAGCACATAAATCTAACTATAAAACACATAAAGGAACAACAGAACAAAAAACAGCGTCAGCAGCCCACTGTGCAACTAGTGGGCACTTTCCCAATATTAATAATACATCAATATTACAACAAGAAAAAAATCACAAAAAAACATACACTATTGTGATGTTACATATAATCAATACTACCGCGAACATACGAATGAACTACAAAACAGACACAGAAAATTGGGCGCATGCATATAAACATACATATATTAGCAAAATATAAACAAAAAAGCTTTTAGTTACTGTCAAACATAACTTAAAGTAAGACAAAGTTTTCTGTTTCTTTGTTTATTATATTTTATTTTTGTTTATTATTGTAACCATTATGTTCTAATAATGCTTATAATTTTTTGTTAATTTTTGTATTTTTGTTTTTATAATAGTTTTTTCCTGAGGAAGGACACCGAGGGTGTTCGAAATATCGAAAATAATAAATAAAATAAACAACATTACAAAATTTAATGAAACAAAAAATGATTTTTATTTAAATAAATTGTATGACCTTGAGCCTGAACAATATTATTAAAATTTTTAATTAATAAATTATATTTAAAAAATTTAAATGTAATAAATTTAATTTAATTTATTTCGTTGACAATTGTCATTTTAGATAATATGCAGATAATTTTCACCACTGAACATACTTGTGAACAATGTTGCATTTCAAATTTTACTCAATATTTATAACAATTTCGTATTTATTGCGTAATAGCTTAACATAATTACAATTTTTATGGAATATTGAGCTCAATAATGGCATTAATTGTGATAATCCCAATAAATGCGTATGTCTGAATATGATGTAACATAAACTTTAGTTCTTCTTTCTTTTCAAACAATGCTTTGTCAGAGAAAAAGAGAAAGTAAAACTACCATGGTTTTTCCCCACCTAGAAATAAAAGCTTGATCATTAGCAATTTGACGCCTTAATTCTGGTGTAATGTGTGGATGTATATTTAATAGGTTATTAAAATAGACCTGCCTATAAAGATGCCGGCGCTTAAGAACGCCACTGGCCTAAATATATTTAAGGCAGTTGGATGCCTGTTTAGAAAGCAGCAGTTTAATGCTCCAAGAGATAAAGCCGATTTTAAGGCTAAATAATGATTGATTTATTTTCTAAAAATTTGTTCCTTATATACTAAAATAACAGTACCTTAAAACTACAAAAATTCCTTATTTAATAATATAATTTGTGGTATACACTAACAATGAAATGTATAATAAAAGTAGCAAAAGTTGTTGTGTAAAATAACAATTAAAATAAGGTATACTAGTTGTTGTATTTTTACATTACAGGAATTTGCTTAATTTTAGCATAGCATTGTTGTTGTGTATTGTTAATAAAGGAATTTACTTAAAACTAAGGTTACGAGGGCAGTTCTAAAATTACAAATGTAATAATCAAAGTAAGATTCACTACACTGGTGATGTTATTGTTTATATTAAGATATACTTTATAATGAATGAATACCAACATATAAATGCTAAGAATATTTCTTAAAAAAAAATTGAAAAACCAATTTCAACATCATAATACTTTTAAGACATATTAAAATGCCCGTCTGGTCGGGTGTATTAATGTATTTTATTATAATTAAAAAAAATAAATATGCCTACTAATAATTATGTAGGTTAAAAATATGATTGACCGTTATTTATTTAAATTCAAATGTTGGTTTGGATAAATACAGCGCTGTATGTTCTTTTTCCACTTGTCACACATCTCGCTCGAAACAGCTGTTTGATTCATCTTTTGTGTTTCTTTGCCGTCTTATTCCACGTGTTTACAGCAACTATTACGGCGTTTGCAGTACTAATCACTTTGTTAATATTTGTGCGCTGAAAAAGAACTGTGAAGTTTTTTATAAAGATAATAAAAAAAAGTTTTTTAACATGAGTACTACAAAATTAAAAGAAGATTTATCGAATTGTCTGATAAATTTTGATCGTCGTGTTTTAATTACTGACTTGTTGGATGACTACCGATTGTCCTATGAAGAAGTCAGCACTATACTACAAAATTATTTAGATGAACAGGAAAATAAACTTAAATTTGAAAAAAGATATCTTGTTCACGGCATGCAAAACGGTGACCAGAAGAAAGAAGTTTATAAAGTTGTGGAGGAGAAAAATCTTAAAGAATGGATGAAAACATTGAGGAATGCAGAGACTTCGTTATACTCCTTAGAAATCGCAGGTGGAGCAAAAGCAGCTGCGCCTGTATTTAAGCCCATGAGAGTTGAGGAATGTGTAAAAGCAACAACGAGACGGAAATCTAAAATCTCTACTACAAATGGTGAGGCAAAAAGCTCTGCAGCGTCTGCTGAAAGGAAAGAATTTAAAACGGAAAAGAATGTTTGTAAAACTAAAGAATCTCCTAAGGAAGAACAAGCGTCCATATCCAAAGAGTCTCCTGCCGCGCAGAAAACTTCACCCAAAACAGAAATCTCGCCGCCAGATAAGAAAACTATTGACAAAACAACTTCCGGGAAGAAAGGTATACATAAATTTTTTGCTTCCACAGCAAATTCAAAACAAGCTAACGACAAAAAACCACCAAGTGAAGTTATTAAACCATCAACACCCAAGAAAATGCAAGATTTCTTTAAAAAACAAGCCGAAAAACCTGTTATCAAAGAAAAACTCGAAAATAAAACCGCAAACATTTCTGTACAATTATTTGATGAAGAGGAAAATGAACCAGAAGTGGAATCTTCAGATGAGGAAGAGAATTTGGAAGCTTTAAAGAGAGATATCATCTCTTCCGACGTAGAAATTGCGGAAGACATTGAAAGCAAAGCTTCTACTTCCGCCAAAAGAAGACGCATCTTAGATTCCGATGATGATAACGAAGATCCTCCAGTTAAGCAAGAAAAATTGCACATAAAAGAAGAAACAAAAGAGGAAGAAGCTGTTGCAGAAACATATTTGGATGAACATGGGTTTTTAATTACTAAAAAACCTAAACAAAAGGCTGCAACTACTAACAAGAAATCTCCACCTGTAAAGAAGACCCCAGCAGTAACTATGAAAACTCCCTCAAGTGAAACGAAGAAATCAAGTTCAAGTTTGAATAAGGATACTAAAGGGAGCACAAATCCCGCATCTAAAACTAAACAAGTGGGAATTTTGAATTTTTTTAATAAAAAATGAAAGTATTTCCATATTAAGGCAATGCAACAATATCCGAAAATCCACGTCTGAAAAAAGTTTATAAGTTTGTTTGTGGACCAAATTTATGGCTTTCAAATCTTATTTAGCGGATTATATTCATCTTAATAATTCTTGGCTCACTAAAAATAATCCTTTATAAAAGCTCTTAATATTCAATTATTTACTTATAAAATGCAGAAACCTGCGTTATTAAAAGTATTTTGTGACCTTAACCTTATTATTATCACCCATTAGTCTTTTATATAAATATTGCTTTTTTGGAAAAGCAAAAATTATTATTGTAAGGTGAATCTAATTTCTTACATAAACTTTTTGTTATTGCTATGTAGAAAATAAATTATTATTTTATTAATTTTGTACTTTATTTTATTTGACGTTTTCTTTATATTTATTAGAATGTTTAAATTAAGCAATAGGTCTTTTGTTTTAATACATACATATACATATTCATTTTAGAAATTATTTTTTATAATTTTCCTAAGGATGCTACCAAATTGTTAGCGAAATATCGAAAACAAATGTATAAATAAAAATATATGTATATACATATTCATATATGTATTAAAGCAAAAGACCTATTGCTTAAATTAAACTTTCTAATATATTATTTTATTAATAATAATTGGTAGTATACGTTGCATCCAGAGAATATATGTTCCAAATTTTATGCGATAAAAAATAAAAAGAAAAAATATCACAAAGAAAGGATATAAAAATTAATGAATTAATTATTTCTTGTTTTTGTAAAAAACTGCAATAAACTGCATTGCAATGTTTAAAATTTTCACGTTTAACCAACAATTAAATAAAACTCGTTTAATTTTGCTCCGCAATTTCGAAAGTTTTGTTAGCGTCGGGATTTTGCACTGCAGTGGGGTTCTTTACTTAAAGTTCACGGTGGAAGCAAACAACCATTTTTATATGCACTCCCATATTAAAAAGGGGTATAAAACTATATCAACTATTTATATATCTATAGTTTCATACAATAACATAAAATATCAACAATGTATATATGTATGTGTGAACTTTAATATGTATCAAGATATTTTTTTTTTAATTTTAGGTTTTCCCTCTTATGTTTGTGGTGAATTTCGTGGATGTTTTGAAATAATATTCAAAACTCAGCTAAGACGTTCTAAGATTAGGTCTGTAAAAACAGCTTCAAGATTTCTTACAATAAATTAAACACATCTGCAGTAAAAGAAAACGCATTTAAAATGCGTTTCGAACCGTTAGGACAGAAAATGTTTACGAGACGCAATTGGCTGTTGCGATGCAGCATATTAATAAACATTGCTGTGATTCTATACATATGTAGTCATGTAATGATTGGCAATAGATATACACTATCAACTGGCTCTCAACTTTTTATACAGGAACAGCAGACACAGAGTCAGCAACAGCAGATGTCGTCAAGAGAACCTCTAGGGAAAATTGTAAGTTGGAATATTTTACTAAAAGAAAAGACATATTAATTGAGTTAAAATTTCAGGAACAATTATCTTATAACAATGATGACAAGATCGCAGCTGAGCAACCTGCGCCTGCGCTCAGCGATACTGGTGGGTCACGGCTAGATTTAAAAACATCTAACAAAGATAACGATGCTCCAGAAATGGATCCAAATATTGGAAATCCTGCCGCACTTATTGGTAATATTGCGACCGGAAGCAATAGTTACCTAAATAGTACTCAAAATGAAGCAGGTGGCAGTTTTATTGTCACCGGCGATGAAAAAGACTTCGATGAACGTTTACGTAGCCTACTAAAGTGTTATGATAAGCCCTACGAACCTGAAACTCTACAACGTGGAGACTTTTGGGTAATGAAAAATTATGTTCGTGCCGAACATGGTGAACTCAAGTGCCATGAATCTATAACCTATACAACACATGCTGATTATTCATTTTTAGATAATCTAATACCCCTTTTAGAAAGGTATGTATGTACTTATCATTATTTCCCTACTCGTTTATAAGTTTTTAATATTTAATGTATAATTTAACAGATGGAATGCTCCCATTAGCATAGCTATGCATGCACCCGGTACTGACTTCCAACCGACTTTAGACTCTATCAAATATTTAAGAGACTGTTTACCCGAAAGTAATCTGGTGCGCTCATTTGCAACATTTCACTTTTACTTTAGCACTAAACATATCCCCAAATCCATACCTAAGTCGGCGGATGCTTTGAAAACGGGCTATAACTGTTCACTTCCCGCTCCTTATGTGAATGTATCATCAGGTCATATGTATAAAGCACAGAAGAAGCTTTTATATCCGGTTAACGTTGGCCGTAATATTGCGCGTGATGCTTCTACTACACATTTCATTTTAGCCTCTGATATTGAATTGTATCCCAATCCTGGTTTGGTGAAAAAATTCTTAGAAATGATAGCACGAAATGATCCGTATTTACAGAGGAAAGCACCACGGTGAGTAATTGACTTTTTTTTATATTACAAATGAAACCGTTCCTTATTGATTTTGTAATTTCCACAAAAATTATTTGCTGCCTTGCGTTTTGTATAATAATCCATGTGTACATACATACATACATATATATTTGCTTACATGTGACAATATTGTTTAAACCAACATTATTTTTTATAAATGTGGACCATTAAGAACAGCACACGATGTCTTTCATAAAAAGGTGTTTCCGTTATTCTTTAAAAGAATAATAGAGTTCCGTTTACTGCAAAAAACAGTCCTATTTTTCAGAGAGCTTACTGCCACCCGAAATATATCGTTATATAAGGAGAAGGAAGACTCCCAATTTTTATAGTTTCAATGAAAATATATATTATGTTCAATCAAATGTTCCTTAAGATAAAGTGCATGTTATTAATGGAAAAATACCTAAAAACAAATTAAATTTTAACAGAAATTATTTTAAAACCTTTAATTATAGTGTCTTCCCCCTCTCAATTTTCGAAGTAGACGAAAGTAGTCCTGTGCCACGTGATAAAACCGAATTACAAGAGTTCCTGCGTACTGGCAAAGCCATACCATTTCACAAACGCGTTTGTGCCAGTTGTCATGGTGTACCCAAGTCCAAAGAATGGATGGCAGCCAACGAAACAGACGAACTCAGCGTCTTCCATATTGGAAAGAGAACAGGTTATTTTGTGCATTGGGAACCAATTTACATAGGAACTAATGCAGAACCCCACTATGATGAACGTTTAAGTTGGGAGGGTAAAAGTGATAAAATGACACAGGTAAAGATAATTAAAAATGCGACTTGATGAATTTTGAGTGTTATAAATTAATTTTATTCTTCTTTCCTTTAGGGTTATGCTTTGTGTGTACTAGATTATGAATTTCATATATTAGATAATGCCTTTCTGGTTCATAAACCGGGAATAAAGGTATTAAAGAAAGATACACGACGTGCCATGCTGGCGGGTAAAACAAACCAACTAATACGTAAAATTATTTATCCGGAATTGAAAATTATGTATGGCACACGGAATGGCTGCGCTGTATAGTGTTTGTTTAAGCATAAAAGTTGAAAAACTTTTCATGCTAATTGTAATTTGTGGAAGAGTTGTATAACCCTTCAGAATTTAAATTTTTCATGGTGGAATCACAGTGGAGTATTCTATAATTTATGGAACGTATTTGGAAACAAGTAAGTTAAAAGTTTAACAATCCGATTAGATAACGTATTAAAGGGAATACAAAATATAATAAACGTTAGGTTTTTTATTTATAATTTTAAATTCTTTAGGGTTTAAAGTTAAAATAAGTCTAAAACTTATATTTTGTTTGAATTATGTTTAAAGCAAACTGTAATTTTAACAGTCGTTTCTAAATACGGTAGTTAGATGTTTTTTAGACACCGCTTAGAAATCTTGGCTATTCCCTTTATTTACATTTTGATAAACTATAAAATATTTTAATATCTTTTGGGTACAGTGTACAGTGTTCTCAGTGTAATCAACAAATAGGTGTGCCGCATGTCTTCCGATTTTAATAATAATAAAATGGAGGATATTCTTAGAGGTATCAGCAACATAAAACCGCACACAGTGTTTTTCTAGTTTTTTCCGATTTTCAATTCAGACCTGGCGAATCCTATTGCATCTACAACATTCACTAAATAATGTATATTTGCTGAAAGTTTTTAATTTTTTTTTTATTTCACCCCCGCAGGTCTTTTTGTACATCATTTTTTATTTTTACCTCTATTATTTTATTTTATTTTAATATTTTTGTAGCAGTAAAATTAATGAAATCGGAATCGATTTTTTAAGCTCAAAGTTGATCATTTTTTTTAAAGAAGATATTAATTTAGCACAATGAAAAATATATGTCATGGCATCAACCCAAAAAAGAAGAAAAAATGAATGCTGTATGTGCAATAGGACTAGCTGAGGTCTCAATTGAAAATCAATAAAAAGAGAAAATACTGTGTAATTTTCAGGTGGCCATTTTATGGTCACTTAATGATTATTAGTTCCCTATAAAATAAAGTATAATTCATTTCAATAAGTTTTTTTTTTCTTAAATTTTATGCTAAATTTTTTTCTTATTCAAACCGAAAGACATGCGGCGGCACACCTATTTGTTGATTACACTTGGAATGAGTATATGAAACAAAAAATTTATTTTAATAACAATTATAACACAAAAAGACTTTAAAATAATATAAGACACAAAATAATAATAACAGAAAAAAATAAATAAACAGATTCTAAAATAATTTTATTTTTGTAAAAATTCAAGGTTTAAACCTTAAAACAACTAAATTTAAAAAACAAGAAAAAAGTGGATTTGATTTCGATTAGAAACAGCTTTGAAAGCATTATTACTTTAATCTTAACTTATATTTTTATTTAGTATTTATTTAGTTTTCTAAGATTACAACGCAATGATAAAATTAAGACACAATATTTTTTGGAATTTTCCAACAATTTACATTGAATTATATATTGTTCTAATTTTTAAAATATTATTGCTGTATTCTTGTAAAGAATTAAAATCAGTGCATTTCTTTTAACTTTAACGATTTTGGAGTACACAAAAGAAATATCAGTACAGCAAAGGATAATATAGTTGAATTAACAAACTATAGCTTAAGGACTTACTAAACATCACAATAAAAGTATTTTAACATACAAAAGTATTAAAATTCTAAAGAGTCTGATAACAATTCTCAATTGGGTACGCTATGGAAATCGATTGATTGCAAAACGATCTATTTAAAATGTTGAATCAGTCTAAAATTTTGGGCTTTTAAGATCTGTAAGAAATTAAAATATATGCAACATATTGGTATGCAATTCCATTCCGAACGTCTGTTTTTATGTCCTCTACTGTTGCTCGTTTCAGTATTTCTCGTATCGTAAAATTTCTCACATGAAGTTTAAACCAAAAAATTTCATCGATTCTCGATTTGTGAGAAAAAAAGTGTTTCAGTGTTTGAATGCGAAAACCAGAATATTTTCAGTAATTCAGTGTCAAATGCAAGCAAAACATCAACGAAGGAAATCAATTTTAATAACATCAAAACGAAAGACTAAACAATTTTAAATAACTAAACATAAACATTCTTGAGTACATCTGTATAATTATTTTATTGAAAGTTTTTGCCACTTAGCTTTTCTCTTGATTTGTGCTCCATATTTATGCATGCGAATTTAAAAAATCTACATATATTGATTGTAATTTTGTGCTTCTGGCACCAATTTGAAAGGTGACTTATTTTGACACTTCATACGAAAAAATTTCGGCAGAGTTGTTACAGAAACCCATTTTTCTTGCATACTTCGAATAACTGCTAGAAAATTATTTATATGGCAGATCATTCTCGCCGAATAGAAATGGAGAAACATTTCGTGAGAAAAACCATTTTTTGTGTCATTTCAAATTGTTTTGGTTGCAAATTAATCGTTTCGTGTGGGTAATTTGACGACGCGAGAAATACAAAAACGAGCTACACAAATCGGTTTTTTAAAATTATGTTTTTTAGCGTTAAGATTTGCATACCATTTAAGGTGCAACTCTATAATTCAATCGGAGTTTATAAATCCAAGTAACTATTTTTGAAACTAAAACGAACCTGTGAAAGATGTTTTGCAGAATCAAATTCTATTATCTTTGAGAATTAAAACAAAATACAAAGTTTGATTCAAAAAAAAAAAAAAAAAAATATTTCCGTATACTGAAAAATCACCTTACGAGTGAAAAACTATTTTTGAGCATCTTAAAATAAATTTAAAAAAAGAATAAAAAAGGTTACAGACAATAGATTTTTTTGCCATAATCGATTCTGAGAAAACAATTTTTAGCGGATATTTCGAAAAGAGAGAGCGAAAACAATGATTGAATTTGATTTTTTTTATCTAGAGAGCTAATAAAAATATCGTTTCCAACAATTATGTAGCTAAACAAAAAATGCACTACCAACTAGAACACAAGTGATCTATATTTGACTTCATTCTGACCTGGCAATCAGGTTGCACTGGCAAACCATCATAACTGACCTCTAAAAACAAAATTTATGTATCAAACTCGTTCTATTTTTTTGTTATCGGTTCGTTATAAAAATCGATTTCTACTACTTACCTAATTATTGAAAAAAAAAATCCTACTATGTAGTTTTACTGATAAAATGGTTTCCATTTTATTTTCTCCAAATTCCAGTATTTGTTTTATTACAAAAGTAAGTTTAACTGCCATTAGAGTATTTCTTCTCTAAAAGGATTAAACAATTTCCTTTGCAAGCGAAATTTTTTAACCTAAAAAAAGTTAAAAACAAAAATCAGGGTGTATTCACAAGCAGTCTTTAGATAAATGCTTGTACTGTCCGTTATAAGCTATAATCCAGTTTTAATAGTTAGTAATAGATTCATTTAGATATGCGTGTCGTCACCTAAAATCCAAAAGGCCGTAACTCACTTTTAATTAATTTACGGGCGAAGTATATAAATGGTTATTTTTGAAAATATACGAATAAAATATTAAGGATGAATTAATTAATTTTTCCTATCAAAAGGTGAATTTTGAGTTTTTTTTTTTTTTTGTCAGTTACGACCTTTTGAATTTTAGGTGACGATCTGTACTAGCAGCAAATTTTACAGTTGACCTGGTGAAAAAAATCAAATTTTTTAAAATTGAAATTTCTGTGTCCAAACACGAAAGAAAGTGTAGTTTAAAGTTGAATTCAGCAAATTTTGTTTCTCTAAAAGGCGTATGGGCAACAATTTTAAATACATTTTTAAGAATTGCATTTCGTATGTAGTATAATTTTATATAATCACCCCTATCGTGAATAACAAGTCGAATTTTTGTTCTCGTGAAGTTTTTATTCCCGCCGAAGTGAAAAAAGCTATCACGAATCTCACGTGAAAAATTTTACCCGCTATCAGTTCTCAGTGAATGTAAAAAAAGAAGATTGAAAAAATCAAAGAAATGTTTTTTAAAAAATATGCTCATGCATATGTAATATTTTAAAGAAAAGTTGCAAAAACCAAAAACTAAATATTTAGTATTGTAGCGATAGTTTTCTTACAACGGCAGTTTGCTGCACAACAAATTAAGGCCACACAAATCCGCATGAAATTGACCAGTTGTTTTACATTTTGTTGAACAATATATCAGTTTGTGCCTTATTTACGGATCTTATTCTTAAAATTAATTTTGTAAACTTTAATATTCGAATTATAAAAAGAACAACGTACATGTTCAGTTCTGTTCTCCACCAAAACTAAAGTGAATAAATTAAAGGGAAAAAACGCGCGGAAAAACATCAATCACGATTAGGGGAATTTTATTTTATCATTAAATTATTCACGGAGAATTGTTTCACGATTGCAAGTATAGGGATAAAGTATTCATGATAAGGGTGAATATGTTGAAAAAATCCAGACACGTTTCGACAATTGTTAAAAGAATATGATATGAAAACACATTTACTACTATAGAAGAAAACGTCATATAAAGCATTATTTAATAGATATAAATAAAGAAATTGTTAAATAATACAATAATAAATTTCATAAACTGTTATAAATGTTTTCAGAAAAACTTTATGACAATTAGTCATCAGTTTTAAAAAATTATATACATATATTAATTTTGAAGCACTGCATTGCAACAAACGTTTTAGTCCGTTTATTTTTCTTTTAAATAACTTTAGGAAATCAGTTTACTGCAATTTTGTCATACTTAGTAAAATTTTCCTTGTTTTAGTTAATTTTTATTTTATTACAATTAAAAAACTAATAAAATTTTTATATTAAAAACATATAAAAATTGAAAATAAAATTATAAAAGATTACGATTTTAAGATGTAAAAACGTGATATTTGTACTAGTAATTGTTTTATTATTAAATTTTAAAATTAAAACTAAAACTAAAAGAAACAAACAAATTTATAAAAATTAATGAAAAAACTAAAGTTAAATAAAAAAAAGCCAAGAAAACCACAAACAAAACAATATATAATTTTAAGAACTTCGATTTTAAGTACGATATAATAAAAATAGCTCTAAGATTTAAAACCTTGCACATTTGTAGTATACTTTACTTTACTTGACTTGACTTTAAACTAAATTAGTTGTAAAAATAAAATTAAAAAACAAATTTTGTATATGTATAAGTAAAATTATTGTAAAAGAATATATTTTTCAAATCTAAACAGACATAAATATTAGAAATTTCTACAAAACAAATACTATTTGGTGGTTGGCATTTTACGACTTTTCGATATAATTAAAAATCCAAAAATATTAGAATAAACTCTAAACAATTACAATGTAAAAACATAAACTTATCTAGAAGACTTAAAGGGCTTTTTCTTAAAACACAAAATAAACTTAAATTTAACTTTATGTATATCTTTCTCAATTTTTAGGTGCCTAGTTTTCTTTTGCAATCTCGACAAAAAGAAAAAAAAAAACTAAAGAAAATATTTGTGTAATAATATATAAAAAATATGTAAAAAAAAACTAACTCAAAACAGATTAAAAAAGATAACAGCATCGGACGAATTGAAACAAATTTTTCTCACTGTCAGACATGAATGATATTCGAAAACTTACTATCGAATTGGAAAATTCTTAAATTGTGAACTCAAAATTAGCGTATTCCTAAAATTTCATGTTTTCATATAATTCTTATTATTGAGTTTTGTATTATCTAGAAAATCAACATTTTGCATCAAGTCTTGTCGTCGCCTACGAAAGACAAAGATAACGCTTGACTTGATAGCGACAAAGGCAAATTCATTAATCCGCCTTGATAGCGACGATTTAAATTTGAGGGCGAGACTCACGGCGAATTGACGAGAACTCGCCGATACCAAAGTATATCAATAGCAAGTACATGCAACTCGGCAACAACTTAAAAAATAAAAAAACAACGGGCTTTTTGTTTGTGTAAAATAAATTTACAATTGTGAAAAAATAGCTCAGTATCAGAGCTATAAAGGAATGATTCCCTTTCGAAAGAATTTACGAATAATAAACGCTTTTGAAATTTTTTTAAAACATTTATAAAATTTTTTAATAATGACCATAATCCTAGCGAAAACAGTTAATGAAAAAAATTGCGTTTCTTAAAATCACCAATGAATTCCCTCAACCTTTAATTCAATTAATCATCTTAGTGATATGAATTAATGCGAGAACTTTTAATTCATGTGGAATGCATTTGTGTTTTAATTAAATTCACATTTCGTGAAAAAATAATCAATTAAACTTTTTGTAAATCATTTTGAATTAAAAACCAAATTTTAATCATTCTTTTACAGCTCTGCTCAGCAGAACTTAAAGAAAATTGTGTAGAAAGAAAAATTAAAAAATTTTGACAATAGTCAATGAAAATATGTATAAAAAAGCACAACCAGCTAGGCTCTTGCATGTACTTGTATACTCGTAAATATACTTTGGCCGATACATACAAGTTATTTAATCCGCCTAGAACTCATTAAGACAGAGAGAAAAGAGAATAAATTCTCAAAACCAAAAACGTTGGTGTTTTCTTTTAAAAAAAAAATTCAATATTTTATTATATATAGAAAAATATTTACCGTAAATTTCTGATAAGTTCAATATTTAAAAAATATAGCATACATATTTCACAGGAAAGAAAACAACATTCAACCTTGATGTTCAAAAAATAACAGAATATCGACATATGATGATTTATTACAAAAACAAAACAAAAACTAGGTATATAATGGTTCGATGTAGAAGGGAAAATCAATTAATTATGAAAAAAAAACATTAATTCAAACATTAGAGGATTTGTTGGTTTTTAATTGTCAAAATTGTTAATGTACGAAAAATGTTATTCATATCGATTTTAAACTAAAAGCTTTGGAATTTTCATATCTTAAACAATTTTTTTCGAATATGTTTTCTTTCGAATAAATTAAATAAATACTTCTTAGAAATTTGTAATTAAGTTAATTTGCTTAAACAAAATTTACTTTAGCCACAACTTTTGTGAATGAGACCGAAAAGCGCGAAATTTTGACGTAAATATGGCATGTCATATTCCACAAAAAAAAAATTTTGAATTAAATATTCTAAAAAGCCACACAAAATTTTAAAAATTTTCACAAACATACAAAATTTGAACTTTGCACGCATGTACGTATGTATGTGCAAATATTTCTTTTGGCGTTATATTTTCATGTTACATGTGATTTGGCTCCAATCAAAATATTATATGAGAATTTTTAAATTTTCTTTCACACAATTTTTTCACAACCAGAATATGGTACAAATTTGACAGGAGAAGGTAACATTTATGAAATCAGCTGGGCCATTAACACTGCCGTAGAAGTAAATATACCTTGGCCCCTATTATGATTGACAATTAAGTTGATAGTTGATTTTTAGCTGTCAAATTCAATTTAAGTCAACTTTCAATCAACTGTTTACTTATTTGTATTCTTTAACTTACTTTTTCAGTAAGACAAAGAAAAGAAATATAAAATGTATGTACATATACATTTCTATTTCAATACTCGCAGTTCAAATGATAATTGCACTGCAACAAAGTTGCATAATGTAAATTTGGTATAAGTGGTAATTGACAAAATTGGATGTAAATCATAACTGTGGCACATGGCAGTAAGCAATTTCTTTATCCAGCAAGTGCTAAAAAAATGTATTGATATTTAGTTCACAATGCCTAAAAAGTTATCACCGACAAAATGGTGACTTGCAGGTACTTTAGCCCAGTGACTCGTTTCTGCAACTTGTGGAAAGCTCTCACATCGAAAAAAATTTATAATTGTGGCTGTCACCCGACATTTTGTAGAAATATCTGTAGAATATTAGTTAAATTTTTATCTGAGGCAACCTGTAAAGCAAATAAGAGTACGAAAATATAAACTCTTGTTTCTCACACATCCTGCTTTTCAAAGAGTGATACTAAACTCCCAGGGATGAACTTTGCGATTACAGAAGCAATGATGTGATACACACGTGTAAGGCAGTAACGCACATCATCTCAATTACAACTTAGTATACTTTTTCGAATCCATTGCCGCATTCCTGGAGAGAACGCCTACCACTTGTACACAAGGTAAGCAGGATACTTCGCGGGAAAGCAGAATGATCATTGCCCACTACTTCAAACACATTGTAAGATAGAATTTCTTGAAAACAGAGTGTGACAAACTTCATTTAAGAGATGTGATGTGACTGACATGCAAAGTTTGCCGCTGGGCTTCTCGATGCGTGAAACTAATGTGAGAGTTACAGAACCAAGGCACAGGTTCTCTTCAAGGTATTTTAACTGTTAACCGCCTTGAATTGTGTAAAAGTTAATTTATTTTTGTAAAATCATCTGCTTGCTAATATTCCAACAAATTCTCTGATAATGAATTTATTTTATCTTTTAAAAATGCAAATAAAATTAAGTAAAGTTAGCCTACGAGTTTTAATAAATTAAAAAATTTAAATTAAAAAAAGACAAACACGCGCAAATAAGTAAATCTATGCTCACAAAGCCATAACCGCTTAAATTGTTTTCAAGAAATTTTCAAATCATCCGTTTCTGTGGCAATTAGGTGGCAATTTATTAACTATAAAAGATAGATAATTTACTGTTATGAAAAGTTCACCAAACACAAGAATTGCTAAGCACGTTGACATACAATTTAGTCCTTAAACGACTTAAGTTGTTATGGCTTGTGACCACTGAAATAACAAAATAATTTATTTAAATCAAGCTAAACAAACTGTGGCTGCAAAATAAATAAAAACCCTAAAAGTTTTAATACAATAAAAATGATAAAATTAACATTAATTATTTTTAAAGTGCCTTAGATAAATAAATAAATAAAAAAAAAGTTAATTATAATATAAAAACGCTATTAAGCATCAGTAACAAAATAAAACTAATATACACGAAATTCTTAAAGAATTTTGTTTTAAAAAAAAAGTTTACAAATAGCAAAAGAAATTTTGTTTTAACAGCGTTCCACTTAAAATAATGAAATAAAAAACTCTTTATTGTTTTATGACTGACATTAAATTAAAACAAATAAAATCCTTCAAAAGTCTTCATAAAAGAAAATTGTAAAAATATAATTGAAACATGTAACATTAACTTAGTGTATTGTATTTGTGTTGTCCCAAATATATGTATTTACTTCTATGAGTTTTGGACAAACAATTTTTCGTTTGACATTTTTCATCGCATACGGGCGAACGTTGATGACATTCGGTCAATGGAGTAGCAGTTCTAAAAGAGTTTGACTTCTTTAATTAATCTCTTTTTGTGATGCTCTTTATTTCGTTCATCCATAAAAACCGAAAAAAAAATCAAGCTAAAAAATGTCATAAAAATATTTTCTTGTTTTTTCTTTTCTTTTTCTTTTTAATATACAATTAAAGTCATTTAATAAATAAGCTTTCATTTGAAATTTTTTTTGTTTATTTTGATACATAATTTTCATATTTAAGTTATTTTAAAAACATACTTGTCTTTCATAACGATTAGCAATAAAATATTAAAACAAAGGAAATGAAACTAAAATAGTTTTAAATACCGTACTTCTATTCCTATTAATTTAATTAAATAAAACAACAATACTGCAAAAGAATTTCTTTTATTAAAATAAAAAAATTTTTATTCTATATTTTTTTTTTCTTCAAAATGATAAAATAAAATTGAATTGTATATAGATTGATTGAAATACAAATCCAAAAAGCAAAATGAAAATTTTAAAACTTGATGGAAAGAAAATAAATTGTAACGAAAATATATATTTGTCTGGTTGGAGCTTTTGAAATAGAAGAAAAACTTTTTTTAAGCCATAAACTTTCGTACTCAATAAAAAAAAAAAAAGAAATAACATCGATTGCAAACTTAAAACATGTAATTTACGATCTTTTTAGTTTGCAGATTCTCAGGCGTTTTTAAAGATAGGAAAATAAAAACAAACACCCATAAAAATTGGGATCTTGCGACTCGTACACATTTATAATTTTATAACTCCTCGAATAAGATAGGCCAATCCCTAAAACCCTGCAAATTATCGCCCATTTGCAATTTTTCTTGAACTGTCGAAGGTGATGGAAAGTATGTCTTCTGAAATATTTGGAGTCCAATTATTTACTCAGCGACCGGCAGTATATGGTTTCCGTAGGCGACACCGGAAAAGCGATATCACTCCATTCATCACTTTGGCGAAAGTAAAGTGATGTCTCTAAATGTTTCTACACGAAAGCATCGTCCACACCTAATATTAACGCCATTTGACTTAAATTCAGCAAAATATTTGAGAAATACGATTATGGCCATTTCTTGCAAATTTTACTGAACTAAAGCCTTCGTTCAAATTGAGAGCAAAAAATATTTTTTGTTTTTTTCAAATTTCCTGTGTTAGTAATCGATGTTTCTACACGGAAGAGTCGTCCAAACCAAATATTAACGCCATTTGACTTAAATTCAGCAAAATATACCAAAAATACGATTATTGCCATTTCTTGCAAATTTTACCTTTGTACGTGTAATTTAATATATTACATATTCCAATAACATTTTCGATTACCATTCGACATATTTTAAAATTAAAAATTCTAAATATTTGTACTTACTGCCTGTTCGCCGATATCGAAGAAGTTCTTTCTTTCGAACAATGACTTATAAAACAAGAACCAATTGTGAAATTCTGGTGCGATAATGTTACCATTTTTTTAGATTTCTGTAGCTTTTTATTTCTGACTGCATGCCTGTTGCCTTTTTAGGAACGATTTTGCCCAACTCTAGAGTCAAGAGAATGTACCTTAGAATGCGTTTTGACATCTGCGGAAGATCAAAAATATAATCATCTAAAGTGGGCGAGTGGAGGTTACCTGCAATAAAGTGATTTTGGGTTTACCACACTAACCTTTTATTTAAATTTCTTCTTTTTTTTAGTTTCAGATTTTCAATTTTGTATACCAAGAATTTCAATGGATGCCAGACGGTCGTGACAAATGAGCGGCGCTGATATGTGTAGAAAAAGCATTTAATTAATAACTTAATTTAATAAACTAGTTCTAGATTTTATTTAGTTTTTCTTTTAAATACATACATACATATATACATATGCAAACAGAATCATATATAAAAAAACTAATACAGTCGAATAAAAATTTTTTAAATAACGCAGACTTAGGTATATCCATGAAAAATGGATATATACCGATTTGTAGTGAGTGTGCTATTTTTATGCACACCACTATTTAGTTTGTAATTAAAGAACTTTGTTTATTTTAAGTATTTTTATTTTTCATTGTCACAAGCCAAATTTGTAACAAAAAACAATATAAGCAACATCAGCATTTCCCACGGTTTAAAAAAATTTAAGTTCAATTAATGTAAACAAAATCAATTTGGGTAAATGCTGATGATAGGTAAAATTTAGTATATAAGCCATTGATTAATTTTAATAAAATCAGAAATAATTTTAGCATTCATAAAACTTGATTGTCTATTTTATTTCTCAACAAACGGGCATTTTGATGCCAGGATAATGCGGCAGAAGTGCTCAGCAAATACTTAAACTCTTTTTAAAACACACACTAAATTACACCTCCATATATTCACTGGACCACTACTAAATACATACATACATATATACATATGCAAACAGAATCATATATAAAAAAACAATAAAGTATTTTTTATTAAAATCTTTAAAATAGTTTGTTTTGTTAATTACTGTCCTTAAATTTCGTTTAATATGCATTTTCGTACGCGAACATTCAATTAAATGAACTAAATTTCATTCACATTTTCCAGCCCTGCTGAATTTTAAATCTAAAGATAATTTCTTCAATTTTAAAACACCATCTTAATACCAGGCGATCAGTATTTACAGCATGCGAATATTTGGCAAACATTTTGTCAATATTATTCAAGAGCATATTAAACATGTAGCTGAAGTGTTGCATATTTTAGGGTTTAAACTAAAATTAGTTTCAGATTCTCACAGGATGACTCAAGTATTTATTCTTTAATAAAACTATTAGGAGCAGCTTGCTGGAAATTCTCTGTGCCTGGTATGAAGATTGAGTTTTAAAATTGAACAAATCTTGGATTTAAAATTCAGCAGGGCTGGAAAATGCGAATAATAATAATTTCATTCAATTTTTGGTGGCTGACAAAAATTTCCACAAAATATTGTGATAACTGACGTCACAAAGTATTTGTTTATTTCAATTGCAAATGCTGGTGTGGTGGATTGTTTTGCGATGCATTTGATTTCTTTTTTAAATAAAACTATTTAACAAAAAATCAAATGTATATAAAGAATTTTTTTTTTTAAAATTACACTGTGATAGTTTTTTTTTTCAGTTTGGGGCCATTTTTCAGTTTGGGGCCATTTTTCATTTTGTAGTTTGGGGCCATTTTTCATTGGGGCCATTTTTCATGGAGCCGAATGTACATACACACCCCGCGAAAGTTCAAAATTCACCTTTTCATATGTACAAACCTCGTATGTATGTTCATATCCGTTATACATAAAATTCACGACGAAAGAAGAAAATAATCAGGATTTTGATTTTGAAACTTGTGTTGAGGCCTATGTTAGGAAAATTTTGGTAAGACGACCTAAAAACCTGAAAAAGTTGCTAAAAATGGTCAAAAATCGTTACTTTTTATCGACATTAATGGTTTAAATTACGTGAAATTTTTTTAAAAAAAGTCAAAACATTCCGTAAAAGAAAGTTAAGATGGCAAAAAAAACTAATACAGTCGAATAAAAATTTTTTTAAATAGCGCAGACTTAGCTATATCTATGAAAAATGGATATATACCGATTTCTCAAAAACTGGAGCCAATCTGACACTTCCAAATGCACTTTCGCACTCAGGGGACTCCCTCCTAATAGTTCGAAAAGGATTCATCGAAGTTCATTTTTTCGACTATCATAGTGTAATTAAGTGTACGAATTTCCAGATATTTTTGCCTGTTTGTTTTTCTTATTTAAAACAAAGCCAATTAAAAATTTTTGGCTCCTGTCAAATTGGATAAAATTTTGTTTTGTATTGTCGCTATTAACCTTTTAATCATTTTGAAAGCTGTTTTAATTATTTTAAAACATTACAGCAGTTCTTATATATTCTTAGTTTTATCTGAAATAAAACTATATTTTGTTGGATTTTTCTTTACTTGTTCTAGTCATCTGTTCTTTTCTATTACGTATTGCTTCCATATTTTTATCGCTAATCAATTAATGTACGGATTTAATGAAATTCAAATATTTTGTTAATATTTTCCCATTTTTCGCCAGTAATTTTTTAGTAGAGTATTATCTACCTAATCATTATTCTAATTAACTTTAGTGTAACTTGTTTTTGAATAAAGTTTTATCTGCGTTAACACAAACAATACAAACGTGTACCATCATAATTTTCAGAAATTTTCCTATCTAAGATAAACTATTTTTTAGTCCTAAACATTTAATAAAACAATAAAGATAGTAATCATAGTTTGTTTTTTATTTGACGAAAACAAAAATATAGTTTTTAAAATGAATTAAACAAGTTGAATATTAAATTTGAAGAAGTGGAATGGAAGATGTCATCATGTCGCATTTACAACGCACTAAATTAATCTGTATCGTGTATAGTAATTTCAATAATTCTTTTGCATTGCTGACCAACTGAAGAGGGCGCTGTAATTGGGTTAGTGACCACTGCAAAATCTTCTGTAAGGATATAAAAAATTATGTTTGAATTCAATCGGCAGAGTTTGTACCTGTTTGTATGTGCTAACTTCTTTTCCGGTCTAGGCTTGCGGCAAGGAGAAAATGGGACTTTGAAATAAAAATAAACGAAAGCTGCCACTTTTGGTTGTGAATTCAAAGTCTGTTTTGATTCAGAAAATTCACAGCTAATGAAAATAAATCTTAGCTTTTGTAATTTATTTTAATTATTTATTTTTAGTTCTTTCATTACTATGGAGGATTATGTTAACATTCATAACTAACCAATCATAATGTTTCATTGGTATGCACTAATTGCAATGTGCTGTCACGTCATCATTATATCATGCATGGAATACTATTGTTATTATTTGCAACATTTTTTTATTAATTTGTTTGAATGCTAAAAGGAAAAGAAAATTATATGTATCATATGACTAACACATATGTACCAACATAACAAAAAAATTTCGATAATCGAATGTACATACACACCCCGCGAAAGTTCAAAATTCATCTTTTCATTTGTACAAACCTCGTATGTATGTTCATATCCGTTATACATAAAATTCACGACGAAAGAAGAAAATAATCAGGATTTTGATTTTGAAACTTGTGTTGAGGCCTATGTTAGGAAAATTTTGGTAAGACGACCTAAAAACCTGAAAAAGTTGCTAAAAATGGTCAAAAATCGTTACTTTTTATCGACATTAATGGTTTAAATTACGTGAAATTTTTTTAAAAAAAGTCAAAACATTCCTTAAAAGAAAGTTAAGATGGCAAAAAAAACTAATACAGTCGAATAAAAAATTTTTAAATAGCGCAGACTTAGCTATATCCATGAAAAATGGATATATACCGATTTCTCAAAAACTGGAGCCAATCTGACACTTCCAAATGCACTTTCGCACTCAGGGGACTCCCTCCTAATAGTTCGAAAAAGATTCATCGAAGTTCATTTTTTCGACTATCACAGTGTTATTAAATAAATTGTTAATAAATAAAGGCATAAAGTAGTTATTATTAATAAATAGTAAATGTTTCAAGAGATTAATAATGTTTAAAATTTTGTGTTTTTATTTTTATTATTTATTTGTGTTTTTAAAGACTATTTTTATGCTTTGTAATTCACGAATTTATTTGTGAGTTTTCGTATAAATGGATGAGCTTTAAAATTTTTTAAACATAAAGGGTAAAACATCTACTGATGAGTTGGTATGGTTAGCAACGAAATATATATTTAGATATTGCTAACCCGCAACAAATAAATAAAATTTAAAACACAAATACTTGAGTACATGCTCGAATAAATGTAAAATTTTATTATAACAATAAGATTTTAAACAAACTATTTTATTAATAAAAGTGTTTGACAGCAATTTTACTTTTATGGAATTCAGCAATCTTCCTAAGTAAATTTTGGTCCTTTTTGATCATTTGTATCAATTAAGGCAATTTTCATACCTTGGATATATGAGCTGCTATTTATGAATGTTTTGGAAGGTCACATATTTTCAGAACATTTTTAATTATTCTAAATTACCATTTAAACTGTTTTAATTTCTGATTTGTCATATTCGTGATAAAATGTTTTTTTTTCCATTTTTGTATATCTATTTTTTCGGAGAAAGAGATTTTCCGAATTTTCGAGATGCAAGTCTGTTTTCACACTTTTAATGATACCCAACTACTTTTTTCTAATTTGAGTTTGCAAATGTTTGCGCTTTCCGTAATACGAGCGAAATTTTCGCAACTTGATCTATCTAAATTGACAGATATCCTTATTGATTGATTGATTGATTCTAAACCAATCTAAAATTTAATTTTTTTGTTTTCATCAGTTTTGATACACACACATAGGCATTTTTGCTGATTCGGAATTAATTTTGAAGCCATTTGTGGGTTCTTTAAAATATCGTTTCTTCTGTTCGACTTAGAGCCAATATTTCATATATTGCAGATTAACGCAGTTTATTTTTATTTCGTAAACTAAAATTAAATTTACAAGTTTTCTGTGCTGTCAGTCGAAAAAAACTTACTTCTTGCCGACTATGAAAGTTTCTAACTTCTTAAATTAAGTTCCGAATGCCGTACTTTCGAAATTAATTTTAAAATTAGTTTTCGAAATCATGTTCGAATTTCCGAAATTAATTTCAAATGTTTTGTGCTTTAAACAATTTATTATTTACTTCGACATGTCGAAATAAACGATGTAATTAAAATTTACGTCTCGTGCACCAGCTGTGAAATAAGTAGAAGAACTTTGATATTTTGTTTAAACTAAACTTTTTTATAGGGAAATCCACTAACAATACACGAAACTTAAAAAAAAAATTCTTTGATTTCTTTTAAAAGCGACTCTTTATTTCATCCTGTGATTTTTTTTAAAGCACATATTTTTTCTTAAAGTAAAATGTGTATTTTCCTGCCAAACATAAACATCTTTTTATCACTCCTCAAATATTTTATTTAAAATATTTTTTTCTTCTGATATTTTATAAATTATTTCATTATTTTGTACATTTCTTGATATTTTAACACAACTTGTTCTATGAATCATATAAATGTCTTGGCAAAAAAAAAAAAAAAAAAAGGAAGATTTCAAAATATTTTAAACACGTTTATACTGTTTTGAATTTAAAAACACATAAATTTATTAGGGTCATGACCAAACAGTATAGTTTCTTGAACAAGAATTAAAAAAAAGCCTCATAAAAACTCAACAGTATTTCTTGAAAAGTCCTCAAGTAGCGTAGACAAGCACCATTTAGCAGAGTAAAATAGTAAGTGTCTTTAGAGCGGACACGCTGTACGTCCAGTCGAAACGGAAATATGTATGTTAGAATGTTATTATTTGTATCCTAATTTGAAAGAATAGCTGTTGGTTTTCTCATAATGCACTTTAAACTTACAGAAACTAGTACACCTATAGTGCTGTAAAAGTTTTTATATTCACGAATATTTTTAAAAAGTTATTGCCCTAATGTATATATGTATGTATGTGTATGTATATTTAAAACAGTAACACCAAGAGATCAAATCAAATAATATTCAGCTTAAAACACATTAAACTGCTTGAAGGGTTGGTACCGCCTGGTGACACAACCAAGAAAACTATAAAGAGATGAAACGCACAAAAACCTTGACATTTTCGGATTTATCAGCAAGCAAGTCAAAGTAAAAAAAAAAAGAACAATAAAGAGGAAAATATTGGTGACTGTAGTAGTAGACTTTTAAATAAAATCAAATAAAACTGCAAATATTTTTGTAAAAGATTACTTTTCAAAAACTAATGAAACATTTATTCATTTGAGCCGTTTATTTTGAACGTGGCATAAGTCACTTCGCTTTTAAGTCGAGATATTAAAGGGTTTGCGTTTAAAAACGTTTAAAAATATGGAGAAATACTGGAAAAATATCAGTATCATGAGATAACAAATACAAGAAAATCTTCTCGAAAGTGAGCATCCATATTTTTAAACGTGTTAAAACGCAAACGCTTAAATATCTCGACTTAAAAATAAAGTGACTTATGCCACTTTCATTTTATGATGAGTTTTATTTATTACCAAATAATATAAAAAAATAAAATCAAACTTGAATCTTGAAGTAAATCAATTTTAATTCAAAATTAATTATTTAATAGAATAGCTTGAAATGGATAATTTTTCAATTGTTTGTTTTTTTAAATTGTTTCCCATTTCTGAATGATTTCAAAATATTTGAAAATAGGATAAAATCTCTCGCATTTTACTCGTTGTTGTATCCAAAATAGTTTAAAAAATTCTAAAAGAATATACGAAAGAGAGTTGCTGCCTAATTAAGGAGGTCGTGATAGCAAATCACTGAAATCGGTTTTGAATGCAGCGAACTCTCTATCACGCTATATTTTAGTGAAAAATGAATTTGGAGAAAATTTTACCCGGATTAGCGTACTTTTCAGGTGTAAAAAAAGAGACCTATTGGTATTTTTTCAGAATACTTTCTGGTTAATAAAATATGGAAAAGTTAGTACTTTTGTTTTTGGTACTTTTTTTTCGATAAATTTTATATACCTTTACTTACATGTAGCGTGAACAATGTATTTGACACAGATTAAAATATAGAGTACTTTGTAAAAGATATGTTGGTAGTTTTTTTATAAGTTTTTTATAATCAAAGAAGTTTTTTTTAATTAGTTAAATTTTTAAATATAAATTTCTTTTTCTTAATTAAATTATTATTTTTATTAAAAAGGAAAATCTAGAAAATCGTTATAATTTTTTTTTTTATTATAAATTAACATACTTTCTTGGAGTTGAAATAAGAAGAGAATTATGGTACTTTTTTACTTTTGATACTTTTTTACTTAGGATATTTTTTCTTTTGGGAAATTTTTTTAATGGATTTAAATAATTTTGGTAGACGAATAGCAAGCATGTGAGCCAGATTAAAATTTAAAAAAAAAATACTTTTTACAGGGTGAAAAAGGGACACATTGGTACTTTTAGTACGTTTTATTATTGTTACAAATTTGTTCTTCCATTAACATCTAGAATACTTTCTGGGGAATAAAATTTGAGAAAACTGGTACTTTGGTACTTTTTTGTTCTTTCATTTAAATTGGTACACAAATAGTTTAATGCCAATATTAATAATGTTCCTCGAAAAAAAAAATCCAACTTAGAAAATTTTTACTGAATTCAGAAGCGCATTTTCTAAAAGTAAAAATTTCTTTTACTAAGTTTAAGGTCATATGTAAGAATGAAATTATTTTATTTTAGCTTTAAAGAAATGATTTAGAAAATGACTCCTTAATAATTCATATAAATTTGCATATTTATGATTCTTTTCTTAAGCTTTTTTTAAATTATGTATTTATTTATGAGTGTAAGAAATTACGAATTTAGTACTTGTGAGATTTTGCAAGTGAGAGGTGGCAAGGTGTAGTATGTAGTATGAAGGTTGGAGTTCCAATAGACTTTGAGTTTCATTAAAATGATTTCAACACGCCTCTGGATCATCGATCTTTATCAACACTGACATCAAAATATTTTTCTTAGTAGACTTAATTAAAATTTCCTCAATATGACTTAAATTAAATGCTTTAGCTGGATGGATGATATTCGCTTTTAACACGATTCTCAATAATAATGGCAGAAGAAGTTTAATTAATGTGATACAAATTGAATATAAATTTATACAGCAAATTGGGCTGATCATTCCCATTGATTTTGACTTTGGTGAATGCCATTATATATTTAGGTTTAGATATAGTCGCAAACTGAAAAAAAAAACAAACACAAAAAATTACCCTATACATATAGACAGACATATAAATAAGATATTTAACATAACAACTAAACTCATTCACATTTGTTTATGTTCACATTAACTCATAAAGTTTATTAGGAAAAAAGAACTGCAAAAATATATAAAAGAATTAATAACAAAAAAAAAAAAAAAAATAATAATAAAATTATAAATAAAACACGTTTAGAAACACATTTAAAGCTTCTTCTGAAATATTTCGAAAATAAAATAGTGTCTACAAAACCTGTGTAGTTTCAAAAATCTTCTTCTTTATTTATTTGTTTAATTCATTCAACTTTAATTTTTTTGTATTTTTGCGTCTGTCATATAGCGGGCGTTTATTTCACAGCATCAGTTTAAAATCTTAACTCGTCACATAAACAACGTTCATTTGAAACAAGCGCTAAGTTTTTAATAACATACAGCGCCAAAAGGACGACAAAGGATTTCTTTTATATAAATTTCAAAAACGTGTTAATAAAAATGGCGAAAATTGTTTTCAGTTTATTGTTGTGTTTAGCCATGTTTGGCACAATGGGTTAGTATTTTTAAATATTAAAAAAAAAAAAAAAAAAATTTAGACAGAGATTAAGAAAAATTTAAAAGATTTGAGACAAAAACTCAAGTACATATTTCTATAACCAAGAGAAAACAAAAGACTTAAGAAACAAACTTTATCGAAGAGATGTGTGAAATTTTTAAAGGAGCAACAAGCAACTGCTCTAAAAGTCTGAATGATGAAATGGATATTTAATAAATTTAACTAAAATAAAATAAACGTCAGAGCCGCTTTTGAGTTCGCTTTGAAATCCATTTATATCAATAATATTTTTTTCTAATTCAAAACTTATTTAGTTAAATATTTAGCTAAAATTCCATGATTTTTTTAGTCATTTGAAATTTTTTCCGAAAAAATTTCTCAGCGTATAGTCGTAATCGGATTCTTACAAAATACTCCTCCTTCGTACACATATTTTAATTTGTAATAATTTATTTGAGTAATTCCATTTATAATAAACTGAAAATTATATCATTTTGGACCCGACCCTCTCCAAATCGGCTGAAACTTTGTGAAATCTATGCACATGATAGAGTTAGTACGCATGTAGAACCTAAGCTCATTATCGCAGCTCAATCGCGAGATATAGGGCCTTGAAAATTTAAAAATTCAAATATACAACTATATTTTTTCCAGCAACCTATTAACACATACATATATATGTACATAAATCTATATGTTACATGCCTAAAATTAATAAATTAAATTCCTTTTATGGAATTTGTGATATTTGATAATACAGTATTTTTAATTTATTTTTTAAACTTTGCATGATGTTTTTTTAATATCTCATAAACCATTTCGTATCCCAAAATAAAACTTACAGGAATTGTAGATAAGACGCTGTTCTTTTTTTTAGAATTTTAAAAATACCATTTTTTGAGAAAAATGACCAACAAAAATATTTGATCAAAGTTTGACCTTTGAACTTTGAATTTCAAATCTGCAATTTAAACCTTTTAAAAGCTTATTTTCTCCCCTTTGATTTCGTCCCACAACGAAGAATATTGCTTAAAAAGTTCCAAAAATAATCATAAATTTCTAAGTCCATAATAGTAAATTTTTGTTGAATTTTTAAATTTTCAAGGCCCTATATCTCGCGATTGAGCGGCTATAATGTGCCAAAATTTTGGCATGACTAGTACAAAATTTGATCAAAATCGGAAGGGGTAAGGTCGAACCATCGGTTGATTTTATATGTTTTAACCCATTTTATGAAACTATACATATAATTTCGAGACATATTTTTTTAATTTTTTAATATGTTAAAAAAAATTTTAAAGATATAAAAATAGAGCAAGAAAAAACAAAAGACTTAAGAAAAAACTTTATCTCAGAGATACATACATGTGAAATTTTAAAAAGAATCACAACGCCTACATATTGTTTTGTATATACAGGGTTGTGGAATGGAATCTGATTGTAGTCATAATCAGAATTGAAATCGACAATAATGTGGCTTTGGTGTTACAGAATTCGATATTATGTTCGAATCAGAATTATGTCAGAATTTGGTGTTATAAAATCCAATGTTATCGTTGTTTTTTTTTGTCAGAAATAATCCGATCAGCTGCCAGCCGCCAGAATAACATTTTTGTTTTGTTTTCTTTTTGCTTTAAGCTGTTAAAAATTTTCGCACAATGTAATTAAAATTAAATATTTATTAATTAAATAAATAAATAATAAAATAAGATTGATTTACAGTGGAAGTAAAATGGTATACGATAGGTGCATTTATGTTCATATTCATTTGTATGAAAAGAAAATAAAAAACTATTTACATAAAATATAACTAATTTTACACCAAATAAGGGGAAACATACTAGAAACCAAACACTAAATCGATTTTTATGGATTTCCATGGAAAAGAATCCTGATATCGCCAAGGGATTTAAAAAACGTGACAAGGTTTTTGGTGGATTCTCTTTGATATTAATTGGCGGGGTATTTAAATGCAAGTGGTCCTCCGAATAAAGATTTAAATGCGTGGAAAAAAGTATTTTCGTAAATAAATTGTTCAATTTGTGTTTAAAATAAATATTTTTTTTTATTAAAATGTCTCACTTGTTAATAAATTTTCAATTTGTGCAGAAAAAATGGTAGAAAAAATGTAAACAAAGCAAAACAGCTGATTTAAACATGGTTTTTGTTCATTATCGAATCACAACAAAACAAGACGTTTTCATAGCACCAATTGAAATCAAAATCGATTTTAAATGCTGATAAACGGCAATTCTGACTTGGTTTTCATAACCACCGCGATTGACAGCAATCTTACTTTAATAAAATTCCAAGATTTATTTTTAAATTAAAAAAAAAAACTGTTGCCAAGGACGATTTGAATTGAGTTCAATTATATTAAACAATTTTTCTTTTTTATTGTTTTTTAAATAAACAAGCGCTGCCTATACAAAGAAAATATTATTTATTCACACATCTGTGCAACTAAAGCAATTAATGTTTTCAAATTCGATGAGGATTGCTTCTAAAGTATAATAAATTTATCTGCGAAATATGAGGAACTACGGCGATGAATGTCTTGAAATTTGCTGTGGATTACTATTAAAATAAAATAAAATATTTTTAGTATTCACATACTTCCGTAACCAAAACAGTGAATGCCTTGATATTTTATGTGGATTACTCCTAGAATAAAATACTTTTGTAGGTAAATTTTAAAGCCACATGAGGAGAAAAAGGCTACCCGTATACAAAGAAAGTTTGATTAGCTGCGGGTTTCTTTCTTAGATTTTCACTGAAAACAAAAAAATTTTACTTTAGAGAGCCTGCCGTTGTGAAAGTAAATTTACAAAATGAAATTTTGATGCATGAAAATTTGCTTACTTGCCAATTGATGAATATTATTGTATTATTGTACTCTTTCATTTAATTTTTTCCATCTTCTTCAAAAATTTAACAAAATGTGTTTTTAGGGTTAATTTAGTACTTACATATTTGCAAATAGTACTAAATTCAGTTAGTTGGTTAGTGTTTAAAATACGTTTTATAAAAAAAATTTCACTACTACTATGAATAAACGATTAGTCGATTAATCAAATTTTTAATTAATCAATATTGACATTAATTAATCGATTAACGGGAAGTTATGATTAATCCTTTTGTTCAATTAATGCATGTTAATTTTTTCACAGAAAATTAAAATCTCCAAAGAAATTTAAATGAAAATCTGACTCAAAATATGTAAGGAAGGGACAACAGGTCGAATATACAAAAAAATGTTAAACAAAAACACTAAAAAAATGGTGTAGTTTATAAACATTAAGAAACTAAATACACATACGTAATTCGTAGGCAGCACCCTGTTTAATCCAAAGTAGAAAAAAATCGAAAAACTTAAAATAGAAACTACTTAATTATTTAAAATGTTTACTTGTAGTAGCAGTAGTAGTAAATCACAGGTATATGGATAATACATTGTTTGATTAATAAAGTAATCGATTAAATATTTCGATTAATAAAATTTTTTGAATAAAAAAATCTCTAGTTTCTTAGTAATTCACAAATAAGCATCGAAAAAAATGTGGGTTCACAATTTTTTATGAGCACAATAAAAATGTTTTGATTTGGGCAAATAATTTAAATCATTTCAAATTGATATCTCTGCACAACAATATTTCAATCTGATTAGCTTTGACATCTTGTTCTTAAACAAGTTCTAAGTATATTTTGTTAAAGTCGTATAGCCTTAAGCTATGTATAGACGATTGGCAGATCTTACAATATTGTCAGAAAAATGTTGAGAAAATGTCTGCCAACCGTATGAAATTACAATTTTTGTCTTGCAACGTTGCAAGAAAAAGCATTGTCAGTTCATTGTAAAACAATAATATTGTCAGATATCTGACAATCGTGAGAACACTCTACTTTGCCATAGTCAGATAACTGTCAGACATTGTAAGCTCTTTTTTATTGGCAGATGTGTTTAAATTAATGCATCTGACAATGGCACCATTGTCAGATAATTTTTCTATTGGCAATGCTGTCCATAAATACTATTGGATTTGACAGTTCTGACAAAGTTTAACAACACATCTGGCAATTTTTCTACACAACAATCTGACAACCGTGTAAACTGACAATGTTTGTTGGCAGATAAATTTATTGTCTGACTATTGTCTTACAATGAAATTGTAAGGTTTTCTTACAATCGTCTGAACTGACAATTTACCTTTTGGTAACAATTTTTCATTGTCAGTACGTTGTCAGCATATTGACATATCTTAAAATATTGTAAGATCTGCCAATCGTCTGTACGTAGCTTTATACTATTTTTTTTTAATATATTTTTAATGTCGTAACAAAAGATTAACAATCATCTTTTTTATTGAAATTTAAAACATGACTTCATAAACTTTTATTTTCGATTAATATTTATTGCATTGTTTTAATTTCTATATTAAACTAGCTGAACGCCCCGGCTTCGCACGGAAGATATATATTTACTTTTATAAATTTGGATTTAAACTTGATATGATTACTCACTGACAGCTGTCAATGTGTATGCGTGTATGTCCTACAACGTGTATTTACCGTGTGTATGAAGTCAGCACACAGTATACATGTTGGCTGACTTCCAAAACGTCAATTGCTTTGTGTTTGAACAAAACATCACATTTCATTACGCCGCAGTACAATAGTTATACAATGTATAACATTTCAGAACGCCGCCGCAAAGTATTTTTAACGCAGTAAGAGAGCAAACAAGGCATCGGTTTTATAGTTGTTGCATTGTTTCCGAACTTTGCAAATGTATGTGATTTAAATACAGTAGCAATCCTGTATACAAACATTGTATACGAACGTTTTGGAAGTCAGCCTATATATAATTTAATTATTTTTAACTAAAATTGTAAACTCACATTATATTTGTTATTTATTTTCCTATTCAGGACGTATATGCTACAAAAATTCAGTTTGCTTCACACTTTTTTTTATAAAATATACACAACTATAGTTAGATGAATATTAAAAATTTTAAATTCTTTCTTAAATTCATTAAATTAATTTGTAACTTCTTTAATATCAAAGTTTAAAATTATTATAAATGATTTTTCAGTTTGCCTAATTTATTCAGCACACCTCATGTTTGAAATTAAAAATTAATTTTCGCAATATCCAACCGAAAATATGCACGTCTTACATAACTACTTAAAAGTGTAGTCTTATATATCGCACAAATACAAAGGAAAAAGTTCAAACAAGATATTTGGATATAAGCAAAAGAAAAAGATTTATATGCTTCTAGAAATGCCCAAAGAAACCGGCTTACAAACTTAAAGCGATATAATTTTTAAATTCCGCGAGAAAAAAAATTGCAGATTCAATAAAAAGAAACCAAAAAAGACAATAACAATTTTTTGTACGTTAAAGTCAAAGATGTTGTTTGACTGCAACGTGTTTATAAATTATGCAAGAAAATTAACATTTAAATGTTAAGATTTGAATTGTGTTAAACAAATACATGGACAAAATGCAAGACGAACAAAAATAACAAAATAAGTATTAAAATAAAATAATGATAATAATAAATTAAAATAAGATGCTAAATGACCTTGAAGTAGAAATAAAATGGAATACAAAAAGAGATAAAGAAGATGAAAATATAAACAAGTTTCTTACTTAAATCTTTTGTTTGCTTTAGAATTAAATAAAATTTTAAACGAAATTAATAAACACACTGGCTGGCATTTACATTTTGTTGTTGTTTTGAAAACCATACCAATTTTTTTTTTTTTTGTTTAATCGGCATTTCAATTTCTAGATCTATTATGTATCAAGTATCTTTTTATCTTAAAGGTCATTTGAAATTAATATTAATTTCTGTTTATTGTTTAAAAATTTTAAAAAAAAAATTTGACCAGGACTTACATAGCTGATAGCTATTTTGTTGATAGATATTTTAAATCGAATTACAAAATGTTTTCCATATCAATTATTATAAAATATGGTAAAGCCTCATTTGAAAACCAGTAGAAAAATTTTCAACACAAGTTTATAAAGTTATAAAGTACATAATTTCGTAGAGGTCATTTTATTTCAATTTAAGCAACGTAAACTGACTGATTTATAAAACGAGTACATAGTGCTCAATTCTGATCAAAAGTGCTCACAATTCCGAAAGTTGAGTCTTTATTTTGTAATCAATTAAATCACTTTTAAAATTACAAATGGAATTGAAAATGAATATTTCTACTAATGCAACGTAGTCATATCTCAAAAAAACTTAAACGTGTCAAAATACATTTAAAGTTTTTAAAACTTAAGCATTTATATGGACGGCTTGATCATGTATGTGGTTAAAACTTGGGTTTAGATAGAAATATGTTTATGAAAAATTTCTTACATATAAAGAAGGTGTTGAGAAACTCTTTTTCGTCAGTAACTGAAAAAGTTTGTTTTTTGAGATATGACTATGTTGCAATAAAGGAGCGATATGTTGTAAGCAATACAAAATATGCATACTTTTAGGAGCGTCAGTAAATAAGCCTTGCATGTTAATAAATAAAAAAAAGAAGCTTAATGTGCGCTTTGCTAGTAAAAACATATTAACGCAAAAGCTTATGGGTATAAAAAAATTTATTATTGTAAAATCTAAATACCAATAAACGAATCACAAGACAGCACATCAGAAACAATTGGATAAAACTATTCCCCTTCGAATGCATAACTTGGACATATTTATCAAGCCAATATCAAGACAACATCAAACGTCGTTAAATACAGCAACGTGCATTTTGATATTTTTTAGGCCAAAGCGAATAGTAAGAGGATGTAGATTTGGTATTGGTATCAAGATACCTAAATATTTACAAAATAAGAAGGATCAATACATTCAGATCAAAAAAAAAAAAATATTAAAATTTTTATAGTTATCAGCCATGTTATATAACTCAATTCCGATGAAAAGTGATTTCAATTGCGAAAGTTGAGTCTTTAGAAAACTAAAATTTGATTTGTAATCAAACCACCACTAACTTTATTTGTAGTAAACAATAAAAAAAAAAAAAAAAAATACAAATACTTTTAGGAGCATCAGTAAAATAATTTTTGCATTTCAATGAAGAAGCTTAATGTGGGCTTAGAATAAAAAAAAAACTTTTATCATTGTGAAATCAAAATAGAAATTAATCAGAAGACTGTAAATCATTAACGATCGGAAGACTGTAAATCATCAAGGATCGGAATACAATTGCCGAATCGAAAACATACCAATCCGAATGTGCGACTTGACCCGTATATTTGAAAGCTATTTGTTCATTCACGTTCCGACCAGCCAGAAAGAAGCGTTTTCATCACATTGTACAAAATTGTTTCCCCTATTAAATGTACAATATTATCATTAATTGTAGAGGTAGTGAACTGTTTTCTTAATTAAAGTTTATATAAAACTAGACATTAATTTATCTAAAACCGAATAACCATTAGATTTGAATATTTCATTACACTAATAGTTTAATAGAAGCTGAAAAATTCACACCTTAACAGACAAAATTACTGCGAAAAAATAATAACAATAATAGAAATTTTTTTTTTTTGCAATCGAGTTGTTATTAATTTTTTTTTTTCACTTCCACAAACGATCACTAATTGAATAGCAAAACGTAAAGCATTTCAATGGAGATTAATAAATTATAAGCCGGTAGCTCATCTTATACTCAGGGCTAGAATTTAATAACAAATGTTTACACACAATAAGCTATGAATCATTTTAATTGATCTATTGTATTATTTTACATTATTGATTTTGAATGAAAAGGTCAGTGGCTATTTGATTTGAAGATCATTAAAGCATAAAGTGGGAAGAAAAAAATATAAATTGTAGCTGAAATAAAAAAAAAACTATTAATTAAATGATGAAACACAACATCAATTTGATTCTGCAACCGATTAGAGAAACCAATAATACAAATAATAAATAATAACCTCAAAGATATTTATTTCCATTAATAATCTTCAGGTTCTTATTTCTCCTTCTATATTGGAATTTTTATTAATAATATTATAAGATTTTAATAATTCAAGAATTTTCGTTCTCTTTTATGCTCATAGAAAGCAGGCGATTAAAGCAAGAAATGTATTATTCAAAAGATATTTGTTTGCCGACCAGTTCTATCTTTATGTTATGAAAATCGGTGTAGTATATTAGAAGTTATAAACATTTAAAAATGCCACTACAACTTGATTCTGCAACGCGCACTTCAGTTTCAAGTGAATTGGAAATTGCCAAACTTGTTTCAACATGTTCATGCATTTTGCATTTGGCGAGGGGGAACAAAGATCGTTTTATTTTTTAAGTTTCATATTTTCAATAAAAAGTTTAAGATAATTTAACTGAATTTGATTCATGTATTTAATTTAATTTATTAATAATTTTATCGTTTCTTTAATATTATGATCGGTCTAAGCACATAAGTTCTCTTCAATAATGCTCTTACGGCTTGAATACGCCACGAAACTTGCGATAATGATTTACAATACACCTCTCTTGCAAGTTACAATCGCAAATCTTATGTGAGATGCAAGTGACTGAAAATTACGAAATTATTGATCACACGCCTATTCTTATCTTTTTTCAATCTTCTGGACGATTAAAACAATTATTTGTGGGTTATAAGCTGCAAATTATTTTCCATTCGCAAGAAAATGATAGCTACGAAAAGGTCTTCGACGACTTGGACTTATGACTAAGGACGACACATTTTTAGGATAGCGAAGAAATTGCTCTGTAATAAATATAAGGTTTTCCAATAGAGATGATATGATTTTGAAGTGACGTTTCGGCCATTTGTAATATGTCATGATCTGGCATTTGTTTTTCATTGTATTCAGTAGTGTTTAAAATTTCATCATGGAGAGATATACGCAAGAACAACGTTGCTGATTTTACCTTGGAACAACTTGATAACGATAACGTTTTTTTAAGAAAATCATTTTCTCCGATGAGGCTCACTTTCACCTGAGTGGTGCGGTAAATAAACAAAACTGTCGATTTTAGTGCGAAGAAAATCCACAAATTATTCATGAAAAACCATTACATTCACCTAAATTGATAGTTTGGTGTGGTTTTTGGTCTCGTGGAATCATCGGTCCATACTTCTTTCGAAATGAAGCTGGTAACACCGTTACTGTCAATGGAGAGTGGTATAGATCGCTGATAACCAACATAATATGCCCGGAATTGGAAGAAGTTCATCTTGAAATTATTTGGTTTCAACAAGACGGGGCTACGTTCCACACAGCAAATGCAACAATTGCATTATTGCGAAAAAAGTTTGGAGATTCGATTATTTAAAAAAATTGTGATATTGAATGGCCTCCTAGAAGTTGTGTTTTAACACCATTAGACTATTTCTTGTGGGGTAATTTGAAGTCTTTGGTCTTTCGAAGCTCTCTTCAAGCTTACGACTTGATTTAGTGGAAAAAGTGCTCGAAAATTGGGTTCATCGAATTCGTTCCTGCAAAAGAAGTCGTGCAGGCCATTTGAATGACGTTTTATTTAGAACTTAATTGTATCGATCGCACTTCACATTAAATAAAAAACTTTTGAATTTCCTTAACAGAAACATCGGCGTAGTAAAAAAATTAATAAAATGCCTGCTAATACAGCTTAACAAGGTTAATGCGTCAACTTAACACCGGAGGCGCCTCAACACTGCCTCAAAAATTAACATAACGCGCAAAGAAGAGTTGTGAAAGAGTTAAGTCTTCTAAAATTTCAACATCTATCATCTCTACCCTATCCCTCTCAGTGAGTTCCGGCACAGTGCACTGCATACGTAGGGATCATTCCCTGAGTGCTGGTCCTAATAAAAAAAAAAAAGAAAGTGTGTTTTTTTAAGAAATCATATCACTCTTATTGGAAAACCTTTTATTAGCAATAATAAAATATGTACAAGTTTTTTTCACATTTCCGCTGCGCTTAGAAACATTTCAAAAAGGATAGTAGAGGATCATTTGGATGTATGTATGTGTTCCACTTGTAAATTTTTTTTTTTTTTCTGTATTTTCAACTTAAATTTTAACTGTGAATTAAACCATACTCCATCACTTTAACTACTAATGAATTGTCTTCTTAAAAAGATATTGTAGAGAGGGACAGATGTTGGAGGTGTAAGCTTTACTATTTTTACAATTAGGTTCTTGCGTTCTTTGAGATGTAGCGCCTCCATGCCGGTATATTTATTACTATTATACCCAATCGACGACACAATTGTCCGTATTCCAGATGTAAATAAATATTTTCTTAATGTTAATAGAAAAATTATGTATGTAAACGTCATAAAAATAATGTTAAAAAATTCACATAATATATAATGCAACTACGACAAGATAATAAAATAAAGAACAGTTAAATGTAAAAACAACTGGGACGGCCGACGACTTATTAGCCGTGAAAAATAAAATATATCGATGGCATAATATAGAAAGTTCGTATCTCGGTTTTTTTCAAAATCGGTTTTTTAATGTTCTGGTAGACAAAAATCAAATACACCTCCCTTAAAAAATTCAGTTTCTTTTGTTGACGAATAACAGATTTACAGTAATTAAAAAAAGCCCAAACTAACTAGGTAACTAACTAAAGATTTTATCGAGTTTTTTCTTTCTCCTGTGAAGTAGCTAAAAGTTGAGATACGACCTTTCTATATTAAGCCATCGATATTTGAGTATATGAAAGGCACACACGCATGTGCCCATGTTTAAGGTGCTGTTTCCAGTGTAGCCAGGTAAATATTGTCTAATGTCCCCAAATTAAAGAGTGCTGTCCCCAAAAATCCCCATTTTAAAACTGGAAATCCCCAATTTTGTTCCCAATAAATATATGTATGTATGTATATTAATATCATAAAAACTATTTTTTTATTAATTTTATACATACATTTATTTAAGTTAATGCATTCGTTTGTGCTCAATGGAACTTTTGAATCCATAGAATATTTTAAAATTCCATACACGGAATCAAATTTATTCTTTTTTCTATGCTTTCGAGTTAAAAATTTATAAAAAACTCAAAATTTTCCATATTCTCAGTGAATATTTTAATCATTTCTTTTGGTAGTACAGTTAAATAATCTAAAAAAATTTGTTTGAACTCCTTTTGCTTCTAATTCCTTTGAACATTCTATGCCAACATCAATTTTATCAACCACCAAATTACCTTCTTTATTGTCAATTACTACATTCATTTTGGCAATATCGAATTCAATAAAGTCTGGTTTTAAAAATTTTGAACAAATTGTTATAAAAACCAACATCCTCAATACCATCGCCTTGAAATAACCGAAATATGGAGAAGAAAAACGCCAAGATACATAAACATATATGTATGTAAATATATTATGAAAGAAAATGTTAAAATAAAGCAAAATTGATAATAGGTATACTGAAAATGAAAAATCCCCAAATCCCACCCCACGATAATCTGCCCCCAAAAACCAGCTAAAAAATCCAATTTGGGGAGAAATCCCCACACCTGGCTACACTGCCTGTTTCCACAACACAGATAAATAACTTGAGTAGAAAATTTTTATGAAAACCACTCAGTTTTTTGAGTTTGTATTATAGAAACCGCACATAATTTTTTAAGTATTTTATTTTTTTAATATTCATTATTTTAATAATTTTAACAATAAATATTTGTATTTCTTTGATTAATTTTCTAAATTTTTTTTTTTTTTGCACAAAAAGTAAATAAGTTTATCAATACTAATAGCTGTGATTTTTTTTTCGTCGTTATTCGAGGAATTTCATATGGCGAATTTAGAACGATGAATTCGTCATGTTGACCGAAATTCAACATTCGTCCCAGTAGTGGTCCTAGCATTGTTGTTATTACATTTTTTTTTTGTTTTCAACTCACATGCAGCTACTCATGGCTGCGTGTGCAAGTATTTGCAACGACTTTAAACGCAAATAGCTCTCAAAGTACTATACACATTTTTTCTGCACTTCAGTGAATAAATATTTTTAATTTGGTATAAATTTGGTCAAAATCGGTTGTTTAATTTGGCCAAAAAGTCAATAACAAAAAATGGTTTTGCTTATTATTATAAATAATATATTAGTTTTATTTTTATTATCACGTGAATTCGATGAGTATGAATCTGCTACGTTAATTAAAAAAAAATACTTCAAAATATCCACCTATTTCTCTAGGTAAGCTTAAACTTATCAAATCTATTAATGTTTCGTTTTTATTTCTCTTTTCAATTGATTTTACTTACAGCGATGGCTGCCAGTTCATGTCCTCAAAGTAATGGCACATATCCGGTATCGGGATCATGTGATGCTTATATTGAATGTCGCAATGGTGTGGCTGAGGAAAAATTATGTCCGGATGGTTTATTGTTTAACGAAAAATCTACTGGCTATCCTTGCGGCTATCCCATCGATGTTGAATGCTCTCAGGGTCAGGCTCGTTTACAAGCCGCTCAACCCACCGAAGACTGTCCTCATCAATTTGGTTACTATCGTATGGGTGATGCCAATAATTGCGGTCAATTCAAGAATTGTGCATCAGGTCGTGGTTATGTTTTCGATTGTCCCGATGGTTTGGCTTGGAATCCAGAAAACTACAGATGTGACTGGCCCGATCAAGTTGAAGATTGTGATGCAGAAGCTTTCTTGGGTTTCAAGTGTCCCCCATTGCCGGCTAGATCTTCTCAACTAGGTGAACCAGAGGAGGAGTACACATTCTACGCCAGTCCCAATAACTGTCAGCAATATTATTTATGTATTGAAGGACGTCCTCGACGCATTTCTTGTGGTGAAGATCAAGCTTTTAACGAAGAATTGAAACAATGTGGTGATATTGAAAATGTTAGCAGCTGCAGTTCAGATGTTATACAACGTGGTGTTGAAGTGAAAAATGCCCGTTTGGCTGCCGCTCAAGCTAAAGCTGGACAAAAGAAACGTTTTTAAAATAAAACTAGACGGAGATTAATAAATAGAACTTTGTTGATATTTTTTCTTACATACATTTAATATTTTTCTAGTCCTTAGTGAGAATGTGTAATTTTAATTTGTATTTGTAAATTGTTAATAAAAAAAAATTGACTCAAACGAAAATGTGAAGTAATAAATAATTTACATTTAATAAATAAATAAATTTTTAATGCAAATTTGTAGAAAAGTTTTGTGAATTTTAAAATCTAACTTAAGTTGAGATGCATTTCGAAAGGACCTTTTACATACGAAAATAGTTTACTACAAAATATAAATTTTTCTTTAAAAACAAAACATTTTAATCGAACTCTTAAACATTTGTTATTTAATTTTTACAGTTTCAAGCTTTACCTGTCCCGAGAAAAATGGCCGCTTTGCAACTGAGGAACAATGTGATGCTTATATACAGTGTCAAGATGGTGTAGCCGAAGAAAAACTTTGCCCCGATGGTTTGGTTTTCCAACAACGTTCAAAAACTCTCGGTGATTGTACTTATGCTCCTTTTGCTTCTTGTAAGGAAAGAGCACGCCTTCAACCAGCCAATGCCACCGAAGAATGTCCTCGACAATTTGGTTTCTATCCCACTGAAGATCCTGCAAATTGTGGTTTTTATCGTAACTGTGCTCATGGTGTCTCTTCATTAACCAAATGCCCCGAAGGTTTAGCTTTCAATGTCGAAAGCTATCAATGTGATTGGCCTGATCTAGTTAAGGATTGTAATGCTGAAGCTTTCTTGGGTTTTACTTGTCCTCCTGCTGAACTGGTTGATGGTGTTAAAGTAAATGTTGATGTTACCGCCGAAGGTGAATTGCAATATTTCAGTCATCCGAAGAGTTGTAAAAAGTACTTTGTCTGCGTTAATGGTCATCCACGTTTGTACAATTGTGGACGTTATTTGGCCTTTAATCCTGAAACAAAATTATGTGATTTCTATCGCAATGTTCCGGATTGTTATGATCGTTTGAAGGAGAAGAAGGAAAGAAGTAATTAAGTTTTATAAATGTATTTCATACTTTAAGCCATAATCTTATTTGAACAAATACATTTGTTGCTAATTTAAAAATTTGTTTTAGTAAAAGTAATAAATAAATAAAATATTTTTTGAAAAAAAAAAAACGGCCTTAAAAACAATTTTACTTCTAAAGCTACGATCACATTTATCAAATATTTGTCGAAAAAAAAAACGTAACCAAAAATAAAAATAATATTTTATTTCCTTTAATACCACTATTTTTTTTAATTTTGGGTTCGCATTTTTAAAAAACTGTATAAAAGTATTCTTTTGGAGAATCATTAATATTATTTTGTAATATAAAACCAAGTTAAATGACAGTGTCCTAAACAAAACTAGTGGTTACGTTTTTTTGGACAAATATTTGATAAATGTGAACGTAGCTTAAATGGTATTTTTCAATAAAACATTAATTTGGTCCATTTTTATTGAAACATTTATTTCAATTCCCAAGTTATTTTTATTGATTTTAAGCCAATGTTTTCAAATTGAAATTATCTACACAGAAAAAAAAGTTCATACTAAATTTAATATAATGATGTGCCTGAGTTTTCTAAAGCGCAAACAACGAACATGTGAGTATATTCAATACCAACATTTAAAAATAAAAAATTTTAATTGAAGGAAGGAAATAAGTAAAAAATGATTTAATTATTCTTATTACTTAAAATATGTTCCTAAAATTAATAAATCTAGACAATAAGACCGAGCCAGGATTTGATTTAAGTACACCACACGCTTGATGTGAGATTAAAGAAATGTGTTGGATGAAGCTGAACGTGGATTCATTCATAAAATCTAAAGCCGTTAATTATTGCATTAAATCAAGCCTGGCACTTGTTTGTTCTTTGATTTTTATTGGTTGGGGCTAAGCCGGGATCGGTCTTAATAAGGGCTAAAATTAAGTATTTCTGTCTTAAAAAATCCGTTATTGAATTAATCTTTCTATAGTAAAAAAAAAGACATGTACTAAATTTAAATAAAAAATTTCCTTCAAAATAGTTTCAAATAATTTCTAAATTCAATTATAATTTTATTAAAATTTAGAAGTTTTTTTTTAAATAAAATTTCATTAATATAAAAAAATTACTAAGGCCCAAATTTACAGTCTTTAGTTAACTAATAGTTAGAAGTTTTTTTATATAAAACTAGCATACCCGCCCGGTACTTCGTTACCTGTAATTTTTAAAGTAAAAAATAAATAACATATTTTTCATATTTTCAAAAAACATAAGTATCTTAAAGTGCGAATTTCTAAGAATCCCTATTTCGGTTCGAATCTGCCTCCCAAAAGGACCCCACATTCCAAATTTAATATTCCTGGACAATTTTTAAAAATATTCCCTTTTGGGACGCTTTTACCCCTTTTTACCCCCTAGAGTGCGAATTTCTAAAAATATATATTTTGGTTCGAGTCTACGTCCTGAAATGAACCTTCATTCTAAATTTCATATTCCTGGGACCATGTTTAAAAATATTCCATTTTGGGACGCTTTTTACCCCCTTATAGTGCGAATTTCTAAAAATTTATATTTTGGTTCGAGTCTAAGTCCTGAAAGGAACCTTCATTCCAAATTTCATATTCCTGGGACCATGTTTAAAAATTTCCCTTTTTGGGCTGTATTTATCCCTTTTTACCCTCTTAAAATGCGAATATCCAAAAATACATATTTTGGTTCGAGTCTGCGTCGTAAAAGGAACCTTCATTCTAAATTTCATATTCCTGGGACCTTTTTTAAAGATTTTTTTAAAAATGTAATTTTTCGGCCGTTTTTACCCTTTTTTACCCCCTAAAAATATGAATTTTCAAAAGTCCCGTCTTAGTGGATCTACATGCTGTAAAAGGAACTTACATGCCAAATTTCAAGTTTCTAGGTTCAGCGGTTTGGGCTGGGCGATGATGAATGAGTCAGTCACTCACGCAACTCTTTTATATATATATATTGATTTTAAAAAATTACTCAGACCCAAATTAACAGTCTTATAACAATGGCTTAGTCAAAGATTTTTCATACAAATATCATGAGTTAAGCTCTCATCATTAGTTAACTAAAGACTGTAAATTTGGATGTAAAAGTTTTTAGGAAAATTGAAATATCCAATCGGACTAGCAGAACGTATCAGTATACCGACTTCAAGGCCGCTACACCTTTCGTCCGCATTCGTTTTTACCACTTTTAAAGCTGGATATTAATTGGGAAATAATATCAACTATGCGCTGAAGTTTAAAACACTGTCCTACGATTACAGTCTTCGTTGTACCACTAGACAAGCGCTATGTAGTGTTGAACATATGGATATAGGAAGCGCTTAGCAAGTTCAAAAACCACATAGCAAGGAAATGAACCCAGTATACAAATATGTGAAAACATTTTCCTAACCACGGCAGATGGCATCCCATGCCGAAATTTTCTATAATTTATGGATAAACATTGAACTAGTTTTTAGTAAATATTTTTTATAATTATGAAAAAAATTCGGCTCAAAGACAAAAGTTGTATTTTCTAATATCAAGGAAAAATTTACAGAACTACTTTACCACATTCGCAAGGAAAGGTGATAAAGGTGAATGTTATTTAAAAAATTTAAAAAAAAAAACTTAATTCATTACAAAGTAAATAACCCTGAAATTCTGTCGGTTATATACATAATTCAGCTGGAATTTAGTGAAAAAATAACAGATAGTGTTGACTACCTTGTAAATAATACAAAAATAAATATTTGCATTAAAAAATATTTATATATGCGTATTAATACAAAGATTTTCTATCACACACAACTAACTGCGTTTGAATCTTACCAAATTGATAGAAAAATAAATAAATATGTTCGTGGGTGACTATACTATAAGCATCAATCAAAAATTCAAACTCCATTAAAAATTTAAGAAAAATTATATTGTATAAATGAGAAATTATTATTGTTAGGCTTAAGTTCGGTTTTTATTGAATTAATGAAAATTCAAATTTCAATGAGTTTTTTAATTTTGAAAAACATTAGCATGTGCAATCAAATTGGCAGAACGTATCAGTATACCGATTTCAAGGCCGCTACACCTCTCATCAGCGTTCGTTTGTCAATTTTTACAATTGATGCTAAGTGGATACTGATTCGGAAGAATATCAACTACTTAACCAAGTTTTTAACAGAAATAGAATACTAGAATTGTTACAGTTCAAATAATAATTACGTTTATTCGTAATAATAATATAAAATAATTCAGTTTGGGCACGAGCTATTCCCTAATAATAGGATCATCACAGTGCTGTGAAAGAGAAAATAACAATACGTTATAATTGCAAAGTAAAGTACTTTGAGTATAACTGACTATGAGTATTTGTTGAGCAATCAGACATGGGGAATTTCGTACTAACCAAAATTGTATCAATATGTCAAAATAGAATAAAAATGAATTTAATTAATTCTCGTATTCTATTTCATTTGAAAACTTGATTAAAAAGTTGATATCCACTTTACGAAAATTGTAAAGATGGACAAATGAACGCTGATGAGAGGTGTAGCTAATCTGATTGCACATGATAATATTTTCAAAATTAAAAAAAACTCATAGTAATTTGAATTTTCATTAATTCAATAAAACCGAACTTAAGCCTAATAATAATAATTTCTCATTTATGCATTATTACATTAATTATAATAATATAAAATATGAAAAATTATATTTTAAATTTTATTTATTTGTTGCGGGTTAGCAATATCTAAATATATATTTCGTTGGTAGCCATACCAACTCATCAGTAGATGTTTTATCCTTTATGTTTAAAAAGTTTTAAAGCTCATCTATTTATACAAAAACTCATATATATATATTTGTGAATTACAAAGCATAAAAACAGCTTTCAAAATTGTTTAAACACATACAAAAAATAATTTTCCATTATGAATATTGAAAAGTAAACACATTCTGAATGGAAAATTATCTGTTGTATGTGTTTAAACAATTTTGAAAGCTGTTTTTATGCTTTGTAATTCACAAAAATGTATATATGAGTTTTTGTATAAATATATGAGCTTTAAAACTTTTTAAATATAAAGGGTAAAACATCTACTGATGAGTTGGTATGGCTACCAATAAAATATATATTTAGATATAAATAAAATTTAAAACATAAATACTTGAGTACATGCTCAAATAAATGTAAAATTTTATGAAAAATTATATTTATAAAAAATTTTTAAAGAATGACTCTAAAGAAAATAACGCACTTTAAGGTATCGGCTTGAGAAGTTTTTTGTGTGAAATTAGGTTAAATTTTACGCCAGATATTCTGTAATTTCATCGTCAGATTATTCTAGAAAGAAATGTTAGGTTAGTTTATCAGGTTGCTGTGAAAAGAAAATATATTCCAGCCCACTTGCTGCCCTAATAACAGAACTTAAGTTCCTGAGTTCCGTTGCTGAAAGCTCGGAGAAGCTGCTGAAGCATCTTCTGCCTAGAAAGTAAAGACGGATAAGTTTTTAATGTTATTTGATAATCTGAATTTTTATCTATTGACTTCAATCGATTTTTATGATATTAAAAATCTGATCTGTCAAAAAAATACTTTAATTTATAAGTAATGCATTGTTATTTTACAGAGTTTGTTCCGGTAGGCTAAAGGATAGTGCTACGTTATGTATGGTGGTGGTGGTATCGACCTCCTTCCCCCAAAAATACACATGTCTGATTAAATGCTACAAATGGAGTTATTTACTATGATAAATTAAACAAAAATAATTTGTAATTATCCGAATAAAGTTTAATAAATAAATAAACTAACTTTTTTTAAACTTTTTTTTAAGATAATTGAAAAAAAAAAAACAAACAACTTTATTTGTTCTATTTTTTCAATATTAGAAGTAGAGGTATAAATAGATACAAGGTTTAATTGTTTTTCTTAGGTTCATGGTTAATCGATGGCTATATAAACCAAAAAATTTATTCAAATCGGAATTAGTCGATAAATTAAATGTGTTGAAAGTGTTAAAAATTTATTGAGTAAAAATGAAAATTTATATTGTCGTGTTCTGCATCCTTTCCCTGGGATATAAAATTGGTAAGGACATTGTATAGAAAAAAATAAGGAATATATATTTTAATTTAACTCCAATAAAAAAATTTATATAACAAAAAAAATTTAAATTTTTTTAAAAGTTTTACATTTAATAGGCCATCATGCACCCAGTGTTTATAGGATGGTGCCTTAGAATCGACTGCAAAATACGTCGCCCCGCAAATAACCCCACGATTTATGATAAATTAAATGCCAGATCTACGATTTCCAAAGAATTATTTCCATCTCTAATCGAACAGATTACAAAATCGAAGCAACTATTTAAACGCTTAAAACTCAATTTATTTAACTTCTAGTTTATATTCATATTACTCCCACGAATTTAGAGGCACAAATTTCACTCCGATTTTAAAAACATTTTTTGATTTAAACATTTTGCAAACCTGATCAAATAAAAAAAGTATTTTGGAAATCGGTCAATAAATAACGTTGGTATCAATATTTGGAAGGGGTTGTGGCCAACAATCTTCCCCCCCTTTTTGGCACCAAAATGCAGAGACACACTTTCAAACACAAAAATAATAATGAAAATCGGTCTATAAAATGAAGAGTTATTCGATAATCAATATTTAAGAAATACATATTCAAGCATGTTCTGAAAATCACTTTTTCGTAAACTGATTTCACTGAAAAAGTGTTCTGGGCGCACAAATATTTGACGATTTGAAATCACTTTAAGTTTTTTTAATAATTTTTCTTTAAACTCTACAATAAAATTATCACGCACACTTAATGTGATTTGTTCTTTATTTGTTTTGTAATAAAATTAATTATTATTTAAGAAAATTTACAAATTTATGGACGCTGTATTTTTTGCAAATTATTAGATCAATTTATTGGTAACGAACTTGATCCACGCATTTTTACGATAGATTTATAAACAATTTATTTCCAATTCGTAGATTTATTATATTTTTGTGATAAATTTCTTAAAGATACAAAAAAAAATGTATGTGAAATGTATGAAAAAATCAGCTGTTTGCTCGTGATTTAGAAGAATGAAAATCTAAATATCTCGTGCTTTTCAGAACACCTAAATATCACATCCGTGACTTTAAAATCGTTCGTGATTTGATATCACCGTGCTTTCAGAGCATACTTGATTCCCTTCGACTTTTCAAAAAAAAAAAAAAAAAACCAAAAGGACACCATCGCAAGCAACCCCTTGCAAAACAAAAAAATAATAATGAAAATCGGTTCCGAAACGATAAAAAAAAAACTATTAACAGAAAATACCCCTTGAACAGATGACCTTCTTCGTTTTTGAAGTCGGTTAACAATAGGATTTTTTTCGATTTCATTAGTCAAAAGCAGTAAATATTTTTCGGAAAACCAAGAAAGAAATTGTTTTTTTCACTTTTCCAAGTTTCCAGATGGCGCTAGAGCTAAATATTTCGCGACAATATATCGTTTTAAAGTACATATATTTAAAAATATCCTTAATTATCCAAATGATTGAATTTTTGTATTTAACTTTGATTTCCAATTGATTTTACTTACAGCCATTGCTTCTGATGAATGCCCAGATTCGAATGGTTTCTACGGTTCGGGTGATCCGGCGAATTGTGGCGACTACAAGAATTGTTTAGATGGTGTTGCTTCTAACTTAAAATGCCCCGATAGTTTGGCTTGGAGTACAGCTGACAACGTATGTCGCTGGCCCGATGAAGTAGAAGAATGTGATGCTGAAGCTTATTTGGGTTTCACATGTCCCGATGATGGATCGGCTAAATATTCAAATAAGTTTACGTTGCATGCCGATTCCGACAACGACAAACAATACTTTTTGTGTCTTAAAGGACGTCCAAGACGTCTTTCTTGTCCGAAAAGTCAAACTTTTAACGCAGAATCGAAACTTTGTGAAAATAATGAGGACTAAAGTTCAGACGTTCAAAACTGTTGTTGATATTAAGCATCCCCAATTTGTTAATAAACAACTTGTTTCAAATAAAGAAAAATTAGAGTTTTTACAAATATTATTGCTTCAAGTATAATCTTAGGGTAGGGCCGACTACACAGAAGTCTAACTTTTATATGTAAACAAATAATCCATTTATTCTCTCATAAGCGCAGTGCCTGTGCTTATCATTCCGATGTTCAGAAGTTCAACTTCTAAAGAAGCAATTTTTGTTATTTGTGGGCGAGTTTGTGAAAAGAAACTTTAAAGCCAGTAAAACTTTATAGTTGAGTAGACAAGTGAGTAAGTAGAACACTTGGTGTAAGAAACACTTGGCACAAAAAAAAAATATGGTACATATCCATGTAGAAAATGTATTTTGGTGTTCGTTTCTTAAAAATGTTTTTCTCTCTAAAAGCGGGGTGTGTTTTATTCTAAGAAAATCACCCTCCCTAATGGTGGAAGGCATTGCACTTTATTTCACCTATAAATCGACAGTGTTGATAGTGCCCCGTAAATCAGATCGCAAAGCTTTTAAAAACAGGGCGTTCTAATTTTTCATAAATTGTCTTTTATTCTAGTGAAATAACAAGTTGCATTATTACACTATTTGCAAGAAATTTTACACATGTACCTTTCGACGAGGTGCCATTTAGTGGGTAGAATAGAAAGCTCCATAAGTAAATATACCCCAACACATCAACAACTATTTCTATGAAGGTTATAAAAAGACCAAATAGTATGCGCTGGATTTGAATATGACGAGTTACAGATCGATAAATAAAAACCAGTTGTATTTTTCAATTATTAATTTTTTATATGCGTAAATCTTGTTTTTTCTTTTTGTTCTTCTTAATTTAGTTGGTTTTTTTGCTTCTGCTTTATATTAATTAATAATTTTTGTTATAATTATTTTGGATTTTGTCTTTTTGTTTTATAGCATATTGAATATTAATCATATACTTGTATTTCAATAAAATTTGGTTGTTGCTGGAATTTTTTACACATGTATTTTTGACGATAAGTGATAAAATTATTCATTTAGTGTTTTTAATTTCTTTTAATTTTCCAAAATTAATATTAATTTTCAATTTTTGTCGTATTGTTTAAAAGTGTTGTGTTGGTTTTGTTCTTAAAATGCTTTTTTTTGTTTGTTTTTATACAAAGTATTTTATTAATTTTATTACGTTTTCCGACTTGTTTGAAATCATACTAAATTTCAAATATAAATTTTTTTTATCATATAATTAAGTTTTAAGCTCGAAAGTATTTTTTTTTTTTTTTTTTTTGATAAGAAAAAGTAAATAACTAAATCATACATATTTATTTTTTGTACAAAAATTATAAGAAACTCCAGAGCAAAAGTAAAAAAATGTTTGAAAAATATAAAAAAGTAATGGTCTTTTTGAAATTCGACCACATTGAAATATATATTTTTTTAGTTTTAAGTACTCTGTCATCACCTAAAGCAAGAAATTTAACTTTTCCAGCGTTCCTTTTCTCACCTCATAATAAAACAATAAAGTTTTGTAGAAAACAGCTTTAAACTTTTAAATTTACAATCCAATTATAAAAAAAAAGAATTCACAAAGAATATAATAAAAAATATGGCAACTTCCAATGCTTTTTCCCTATCCGTTAAAAATGTAGTCAAATATTTAAGAAATAAAACGCATAAATTCGAGAATGAAGTCAACAACACAAGTGTGATGTAATGTAATGTTTTGAATGAGGGCACCAGTGAGCTGCAACAAGTATGATCGAGAGGTCTCAATCACTAGTGCTAAATAAAAAGTACAGTCTAGTCAGGATTTCGTTAGTTTTCTTCTTAATCGAGTTTCATCTCTTAACACAAAAAATTAGTAACAAGTATGCGTCAATCACAACATTATACTTGGATTCATGTGTTTACAAACTATGCGGCTTACTTGTACTTTTGTTGTTTTTCCGCATGATCTGCTTATGATCAAAACAAAAAACACTGGAGTTACTCTTCGAGTATGAGCACACATTCATATACATATATTTGAGTTTTTAAAATTTGCTGTTCGTGTTAAACACATCCGTACAATAGCACGAACATTGTATTGCATGTTTGTATGTGTTTTATATTAAAATAAGTAGAACGAACCTTGCACCTTATTAAAGGCCGTGCCGCACTATCCTACACAGTCGCGCGATTTGCAAAATATGACATGTGTGCTAAAAATGTATAGTAGTGGGGACTAAAAATGCAACTGTGTGACAGATTTTTTGGCAAGTCGTGCGATTTGTAAAATTTTATGAAAATTTTCATAAAATGATAGTTTTCATGCGATCAGAGGAGTATTTATTGTCAACCAGCTGTTTTGGCATCAGATTTGTATGATAGTGTGGCACCTACAACACCATTTTGAAACGATTTTTTAAAGTCGGTCAGATTTTTGCAAGATTTTCCTGTGAATGAATCGTACGATTGTGTAGGATAGTGAAGCACGGCCTTAAAGATTCATACAAGATTGATTCAATCAGCATGTTCGTTTTGATCCGGTGCGATTATAATCATTCCAACAATTACAAACAATCATATTCATTGCCAGTAGGAGTGTTTGAAATGATCTATTGCGTTTACAATCATTACTTGTTGTTAAAGAAAAACGTTTGTATCACAAAAACTCAGAGTAAATGATCGGATACACTCGAAAGTTTTATATCTGATGCAGATCATGAACAGATAAATAATTTTACTGATCAAATATAGTTCCTTTTATTAACAAAACATCTATTTTTGTTCGGATATGTCAGATTTTTTTTATCGAATACATGACCATCGGTGAAATACAAAATTCATAAGAAAAATCAATTGAAATTTTTTTAGTAAGGGCGATTTGAGTTGTTGGTAACGATATGTTGATAATTAGCAAAATTGTCCTACACCAAAAAGACAATATCAGCAAGGTTACTGGACCAAGTCTTATATGTTGTCTTCTATTTAAATCTATTGAGGAAATCTTGTCTACAATTAAACTCTGTTGAGGACAAGATCACCGAAATCATCGTATATTTTATTTTCAATGAAACTTTGTTGACAACACGACGAGTTTATATCATTCATATATGAAAAGGATATAAACTTAAATTTGAGTATTAATGCTAATAAGCGTTCTATATTCGGGTATGACGAATCTTATACCAATAAAAATCTCATGTCAGGTCAGCAATATTTTTTGTTATTTTCAATATTAATCGATTTGATCGATAATCCTGACATATCAGTCCTACAATTAGATCATGGTCGGGCCAACTTGTCGTTAATGTAATTAGATTGGTATTGGCCGACAAATCCGCTCTTATGGTCTTTACTGGCAAGGTCACAATTTGTCTGGGTTTTACAACTTATTGTTGTCCAGTTGTTCGTCTGGGTGAATAGATAAATAGTAGATTTATAGTGCATATGCGTTTATTCTCTCTTTTCTTTAAAAGTAGACAATCTGTAGTGTTACTGAATATGTTCTCTTAGAAATTCTAACAATATAACTGTAAATGTACAACAATCTCACAACCCTTTATACTAACAACATCGTCAAGCTTTTGGTAAAGCTTTTACCAAAACATCTTTTAACAATAAAAATTTCAGCTTTTATAATATTCTGAAATTCGGAAGACTTCATATCAAATGTGCTTTTAAAAACATTTTTCTTAATTTGTCTAACGATTTTTGGTATACTGCGTGTATCTTGTGATACATGTATGACATAAGTATGTATGCAAAAGTAGTCGTTTGGTTTACAGAATAGCAAAAAACCACTGAATCTTGTGCTTTTCAAAACACTTCTGTATTGTAAGAATGTGAAAATCGTCTAAACATGTTTAACATTATCAATACATTTTGATCTGAATGGTTTCAACTCTGTAATTGCTATTTTGTATTTTGAATTTACAGTGGAAAAGTTTTTTACCCATAGCCGTCTGTTTATATCGCTGTTTTACCACCAAAGGTCATATTAACATTTTTATATAAATAAACAGGCAAAGCTTATGGGAAAATATTTTGCTGAAGCTCCTAAAGGTAAGCACGTTTTGTATTGTTTAATAAAAATTATGTTGTGAGGGTGGTGTTGGCTGAAGCGGTTTGTGCGTTGACTACTAAGCAAACAATAACTTAGGACCTGTGTTCGATCTCTGTTCAGGGCAATTCATCCACGTCATAAATTTCTCTCATGTACATTAGAGTGGCATTGTTACATTAAGTGATGAAGGCATAGCACTGGTCAGTGAAAAACTGTTCCGACAGCGATTAATGTTGTTCAAAGCTAATGTACACAACATTGCCCTACTTGGTCATTATACCTTTCCCTAAGTTCTGGAACAATCCATTGCATAAGTAGTTAGCAGAATTTAAAAAAATGATTTAATTACAATTTAATTTTTCGTTTACTAAATACTCAACTTTCAGAATTGAAACAACTTTCGAACGGCATTGAGTTCTAAGGTGACATGACTGATTAATTCTATTTTTCTATTTGACAATTCCAATATTTTTTTTTGGCTTTTAATAAGCGACTTTGGTTTGTGTAAAACCAAATAAAAAGCTAATAAATGATACTTCCTTATTCATGTGGCCGTTAGTGTATGCAAATCTGTGTACTTCCGACTTATGTATTTTTTTTCTTTTTTTTTTGTGTTAGAGCTGGAATGAAAATAAATTTGAAATAATAAAATCCACTGCTTTCTCAACTCACTTTTTCACTTAAGCTGAAGTCTTTTCTTTTCATTTTCTTTACTTTTCTTTTATCGATATATAATTCTATGTAATGATTAGTTATTTATATAAATATTTATAGGTAATTAAATTTATACTTAAATTATTTAAAACTTAAAAATAAGAAATTTTTAATATTTTTTTTTGGCTATAAAAATTAAAGAATTAATTTAGGTTATTTTAGATTTTCTTTAATATATTTTTGACATCTTTGTTTTCATAAAGATATTTAAAATGGATTTTTTTTTGTTTAAAAGTTTGAACTATTTTTTGCATATCAATTCATGTGAATTATTTCTTTTTGTTAAACATAATAGAAAAAAATCCAAAACGTTTAGATTTACAGTTGGTAAAAATTGTTTTTAAAGGCATTTGCTTGAAATGCCCAACTAAAAATTTAATTGTTTTCTTTTTAAAAATTTTCGAAACAAAAAAATATTTTTCTATATAAAAAAAAACAAAGGAATTATAAATTCAGCTACATATACATATTTTTTTTTTGTTAAAAACTATATAAAATAAAATTGAAAATGAAAAAAAAAAATTATTCTTTGTTTTACAATAAATAACAGATTCAGTCTTTCAGTATTTTTTTTTTTTATTTTTCTTTTTTTGCTATAAAAAATTTTCAATAAATTAATTAAATTAATTTATTGAAAAGCTTTCGTTTTAACTAAAGTTGTTTAATTAAACGAAATCAATTCAACTAAAACAAAAAAGTTTTATTTTGGTTGGTTTGGTTGTAAGAAAAATGGTTTGATATTTTTTTTTTTAAATATACTCAGGCCCATTTTATCTTTTTGGTTTCAATACTGCACTGTAAAATTTTGAAAACTATTGTTGTTTATGTGGTTAGTTTTCTTTTTCTTAATGTTTTATAGCCAAAAAGTTAAAGAGTTTTTCTTTTTTTTTTTAAATATACTACTTGTATATCTACACTTATATGCCGAAATAATTTAAGCCAAAAATTTTTTATAAATAAATTTTGAATTTAGAAAAATTTTGCGTTTTTTTTTCGAAGATTTTTTCAATGCCAAAAATGTTTGTAAGAGTTTTTAAGTCTCTTATTGTATGTATGATGTTTGCCGAAAAGTTTGCGTTGCCATACCAAAATATTCTTTTTTTTATAATATTTGGTTTTTTTCTTTGTTAATATATTGATTATAATTATATATTAGTTGTTAACTTAAAGTTTAATATTAGTATCAATTGCTTAAAGCAAATAAATAAAAATTTTAATTCAAGAATAAAATTAACATATTTTATTTTGTTTGTTATTGTTATTATTATTTTATTTTTATTATATCCTCCACTAAAAGGTTATTATTTTGAAATTTGTAAACATTTTCGTTTTCTGCAAAAACATAGAGTAAAAGCTGGATTCACCCATAGTTTCGGAACAAAATTTTTGTCTGGACAAAATTTTGTTTATATGAAGTTTTCACTTTTCTCTTTTTGAGAGAGAGAGAGATAGAGAAAAAGAGAATAAATTTTGTTCGGAACATTTTCAGCTTGAATTGGTCTAATTTTAATTTTTGTCCGCACAAAGTTGAAATGAGCTGCCACATAATGTTATAAGTATGTATAGTAACTTATATCCAGTAAAATAAAAATAAAAGAAAGCTCAATTGCTAGTAAAAGAACTAACTGACTTTTATTAATTTTTGTTAACATATAATTTTTTTTATTAAACAATAAAAATAAGTTTATTTGACAAATAAAAAACCAAATTGTATTTATCTGTCACTGTACTGCCACCTTGTAAAATAAATAAAACACATGAATTTCATACGGTAGCTTTGATTTTCCAGGCAAATTGTTCGAAAAATGTTTCGGAACAAAGGCTGAAACTGTGAATGTGTTACGACGCATAAGTATTAGTTATTAACTTATTATGAAGAATGAAAGAAAGAATTACCCGCCAAACAAAAAAGTCAAAGGTTTGATATATGTATGTATGTATGTATGAAGCAAGATTATATTTGCTTAGGAAATATTTTATCCCATTTTTTATATTTTCTCAATTTTTTTTTTTAAATGCTTTGTAACATAAGAGGCATTGCATATTGCCAAAAGCATTAATTTTTTTCTGTAAATTTTACAATAAAACTCGTTTGCTGGCACAAAAAAAAACACACAAAAATTTATAAGCATGCCCCGATGTTTATCTTGATACTGATTTGGTTAAAGTGTTTCAAAAATTAATTGTTCAATTAATTGTTTTTGTTTTTTAATGAATAATTTTGATAAAACTGTTAATTGATCACAATTTTTTGCACGTTTTACTCAGTAATTATTTGGCATTTTTGAACAGCGGAAACGAATCCCTTAATTTGCCATATTCATTTTTTACACTAATTTTTTTTCTTTTTTTTTTTGAGTTTCGTATCCACCGCGTAAAAAAGCGTTAGGTGTATTTTTATTTTAATCTGCTGTGTGAAATCAGTTACATTAAATATCTGCAAATCATGGAAATCAGTTAAAGGCGATCTCAACAAATTTTCAGGTGTTTGTCAAACGATGGCTTCGACGAATAGTTCACATATTTCGCGAAACCGGTTATACTAGAATCGGGCACATATTACGAAAACCTCAAACTGTCATTAACCGAACCATACTAGATTGGAAACCGGGAAAATATTTATAAAATGTAAACGTGGGAAAAACTAACTTTAAAACGGCCGCTTCCTCACACTTTTCCTAAGAATCGATGCATAATTACTTAGCATGGGCGTGGCACTACTCACATTTAAAACATTTATAAGTATGGATTTTAAGAATCTATGTATGTAAAATATGTATATCCAATGATTAATAGTGGAAGATATAAAAAAATTCGACAAAGCCGAATATGTTTATAATAATTTGTTTTAATTAAGTTACATAAATACACTATTTGGACGTTCGAAATAGTTAATTTTAATAATTTTAATTTCTTTAGTTGGTATCATGTACAATAAAGGGCAGGTATTTGTTTTAAGAAATCCATACTCAAATTTATACATTTGAAATATAAAATTACTTAATGCTCTTTATTGATTCAAAAGCGATTCTGATATACGCTTCACAACGAAATAAATTCGCAGTATAAAAAAGTAAAGTAACCATAGAATTATATTCAAGATGATCTGACCTGAATTTAAATGGCAAATAAACATTTGAAAAATAGTTTTCAAACGAATTAACTAAAGTTCGAGGCATACGATGCTTTCAGACGTTACAGCGTAACTGCCACGCAAAATGTAATAGAATTATTGGTTGCTATTACTAGGTCATATATTTGCTCCATTCTAATATGATCAACTTTTACATTAGTTTTGCATGATTTTTTTTTTAGCTCGTTTCTTATTGAAAAATTTTAAATAGCTTTTCTTTTTTATTCTAGAGAAGAGTATAGAAAAATCGTTTTTTGAATCGCACATAAATTACCAAATTTTTTAATTTTATTTTTTCTTTCTTAAAATTTCCATAAAATTTACTTTCTAAATTAAGAATTTTATCTTAAAATTTCTTTTTGTGTATTTAATATAAAGGTATAGTTAGTAATTAATTACATCTAAAAGTTGTTTTTAGGAGTTTTTGTTAGTTATCATAAACATTTAAAATATATGTTAGATTTTTATAAGAAGAAACAAAAATATTTACGTATTTTATTTATGTGTACATCTGTGCTCCTCAGGCAAAATCAGTCATAGTGTAGCTTAAGTTCCACTTAGGCTGTCAGTTTGTACACAAACTGGATACACTGACAAGAGATTTATACAATTTTAATGCGTATTCCAAAATCTGAGTCTTTATTGAACCAATCCAAGTGTAGAATAAATAAATTTATAGCGATTATTCTAGACTGTCGAGTTTCCAAGTTTGGTGGCCTATTTATTAGTAGTTAAATCTAAGTGTCAACAGAGGAGGTGCTTGACAATTTCTTCAAATTCTCATAGCTCTTTTGTAATTTACATGAACATTTTAATTTGATCAGACAATTTGTTCAACAATTTATTATCACAACTTGGTTCCGTTGATTCGGTGCCTTTGTGATCATGCTAAAAATGAGTACAAATTATCAAACAAGTTTTTTTTTTTCAAAGCTGCTAGCAAATCCTTTGATCTAAAAAAATAATTTTATGAAACTGTCCATAAATGAACATCACTATTTTACTTTAAAATTGAGAACATTATCTGAAATATTTAGAAAATGCTAAATGAAATGAGAACTTCAACAGTAAATTCGAAATCATTTTGGGCACTTCAAGTTTAAATTGATAAAAATGCCAATCAAAAGTGAGAATTTCAATTCGAAATCGAGAAAATTCCGAATAAAAGTATTACTTTCAAGTTTAAGTTGAGAAAATTCCAAACGAAGTTTGCATTTCAAGTGCAAATTGAGAATATCAAGTTTAAATTGAAAAGTTCCAAATGAAGTCAGAAAAAAAAATTCCAAATGAAATGAGAATTTCAAGTATAAATTGAGAAAATTTAACACTAAATTGAGAACTTCAAATTGCAATTGAAATTTTACGCAAAATTTAGAATTTAAAATTGAAAATTCCAAATAAAATTTAACCAAAGAAGAGACGGTACCTAAACGAAAGAGTTATGTAGTAGAGATTATGAAGAAACCGAGGTATGGGGCACTACTTGCCTTGGTCTTCAAAAAAAATAAAAAAATTATCGGGATATACAGTTTCAAACAAAAAGATTTTAAAAATTGTGAACATACACACGAATTGATAGCTCCCTCCTCAGTTTATAAATATAAACATCCCCCAAAAGTATGCTTTGAAATCTAAACATACGTTTTGGGGGGTCGTTTTTAGCATCTTTTTACACTTTTCCATTTATAAATCTCCATCTCGAAGTCGCAGGTTTTTATGTTTCGGTACATGCAAGGAGGATTAGGAAAGAGTTGTGATGGAATGACCTCGACTATTTGCCATGATTAGTATGAGCATATCCATACAACATTTCGCTCTCCATTATATATTCAATTTAGTGTTTTTTATCAAATAAAAACTTGTATTATTTCGTAAATCGATTCAAGAGATGGTCAGAGAATTTGAAATTTCTAAACTGCCACAGAAGCAAAGTTGTACTTTAAATAATAATAAAAAAAACAAAAAAAAAAAAAAAACAGAATATATCAACCCCACTTTGAATATAACAATTATTTTATATAAAATTTCAAAAACAATTTTCTTTTATTTCTTTAGATTTTGGTGGGGAAATTCTTCTAAAAAAAAAAAACAATTTAATATAATTTAACAAAAATTTTGCCGTATAAGTAAAGTTTTTGTTGTTTCTCTGTAAACCAGTTTATTTAGTTAAACATTTTTTGTCTTTTTTTATTATATTTCTTTTGCTTTGTTATATTTAAAAATATTTCTTTTAATATAATTTATTAGTTTCGCTTCTTTTTTATAATAAAAATCTTTTCTTTTGTTGAATTTGTTTTTAATTTATTTGTTTTGTTTTTGTTTTTGGTTTTCTTTTTTGTATAATAAGGCAACTGCAATTTTTTTTTTATTTTATTTGTTTTTTGGGTTTTTCTTTTTGTATACTTGTAGTGATTTTGTTTAATTTTTTCAAAAATTTTCTTAAATTTTCATTTTGTTTTGTAAAAATTTTGTAAATTTTACATTTTGTGCTTGGTTTTTGGTTTGTCTTCTTTTTCTTCTGGATAATTAAAAAATGCTTTCTTTGAAATCGTTTTTAATTTATGGTAAACTGCATTGTAGTTGTGTTTAGTTGTGATGTTGTTGTTGTTTTTTTTTTTGCTGCCAAAGTGTTTAAAAATTCAAACAAAAGATTTTCTTTTTTTATTTTCTCTTTCAAATAAATATTCTTTTTGACTCCTAAAAACAACGTAATTATTAAAAAAAAAAAAATTATATTTATAATTTTTTATCGAAATTTTTTAAGTTTTATTTAAAAATTTACAATTTTGTTAAAATTTAGTCTTTTTTTTCGTTTTCTTTTATTAAAATTAAAAATAACTGTTTTTTCCAAACAAAACAAATTCATTTTTTTTTATTTTATTTCCAAACTTGTTAAAGTACATATAAATTTTGTTTGGGAAATTGTGCTGTCGAAATGCAGTAATGCAGTTTATTGAGAGTATATAAAAGTTTTATATACGTTAAATTAAAAAAAAGAGACAATTTAAAAAAAAGAAGAGGGATATTAAATAAATTATTAAATTTATACAATAAAAAATAACAGAGATGAAAAACTCAAAATTAGGAAAAGGCATGACAAGGGACCCACCCATTCGCAATACATATAAGCAATTTTATTCCAAAAAAAAAGAAATAAACTAATATTAATTCAAGATGTTAATAACACTTTGGATAAATTATTTAATTCGCAATAGATGTGGAACAGTCCAAATAGTTAAAAAAAAAATGTAAATATCTATTTGAAGCACGTCGTTAATGCCCTTCCGCCAGTATTCCAGCTGGTAGTGATTTCATCTATTTTGACAATTAATGGCTCAAACACATCTTATAAAGTGAGATGGCATTAAGTGTTGGGGCCTGTTCGTAAATTCATCACTACGCTGCATATTATGCGCAGTACGTTCATATATGCAAACAGTGGCAACTCTGCAAAAGGTATGCGTTCAAAAATGCAGCGCTGAAGTATATTATGCGCAAATAAACACAAAACCCAAATCATAAAAGTGGCTGATGCAACAAATGATTAAGAATTAAATTTTTTATTTTATTATTTGTTTTGTTTATTATTTCTTAACCTTTTCTTTCTTTATATTAGACAATTTTACATCATTAATTTTATCGTCCAGCCCAAAAATTAAATTTAACATTAACTTTTCCATTTTTCTTATATTTTTTCGTTCATAAATGCAAACATTAAAAAGCGCAAAAAGAAGCATAAGCAACAGCTGATTAGCAGTGGCAGTGCAAAATAATCATATTATACAGCGCAGTGATGAATTTACGAACAAGCCCTTGATTTGTAAGTAATTGATTAGGAATAAGACTATGCGACAAATGAACACTTTTAGAAAAACACTCCTATGTATATTTCAGTAATAAGACTACAGGAATAAGACTATGCGACAAATGAACACTTTTAGAAAAACACTCCTATGTATATTTCAGTATACCCTGCACTCAGTTTAGCCATTATGGTGATAATATTTCTCATTAATAGGCCTCCCACAGATTCTGAAAATCAGTGGACCCTCAAAAAAATGGTGTCATACCACAATCTGAACGAGTCTGGGCACTCTATATAACTCATAAAGATCAATATATACCTTGAAAATTATTACTGATGATCGGGAAATTGAAATGGGATAAATTTGTTTCAATTCCTAATTACTTTCATGTGCAACGTTATTAAAAACTGTGACCAAATGATGGATTTTCAGCACTATAATGTCTATTAAATATGATAAAATAATTTCAATATAATTCACATACACATACACGTACGTCAGTAATTCCCATTTAATTTTTATGAAATTTCATGCAAAGCATATTACTTTCGAACAAATATAATAAAACTATTCGAGCAAATCATGTTGGTTTCTTTAGCATCATCGCTACGTTAACGTCATGTTGAATCCTACTAATGTATGTAAATTTCCAAGCTAATGTAAGCAACACCGCCCCCCTTCCTGGGTTAGCAGATCCGTCGGCAAAGTAAAACAATTAATAAAATGTCTGCTCAGAAATCTCAAGATATTTCTTGCGTCTAAACGAAGAATAGCAGAGTTGTAAAAAAATTTAGCCGTCTACATTTTCAACATCTATATTCTCTGTCCTATTCAGTTCCCTAAATTCTGGCATAATGCATTGCAGTCGTAGGGGTAATGCAATGAGTGCTGGTCCAACAAAAAAAGGGACTAATTACTAGAACATTCTTAAGTACGAGTACGATTTCTTTTAATTATTGGTACACCGTTTTCATTTACATCAATTTATTTTATTATGAAAAACATGCATTAAATAAGTATCCAAACAGAATCTGTTCAATAAAGCTTTTTTTTTTTAGTAAAAATTTTTTATTATAAATGAAGCCGTTAGTTTTTTAAAAGTACAAAAGGCAAATTTCGAAAATTCGATAATTTTGCAATAAATCAGTAGTTATAGAATGCAGTAATTTGCCATTTGTTAATGGAATTATCTGCTGAGTATTGAGTAGTGGATATCGAGTAACGACTCTGCTATTTTTTCGGGTAATCAATACTCGAAATTAGTTACTCAATATCTACCATCAGAGCTGTATAGAAGCAAAGCTATTTTTTTCCTAATACGACACCAGAACTGTAGTTCTTATGAGACAACCCGTACCAAAGAAAACAACCGAAAAACAGTCTTTTTGAAAATACAAGAGGTCTGATACAACATACTCAAACAGAGTAACGCAATACTGTCTGAAACGAACCTCGTTGCACATAAAAAATACAAAAATACCATTTCACATATTTGTCTGATTTCCAGTTGTCTGATAAAACTTGTTTTTTTTTTTTTTGGTATGGGTTAGCATCACACAAGTATCTTTAACTTAAAAGACAAAAACGTTTTATCTTTCGTTGGTGTGGGTCAGCCTTAAAGTAAAACAATCAAAGAAATCATGCACAATTAAAGTTCAAACAATATATTTCTTTATTACAAAAAAAAGTTTTTAAATTAAGGACAAAATTATTAAATCAAACTTAAACGAATTTATGATTAAAAAAGTAACTTCAACAAATTAAGAGAGAAAACGGTATTAAACTTAATATAAAAAAAAAAAAACAAAGTGATTGGGACGAGTAAAAGAAAATGGGAATAATATTTCAACAATATTTTAAAGGACTTCTAGACTCATTTTAAGAACTCTCATACAATTTGAAACATTTAGAGTAAACAAATTTTAGATCTTAGATAGTTTTATTTATCACACCTTTAAGAAACTAGAAATAGTAATTTACAGAATTATTCACAATAGCATAGCAGAGACTTATAAAGCTAATTTCAAGACAAAATCAATTTTATAAGCCTTTTAATAAAGCAAAAATATTTATTATAACTAAGCAGCTATCGGACCTTATTGTTGTAAGATGTAAAGAAAACCAAACATTTCATGAAGGTGTCTGAAAGATTTCGAAATTAATCCCAATATTTAGTTATTCTGGCTTAAGTTCGTAGTTTGGTTAGAAAAATTCCAATATATTCTATTTTGTTTTTTTTTATTATCTTTTCTAACAGAATGTTGAAAATTTGATGAGAGTTCTTTGTATCAATTTCCAAATGTGTTTTTAAAAAAAATGGTTTTAAGTTTTCTTTTTCGCATAATCGAAAATAAAATTTTTCTGAAATATTTACTGAATTATGATGCTGCTATTTGTTGGTTGTCTTAAAAATGCAATTAGTTTTTTGTTGTTTTTTTTCTCTTTTATCATTAAAAATATCTTATACGAACTTGTTAATTTTTTTTTCTCTTTACTTTGCAGTGGTAATATCCCGGGGTTTTTTTTTGTTGAGGCAAAAAGAAAACTTTAATGAAATTTACGTTTTTTGCCACCTTTCTTTTTACCTTTGCCAGCCTTGGCTTTACGTTTTTTGCTCGAACCACCTAAAGAGTCACCGCGCAGAGAGGCATCCCTATTTATTTCACCTAAAATTTCATCACCCAAAGTGCCTAAAAGAGAAATTTTTTTCACACAATTTAGAATTAATTGCCATTGGGTGTTTGTTTGAGTTATTAACGTAGTGATGTTATGATCGCATATTATTATAATAAGCATGGAGGGGGATATTTTAAATGCTTGAGTGAAATGTTTGAAATGATATTTAAATTGACTTACCCAAAGTGGTGAGTTTGCGTTGACGATGTTTTTCCGCTTTGGTTACAGGCAAACGTGTTAGGTAGGTTTCTTCGTATTCTTGCTTTTCCTTTTGGGCCTTGGACAGTATTTGTTGGGCCCTTGAGCCCGAAGAAATTTCTGTGGGTGCATCTAAATATTCTTCTTTTAAATCTTGCAGCATCGAAGATCTTAAAATAATATAATAAAATATAATGAATAAATTGATAATTAATTTCTTAATAGAAATAAATTTACGTTATGGCACGTTTTTTGGCTCTTGCTAGTAATTTCTTCTCTTTATCTTCGGTTTTTTCATCGCCATCATAGTAGACCGGCTTTATTTTGGGCGGCACATAAATACCAGGTTTACCCGCCGTAGCGGCTTTTTTAGGTTTCTTAATACCCTTTTCTTCGTCATCATCTTCATCGTCTTCATCTGTTTCGGAGCCACTATCTTCATCCTCATCATCTCCACCGGTATTAGTTAACATGTTTTCAGGATTTGGCTTTATTTTTTTAAAATTAATAGTAAATATTTTTTTTAGTTATTAAATAGAAGAATGATTCAAGAGTTTTTTCTTGAGTATTTTTTTACCTTATACAAAATAGGATCTGATGCCGATGACACTCCCGTTGTGGCTGTCTTAACCAATTTATCTATTTGATAGCGTAACTTATAATCAATCGGTCGTATTTTCTCCAGCACCGTACGTATTTCTATTAAACGTTCTATGGATGGATCGCCTTCAATTGTTTCGCTGGAACATTTACGCAGTACCACATATGTCAGATTAATAAGATAATCGAGTAGCATATGATATTTAACTTCCAAAAAACTTAAACCATACTCTGTTGTCAATTCGCCGCGTTTAACACGTTGCAACATGCCTTCCACCAAATCTGTTACTTGTTTCACATTACTGTTCATTTCACCCAACAGTTGTATGGCCTGTGGTATGTCCTGTTGCTCTTGTACCTCACAATCATAATCGAGTGCCTGGAAGAAAAAAAAAATTAAATAAATACAATTTTTAATTTATGCTCGAAACTACTTAAATAAATAAATATGGAAATTTATTGTTGTCACAAAAAACATTTTTACCACAAATATCATGAATAATTATCTAATTATTACTAAAATAAATTGAAAAAGGAATTAATTAATAATATCCGTTTATTATGCTGCATTTAAAACTTGACTAGCAAAAAAAAAAAAACACATACATACGAGTACATATTTTTATAAAATTTTCTTTTGCATAAATTAATCAAAACTTACGGCCACATAAAATAAAATATTAAGTTTTGAACCAAATTCAACATTTACAATGTGAAATAAAATAAATTGTACATGTGTTATTTTAATGTGAGACAATTGACTCTCTCAATTGTAACTGCCTCGAAATATTTGTATTTAACATAAAGAACTCAAGGGAATACTGATTGTGTTGCAGAGATTAATAGGCACTTCTAATATATACCGATTGCTTAAGAGTTGCTAATTGCAACTGTAAGAAAAATTTTGTATTCACTCAACAGGGTATAAATTGTCTATACGTGCTGCTCTCACATGGACCTTTTTTCCCCTGTTCAAATAGAACATAAAACTTTATTACTAAATTCCTAAGAAAACTGAGCTGCGCCATTTGCAAAAGGATTAGAATTTTTTTTATTTATTGTGAAGATTATACGTACATACTGTTTTATTTTGTATTCGATCTTCGTCTGTAGTTTCAAATTGAATCAATTGTTAACTTATTTGTCGCAGTTTAATCCAAAGTGATTTTAATTTGGCAGTCTTAAGATCGTATAGAGAAAAACAGAAGTAATCTCAAGCGTACTTAAATCATCCACAAGTAGTGTAAAAAATACAATTATAAATGATTTTATTGAATAAAGTATAAAAGGACTGAATAAAGTACGGATTCTTTCCCAGAAAAGTATAGCTGAAAAATTCATCCGCCTTGAGTTAAGGCCAACATTAACGGCTTTAAATTAAGCTGAATTCACCCATTGTTTCCGAACAAAATTTTTGTCCGGACAAAATTTTTTGTTCTGAAACAATTTTGCAACACGATTCACTCATTTCGAACAATTTAATCAAAGCTACCGTATGAAATACATGTATTTTATTAACTTTGCAAGGTGGCAGTACAGTGACAGATGAATTTAATTTGGTGTTTTATTTGTCAAACGCACTTATTTTTTATTGTTTAATAAGAAAATTACATGTTAAAAAAAATTAATAAAAGTCAGTTAGTTTTTTTACTAGCAATTGAGCTTTACTTTATTTTTATTTTACTGGATATAAGTTACTATGTGCTTTTATTATACATACTTATAACATTATGTGGCAGCTCGCTTCAACTTTGGCTGAGAAAATAAAATAGGTCGCAGCTTATTTCAACTTTGTCCGGACAAAATTTAACACTAAACCAATTCAACCAAAAAATGTTCCGAACAAATTTTGTTCTCTTTTTCTCTCACTCTCAAAAAGAGAAACCTCAAATTTCATATAAAAAAAAATTTTTCCGGACAAAAATTTTGTTCCGAAACAATGGGTGAATCCAGCTTTAGATGCTAGAATCCACGTCCACCATCACCAGGCATCTATTACCTTAAAAAAAAATCCAGTCGCATGCTTAAAGTAATCCCTAATATGGACTATTTTTGATAATTTTTGTCCTGGAACGAAATTGAATTAATTTTTTTAATTGTCATTTTAAATGTCACTTAACTCATTTCAATTTCAAATTTATTTTTGGCCATTATTGGTATTGAATATAGAGTAACAAGATTGTAACACATCGCCTTAGATAACACAGCCGCATTCGAATATTAAAGTCAAAGTCAACAAGCCATGACAAAAAATTTTTAATATTTTATTTCTCTTCATTTCTGATATTGAAAAGAGGCAGCTTCAAAAGTTTTTAATAACTTTTTGGATTGATTCAAGTTCATTTTAAGGATATTCCGGTTGAAAATTTTAATCACAAAGAAGTATTCAAAGTAATCCTAAAATACTTAAATTTAGTACGAGTTTGCTTTGTTGTGTATGACTTAATTTTTAGTTAAATTATTTTCTATTAGAAAGAAAAACTCCAGAAAATGTCTTTGGTAGAATAAAAATATTAATATACAGTAGTCGCTCGGTTATATGAACTAATTCAAACAGAGGCTCTGTTCACTAAGTGAAGAATTTCACAAAATCGAGAGAATATAAAATAAGTAATTCAAATGATTTTTATTACATTAATGGTGTTTTCGTTTCTACAAAAAAAAAAAAAAAATAAAAAAAAAATGGTACATCTCCATGCAGAAAGTGTATTTAAGTGTTCGTTTCTTAAAAATGTTTTGCTATCTAAAAGGGCGGTGTGTTTGATTCTTAAAAAATCGCCCTCACTAATGGTGGAAGGCATTGCACTTTTTGCCCCATAAAAATCGTAAATCTTAGCTGTCAGCTGTTAAAAACAGGGCGTTCCACTTTTTCATAAGTTGTGTTTTATTGTATTGAAATAACAAGATGCATTATTACAGGGTTGGCAAGACATTTTATACATGTACCTTTCAACAAGGTGCAATTTTGTGTGAAGAAAAGAACACTACATAAGTTTTTATTTTTAATAACTAATGTATGTACATGAAAGTAGTCGGTTATATTTTTTTGTACTTTTTTTGCTACAAGGGATTTCTGTGGTGCCTTGTCCCGAATTTTCGCAATTTCGCATTTTTGCAATGCCAAAATATCATTAATATCAGATATATTATTTTTACTCCAAGCAATAACTTTATTGAATGCTTCGATTGCCTCTTTTGTGCTAATTTTAGCTGTTGTTACGATGCATTGCTCTTGATCATCATCTTCAATTTCGCTATCTATATCTTCGCTACCAATGCACATTGGGGCCAAATGAATGAAAAGTGGCGATTAATTCAAAATATGAACTTTAAAATTCATGATCGTGTTTGGTACCGGGTGAAAGTGGATAAAATTCTGCATCACTAATTGCAAAAATTATACTTTTAAGTTGTTTGCTTTAGTTGAAGTGAGCACTTAAAGTTGAATAATTGTTATTTTTTTTGTGCATATTGAAAAAAAGTGAAAATTTTGATATTTCAATTGATAATTTTTTCTATTAATACTTCTAAAAGTTAAATTTTTATAATGGAACCGTCAACTTCAGGTAGTTTACTATATAGTACATGTTTTTTTGTTTAAATAAATGTTTTAAAAATATTAAATGTTAATAAAATAAAATTAGCCCAAAAATGGGCTATTTTTGATTTATATATGGAGTTTCAACAACTTTGTTCGTGAGCTTGCGTAAAATCGTCTATATAGTGTTATAATATCAGATCTCAACTAATAAACCCCAAAATATTTTTTTGCGATTTTTGGCGATTTTTGAGTTATGCTTGTTTTTGTGAAATAACTCAAGATGCTAAAAATCCACAAATATGAAAAAAAAAAACAAAACAAAACATCAAGTTGTTTTTACTTTGTTTTGTCATTATTTTCGTTATAGTAGTTGTTATTGTAGCTAAAAAATGTGTTGTTAATTAGAGATGGGGGCGTGAGTAACTTTAATTCACGCATGCTCACGTGATTGCGTATGTTGGGTTTATTTACTATGAATAAAACTAATTAAATTATTTTACATGTGTTTATGATATTTCAATGAATTTTACTTGATGAAGATGGAGATGAAGATGAAGATGGAGATGCAGATTAAGATTATTGTATCGAATTAATTTATGATTATGAAATTGAATGTGAAGTAAATACTAACATTGAAGGTAATAATGATTATAATAAAAAATTGTTGTTTTCAAAAAAAAAAAAAAAAATAGAATAACCGAATTTAATTAAATTTTTTTTAAATAGTGTGTTTATGGTTATTTATCAATAAAAAAACAATTAGATTTTCAAATGTTTCATTTTTGAACAAAATTTTAAAATTTCGAGAAAAAAAAGTTTGATTTTAATTTAAAAATTTTCTAAAAGATATACATATAAAATATTTATTCCTTATTATTTTTAAAAATATTACTTATTTTTCTTAAAGTACATTTAGTATGCTTTAATTTGCAATTTAATTGAATAATTTATAGCGCACCGTTCCAAAGTTACAGCAAAAAATGTGAAAAAAGAGGATTTTTTACAGAACACAAAATGGCCCATAAAGGGTTAAAAAATGTGTTTTTTCACTCTGTTTTTTTTTTAAAATGTTGGTTTTTTATGTATTTATAAATATCCATTAATAAAAAATATTTTTTTTTAAATTACGACTTCTATGAATTAATCGCCACTTTTCATGCATTTGGCCCCACAGTGCAATGTCTTGATTCCACGTCTGAATCTCTTCCCGTGAAAGCTGTACGCCATTCGTTAATTCAATTGACTAGATCTATGACTTGTCGCGGCAATAGCAGATTCTTTTCAAAGATAAACTATGTATTTCTTTCAAATACATTACTTTGAAAAGCTTTGAAGCTTAGATAAAGCACATATACATAGCTGTTTATTTTTTTGCCTTGTAAAAGCACTCCAGAAGTCAGAATGATTATTAGTCCTTGTGATAAGTTGCTTATTACCATCAATACAAATACTTAAGCTCTTGTTCACCTTATTTTCAGTTACCCTATTAGCAATCGAATAAATTATTTGTGCATGAAAATTGCATAATATAACGAAAAAATAAAAATAAAAAACAATTTTATTACATTAGAATCCAACAATAAACCTCCAGCGGGCAATAAAATTTTAAAATCTACAAATAATTTAAATAAAACCACAAATGCACAAAAATTAATGCAAATAATGCATATGTTGCGGCAGCAAAAAACAAAATATGAATGTATATATTAAAGCATACACTACAGGGGCAAATAAATGTCAAAAACAAACATAGAACATTTTGCAGAATGAATGCCCATGAGCGTGAGGAAGGTTCAACAAAATTGCCATAATAATATGAAAATAATTAAATTAAAAAAGAAAACAAATACGAAAACATTACATTTGTCAATTATAAAATATGTTTTTATTGTCTTCAAATATTTTATAATTTGTTATATGTAGATGTTAATGTGCACCTATGTATGTGTGAATGTGTGTTTATTTACTCCATTCATTTCATTTGACCATAAAACCTCAACGAAAATGTTAAATAAAATGCAGGCAGAATAACAAAAAAAATACTAGTTTTTGTTAATTTACATAATTTTGCAAAGCAGCTAAAAATTAAAATGTATTGTAAAATGTTTGCAAATATTATTAATATTTATTGAAAAATTAATTTGAAAGTTTTACTTGTATTTGCCATCTTTCTAATGGATTTTTAATTGAATGCAACAAAAAACAACAACCACAAATTTTTTATTTGTTTTTATATGAACACATAAAATTATAAAGATCAAAATTAAGCATGATTGATTTTGAAATTATTGGTTCTTCTATTCCTTTAATATTTTTAATATTAAAATTACGGTGGAAGGGTTAGATGGTGAAAATGCTGAAGAAGGTTTAATTCTTTTACAACTCGGTTATTGCGCGTTTTGTTAATTTTTCCAGCAGTGCGGTAACGCCTCTGGTGTAAAGTCGACGCATTAAATTTCTTAAGCTGTGAGAGCTGTAATTTTTACAACTTTTTACTTTGCGGATAGTTCTGCTAGCCGACGTGGAGGGCAATGTTGTGTACATTAACTGGGAACTGTATAAATCGCTGCTGAAACTGTTTATTATACTTCCACACATCAGAGAAATTGATGATGTTGATTGACTTTCTCTGACCAGGGTGAGAGCCCTAGTCTTAAGCCATAATTTGCTTTGTAGTCAACGTGCTAATTGCTAAAGCCAACGTTACCCTCTTGACTTTCATCAAGAATAAAATAAATAAATAAAATATATATATAAAAAAAATGTACTAATTTATGCTATAAAAATATAAACAGCTTAAAAAATCGCTAAAATTATGAAAATTCGCAAGAAATTTGCTAAATTTTAAAGATTGCAGAGCACAATATAGACCAAAAGTCCCTAAAAGAGACATAAAGAAAAAAACTTTTATTAAAAAATTGGCCCTGTTCCGCAAAAAGCGAAAATTCGAGACAAATTACAAAACAAGCCATTGATTGTTCTGATGAAAAATCGCTAAAAACCTTAAAGAATGCAAAAAAAAAATAAAAGAAAAAATCGTGATAATTGCAAAATTTTAAAATGGTACTGAAATTTATTAAAAATCGTAAAAACTTTTTAAATAGAAAACATCTAAAGAACATAAAAATCGTGTGTCGCTAAAAATAGATAAATGATGAGCCGCAGAACAAAACGTACTTTTCCGCTCATTTCAATTTTTTTGGAAATTTATATTTATTTATTTCGTTTCCTTAAAAAACTGCATGAACCTGGAAAAGTTTTTTTTTTACTTATCAATAGATGCATCAAACTGCTAAAAGTCATCATATTAATCGTTAAGGATGTTTAATATCAAACCAATTTTATATTAGAAAAAGTAAGTTATGTTAAAAATAAAAGTGAAAAAGTACGTTTTGTTAAAAAATAGAAAAACAGCACGTTTTGATGCGCGTCTTATGAATAAGTGTTTGTAAACCTGATCCAACAATGTTTTTTTTCGTTATATCATCTCAACAGAACAGAAAAGTTTTCTCAAAATTATACTCCAAAAATAATCTAAGTATAAATCCGAAATATTTACTTTTTTTGAACATTTTTGCTTTTTACGTTCCCACATTTAAATTTTGTAATTCTTCTATGTTTTAATTAAACTATTAAATATTTTTTTTTTAAAACACTCAGTCATCAAATAATACTTATGTTTTAGCAATTATTATTTAATAGTTAAATTAAACGAAAAAAGAATGACTTCAAAAAACGTCAAACAAATTGAGAATATTAAGAAATGCTATTAAAATAAAATAATAAAAAAAAAGAGAACAAAAAAGTAAAGTTAATATTGGTTTGACATCTGTTAAAGTTTACTTTGATTGTAGTTTTATTGACACATGGATTGCATATTTCATTAAATCAAAAAGTGCAACTGCACGAAAAATGGCAAAGACTATTAAAAAATTAATACGTTTTGTTTAAAAATAATTTAAAAATGTACATTTTGTTGCGCACCAGTTCTTTTAGAATATATTTTCTTAGTAAAACAAATAAAAAAATATGCTAACTATATTTTTATACCCTTCACCAAGAATGGTAAGGGTATTTTATAGGTTTGTTATTACGTGTGTAATTTCCACAATATTTATATGAGGTCCATATATTATATATATTCTGAATCCATATAGATTGAGAAGTTGAATGAGCCATGTCCGTCTGTCCGTCTATAGACTGATGCTGTACGTACGTTGTGTGTACGTGAAATCGATTTTCTGGAGACTCTAGAAGAGCTAGAGACTTGCGAGTTGGACTGAAATGTAAGGATTTTTCTTAAGATGATTCATACTGAAAATCAACAAAAATAAAATATCGGTTCTGATATTGGATTATATATAATAAATAAATAAACCCTTTCAGAAATAAATTTAAAATAAATACTTAGGTGCCCCAGAATTAAACTGATTTTCGATAAAAAGAAGTTCGGATAAGTGAAAAACGCGTCAGATAAACGAACTCACTTCATAATAACTCTGTACAAAGAAAATATATCATTAGAAGTAAAACATATGTACATACATATGTGATTTGTTTTTCATTTCAGATTCCTTTTAAAAATTTTAATATAAGCTTGCTACGATATTTGAAAATAATAAATAAATAGTTAAATAAATTTTTTAATTGAAATGAGCCATCGCTAAAAAGTATTTTATCACCAGATATTAATAATTTTTCCTTTTATGGGGTGTTTATTTTATATAAATTAGATTATTTCTAAACAAAATATGTTTCAATCAGCAGGTTTTCTTTTAAGGAAATGCAAGTGCTTTGAAATTGATAAAAAATAATAAATAATAATTTGAATTTCAATTAGGCATTTTTACATTTAAACAGTGCGCTCTTGTCCGAAATCGACTTTATATTTATTTATTGTGTAGTACACCTGTATCATACTACAGCGTTTTAATTTATCTTTTCAATTAGGATTTTTTTATGGGGAGGAATTGCCTATTCTATTCTTCCAATTGGGAAACACTGTCAAATAAGTATGTATGTAGTATATAGCACTGCAGAAAATATGAAAGTGTGTTCAAGTGTGAAGTTTTAACTTAGTTTTTATATTGTATGAAATGTTATATTTATATAAGAAAGGAAAGCCTGTATTATAAATAGTGAATAATATATAGTATATGCATTGGTGAAGGGTGTAAAAGATACGGCACAGCCGAATAGAGCACTCTTACTTGTTTCTAGAAGATTTCTATTCAAATATGCTGAAAATACGAAAAAAAACCAATTTGTCAAAAAATGGGAAAAAGTAGGTTTTGTTCTGCGGCTCCTTAAATGCATTAAATAAATAACGAAAATTGTGTCGCATTGATGTCGACTTTGAAACTGTTTTAAGACATACTAATAAATCGCTTAATTCACAAGCCTTAAATAAATAATTTGTTTTAGAATGGTTTTTGTTTTAAATATTTGTAAAAAAAAAATACTTAAAATATTTTAAATGACTGCAGAATGTGACAGGTCATTTGACCTAAGAGTACTTGTCGTGGTTTAGCCCAGGTTTACACAAAAAACTTTTAAAAACATTTTCCTGGTGCGAAAGCACCAAATATATTGAAATATGTACTAATGATTTCGTACGTTGCTTGGGTTTTTTTTAAGTGAAGATTGTTTATTTAATTACTAAACTTTATGACATTTACTAGCATTCTACATCTTACGTCGTTCCCAATACATGTTTAGAAGGGCATAAACTGTCTGTATACCGAATTAAAAGAAAAAACAAAATGTAACAGCTTTTCCTCATTTTATTCCCTCAGAATGTACACCGTATTTAACGTACAAAATTGGAAACATAAAGACAGAATACCAAAAGTACCAAATTATCCGTTTTTACACCTTAAAAAGTACCCTATGTTTTAATTTGGTTTTCGAATTATGTATAATCGAAAAACTGCTAGTTGAGTTGAAGTTGTCAAATTCAACAAAATTGGTTGTAAATCATAATAACAGAAAAATAGCGGAGTTCCAACATTGGGCATTTTAAAATATATCTCAACCGTAACACTGGAATATTTAATGTGCTGTAACCAGGGCTGGGCAGTATTTGAAATACATGTATTTGAAATACGTATTTAAAATACAAATACGTGTTTTGTATTTGTATTTTAAATACATAACCTGCAAGTATTTTGTATTTTGTATTTTAAGTACATACAATAAATAGAAGTAGTTTGTATTTTAAATACATAAAAAAATGGTAGTATTTTGTATTTTAAAAACATAGTTAACAAAATATATTTTGTCAGTTTATTGATGGTTGTTTGCATTTTGATCTATTTATAATAAGGGTAATCACGACGGTGATTGTACAAATATGCATTTTGCAAATTTGCTGTGCATATTAGTGTACTTCGTGAGCGTACTTTTAAATTTATTGCATTTTTGTGAAGAGCATGTAATTTCGTTCACAAGAATGTGGCAGCACATCAAAAATTCTGGCAGCACTGACCTCAGATGTCAAGTTACAAATGCATAAATTTATTATTTACTAATAAATTAAAAAAAGAAGACTAAAACTTTTTAAATTAAATTAAAATTAGTTACAAAATTAAATTTTCTTTTTCTAAACATAAAAATATGATAGTCTGTATGTCAAAAGTTATTGTTTATTTTCGTTTGCAATTGATAAAATATGCACTACTATCTTTGCTCATGGTTTTTTTAATGCAAACGAAGCAAAATTAAGCAAATTGCAAATACATACATTTTGTTGTTATGTTGTGCAAATGTGTGTATATTTGCACACATTTGCATCGTTTGCACACTTTGCACTACCCATCGTGATTACCCTTAATGTGTCAAGCGTCAAACCAATAACCAAAAACTAGAATCGCTAAAAAACGTAACTATACAAATTCTTAGAGTTGGCATCAACGCAATTCAGTTGTCAATTCTAAAGCATTTTTTCACAATGCGATTTTATTTTGCAGGTAGTACTGTTACGACAACAAGTTTAACAATAAAAAAAATAACATGGTTCTTTTTGCATTGGGAGTCAACATAAGGGCGAACAATTTTCAACGTATGTACGTGCCTCTCACTAGCAAGAATTGTGTGAGCCTGTGTTAGTAACACCACCTGTAAAGTGAATACATCTTCAGGGCTGGACAGTATTTGAAATACATGTATTTGAAATACGTATTTAAAATACTAATACGTATTTTGTATTTTGGATTTTAAATACATACATGACGTGTAAGTATTTTGTATTTTGTATTTTAAATACATGATCAGCAAGTATTTTGTATTTTAAATACCGCAAACCATGTATTTTGCCCAACTCTGGCTGTAACTCAAGACTGAGAATTGCCATTTATTTTCAATAGAGTTACCTAACGAAGAGTAAAAAGATTATAAGAGTACACATGAATACGGACGATGGTTTAATGGCTTCTATGGAAAACAACGTTATTCTATTCTGTCGTGTAAGTTGAAATGTGAAATATTGCTAGATATTAAATTTTTCCCCTGTTTCGTGATATACATATTAACAATATGTAATTCTCTCTGATCATTATGTTACGACCCTTATCCTATAAAAATCAACACAGATCAATAAGCAATTCGAAATTATTAAAATGATATTAGAGATTGATTCAATGGACTGAATAAAATTATTTTCTTTTATTTGAATGAAGTCACTGCATTTAATATTATTTACTTTTTTTTTTTTTTGCAAATATTGAATGTAACTGTACTTTTCGCCAGGTAACGTTGCATGCGAATTTTCTCTTTCTATTCTATTTATCTAGTTTTTCCACTAATAACATTTCTAATACAATTCTATTGTTAATTATTTTTTTCTTTTATTATCTATGCATTTTTTTTCTACCATTTAAATATTTAATTAGTTTCCTATTAACAACTGTACAATAGAATTTATTTTGAGTGCATTTCATATGCAATAATTACATTATTTGAGTGGTCATTTTAAATATATTATGTGTTCACATAAAAAAATAAATAGTAGAAAGAATAAAATTAATAGTACAAAGTAGTTAGACAAGTCATACATTCGCCCATTAAAACCAGAGAGTAGGACTAGTGAGACCTGACCAGTATTAAATACTTGTAATTAAAAACAAACATTTGTAGTATTTTTATACATTTGAAAAAAAAAAATCTAATGCATTTACAATATAAATTGTATATGTATAGCAAATCAACATACATACATTTAACAAACTAATTATGTATGTAGTGTGTGCGTGTGTGTTTTTGCGTCTGCTGCCTACTCCCAAACTTACTCACTTACACCCTTGGAACAAAAAGCAATACATATTTATTTCAATCTGCCATCTATAGCATTTGCTGATCAGTGTGTTGTATGTATGCACATACATATGTAGCCAAGCTGTTACAAATAAAATGGGAGCACACGCATTTATTCAAGTACAACAAATAAAAAAAAAAATACCCCGCTAAATATGCAACGATAGTTAACAAAACAGTTGCTTAAAGTGAGTACTTTGCAAATGGGTTCGAGTGGGAGAGTGTGACTGGGTCTCTAATACGAAGGGAAATAAAAATGCATGCAGTTGTTAATGTATTTAACAGTTCATGTATGTAGAAATTTGATCGTATGTATGCGTACGTAATAATTGTGTATGAGAATGATTTGTTTAACAAAAGCGCAAAAAATATTATTGTGGTTTTTATTAGATGTCGATTGTATACACACGCACACACCCACACACGTACATAGATGGCCATCTGCATACAAGTATGTACATCCGAATGCGTTCGAAAGTATGCACTATTTATGAGTGTACACATTTGAAAATTTGCTACATTTTATGCCCAGGAAATTAAATTTGCAATGGAAAATGCATAAATAAATATGTTTTTTTTTTCAAGTTTTTCTAAATGTATAGAATTTATAATATATGTATATACGAGTACATACATACAATTAATATGCATATGTGTGAATATATACATATGAAAGTATGTATGTATGGTTGTGTACGACTCCATATCCTGCCATAAGTTTTGTGTTGCTGTTGTTGCTGCTTTTGTTATTTCTAACCAATACAATTTATAATCAGCATAAAAAAGAACACTCATGATTGGTGGCTTTAAATTATTTATTTATATTAAAATTTTATTATATTTTTTCCAACAAAAGGACGCGAACAAATCCATACGTACGTACATACAATATCTATGTTGGAGATTTTGTAAGCTCAATGCGTATTTTTTTTTTTTTGAATTTTTTTTCATTGAACAGATATAAATTTTATATGTAAAAACTTCAGCATAGGAAGGATATTAAATATTTGTTGAAAAATACTATATATCACCAGAGATGCCAAGGTATATATATATATATATATATGTACATATATATATCAGTTCTACAGTATAGTATATAAACAGTAAATGTACCCCGTCGTCGAATGAGTAGCTAACTACAAGAAAAGCTAACTTTTAAATTGATTTTTCTAGACTAACTTTAAAGCTAACCACAATACAATGCAGAACGTAACCAAAATCAATTAGTAGGTTGAGTATATATAATTGAATATGGTGAGCGCCAACAAATTTACTCATTTAGGAACTCTTAAAATTATTTCAAGTATTTTATAACTTCTTGCTGTCAATATTTAAATTGTACCTTAGCTGAGTAGTATGCGCGAAGACTGTAAATCCAATGTCCAGTGGTTCAAGTCCCAGCACAGCATCGGTGAAAAAAAATTATAAGAATTATTGCAATATTACTATAAAACTACTGATTGTAGAATTGAGAAAATAAAATAATAATGAAATATATATTTTTTTATGTATACTAACTAACTACATTTTGACTTATTTAAACTAACTTTAAAGCTAACTTAAAGTAATGCAAAGAAAAACTAACTTCTCCCTAGGACATCGCCATGTTAAAAAAGTTAGTTTTTTCCATACATTAAAGTTAGTTTAAAGTTAGTTTTGTTTCTGACTGGGTATATTGTGCGTTCACCACAAGGTCGTAATTTAGAAAAAAATTTGTACTTAATAATGTAGATCTAATCAATATCGTGTTTTGTTGTTATTATCTTGTATAAAGAAACATTTTGTTTATGAAGCCGCCTATGTTTCGTTGTAGCAGATTTTTATTTTATTACTTTTCCTGAAGGATGACATCACTTTTTCATGAAAAAAAAAAAAACTAGTCGAGTCCCGCAAACCCAGTCTTACTCTAAAATTTTTGATTATCGTTATGTGTGTGACGAATTGGAAATCATTGCTCAAGTGCTTAAATAATTTACACACTTACATATATACAAATTGAAAATAGAATTTACAATTTCTAATTATTTAAAATATAATGGCAGCAAAATTTAAGAATTCAATCATTATTATAACTATCTTTTTTTTGAAGTTAGCAAATACAAAATTTGGTTTTTCACAAAAATATTTTTTCATAATTATGAGAAAAACACGTTCAATATGCATCTAAAAACTATAAAAATTTCGTCAAGGGCGCCATCTGCCGTGGCTAGGAACAATTTGTTCATATAATTGCTATTATGGATGATCATCTTGGTAAGAGTTATATAACAACAAGATATCTATGCATACCCTTATGTGGGAGAATTGTAGGAAAAATTATGAGAGACTTGAGTAAATTGATTTAGCGCAATGGAAGGTATTTTGTTTTTGCATTTAACCGTTTTTTTTTTATTTTTAATTTTTGGGAATTCGTAAATATTTATCATTAAATAATCGCAATTCTTTTTTGTTGTATGACTGTTTTATAAGAGATTTTTTATGATTTTTCTTTCTATGACTAGAAGACAGTCGATTGGGTCGACCGTTGGTACACACTAGTATTAGTAAACATGTAACTAAATTTAGCTATATTTTTATACTATTTGAAGGACATTTTTGACTAAAATTAAATACATACATACGTATGTATATTATATAGGATTTTCAATAAAAATTAATGAATTATTGGTTTGATTATGGATGACAACCGAAAGTCAGTTGGGTTGCCAGCTGTTGAAAATTATATTACGAATTGAAACTCGCAACTGAAAATGTATCGTAATATTTCTTTGTTATCAAAAATAGTTAGCGCTCACTCAACATGTTGGCAGATCGCTTAGTAATGAAATAATTCAGTTGATTGTTGAGCAACAGTTGTGGTTCTACGGTGCTATATTTTTTATCTATATATATATTTTTCCAAGAATTCTTTCCCATATTAGAAAGGCAAACAAATTTTGCCAAGCTTACAGGTTGCCTAGAAATGAGTTGGAATTGTACCTATCAAGAACTTGGTCCTTATTTTGATCTCAGTACTTTTTATGGCCGAAACTTTTTGGATACGGACTTGGCCTTATTTTGACATTTATGTTTTAGTGTGGATTAATAATAACAGCAATAGACATAAATATTTTATAGGGATGGAACATAATCCTTTCAAACGAGCCTGCTTTTATTAAAGTCTTATTAAAATATAGCATGACAATACGTATTTAATTTAATACTTTTCAAAATCTTGTTAAACATCGCTTTAAAGATCGTCGTTTAATTTAAAATCTTTAATTATTCAATCGGGATTTATTATGAAAAAACTAATTATCGATACATGAAAAACACATGCGTCGTCACTTGACAAAATAAATATCAACAAGAGTTAACAGCGGTTTTTTTTGTATCGCTTCCATGGCTACAGACAGCAAATCAGAAATAACAATACAATATGTACGCACTATTTTAATTATAACGATGCCACTGTTGCAAAATGAAAATAAAACATTTTGACGAGCATTAAATAAATGCAATTAATTGCAATAGTACTTGAACTATGTGCCGCCAACTATGGGCGGTAGAATAGTTGTATTTAGCAAATGCATTTCGTGTTATTCTGTGTGTTATAAATTTTAGTCAATGGCCATTATCATACTTTAAAACATAATAAGACTGTTTAAAGAAATTGAAAAAAATAATAATATTGGAATTTGTAAAATTCAAGTCATATCCGTGGAACATTAGAATACCGATAATAATAAGGAAACGGATATAAGGAAAACTTTTGACTTTTGAAAATTTTCAATGCGAACAGTCAGTAAAACAAACAAATGAAGTTTTCAAAATACTTTGAATTCATATTAGAACTAATGTATACATGTATGTATACATATTTAACCTGATGCTCTAGTAAAAATAAAAAGATTTTTATTTTATGAGCCGTTTATTTTGAAAGTGGCATAAGTCACTTTGTTTTTAAGTCGAGATAATTAAGGGTTCGCGTTTTCACACGTCTAAAAATATGGATGCTAACTTTCGAGAAGATTTTCTTGTATTTGTTATCTCATGATACTGATATTTTTCTCAGTATTTCTCTATGTTTTTAAACGTGTTAACACGCAAACCCTTTAATATCTCGACTTAAAAACGGAATTACTTATGCCACTTTCAAAATAAACGGTTCATATATTTTATAGCCTACGTTTACGTGCAGTATGAGATAAGCCATTTGACTCATATGCACTTGTTCCTATACGGTTAAAACGAATTTGCTTTTGCAACACAAAATGCAGTTGGCAACATAAAAATATGCCTATTGATGTTTTTTTTTTATTGATGTGTATGCATAAAAGTGTTGTCAGAACTTGTGTAAACGCATTTTGGAAATTATCAGTACGTATGTATGTTTGCATACACAAACAGTATTAACTTCATTTAGTTAGTTACTCTTACGAACCGGCTGCAATAAGTGGAGATGCTGATTATATGCGGGCGAATTAACACACACTAACAGTGAGCTCAAAAAATCAACACCATGCACTAGTTTCACTTATGTTTATGTAAAAAAGGGTAATAATTTAATAGTTTAAACAATTTTCTAAAGCTACGTTCACATTTATCAAATATTTCTCCAAAAAAAATGTAACCAACCGTTTTGTTTCGTTATAGTGTTATTTAACTTGGTTTTTATATTACAAAATAAAATAAATTATTCTACAAAAAAGTACTTTTATACGGTTTTTAAAAAATGCGAAGCGATAATTAAAAAATATTAGAATTAAAGGAAATAAATTATTAGTTTCTTTCTCGGACACGCTTTTTTCGACAAATCTATATATATAAAATACAAAAAATGTTTGTACCCATGTTCGCTATAGACTCGGAAACTATCCAACCGATTTGACCCAAACTGGTGTCATTCAAAAGGGAATTTATAGAGGATGGTTTTAGGCTTTTAATATTTCAAGTGGGCGTAGCCCCTCCCACATAAATTGAATAACATCATATATCTTGACTATTGTGATAGCAAGAGTTTTGAAACATTGCAATAGTTCATATGTTACTAATGTGAGTAATCAGGACAAAAATGGGCGTTATCGGACAAGTGGGCGTGGCAGCTCCCATATAACCCAAAAATTGAAATATCCATATTTTGGGCATTTTTTGACCTACGTCGATGATATTTGGTACATATGGTATTGCCATAATTTGGAATACGTACCGGGAGAAAAGTGGATGGGACCACGCTCCTTTTTATTAAAATTAAAAATCGTAATATAGTCTTAACTACTGGACCGATCGTCACAATAGGATATATAAATACTTTTAATTTTATTTTATAACGAGGGGGGTAGCGAAGTACACCGGGATCAGCTAGTATATGATAAATGTGATCGTGTCTTTAAAAAATCGTTTAAACTATTTTTAAGAAAATTTCTCACTTAAATTATTACGTTTTGTTTTAAGTATATATTTAAAATTCAATACTTCGTTTAAAACAATTTGTAAGCAACCCTGGGAAATATGCAATAAAAAATTTAAAAATATTTTTAATATTACAAATGGTTTGAAATATTGGTGTCATAAAACTTTCTATACAATTTGTTTGCTAAATATTGCATGAAAAAAATTTTATAAAAAATTTAAGATATATGTACATATAATTTTTGGTTAAAAAGAAATCTCTCATTAAGTATTGTCCACATTTTGAAAAAAAAAAAAACAAAGGTTTTATCATGCATTCTAAAATGTTAAAATAAATATTAAGCAGATAAAATTTCAAAGCATATTTGTGGAATAAGCAATATTGTATTCATTCGTTTATATCATACATATATATGTACGTGGCATGAGGTGAGAAAGTCTGCGCAAGCGTAATAACATATAAGAATGTCGCTTCACCGCGTTTATCACTAGTAGTTCAGTGATAAAGGTCGCAAATTCAGTGCTTAATTTTGGCACTGACTGTAAATTTAATCACACAAAAACGTGCATGCACGAATATATATTAGCCCTATTCACAATCTTTTGCAAATGGTCTTGCATCATTGCATTTGCAAAATGGTGTAGGATATTTTTAGTCTACACTAACAAAATACAGAGAAATGCACACGCTATATCTTTGCAAATAAGCAACACCAAAAACCAATAGTGTATATTTCCTCTACTTATGCAACACTTAATTGCAAAACGACAGCTGATACGCAGTGAGCTATGCCGATTTTGCTTATTCAAATATTAATAATTTTATTCAAAATTATAAAACAAAAATATTTCAAGCATAAGGAAATTAACCAGACAAACAAAAATTAATGAAATAAAAAAATGCATAACTTAATTATTGAAATAAAAAATTTTAATAACAAAAAGCAAAAATTAGCAAAACGCAAAACATCTCAAATCAAATTATTCAATTATTTAAATTTACATATTATTTAAAATCCTGACTAACTAACAAATTAATCCTTATTTTTATAATAAAAATTAGAATTATTTGAATGTTTTGATACTTGAGTAATTTCTGATATGTATTTTTAGGCCAAAACTTCAGTGGAAAAAAAATTTTTTATTTATCAGTCAGCTGTGAATTTTGTGTTTTGCATCAAGCATTGCAACCTAACCCAAAGATATCATTCACAATCGATAGAATAAATGTGCAATTGCATAAATTTGCAATATCAAATGCACAAGATTGTGAATATGGCTATTTTGTTTTCTTTATTGAAATTACCAACGCAATATCACATGAGAATTTGAATGCATCAACTCCTACTACTACGCCTAACTTATGATTCTCCTCCTACCATATTATATTTTTAGTAAAAAGTTTCATTGTCACATAACATTCGTATCATTAAGAATAGAATACTTACTTCATATCGAAGAAATTTTTAAAAGTTTTTATAAGATAAAAAATACTTAAAGTTATAATTGAAACAGAAAGTAAATTCAAAGGGTATAAAAGAGCAAAATTATATGTCGAGCCTTAAACGCAATAATAAATACATAAAACTACAAAAAACAATTTTAGCTTAAGCAACAAAAAGCTATCACGAAATATACAAAATAAAAATATCCATGCACACTTAGTATACCACTTTTTTTTTGCTATAAATTCGTACCGCTACCTTGGGTGACCATGAATTTTATATAATTTTTGCAAATTATTTCTTAAAAAAAACCAAGATTGAAAGTTATGTCGCTTAAGCTATTTTCGCTGTTAAGGCTCAACATAAAACACACATCTCGTACATACAATTGTAAATCTAATTGAAAATGACTGGAAAATATATGCTAACGACAAACACCGATATTTTTCTTAATAATTAGGCAATTACACTGTGGAACAAATTCAGGTTAGCAAAAGTTATGTAGTTTCTGAGAGTGAGGGGTGAAAATAGAGGCTAAATTAGGAGACCCGTATCGCGACGTTTGTTTATGTTAGTTCGAATTTTTTTTTAATCGATTTTCGAACTTTGCAGTCAAATGCCGATTTTCAGCATATTGTTTATATGGTTTTTTTAGGCTATATTAGTCGACTAATTGATATTTTTTAAATCTGTAAAAGCCAAATTATTGCTAGAGACCTCACATTGGGGCCAAATGAATGAAAAGTGGCGATTAATTCAAAATATGAACTTTAAAATTCATGATCGTGTTTGGTACCGGGTGAAAGTGGATAAAATTCTGCATCACTAATTGCAAAAATTATACTTTTAAGTTGTTTGCTTTAGTTGAAGTGAGCACTTAAAGTTGAATAATTGTTATTTTTTTTGTGCATATTGAAAAAAAGTGAAAATTTTGATATTTCAATTGATAATTTTTTCTATTAATACTTCTAAAAGTTAAATTTTTATAATGGAACCGTCAACTTCAGGTAGTTTACTATATAGTACATGTTTTTTTGTTTAAATAAATGTTTTAAAAATATTAAATGTTAATAAAATAAAATTAGCCCAAAAATGGGCTATTTTTGATTTATATATGGAGTTTCAACAACTTTGTTCGTGAGCTTGCGTAAAATCGTCTATATAGTGTTATAATATCAGATCTCAACTAATAAACCCCAAAATATTTTTTTGCGATTTTTGGCGATTTTTGAGTTATGCTTGTTTTTGTGAAATAACTCAAGATGCTAAAAATCCACAAATATGAAAAAAAAAAAACAAAACAAAACATCAAGTTGTTTTTACTTTGTTTTGTCATTATTTTCGTTATAGTAGTTGTTATTGTAGCTAAAAAATGTGTTGTTAATTAGAGATGGGGGCGTGAGTAACTTTAATTCACGCATGCTCACGTGATTGCGTATGTTGGGTTTATTTACTATGAATAAAACTAATTAAATTATTTTACATGTGTTTATGATATTTCAATGAATTTTACTTAAACATTTGTTAATTTTAAATTATTAGAAAATTGTATATGGCACAAGTGCACTATTTTGAAAAATTGAAGGAGGTCACGCTCCCATCCCTATTTATTATTGTCATTTATTTGAGTCCTACATAATAACTGTTGGTCATATACATGCATCATACGAGTAAAGTTTTAATTTTGTTTTAAGCTGGTGATATCAATCTACTAATATAATGATAATACATTTTTAAGAATTTCTATCCATCCGTAGGGTATTATTGATTCGGTACTGACACGTTTATTTATTGTTTTAGCTGTCAATGTTTTGTGATGTGATGTTACATATTTAAAGTGTTGTGAAAGTGTAAATTATTCGGTACAGGGTTAAAGGATTTACTTTTTGCAAATTTTAAACGAATAGAAATCTTATTAATTTTAGGAACATGTCCCAAAACAATTTTCATTCCTCGTCATGAGTTGCATAATTTTATGAGGAGTGCAGAACCTAAATCACTTCAGGATAAATTTAAACTTTTGAGATGGGAAGTAATAAAACGTGTCGACCCTTCGGATATGGTAGATTTTATGACAAGGTTTCATAATTTTTGCTCTAGCTATGAGATTCGGTGGCAAAAATGTCATAGAAAGAATGAAATTTTTTATTATTATTATTGCTGAAACTAAAAGTCGTATTCAACGCGAATTTAAAAAGAGAACGGGATTGATCATTGATCAACCAAAACCTAGTTTTGGTAACTCTAATGACGGGAATACTGCAAGACGTTTTTTTTAAGAATGCAGAAGTATCTGCTGAAATTACTAATATTGATTTAGAGTTGATCAAAAATATGCACACAATATTAATTGTAGTTTCTAGTGGTATTGAGGTCAACATTGAAAAATTTACAAACTTCGCTAATAACACTGCCAGGCTATTTGTGAAAAAATATCCATGGTACTATATGCCTCCTACTCTTCACAAATATTTTATTCATGGGCCTGAAATTATATCATTATCGCCATTGCCAATTGGTCAGCTAACCGAAGAGTCTCAGGAAGCCAGAAATAAAGATTTTAAAAGTTATAGGGAGAATTTTGCCCGTAAATGCAGTCGAGAAAAAACAATGGAAGATATCTTTAATAGATTTCTCTTAAGTTCAGATCCGTTTATAACAAGCATGAAAAATAGTTCTAAAAAGAAAAAAGAGCTAATGCCAAAATCTGCATTGGAGTTGCTTGTACTTCCCAGCAATCAAAATAGCAATGATGAAGATGGAGATGAAGATGGAGATGAAGATTAAGATTATTGTAACGAATTAATTTATGATTATGAAATTGAATGTGAAGTAAATACTAACATTGAAGGTAATAATGATTATAATAAAAAATTGTTGTTTTCAAAAAAAAAAAAAAAATAGAATAACCGAATTTAATTAAATTTTTTTTAAATAGTGTGTTTATGGTTATTTATCAATAAAAAAACAATTAGATTTTCAAATGTTTCATTTTTGAACAAAATTTTAAAATTTCGAGAAAAAAGGTATGATTTTAATTTAAAAATTTTCTAAAAGATATACATATAAAATATTTATTCCTTATTATTTTTAAAAATATTACTTATTTTTCTTAAAGTACATTTAGTATGCTTTAATTTGCAATTTAATTGAATAATTTATAGCGCACCGTTCCAAAGTTACAGCAAAAAATGTGAAAAAGAGGATTTTTTACAGAACACAAAATGGCCCATAAGGGGTTAAAAAATGTGTTTTTTCACTCTGTTTTTTTTTTAAATGTTGGTTTTTTATGTATTTATAAATATCCATTAATAAAAAATATTTTTTTTTTAAATTACGACTTCTATGAATTAATCGCCACTTTTCATGCATTTGGCCCCACAGTGGACCTGTGCAAAAATTAAAATTTTTTAAAAAATTGATTTAGTGGTTAAGTGATCTAGATGAAGAAGTATTAAATTATCTTCCAAATTTTCCGGATCTTAATATAATGGAAAATGTAAATTTATTTCCCCTGTACAAGTGAAAAAACCTATTAATTTATTAAAGCTAAATAAACAAACATTTAATAAATTTTATATCAGCGATATTTTCTCAACTTTAATTGAACAAAATTTCACTTCAGTAGATACACTTGAACCACAAACACCAACTTTCAGAAATCATTTAAAAATAAGAACAAGAATTTAGAAACTTATAAAAACTATATTCGGCTTTGGCGGATCTTAAGGTACAGTCACATCTGGAAAACATTTGCCCAAAAACGCGTAACCACTAAATACCAATGAAAAACTTTTTGATTTATGCATTTATTTATTAAGTTAATCAGCATCTAATAAGATAAGATTCTATTACATTTTTTTTATAAATTATGTATGAAACTGTTTAACGTAATAAACAGGTATCTAAATCAAAAGTGTTTTCATTAGTATTTAGTGGTTACGGTTTTTTGGGCAAATGTTTGCCAGATGTGACCGTACCTTTATATACCCTTTAACAAGCCATATATGTACAGTGCCAAAACTGGCTGCTATTTTAAATTTTAAATTATTGCGATGGTTGGTTTCTTAGAAAACACTTTCATACCCATATTAATAGGCCACAAAAAACTATAAAATGACTCGCAAGTTTTGGACGACCAGATTTTGGAATGTCCGCAATTTACAATTTTTTCGCTTTCTTAGAAAACACTTTCTTTACTTCTTCCAAGTGATGGTTCAATTTTATCCTATTTTTTAATGCATATTTCCAACTAAATTTTACATTTTTCAACAAGCCTCAGTAGCACGATAGTTAGTGCGGTGAATTTTAACCTAAGATTCCAGATTTAATACTGAGGCACCGTCATGTAATTATAAATTTTAATTCATTTGTATGTGAATTTTAAATTGGCAATTTTTTTATTTTTCCTGATTTTCAATACGAATAGTCTTAAGACAAATTCTTACACATCAGTCCAAGAGCCAAGTCCCAAACTCTACTGGTAGCTTCGGAAAACCGATTTCACGTACAGACAGATGGACAGACGGACACGCCTCATACAACTTCCCTACCTATGAGGCTTGTGGAAATTACACACGAAATGACAATCCTACCATTTTTGGTGATATACCCTTCCATAAAATTTATTTGATATGAATAAAAGTTGGCATGTCCTAAGAACTAGTGACATATTTTCATGGCCATTATGTTACTCGAAAAATAGTCGTAACACTTATAGATGTTACAACATTATTATGACCCAGCAAAATATTATTATGTTTCTGGAAGCAGTAACAAAATTTCATGCTTTCGAGATTCGCAGTTTTGAAGTGCTTCCGAGGATGCACAAAAGAAGGCAGAGAGATCGCTCAACTCAATTTTAAGCACGTTGAAGTTGGTCGGTTATTTACATCTAATTGACACGAATAAAGGTCGAGACACATAGAATCCGTCATACGTTATACGTCGCCTTTTTCAACTGACAGCTAAGTTAAAATACATGTTTTCTTATGAACTTGATCACATACAGTACTTCTCCGTCAATGCAAAGTACAATGTTAGGCAACTTTTAACTTTTAACGTACGTTGAGTACTTTGACAACTATTAGTTGATTTGTTCATTGTTTTGGTTTTGTTGTTCGCTCAAAAATAAAATAATTTAAATTCAAATTTATTCGATTTGATAAACTTTTGGGGGTGTTATAAAAAAATAAAGAAAAAGTTTATAATTAAATCAATTTTCAATTATTTTCTCTCCGTTAACAAAGTATTCATTGTGACAGCCTTTTCCGTCAATACGTTCACGTCAGTTGAAAAAGGCGACGGATAACGTATGACGGATTCTATGTGTCTCGGACTTTAAAATAGAGTAAACAGCGAATGGAAGATAAAATTTAATTTAGATGCTCTCTGCCTCTCTCTCTCTCTCACTCTCTTATTTATTTAAACTTGTGTATTTGCCTACAGATGAATTATGTATGTTATATTCTATGTATAATTCAGATAATTCAAACATGATTTTAGCGCATTTTGGATGATTAGAAAAAAGCGCTCTTTTATGTAAAAAACAAGAGCTCCAAAGTGGGACATCGCGAACAAAAATCATGCATGTTCGAAGCGCTTTTCGCAGCAGGAGGCACAACAACAACAAGCATCTCTCCCTTACAAACCTGCTTCGGCCGAAGCAGTAGTTTTTGCTGGGGATAGACATTAGGACACTTTTGAATGTGTTTAAAAATAGTCAAAAAGTAATAACACATACATGCTAACATACATATTTATGTAACAGCTTATAAATATATTTTTATACCGAATCGCTATAAAAATGTGAGGGAACTTAACTCTGCCTAAAATGACATCAAAAAATATACTTTAAAAACGCCGAAAACTTTTGATTCACTCTTCCACGAATAGTCAGTCAGTCATTAGACATTTGTTATTTTGAATAAATTTCGATTATGTTGTATAAAACTTTAATCAATATTTATTTCTTTAATTTACGAAAATTGCCCTCTTAAGAATAGATCTTTGTCCAGACGTGAGTATATATATATATTTTTTTTTTTAATTTAATTCACATTTATATATATGTATGTATGTAACAGCTGTCATATGCATACATAAATTGTATGTAAATATTTATAATTAAAAAAGAATTTATTCATTTAATTTTTTCCCTGTTCACTTGTGTTTAACAAAAAATAAAAAAAACCAATTAAATAATTTTAATTATTAAAATTGCTTTGTAAAAACAAAAGCAACAACAAATAAAGCATGAAATAAATGTGGTTTTGGATTGGACAGCAGAAAGCAATGAGGTGAAAATTGCAATGATTTTCAAGCAAATAACAAAAAACTAACTGCATTGAAACAACATTAAAAAAAACTTCACATTAAAATATACTACGTAGAGGCTATATAAAAACAAAAAAAAAGACGAAGGGCAGAGATGTAGTCGCAGTTTAATATAAAATTTCCTTTAAATATATTCAATATATAAATAAAGGATGGCTGGGAATGCTTAATACAACCAGCATTTATAGGAGGACTAACAAATTTGGCCTTAATAATGATTAGAACGTTAGAAATGTCCACATTTAAAATTTTATTTTAAGTATTGAATACTCTTGGCGGTCGAGCAGTTCTAGAACAAACCTCGTAACTACATACATACACATGTACATACAAACATGCTGATGTAGAGACATACGGGGTTATTGGTATGTTTAAACCTTTATGTTTAGATCGGTGTGTTTATTTGTATTTTACAATTAAACAAGAGCATATTTTATCAACCAAAATGCAATAGAATATATAATATGGCTAAATTTTAAAATATGTATGCATGTACAATACACATATACGCACACAAACATACGCATATATATATTTTTTTGCACCATAAAAACATTCAAATAAACAACACGATGTAGAGGAAACAAAAACAACACCATCAAAATTAGCGAAAACGACAATAACATCAATAACAGTTGTTCTATTAAAAATATACATAACAACAACAGCAATACTGACGGCAATATTGAACATTGGAGGAAATGAAAAAATATAATAAATTTTATACAAAAGTTATACATTTACTCATACATAAACATTGAAATAACGGATACAGTTTGCCATGTCCGTACACCACATACATACATACAAATACACTCGCTCATATATTATTCATCACATTCAGAGTTGGTGGATTAAAATTCGTATGAAAAACGTTTAAATCTGTTTACTTTTGTAAAGTATGTATTTAAAAAATCTTATTGTATCAGAATTTATAATCGGAGGCCCTTAAAGTGGATAAGAGGCTGAGAAGTTCAGACATGTTGCGTGCAAATGTCAGAAAAGAAAATAATATACAGAATTGTCTAGGATTTAAGAGATAATACTTCCCTTACAGATTAATCTGACAGTACACAATGAACAGAAATAAATTTCGTCTAATTTTTTCCAATTAATTTATTAAAGAAAAATTTTCAATTAATATAAGGTTTTCCAATAAGAGTGATATGATTTCTTTAAAAAAACACACTTATTGCTAAGGAAATTCAAAAGTTTTTTATTTAATGTGAAGTACAATCGATACAATTAAGTTTTAAATAAAACGTCATTCAAATGGCCTCCACGACTTCTTCTGCAGGAACGAATTCGATGAACCCAATTTTCGGGCACTATTTCCACTAAATCAAGTTGTATGTCATGAATGGCACGTTAAATATTGACTTGTAAAGCATGAAGAGCGTCTGGTTTATTTCGAAAGACCAATGACTTCAAATAACCCCACAAGAAATAGTCTAATGGTGTTAAATCACAACTTCTTGGAGGCCATTCAATGTCACAATTTCTTCAAATAATCGCATCTCCAAACTTATCTCGCAATAATTCAATAGTTGCATTTGCTGTGTGGCACGTATCCCCGTCTTGTTGAAGCTAAATGTTTTCAAGATCAACTTCTTCCAATTTCGGGCATAAAATGTTGGTTATTAGCGATCTATACCGCTCTCCATTGACAGTAACGGTGTTACCAGCTTCATTTCGAAAGAAGTACGGACAGATGATTCCACCAGACCAAAAACCACACCAAACTGTCAATTTAGGTGAATGTAATGGTTTTTCCTGAATAATTTGTGGATTTTCTTCGCACCAGAATCGACTGTTTTGTTTATTTACCGCACAACTCAGATGAAAGTGAGCCTTATCGCAGAAGAAGATTTTCTTAAAAAAATCGTTATCGTTTTCAAGTTGTTCCAACGCAAAATCAGCAACGTTGTTGTTGCGTATATCTCTCCATGATGAAATTCTAAACACTACTGAATACAATGAAAACCAAATGACAGATCCATGACATTTTACAAGTGACCGAAATGTCACTTCAAAATCATATCATCCCTACTGGAAAACCTTGTATTTGTGTAAACATTCATTTGAATTGACTTTATTTCCTTTCAAAGTAGTGACATTAATACACGGCAAAGAGTTTAGTGTTCAGTGTTCATCTAATAAAACGATGTACCCCAGTTCGAGTCCTAATAGACTTCGAATTTCATTAAAAGGTGTCCAACGCTACTCATTCTAGACAATACATTTATATTTAAAATAGCAGCCACGGACGATCCAGCGCTTTCATGATATTAAAACGTCGGGAAACGTCATTTACAGGAAAAACACGTCACAATTATTTAAAGAACATCGTTGTTAGGCGCGGAAAGATGGTCACTTCAGCCAACACCACGCTCAAGTTATGTTTTTATTAGAGTGTGGTTCTTATTCTCTGAATTCATTAATATCTACCGAACTACTTACAACAGAGATTTTATGGGAAATGACAAGTTCAATCCATTGTCAATTAATTGCAGTTACGAGAACGTTGCAAATTTGGAAGCAGGGAATTACAGGAAAGAACGATTTATACACTTTTAAAATTTAAATGTTACATTTTTGTGCTTAAGTTGTTAATTTACATTCGATATAAAATAACAGAAATATGCTGCTAACTACAAAACCAATCAAAATCGCCTTAAGGACTGCAATATCATCACTAATAAACCAAAAAGTATGCAACACAAATTTGTAATTGTGAACAGCACCAGAAAAACACTATGCACGTGATCAACTCAAACAACTAGAAAAACTTAATCCCTAAAAATAGTAAAAATTATTAGGTTATGGCTACAAGTAAACAACTTTTTTTTGCCCTGAAACTAAAAAAATATATATATATATAAAGAAAACTTCATGTATCTGTAATGGGACGGATGTGGCAAAAACAAATTCTTCTGCAGTTAAAATTTCGCGGCATACACAAAAATTAGAAAACGATGGAAATGAAATTATTTCGGCATACAAATATTTGTTTATTTTCCAATATTCTCCCTGCACACATGCCTGTCTCTCTTTCTCTAACTCACTTGTGCTCTGTTTTTATGCCAATAACCGAAAATATTGATTAGAAATTATAAGCCAAAATTCTACACAACTATTGGAGTCATATTGTTGTATGTGATTTCATTTCAGCATGACTCAATCCCCCCCTGCACAACATACTGCAGAGCCGTCAAGAAGCGGAACATAAAGAAAACTACGTATGCATGTGGGTGTATGTGAAATATGATGCATCTGCAATTGTACAATTTTCCAATTGAAGCATACTAGTATGAGTGTGGTTTAGGCAACGATTTTTTTCCAACTTTCCAATTTTAATGTTTACCACAAAAAGACAGACATTTGTATTTGTCAAGAATAAAAAAAAACAATTTTATGGCAAAACGTGTGTATGGATCCTCAAAATATTTAGGAGTTTTTACTACGCATTGTGCTAACAGCAGCAATAAGGGGCCACCTAAATATATGTGGCAATACGGAAAAAGTGCTTAAGTCATATTTTATAGTTATCTAGAAAATCAGTTTTAAATGTTTAAGTGGTTTGATAAAAATGTATTCACGTTGTACTAAAAGTTGATCATTCGTGTTTCGATTCTGTTGATTTTTTAACACATCGTTCTGCCCACCATAAGAAATTTATACAATTTGAAATGCAATATTTTATAAGTCAAATTAAGCCGTTATTCCATATTAGAAAATTAGTTAGAAAAAGAAAAGCAGCTAGTAATTGTGCCAGAACTTCGTTAAAAATCGTTCAATATGAATAAAAAACTTTGCCCAGAGATATTTTTGAAGATAAAGAATACGATGGTGATATTAATGAGTTTATCTCAACTTAAGCACTTTTTCCTTTTTGCCACAGATATTTAGATAAGGAATAATTGATTTGCTAACATCTTTTTGGCTTCAGTACTTAATAAATAAGTTTTAGTAAAACTTAGAACAATACATTCCCTTTTTTTTTCAAATAAAATTTTTATTTTTTAAACTCTTTTTTTTTAAATTAAAATAATAACTCAATTTTGGATATCTTTTATAATAAAGCATCCAGATGTTGGGTTCTTAAATTTTTCGCGAAGGCTATAAAAAATTACAAGTACATGTAATACATGAAAAATACATAATGACAAAATCCTTAGCACAATGTTGGAATATGTTGAAATGCTAATAAACATCCTATTCATTATTCTCAACTTATGACATTTTGATAAATTAAAAGTGGCGATGACTTTCGAGGCAAGTAGAAATGACCTTGGTACTTAAAATTTCATTATGCATTTAGAAGACATGGAGCTTACACAACATAATAAGAAATTAAATGACTCTGCTGAGCATCGATCCATGTTGTGTCTTAATTTAAGTTATCACTGTTAAGGTTTTTCTTACTGACTAATAAATAAAATAAATGAAATATAAAAAAAAATAAAAAATAAAATTCTTCTGTTAAATTTGTTTAGTTATGGAGCTTAAAACTAGTTTGCACGATCATGAACATAATTAAACAAATCGTGAGGTATTGAAATCCTGAAGATCATAAAAAAAATTCATTTTATAATACATCGTTGTGAGATTAATGTAGGCCTAAAGCTATTTAGAGACGATTGGCAGATCTTATTGTAATATATGGCAATATGCTGACAACGTACTGACAATGAAAAATTGTTACCAAAAGTTAAATTGTCAGTTCAGACGATTGTACAATTCCATTGTCAGACAATAAATTTATCTCCCAACAAAAATTGTCAGTTCACAAGGTGGTCAGATTGTTGTGTAGCAAAAATTGCCAGATGCGTTGTTAAACTTTGTCAGAACTGTCAAAGCTAATCGTATTTATGGACAACGTTGCCAATGATGTCATTGTCAGATGCATTAATTTAAACACGTCTGCCAATAAAAAAAGATCTTACAATGTCTGGCAATTATCTGACAATGGCAAAGTAGAGTGTTCACACGATTGTAAATGAACTGACAATGCTTTTCCTGGCAATATTGCCAAGACAAAAATTGTATGTTCAGACGGTTGAGAAGACATTTTCTGAACATATTGCTGACAATATTGTAAGATCTGCCAATTGTCTGTACATAGTTTAAGTGAATAGTTTTGCAAAAATTTACGATACAACAACCAGATATGCGCTACCCTACTTAATGAATCAAAAAACATATACATATTTTGTTAAATACATACAAAAAGTGCGTACGTAACACGATAGTATTTCGCAATATGAAGATGGAATTGTATGAGTGAATTTGTATTATCGTGTGTATAGTTTTTTGTTGTACAATTGAAATACAAAACATGTTGTTTTAAAGTTTCCTTAATACAAACTAACACAATAATATACATACTAGTGATGTTACGAATATCAATTTTTACTATTCGCGAATACGAATACGACTATATGAAACCATATTCGCCGAATACGAATATTACTTTTAAGGTTTAGAGCCGCGTAATATTTCAAATTTAATTGGAAAAAAACTCTCCCAGTGTGCTTTGGGGCAGCCACCTGTGTCGGATGACTTTCACATATTAAATTTTAGTTCTTCCATTTATTAAGTCCAACATTCCTCTACTAAGAATTGATTACTAACTTAACATGACATGTATATACATATAAGACTTTAACTTTTCAATGCTAGTTGCAAAATATATATTTTTGTGTGTTTTTAAAAAAGTTCTTATCATGCGTCAGAGGCAAAGGGTTTTCTTTAAATAAAAATTATTAAAAATTAATATATTTATTTTTGTACATTTTATATACTTTTTTAAACTTTATGTATTTTTTTTTCGCTTGAATTTGGCGAATACGAATATCTTAAAATTAGGCGAATAGTCAAATAATCGAATACGAGTTTTCGTAACATCACTAATGCATACAGACATACAATTAAGCGTATACACACTTACAGTTTCATAGAAAATTGTAAACGTAGGTGGTCAACCGGATGTGCATATGCTTGTTTACAACAAAACTAACTGCTGTTTTTGCACAAAAGCGCACGGAAATGAAAAGGAGTAAGAGTGTTTTCTAGTGCATTTATTGCATTAGTATTATTCTGTCTGTTTGTTTGTGTGTGTTTTTGTGTATGTACAATATCAAAATTGTAGCGTAATTTTCCCCTATTTTAATTTCCAGTTACTCAGTTTGCAATTACGGCTATTGTACACACACGCACCCACACATACATTTCGAATTGTAAATGTATTAATTTGTGTTCTATTAATAATAAAAAAAAACGATATATATAAGGAAAAAACCAAAACCCAGCTATAGAAAAAAAAAATAATTTAAACTAAAATGGTTTTAGAATGATGCTAAAGATTTATAAAACTTACAAAGTTTCGCTGCTAGAGATGCAACCAACCAACGACGGTTTTGAAAATATTGATTTATTCGCAGTTTTTCTAGCGACAAATTCAATTAGCGATGTTTACAATATCATGTCTATATTTCATATGTTATAAAAGGGTGTTGTTACAACATAATACACATAATTTTTTCCCCGTTATTTGGTTTTGAAGGCTCTTTGAGTACTAAACTATGTTGGTTAAAGGGTTACTTTGATTTTGTTTAGGGATATAAGCACACCCTCGATATACTTAAAGCAATAAATAGAAATTCACATATGAATGAATCTCCTGTCTCACATTTGTTCTGTTTCTTTTAATAAATCGCTTTAAATCATTTAAACAATTCTTGCAAAAAAAGAAAAAAAAATACGTGCAAAGTTTTATAAAAACTGATTAAGTAGAAAAACTTGAAAAATAACATGTATTAAAGTAACGAACCGCACGCACTTTTCGGCGCAAATAATCTAATCACATATTCTGAGTATAGAAAAAACAAAATCCGAAATAAAAATAAACGATTTGCCAACAGTTTTGCAATAATTTAAAGGTCATGGCTTTTTTTCTTCGAAACTGCCGATAATGATATCTCCAAACTTATAAATTTCAATAAAATTTTCAGCAATTGACGTGGGTTTATAAAATACATAATTAAATAATATAAAAATTATGTAACTAATTCTTTCCATTTCAATAGAGGAAGCCACTACAACAGATTACAAAATCGACGCAAGTGTGTGCAAATTTTTAATCCCATAAAATTCAATTATAGTTTATTTTTAATCCCACGGAATTGACCACTCAATTTGACTACCGCAGAAGTGACAACTCAGGAGGGACGACTAGTCTAGGGTGATAGCTCAGGGTTGATCACACCAGGGGTGACTACACCAGATGTTACAAGTTAGAGGTAACTATCCTAGGGGTCAATACTCAGGCGTCACGACTCAAGGGTGATCATAAAATGAGTGACAACTCAATGGTGAGCACACTAGAGGAATCAGCAATGACCATCGTATGGGTGACAATTTAGGGGTTACCACACCTGATGCAATAACTGAAGGGTGGTGACGAATAAGGAGTGACTACCTCGGGGGACCAAGTCAGGGGCGACCGCACAGAGGTGACTAAGCCAGAAATATTAACTCATAAATAAATTCAAAAAACAAAAAAAATTTGGAAAAGCAGACAACGAGTGGAGTATTTAAGTGATAATCAATGCTTCAGGAAGACAACAAAAAAAAAAAAAAAAAAAAAAATAGGACAAAGCTGCAAAAACCGCCAATCAAACCATAAAAAAAACGGAAAATCGGTCCAAAATCTTATGGTGTTTTCTTTTCTAGAAAAAAAAATGGTACATCTTCATGCAGAAAGTGTACTTTGGTGTTCATTTATTGGTGTGTTTGATTCTAAAAAAGTCGCCCTCCCCTCACTAATGGTGAAAGGCATTGCACTTTATGCCTTCTAAAAATCGACAGTGTTGATAGCGCCCTCTAAAACTTAGCTGTCTCGATGTTAAAAACAGTGCGTTCCACTTTTTTATAAGTTGTGTTTTATTGTATTGTATTGAAATAAAAAGTTGCATTATTACATGGTTGGCAAGACATCTTATACATGTACCTTTCAACAAGGTGCCATTTTGTGTGCAGAAAAGAAAACACCATTATAGTTTCTCTCTTTTGAAGTTAACAATTTCCTATTCATTCTTAAAGAGTTGGAATACTTTTTAATACGTTAAATAATTACTGACAAGTTGGCATCAGGCGCAATAAAGTGCTGGCAATAACAGTGCCTCAAACCACAACAAAAATTCATGAATTTAAATTAATTGTGAGAATATAATTAATTAATTATTTATAGATAGATGAAAATGTGATAAATAAGAAGAAAAGTAGGTAGTCTTTGACTTTGTTGAAATTAATAAAATTCATTAATACGGTCATTGCAGGGTGACGCAGAAATCTCATCAATTTTGGCTCGTCATATCATTGAAAGAGCCAAGCTAAAAGTATAAGTGACGCCAATAATTCTGGAATATTCTTCATTTCCTATTAAAAATATCAAATAGTTTTTCGTTGACAGCCAAAAAATACTTGTCACCTCAAATAAAAAAAAAAAAAAATCATTAGAAAATGCACAACATTTTTTACTGGCTTTTCAATACTGAAACAGTTCAGTAGAAATTAAAAAATATTTAAAAACTAAGTATGTATACACATTAATTTAAAATGAGTAAAATTTGTTTTTTAAAAACAAAAACAGATTTTGTTTGTTAAACAACAAAGAACGAAAAGGAAGCTAACTTTCCTTTTATGATGTCGATATTTTTACAACTCATACTTAACATCCGGCAGCAGTAGCTGAACATAAAGAAACCTATTTATGCTTTATGTCAACGCATAGATATCATAGATATCAAGTTCTTCAATGTCTCTCTCTCGCTGTCTCTGTCTTTAGTTAATCATCAGAATTTTAAGCTTGAATTTGTAGTTTCTATTTGTTTTTTTGTCTGTAAATTTTAAATTGTGTTGTTTTTCTCTTGTTTTCTTTTTTTTTTTTTTTTGTTGCAAACAGTGAGTGATGATACCTCACTGTGTTTTTATATCCTTTGGAGGATTTTATTTTTCTTCTATTTTGTAGGCATTTATTTATTCATAAATGAGAAAGTAGTTGGTGTTTGTTGTAGAACAAAAGTTTTAAAAAATCTTACAAGTGAGCCCTGTTTAACAATATTAAACTCCAGGCATTGAATTCGTTTCACATATTACACCGTCTTAGGAGGATTTAGTGTTCAACACTTAAACACAACATATGATTGTCAATAACTGTGTTAAGTTTTTTGTCCTTTATTTTTTTTTTCTTGTTATTTTCATGTGTTTTAATATTTTTTCATTTTTTTTTTGTCAACACGTAGCTTTTTTGTGCTTCGCAGACATGTTTTTATTTTCCACTCGTAATGTCATTTAACATCCGTCTATAGGTTCCGTTTGATGTCCAGTTGACAGTTTGTTTGTCTGTTGATATTAACGGGCTTGGGTGCAGGGATTGGTTTGTGACAACATTTTCAAACAAGCAACAAGAGCATAGAAAAAAGAAGAAAAATCATAGATGTCTATTTACTTTTTGTTTAATTGTTGCCAATAAATGGCATTTGATTTGATATGATTGTATTAAATTTAAATGAATAAAGGGATTATGGAAAATTTTACATCAATATAAAAACAGAAAATATCATTAAATTTCAGAAATCAATTACTTATTAGCAAAATTGCAATTTGTTATGATTTAAGCACCTTTATAATGGTACATTTCGTTGATGCTAAGACAACTTATTAGAGGTTTTTAAACATTGGGTGCGTTCAGCAGACACAGTTTGCTACATAACTGTTGCTACATCTAAACTGTTAAGTAGCAGGTTTTTTTTTTTTTTTGCTGAACGCGCCCTTTGTGTTTGCAAGTACCATTATTGCTCTCACCATTCAATTCGTCTTTGGTGACATTTCCGTTTTTAAGTACCCGAAAGAACACAGTAATTTTATTTACCGCAAACAAAAATATTATGCAATTGGTAGTGAAGGGCCCATTTGGAACACTTTCTGTTATACCACCTCTTCGCTAAAGTGAAAACTAAGCGCCATACGTTTGAAACTTACCACAGAGTACTCTAAATCTAAATCTAAAAAAATAAACATGAATGCCACAACGAGAAGGTTAATAAGGGTTAATGAGGGGCACAGCCCCTTACGGTTGTGATTTCCACCATATTTATATGAGGTCCATACAGTTTATATATTCTGAATCCTTATAGATAGGGAAGTTGAATGAGCAATATCCGTCTGTCCGTCTATCCGTCTGTCTGTACGTGAAATCGATTTTCCGAAGACACTAGAAGAGCTAGAGACTTGTGTTTTGGACTTAAATGTAAATCAGCAAGGGCCTGTGATTATTATATGTTGAAAACGAACATTAATCAAAATATACTGAAGTTTAAAAATCAAACCAAAAAAGTTTGTCTTAAGTAGAAAAAAAATCAGGAGATTGGGCATTGTAGGATAAAATTCCCCAGATAGCATCCATTACCATTAGTAGAAATAAGTCGCGTATTCTATTTGTATTTGTAATTGAGTATAAATAGAAAATGTAATGACGTTCAACAAGTACTGAAAGCATTTGCACTTGAATACTGACGAGGTTTAGTGTTAGTGGCTTCTACCGAAAACAACATTTGTTCTATTCAGCCAGTGCTGTTGAAAAATCTACAAAAGGGATGTGTATAAATATTAAATTTTTCCTCTGTTGCTTGAAATATGTTAACAATGTCTACCTAATATTTCTCTGATTATAAACATTTACGAACTTTAACCTGTATAAATATTAACAAATATTAATAATTAACAGTTCGTAGTAATTTAAGAAATAACAAGATGTAAATGAATTTTGTTTTTTTCATTTTTTTAATTGAACATGAAATATTTACAATATAAATTAAAGATTCATGTTTATACTGATGCAATTATTATTACTTTTTTTTAGTTTGGTTTGTAAATTGAAACATGACTACGTACGTAGTTGTTTAACATACAGAAAACGACGTAAAAACAAAAAGAAAACCAATATTGACACTTTTTTGCTGAAATTTTGTAAACAAAAAAGTAACATTGAATGTTTTTTGTATTTGTATTTGTAATAATTAAAACACAAAAAAAAACAAAATCGAATAGTCTATATAAAAAGGGGAATTTTTCAGAAACCCCACTAAGAAAAAAAAAACGTGAAATAAAATCACATTAACAATATGAAAAAATATATACATATGTATGTATGTGTGTATATGTATTTATGGATGCAAATGTAATACGTAAGAATGTTACATACATACATCGCTCATACTAAATATTTCAAATACATATTTTATATAAAATGTATGTACAAATATGTATGTACTCGTATGTGTATAAAGTATGTACATATTTATATATTTCATATAAACTAATATACAAATACGTTTAAATTTGCAAATATTTCTATAAATTTTTACATCAAATTCACGCAATAATGGATAATTTTTTTTTTATGAAATATTATTTTATTATTATTTGTATTGAATGTACCGAGTCTACGTTGATTATACTCCTTATGTCACAAATATAAAAAATACAAAAAAAAAATACTACATACATATGTATATACATATGTATATAAAAGTTATTAAATAATTGGAATGAATAAAATTGCTATGTATATGTATATCGGTAGTCAAAATAAAAATCAACTTTGTACACAGAAAAAAATTATGGTCATTATGATCACAAACCTCTTAACACCAATTCATCAATAGATCTTTACCATCATACTTAAATAGTTTAAAAAATCATTTACTTATACACATACTCCTAATTTTGAGCTGAAAATTGCAACAATAAAATTTATTCGATATCTGATTTCTATATTTTTTTTTACAAAATTTATTATATAATATTTTTTATATTATTACGAATAAACGTAATTATTATTCGAACTTATATTGATGTATATATGAAAAGTAATATTGTTAGTCTCGAGTTCAGTTTTTGAATTAATGAAAATTCAAAATTACTAAGAGTTTTTTTATGTTTGAAAATATTATTATTTATATCCAATCAGTTTTTAGCAGAACGTATCAGTACTGATTTCAAGGCCGCTACACCTCTCTCTCATCAGCGTTCAATTGTCCATCTTTACAAATTTTCCTAAGTTTTCTGGGAAACATTACATAAAATTTCAAGTTTCACTTTTCATGAGATGCAAAAGTATTCCAAGGTAATTTTTCATTATACTCGTATATAAAAGATGCCACGCCCACTCATATCACTTTGACTATTTGCGTAGAATAATGCAGTAAATAAACAGATTTACTTCTAAGAAAAACCCCAGATCATTTACTTCATTGATTTCCAAGATATATAAAAACTATTAGGGGCTGTGCACATATTACGTAACGCTCTAGGGGGAGGGGGGTTAAAGCTTTGTTACGGATTGGAAATTTTGCACTGAAAAATTAGTAAAAAAGCGTTACGATGTACTTTTTACGGCCGAACTTGGAACTTGGAACTTGGAACTAGGAACTTGGACTTATTTTCACATTTATGTTTTTGTGCGGATAATTTCTACAAAAATATCTTTTAAATAAATATAAATAAATTTTACGTATTTAAAGTATTAAATGAGTTTTTCGATATTAATTCCCGCACTCTGTGTGCAGAATTGGATGGACATAAAACCCACTTAACTTAAGCAATACTGTGGCGTTTCACAACATTTTTTTTCGCGAAAATAATAATACATACATACACATCTATTTTTTAAAATAAAATATCCTTTTTCGTTCATACTATTATCAGATGTCTCTACAAAAAAAAAAAAAAAAAATAAACAAAACAGAGCCTCTATGTACGTACATATGTATATACATATGCACGTACAAACGTGAGTTTGTATAGAAATGTACATATGTGAAAAAAGTTCATTTTTTTTCATTTGTTATTTTCATATTGGTGTGACCGAATATTGTGTAATTACACACACTACACTCACAGACACTTTTGTACAAATGTTTAAACATTTTCAACTCAAAATTCCTACACACACACTGTCAACAATTTTACCAAAGAGCCCACAAAAATTGGGTGGAAAGTTTTTCTTCGTTATATTTTCATATGGTCGCGGATATTATATTTTTTTTATAGTGGCCCAATGTGGGTTCAAAATTTCATCAAAATCTAGAGTTGGAGTGCGCATACGCTGCAAAAGTGCAAAAATTGCAGTGCAAAAATTATAACCAAATAAACTGGTCAGAGGACACATTTTAAAAGCTGGAGTTGTGAAAAAAAGTGAATGTTGATTTTATGTATGTATGTATGTGGCCAAATGTCCTAATGCATTTCTATGGCTTTGTGTATGTGTATGTGTTAATTATTAAAAAAACAACAGAAAGCTCTCATCCTCTCTTAGCTGGTGATGCATTAAAAATCTGTTTCAAAATTGTGTTTTATTAGTGTAATTTTTGTGCATTCGTATTGATTAGCAAATATTTATTTATTTATAAATACTTTTATGTTTTTTGATTATCGAAATATATAATGGAAACTTAATTAAATAGGTTTAACGTTAGCTAGAGATGGACGGGGCATGAATACAGACAGATATGAGTGAGGCCAAAGTACAGTTGTTACAAAAGTGTAGGTATATTTTAATTTAAATATTATATTTTTGAATATTAAATTTTATGATATCAGAAATTAAAATTAAAAATTGAATACATAATGTTTTCAGGAGAATGTATGTACGAATGCTGGCAGGAGACATTGGCTGACTTCCAAAACGTTCGTATACAAAGTTTGTATACAGTATTGCTACTGTATTTAAATCACATACATATGCAAAGTTCCGAAGCAATGCAACAACTATAAAACCGATGCCCTGTTTTCTTTCTTACTGCGTTAAAAATACTTGGCGGCGGCGTTTTGAAATGGTATACATTGTACAATTATTGTACTGCGGCGTTATGAAATGTGACGCTTTGTTTAAACTCAAAGCAATTGACGTTTTGGGAGTCAGCCTTTATGTGAAAATAGTTGATAACAGTTTAGCTTGGAATAATCACAGAGTTTAACGATTTCAATTAAATTAAACTACATAAAAATTCATATTGCTTGTTAAGCAATCGCACTGAAATGGAATCAAAAGATAAGTGCATTAGTAATATCTATGATTGAACTAGTCATGTAAGGAATACGTAGTAGTATAAGCATAACATAAACTTGGCCTGAAGTTGGCTATTAAAGATCTTCGTAGAATATAAACAGAATTTTCTCGAATCAAAAATAAAAAGCTTGAATTAATTAAAGATTATTTAGTCCTTAAATAATTAATTCAATCCCAAAAATTGATAAGTTCAAAAGAGAGCCCTGCGCGGCATTATTTAAGCCAAGAATTAAAGGCTTTATGAAGGAAGGCATGAATGAATGTACGTCCAACATCAATATGGATCTTCCAATTAAAAGTCGTACAGCAGCCTACAATTGTCACTATTTACTCACACACAACTGTAACACCAACATGTGATTTACCGGTGACATCTGCACGTATTAACTGGCTGAAATACAAAAAAATATTTGAGTGCTCATTGCACGGAAAATATGCCATTGAGAACACCTGCTGACATAGAAAATTCTATTAGGTTGTTTGAAGCACATGCTAAACAAGCTGCTCTTAATGCTTCTTCAATTCAACAAAATCAACAAGCGAGATTTAACAATATTTTTTGTGCAGATATAGAAAGGCTATTGACTGAAAAACGGAGAGCTCGACGAGAATGGCAACGTTACAGATCGCCTCAGCTAAAATTACGGCTTAAGGAGTGTACCAAGCAGCTTAGAAAAGTTTTGCAAACACAAAAAACAGCTTCCCTTCAAAAATTTCTTCAAGAACTCGATGCAACTCCACAAACAGATTATTCGCTGTGGCGTGCAGCCAGAGGACTTAAAAGGCCTTTGATATGCAAACTTCAGTTACGAGCTACGAATGGTGACTGGGCAAGAACTGATGCTCAAAATGGTGCTCTGTTTGTTAAGCACTTAGAAAAAGTATTTACTCTAAATATTTCTGCTGATATTGTTGAACTGCCACCTGTCGTCTCTTTACCAGAAATACCGCTGAGATTTAACATGGCGGAGATTGAAAATACTATTAACTAGTCTTAATACCAGAAAAGCCCCTGGTGTCGACAAAATAAGCAACAAAATGCTTCAAGAATTGCCTTACATTGTAAAAAGAATAATACTATTCATTCTTAACAGTATTCTACGCCTAGAACACTATCCAAAAGGATGGAAGGTGTCGCTAATTACTATGATACCAAAGCCCGGCAAGTATCATACGAAGGTTGAATCCTATCGGCCTATCAGTTAATTGTCCACCATTTCAAAACTATTTGAAAAGCTGTATATGAGCAAGCTGATGCCTATAGTGACTAGTAATGGATGCATTCCAGATCATCAATTCGGTTTTCGCAGACAGCATAACACTATTGAACAAACTCACAGACTTGTGAATGTTGTTAAAGACACTTTTGAAAAAAAGAAACACTGCTCTGCGCTCTTTATTGATGTCTCACAAGCTTTCGATAAAGTATGGCACGAAGGTCTTATCAACAAATTAACACAAAATCTACCAGCAAACATCGTAAAGCTTTTAAAAAGCTATTTAACGGAACGTAAATTTGTAGTTAGGGAAGGTAATTTTTTGAGCCCTCCGCAGTCGATTGAAACCGGAGTCCCTCAAGGCAGTATCTTCGGTCCCTTACTTTATTTAATATATGCCTCTGACTTACCGTTAAGCAGTAACATTCATACATCAACATTTGCGGATGATACAGCTTTTCTAAGCGTTCACGAAAATCCTGTAGAAGCTTCCCGCAACTTACAAGAATATAAAAGAAAAAATGGCTCAAACAATGGCGTATAAAAGTTAACGAGCAGAAATGTGCACACGTCACTTTTACGTTGCGCAGGGAAACATGCCCGCCTATAAAAATTAACACCGAGACTATACATCAACACACTGTAGTCAAATATCTAGGCGTTCACCTTAATCGTCCTTTAACATGAAAATCGCATATAGACGCAAAGTTAACACAAATGAAATTAGAAGCAGCCCAAATGAATTTGCTTATCGGAAGCACTTCTATACTAAGCGTAGACTGTAAACTACTATTATACAACGCGATTCTGAAACCAACATGGTCCTACGGAATCCAGTTATGGGGCACTGCTTCAGCATCGAATGTCGAAAAAAGTCAAAGGCGGCAGAATAAAATTCTACGTACAATAATAGCAGCCCCCTGGTATATCCGAAATCAGCGAATTCACAAAGACCTTGATGTTCCGTTGGTAAAGACAGTATTTTCAAAACACACTAAAAAATATATAAAAAAACTTGAGTTGCACCCAAATGTACTTGCACGCAGCATTCTACATTTTAAGGCCACACCCGGCTGAAAAGAAGGCATACTCTTATTCTCAGCCGTACACGAGAGATGTAAAACTACAAAAATAAACCGTTGAAACTAAAAAAATTTGTTTAGCATTGGCTAAACTTATAGTTAATATTTTTAGATTTAAGTTTTGAACAACTTATTGATGTTTCAATCTATATTTGAAGATTTAATAAATAATAAAAGTATTAAAAAAAAATATATAGCAGCAATACTTTTTACCAGTGAGCTGCAGCAAGTATGATCGAGCCTACTTATTCCCTAACGTTGAATTTTAAGAACAACACAAACAAGTATTATTCAATTTTATACTCATTCGCTTTTTATGCACAAGCAGAAAATTCATCAATAAATCATTTCGATCATTTGATGCGAATGTGCACGATCTGGTTGCATGATACAATGAATATAAGGCATATGAAGAAATACAAAAAACACCAACTCTATGTATTTTGTTGGTGGAAAATTTGATTTCGGAAGTCAAAAGTATAAATATGTATGTATGTGTGCATGCTTCAAACTGTGACAAAAATATAAATAAAAATTATTTTTTCAAATACGATTACAAAATTACTTTAACCCAATGAAATATTTTTTGAATAATGCATTTATTTATTAAGTTAAACAGCATCTAATAAGATAAGATTCTATTACATTTTCTCTAAATTATGTAGGAAACTGTTTAACGTAATAAACAGGTATCTAAATCAAAAGTGTTTTCATTAGTATTTAGTTACGCTTTTTTGGGCAAATGTTTGCCAGATGTGACCGTACATTTACTCATTTCAATTTGAAATTTATTTTTACACATTGTTGGTATTGAACATAGAACTAGTATGTTTGTAACACATCGCCTTAGACAACTCAGCTACATTTCCATTTAAAAATCGACAAATAACAGCCAAGAAAAAAAGTTTATTATTTTATTTTTGTTCATTCCTGGTATTGAACAGAGGCAGCTAAATAAGTGTTTAATCCCGTTTACGATTTATTCACGTATGGAATTTCAATTAAATGTTTGGATATTCCAATTAAATTTTTTACTTATAAACTACGACTGACCGGGAAGTTCAAATGGAATAATTTTTTTTTTTTTTTTTTTTTTAGTATTGAGATAATAATAACAACTACGAATTTCGTGGTTGATGGTAAAAATAATTAAATTTTTAATTAAATCTTCAATCTTTTATCTTCAGCTGGTTCTAAGATTAAACGTTTTTTTGTTTTTTTTTAAACGACAATGAGTTGTTAATATACATAAAACATTTCAAGTTGCAGCAGACGACCGGCTAATGTCACTGCTTTTACCAAATCCTTCTTCATATAAAACTTGAATTGAAAAATAGGATAATGTAAGCGCCCCTCTTTCATTTTACAGTATAATGTATTGAAAATATATGTACGAGTATTCAGTTTTTAAATACAAAATTAAACCAAGTGGAATTTTTAATCTTTTATAGCAAAAAGAAAAACGTATTATCAAAAAGCAACCACAAAAAACATATTTCCTCATAAGAATTGTTATGATTTATTAATCAAATTTTTTGTTTAATAATATATACGGGACATAAAAATTAACTTACAAAAAACAAAAATGCAATAATACAACAAATGTAAAAAAAAGAGGATTTTTATTCTGGCTGAAAATTTTCTACACTTCTTCCTGTAACAAAATCATCATAAACGTATCCATATTAAAGGACAACAAACTAAAACAAAAGAGAAAATTCAGATCTACTGATTAGAATGATATAAATTTCATAAATTAAATACACACATTAAATTTATGAAAAACAACATTAGCGGAAAATTACGGTTGGTTTTAGCATATTTTTTTTTGTCGGTTTTTTTTATTAACAGTATTTTTTTTTGCAGATATCCAACTGTCCCATGCAATACTCTTGTTTTAGAACAAATATTCACAAATAAACTTCATTACAAATTCATTGCTGGCAAAACAACCCTTTTTAAAGGAATTTTTTTTTAATATCCAAAAACTGGATAGACTTGAAATAAAACAGAAAGAAAAAAATACGAATAAAAAAATAATTTTTGCTGAAAACACATTTTTTAACTAACGTCAACAGAATTTCATTTTTATTTCCTAGTCCATCAACTGTTTTTTCTCCTCCTTTTTTTTACAAAAATATTATTACGTGTATTTGAGAAAACAACGAATCAGTGCAACTAAAATAGAAAATATATGTGGATTTGTTTTTATCTTTTTTTTCCGAAAAACAAAAAATCATAGAGAAAAATAAAACATACAAATGCCACTTATGAAATACCCAATAAAAGCTTTGGACAAACGGAAACAGGAAAAAATTGAATATACGCACTACGGGACACAAAAATATAAAAAAAAGGGAAGAGAAGAAATGAAGAGAAAATGAAACCTTTTTATATTATGGAATTTATTGCAACAAATCATTTATTTGTTTATGTTCATCACTTTGCAGCTCAAATTATGTACATAGTTAGGGATGTCACATATTTAAGGGAATTATTGAATGATTAAGTCAGGTACTAAGATACCGATAACTTTTCTAGCAACCATATATGTATTTAGTTAAATATTTAAAGACAATAAATTCAGTACATATTTTTAAATGGCAAAGTGAAATAAGGCGACCCTTTCAAAAGTAATTAATTTATCGATAACATCTTTTTAGAAAGGTATAAGTAACAACAACAATAATATATACGATTATTTTTCATCTACGGAGAAGCAAACTTTTTGTTTTTTATATACACGAATAAAGATTTAAAAACCATAGTATTTATATCGATAACTATTAAGCTTTAGATTAAGAATCGATAATTTTTAATTCAATATATGCCATATAAATACAGTGAAACCTCTCCTAACTGACACGTCCTATAACCGCACAAACTTTGTAGAACCGAAATTTTCTTGAATTTTTGCATACAAAATATATCCCATAGCCGGAACCACTAATAATAACCGCACTACACTAAATTTGAAAAAATTGTGCTTAAACAGACAGAAACGTTGAAACTAATGCGAAATTAACTTTAAAACATAACTCATCTTGGTTGATACTCACCAACAAGAGATGTATTAAATGAAATACACCATCAAGAAAGAGTGGTATTTAATTAGTACATAATTATTCTTTTTTAAAGTCTGATTCATATTTGCATTAATGCCATTGAAATTTGTGATTCCCCTGTTAACAAAAATGTACACACTCATGTGTTGATGATGGCAAATAAATTGCTGTTTACTTAATGCAGTTTTTAAGCTCGTCTTGTCTAGTTTAGAGCCAGAAAATGGACCACAAAAATTATGTTATCAATTAATAATAAATGTGTGCTCTTATAAGTAAACCCTCACCGTTGCGTTATTTTTTCCGCTTTTGCGGGGTTTTACTGTACATATAACCTTTTTTTAGAGAAAATCGAAGTTATCGATGTTATTATCGAACAACGAACTTTGCGCAAATTTTTCTTATATATTATATTTGTGCTTTAACAATGATATAGAAAATTGTCATCCCATAAAATATGAAAAATAAAACTATAAGGATAATCGATTTATTCAATAATCGGAGGGAAAAAAGCCACGAACTGCTCCTTCGGCCTGAAAAAGAATGTACTTTTTCAGATCAGGAACAAACCAAGTTAACGATTTCTTTCACTTAAAAAGTATTATGTTGTCGGCAACATTTCGATAGAAAAGGGGTGAAAACAAAGTTATCGATATGTTTCCGCAAAAAAGTCTTCAGTAGCTTTACTACTAAAGAGTAAAGCTACCGATAATTCGGCTACAAAATATATAAAACAATATATAAAATTTTTTATAAAAAAGAAGCTGTTGCGAAGTTCATTAATAAAAAAGTACAGTTTGCAATAGTTATCGATAACTTTCTAATTAGTATAGTTTCGAAAAAAACATAGTCATTGATGTGATTAACTATACAAAAGTACAGCAATCGATTAAACCCTGATTATAAATATTTTTTATATTATTGACAATTTTGCTTTAGAAAAGAATAGTTATCGATGACTTTTGCTTAGAAGAAATTGTAAAATTAAAAAAAAAAAAAAATTAGTTATATTACATTAATGACACCGGAACACAAACAAAAGTGGTAACTACATTTGACCAGACCCCCACCCCCATCATAACTTTTGACTTTAACAATGATTTTTAAAGGTCATATATGTGTGTACATTTCACATTTTTTAATGCTGGTCTTATTAATTTAAAACTACTAATAAATGGTGAGTAATATTTGCTAAAATGTTGTTGAATATCTTTTTGGATTTGTTTTTGCGAATGGTGAACAAAGAGTTGTAAGAAAAACGGTTTCAATAATGAAAAAGTAAAGCTATACATACATACATACATATTAATAAATTGACACATAAGCTTTGCCTGTAATAAAAATGTTATTTAATGATAATTTTTCCATAGCAAAAAAGTATTGACTATTAACTTAAATGTATTGTCTGTTAATAAATAAAATTTCTAAAAATACCCTCATGAAGAGTAATAAATTCGTTAATTTCCTTAAATTTTAAAAAATTGTACATTGAAAATCCATGACAAAGAAATATAGTTAGTTTTCCCATTAAAAACCTTATGACTTTTTAATTGTATGACAGCTGCTATGAATGTACACAGCAGCGTCATACTGCTACTACTACTGCAACTAACAGGTTATGTATGTAAAAAATTTTCCAATAGGGATGATGATATGATTTTGAAGTGACGTTTCGGCCATTTGTAATATGTCACGATCGGTCGTTTGTTTTTCATTGTATTCAGTAGTGTTTACAATTTCATCATGGAGAGATATACGCAAGAACAACGTTTAAAAATTATTCAGTTTTGTTATCAAAATAATCGTTCTCCAATTGCAACTTTTCGTGCGCTTTTGCCATTTTATGGTCGTACTAATCGTTTAAGTGTGCTCGCTATTCTTCGAACTGTTAAAAATTTTGATCCAATAAAACAAAGAACCGATCGAATTAATGCAAATATTGCTGCTGTTCCCGCAAGTGTTGATGAAGACCGCAATTTGTCGATACCAAGACGTTCTCAACAATTCGGACTGTCTCAAACCACAACCTGGCGGATTTTGAGAAAGGATTTGAGTTTGCATCCGTATAAAATTTTTCTCACTCAAGAACAGAATTCATTGGACTACCATAAACGCCGTGAATTTGCTGATTTTACCTTGGAACAAATTGAAAAAGTTGGAGATTCGATTATTTCATGAAATTGTGATATTGAATGGCCTGCAAGAAGTTGTGATTTAACACCATTAGACTATTTCTTGTGGGGTTATTTGAAGTCATTGGTCTTTCGAAATAAACCAGACTCTCTTCAAGCTTTACAAGTCAATATTGAACATGCGTGCAATTCATGACATACGACTTGATATAGTGGAAAAAGTACTCGAAAATCGTGTGAATTCGTGAATTCGTGAATTCGTTTCTGCAGAAAAAGTCGTGGAGGCCATTTGAATTACGTTTTATTGAGAACTTAATTGTATCGATTGTACTTCACATTAAATAAAAAAACTTTGGAATTTCCTTAACAATAAGTGTGTTTTTTTAAAGAAATCATATCACTCTTATTGGAAAACCTTGTATGTTTGTATGTAATATTTTTATTTTCCAGCTCTCCTTCCTTGTAACAAATTTTTTACATTTGTATTTCAATGTTTTCGTTGTTGTATGTTTCGTTACCAATATTGACAATATCGCTCAGCCATATTGTTGGTACATGATGTCGATGAGACGAAAGAATGAATGAATCAATAGATTGTAACTCATTCTTATTTTAAGAGCAAACAAAATTGGATAAAAACAATGACAATAATAACAACAACAAAATCATGCAAAATAGAAAACAATTGAGGAAAAAATATATGAAAGTTATTGGAAAAAAAAAATACTGGTAACGAGAAAAACGTAGGAAAAAGCAACAATAAAATACTTGTATTACTACAACAACTTGAGAACAATTGTATAAGCCAGCCGTCAAATACATTTCCATTAAACATTTACATATCTGTATAAAAAACAACAAAAAAAAATAAATAAAAACATGGCACGAGTGTTCACTGCTGTTCAAGTTGGAGGGGGAAGAGTAAAAGGAATATCGCGGCAAATGGCGGTATCGCCATTGCCAACGTCAACAACACCATCATCAATTTATGATGAAATTTTACTTGTATCCATCTACTACTCTACATGAAGAGTCTGCTACACATTCACTATCATTGAAGATTTCGTTTATGTTATGGATAATTTTCGAGATTTGGAGGAAGCTCTGACCTTAAAATGTTTTCATGTTTGTTTTTTTTTTTTTTTTTTTTGTTTTAAACGTGTTAAGTAGTAATTCTTTAAGAGGCATTTTTAAAAGAGGCTCTTTGCAATACAAAGTAATTTTTTAAAAATGTTAATGCATAACATAATTTCTAAACAACTACATTTTTCAAAGAGTAGGTTGGTTACAAAAAAGTACTTTCTTAAAGCAAAATGTGTTTAAAATCCCATTTCTTTTACTAAACCTTAATAAAATTGTAAAACGGACTTTGACTGTTTTACTTTACTAAAGAAGCTCTCATTAATAATGTAAGCTACTTTTTTAAAAAGTCACCTTTTGAAGAAGTAATTTTTTTTAACAAGGAATTTTTTGTAAAACAATCAATTTTTTGAAATGTACACTGCGGTTTACTTATTTAAAGGCACTAAAAATTCCATATTCAGCAGCCTGTATCTTTTGCAATTTTTAACCGATTGCAAAATTTTAAAATGGAAATGGAAGCTAGATATTTTGAGATATAAAAAACACTCATGACAATAGTGGTTTATTAACTAAAAAACTTTTTTTTTTACAATTAATAAAAAAAAGTCTAAAAATGTGCTTTTTTTCTGGTTCATTTGAATAAAGGCACTTTATTATTTTTAAAGTAAGCGATGATTTTTTGTAGGGAGCGTTTGTGTATTACAATTTATTACATCTTAATTATTTTACGAGTCTAAATGGCAAAACCAAAAATTTTAAATCTATCGGAAAAAACTAAAATCGATGTTTACCGTTCAGAAGGATACTCTAACGGCGCAATAGCTAAAAAAAATTGGACGAAGCCCAACAGTTGTCGACAATTACATCAAGGATCCCGAGGGGTATGGAAAAAATGTTAAAGGAAGGGTTTCATTGTCTTTATCTACGAATGAGAAAAGAAAAACTATCAGAATTGCTTCTAATTCTGCCTTATCCTTGTCAAAAATAAGAGCTCAAGCAGGAGTGCAAGCGAGCAAATCATCAGCATGCAGAGTTGTTAAGAGCTGTGAGTATCTTAAATATCTGAAATTACAAAAAAAAACCGCCACTTAATACTCCTAGTAACGAAAAGCGGTTTCAATTCGCAAGAGACTACATGGTATGGGATGTGCAGCAAAAGAGGTCATATAAATGACTGGAGAACCGTTGTATTTACGGATGAGAAGAAGTTTAATTTGGATAGGCCTGATGGCTACAACTATTATTTCCATGATCTGCGCAAAGAAAAGCGATTTTTGAATCGACATCATAGACTGTTAAAAATTGCAAAAAATACTGATGAATATGGAATTTTTAGTGCCTTTAAATAAGTGAACCGGAGTGTATATTGTAAAACATTTGTAATTTCAGAGATGTTATTGTTTTAAAAAACAGGTAGATATTTTCAATAAATACTTTTTTATAATTATAAAAATGTACTTTTATTAAAGAGCTAATTTTATTAAAAGGATATTTCTATTAAAAGGTTACTTTTATTAAAAAAGTACTTTTATTAAAAAGGTACTTTTATGAAAAGTACTTTCATTATAAAAAGCTTAAAAAAAATACTTTTATTCATAAGATATTTAACTACTTTTATTAAAAATAAATTACCTTCATTAAAAAAATTATTTTATTGAAATGGTACTTTGTGAAATCTGTACATTTATGAAAACAAAAATGATTTTATTTATTATTTATTATCGAAAAATGATTTTATTAAAAAGCTACTTTAATTTAAAAGAGACCGTTATTAAAAAAGGACTTCTATTAAAACGGTATGTACTTATGTATATTAAGAAGGTGTATTTAATAAAAATTAACTTCCATTAAAAATATGTATTTTATAAAAAAGATTCTTCTATTAAAGAAATATTTTTATTGAAAAAAATTAATTTAATCTTTTTTTAATTATAATAATTTTTGGTTATGCCTACACAAAAAAAAATTGTTACAATTATGATTCAAATCTATCAGTGAGCAAAGATTTATTTTTAAAAGAGAATTTATTTTTCATAAAGTAAAAACTTGTGGACACTTTTTTAAAATGTACTATTTTTTAAAAAATTGTATTTTTTGAAAATTGTAAATTTTTTATGATAATTTTTAAAAGTTATTTTATTCAAAAAAAACCCGATAAGAGATATTTCTTAGAACGGTATATAAAAATAAGTTTTTAAAAGTGGTTCTTTTTTTAGTAGAAACTTTTTTTTTTTTTAAATGTCGTTTTACAAAAATGTAATTTTCTAAATAATTAGTTTTTCAATGAGGAACATTTTTAAAAAGGTACTTTTTTAAAAAGATACTTTTAAAAAAGGTACTTTTTATATTATACATTTTTAAAAAAGTGCTTTTGTGAAAATTTACTTTTTTTCTAAAAATGCACATATGTAGTTGTATGTTTGTATGTTTTTAATAGTTTTTAGTACATAAAAGTATTATGCCGAAGGGTATTTCCAGTGTCGCATGAAACCTCTAAAACTCGAAACAAAAAATCTATTGTAATCGTTACCAAGTCGCGTTCATCGTTACTAACCCATTTTGTTAAACATAATACCAATCTGTAAAATCTATGGTATGAGGTCTGATACCATGAGTGCAGAAAAAATATATCATTTCTGCTTTGTTTTTGGTATGAGTTTTTTTTTTTTTTTTTATTATTTTTGAACCACCATTAATGGCAAGAGACCTCCACCTCACCAACACCTAAAAGTACAAACATTTGACTGCTGCCAATAATGCCACATTCCATTGCCATTATGTGCAAAATAGTCAGTTATATGTATGTATGTATTTATTTATTTTTTTTTTTCATACAATACTTTTATGCTTTTATATTTAAAGTTGTGCTAAAAAGTTCAATTCGAAAATTGCCTTTATAAAAAAGCTTGGTAAAAAGCTATTATTTTTTTCTGTAATTTAAAAATTTGAAGCTAAAAATACGCGATACAAACCGTCTGATCAGCGACTTTATGTCAAATGTTTGGCAACCATTTAGTTTATTTTTTTTTTGTTTACTTGTTAAAAAAAAGGGGGAATAAAAGTGTGTAGTATGGCTCTTTTATGAATTTTGCCATTTAACAACATTTGTCTAGCACTAGAAGTAATACTCTTGCTTAAGAGAGATTTTTTTCTGTTTTTTTTCTATATTTTCATAGAAAGGAAGTGATGGAAGTTGAACAACCCCGACTACTCAAACGAATTTGAATCAGAGGTTAGCGAAATCTACTCACTTTCGTGTACCAAAAAGAAATATTGTCAACTTTTACTTACACTACGTTGGTTGAGTTGGCCAGCAAAAAAAAAAAAAAAAAAAATTAAATAAAAAAAAAAATAGAAAGGAACGGATTTAAAGAATAAATTCGCGAAAAAAAAAAATTTTTTTTCTATGAAATTTAAAAATGTTAACAAAAATAGTATTTGTAGTATCTCTACGCTTCTTTTGCTGTATATGTTGGCATTGAATACATGATACTAGTTTTAAAGAATTACACGGCAAAATTAATATACGAGGGCTGCTGTTGTTCAAAGTGAGACAATAGTTTTTAGTTTTATTTTTCAAAAATTTGCAGGAGAACATCATTCGTATTTATTTGTAATGAATAGAACTATTAATTTTATTATATTTCGGCTTAGATTTAATATTTGAATTAATGTAGATTTTAATTTTTCAAATATGTTCCGAAAATAACAAAATTTCAAATCATTTATGTATTCTACTTTTTAAAATCACATATCGGCGATTTTTATCTCTTCCGTAAATCACACGATTTATGCATATGACATATGCAAATATTAAGTGATTTATGATTGAAGTTGTTTGATTTACAAACCAACAAAAAATCACAGATTTGATTGTAAGCAACATGTCATTTGAAGTCATAACAACATTCCCGATTATTAATGGAGGAATATTGTAATATCTAATGAGGGTATAACCTGCAATATTTTTCCAAGAATTCTCTCTCATATTAGAAAGGCTAAAATATTTTGCCAAGCTTACAGGTTGCCTAGAAATGAGATGGAATTGTATCTATCAAGAAATTGGTCCTTATTTAGATCTCAGTACTTTTTACGGCCGAAATATTTTGGATACGAACTTGGCCTTATTTTCACATTTGTGTTTTTGTGCTGATCTCACTTCTTTTTCTAAGTTGTTTTTGTATAAATATTTATATGTATTGCTTATCTGGGCCTACTGTGTACCAAATTTCAGCTTTCTAGCTATACTGGAAGTGCCCCATACAAAGAAGGGGCACCCTAGTCCCCCGGGTGGAAAGTGCCGGTTTTCAGATTTTTCTGGTTATTTTCTCACCAAGACCTACCTCTGTACCAAGTTTCAGCTCTCTAGCTTTACTGGAAGTGCCCAATAATATTGATGAGTTAGTGAATATGTACTAAAATATGGACTTTTCAGAACTTAATATCTCGGGACGCTTTTACGGTAGAACTTACGAATTTAACCTGTGAGGTCACCTCTGTGGGGAGACCTTATGTTTCAAGTTTCATTATATTATGATCAAGAGGAGCAAAGTTATGAGGGGGTGAAAAAAGCTCGAATGGTTTCGTGTAAATATACACACTGTGTGGCCGAACTTGTCTGGGCGCACTACCGTGCGCCTAGATAAAAAAAATATGTAAAAAAATATATTTATGCCAAATTTTATGTGGGAAAAAAATTTTCTTGATGATGATAAGTAAAATAAAGATTGAATAACGTTTAAGATTTAATATTTAAGTGTATGGTATTTGATATGTATGTATATATTAGTGAACATCATTTTTGGTATTCGCGAACACGAATACGAATATCTGTTTCAAACACGGCTGCCACTTTGGTAGATTATTTTTATACCCCTCTCCAAAAATGGTAAGGGTATTTATAGGTTTGTCATTACGTGTGTAATTTCCACAATATTTATATGAGGTCCATATTATATATTGGGAAGTTGAATGGGCAATGTCCGTCTATCCGTCTCTCTGTACGTGAAATCGATTTTCCGAAGGCACTAGAAGAGCTAGAGACTTGGGTCTTGGGCTGAAACGTAGGGATTTTTGTTAAGATGATTCCTATTGAAAATTAGCAAAAATAAAATATCGGTTCTGATATTGAATTATGCCTCTATAAAAAATACCCTATATGTAGAACAGATCTATTTTAATAAATATATGATTGGACTGTAATCATATAATGATGAGCGGGAAACATCTTTCAACTTATTCGTTGGTTTAAGTCTCGTCCAAACTTTATAATCTTTTCATAGTGCGGGAGTTAAAATTTCCATTTTAAAAATTAAATACTAACTTTAATAAAACATTTGCAATTTATAATTTTTTTTTTCGCAAAAATTTCCCATAAATTGACTATTTCGAAAAATTAAAATACATATTGCAAACTTTCAATAAAAATGGCAAAAAAAATGCTACATTTGTAAAATATATACCTCTGATGATCACTGATTTTTGTAATATTTGCAAAATTTATTCCACTCACCTAAAAATAAAAAGCAAACAAAAAATTTATTAGTTTATTAATAAATAAATTACTTTATTAAATTAAAATATTTGCAAGGCATTTGAAATTATTCTTTATAAAACAGTAAAATCATTTTAATTAAAAACACATAAAAATGCCAAAGGTTTCCATGATGAAATTAACTGAGACAAAACTTTAGGGTTGATATGAAATTTTTTTACAATTTATTAATTAATAAAAATAAATTAAAAATTGCACATAATGCAAAACGGATGGAGACAAAATGAAATAAACATTTCTACTTTTTATTTAAAGATAAGGTTGTTACCATGAAAAAAAAAAACAAGAATATGTTATAATAGACAAAACGCCCCCAAAAATGTTTATCCTTCACATAAAGTAGAGAAGAGGCTTCAATTCATCATGCAAAGATTTGAAATAAAAATCCAACTTAACCAAAAAATTTTTATGTTAAAAAAATATATAAGAATTTTCCGCTACCGGACACAGATACCAAATAAAAAACAGAAACACGCACACCCACAAACAACAATGGAAAAAAATTGAAACACTCAACTTCGCATATGATTGCATACATAATGATGTATGCCTGCATCATTTTTTAAATACAGTTATGGCTCATCTCCATTTTACCATCCCGCCCCCAACTTCTGCCACATTTAAAATTTCGTAAGCAACACAATATTTTCCGTGTGGGACAGCATCGCGACAATGAAAGTAAGAGGCAGATAACTTAAATTCGCCACACATGCAAACAAATTCATATGGATGGTTGTATGGCTCATCAAAATTATTTCAACATTTTTATTTATTTATTTTTTTTTTAGTCAAGTTTAACACTGCTTCAAATGAAACAACAACAATTGTGAAAATATATCCCATATTAAAAATGCAATGATATGCCGAAAAAATAATATGAAAGAAAAAAAATTGTAATGGATTTGTGTGTTTTTTTGGTTTTGGTTTTTTTTTTTCTGAACAAGTGGCACAAAGAATGCGCATGGTGGAGAAATACAAACATATAAATTCATTTAAAAAAAAGTGTCCGAAAAAAGGGCGGTATTTTTAATAAAAACTACATTAACCCAACCATATAAGGATTAAAGAAAAAAAGCTGAATTAAAATGTTTTTTTTTTTCTCTCTCTTGCACCGCTAGACAAATAATAAAGTTAAAAGGGTGCATTTTTACGCGCTTGTTAAACAGAATGATTAAATACCCCAAAAGGAGTTGGAGCGACTGGTGAACACGAATAGAGAAGTGTCCCATCATCGCAACAGTGTTAAATTGTAATATAAAATAAAGAGATGAAAGACTTTATTTGCAACTATTAAAACATATTGGTCAGTCTTATACTGGAAATATTTACACTTTTGGCTGTCATTGTTTCCGTTTACATTAAAAGCTACTTTTACTTAAAAGTCTCAGCTATTGAGTTTATTTTTGCTGGACAGAAATAACAAAAAATCACTAGATAAAATTTATGGAATATAAATCGCGGATCAGGATTATTCATGACAAAGTTTTATAAAACGACGAAAGAGCCAAGTTGTTTACGAGTACTCTGGAGAAGGTTTCTTTTTATATATAAACAGAAGAAGCTTACAAAAAATTATTCTGTCAAAACAAAACCGACAACAAAAACCTTAAAAAAACGGGCTTAATTTGAGAGTGCTGTTGGCTGAAGTAGTTAGCGAATTTAGTACAAAGCAATCAATGACTTGGGACCAATCTTCTATTCCTGGTCAGAGCAGGTTAATCAACATCATACATTTTTCTAAAGTGCATAAATGTGGCATTGTTTTAATTATTGTTAGACTGTTTAAGTAATAAAGGCATAGCACTGGTCACTAAAATCTGTTAAGACAGTGATTGATGCTGATCCAAGCTTATGTACACCAATGCACACACTCCTTCGTCATCTAGCAGAACCGCCGGCGAAGTAAAAAAATTAATGGTGTGTTCTTTTCTATACACTTAATGGCACATGGTTGAAGGGTACATGTCTTGCAAATAGTGTAATAATGCAACATGTATTATTTGGGCACTATCAACTCTGTAGATTTATACGGGACATAAAGTGCAACGCCTGCCAACAATAGTGAGGATGATTTTTTTTTTTTTTTTAATAAAACACACCACCCTTTTAGAGAGCAAAATATTTTTAAGAAACGAACACCAAAGTACATTTTCTACATGGAGGTATAACATATTTTTTTTTTTTTTTTTTGAGAAAAGAAAACACCAAAATAAAAAATGATTTCTTACAAATCTTTAAAAAAAAAGTGTTATTACGTCTAATTAACACCAGGGGCGCTTTAAAAATTAAACAAAAACGCGTAATAGCAGAGATATAAAATAATTTAGCCTTCTACATTCTATCTTCTCTACCCTATCCCTTTCACTAAGTTCTGGCGCAATGCATACGTAAGTAGGGTTCATCCAGTGATTGCCGGTGATATTTCAAAAGTTAATTTTTTAAAATTAATTTTTTGGTAAAAATTGTGGTGCAAGTTGTACTGTCGAATATTGATGATTGATTGAATAACTCCTCTAATTATGAATTGATTCACATAATTATTGGTGTGTTTTAACGACATTCCGTGCAGTTTTGTTTCAGATAAAAGGTTTTCCAATAAGAGTGATATGATTTCTTAAAAAAAAACACTTATTGTTAAGGAAATTCAAAAGTTTTTTATTTAATGTGAAGTACAATCGATACAATTAAGTTCTAAATAAAATTTCATTCAAATGTCCTCCACGACTTCTTCTGCAGGAACGAATTCGATGAACCCAACTTTCGAGATTTTTTTCCACTAAATCAAGTCGTATGTCATGAATGGCACGTTAAATATTGACTTGTAAAGCTTGAAGAGAGACTGGTTTATTTCGAAAGACCAATGACTTCCAATAAACCCACAAGAAATAGTCTAATGGTGTTAAATCACAACTTCTTGGAGGCCATTCAATATCACAATATCTTGAAATAATCGAATCTCCAAACTTTTCTCGCAATAATTCAATTGTTGCATTTGCTGTGTGACATGTAGCTCCGTCTTGTTGGAACCAAATGTTGTCAATATCAACTTCTTCCAATTTCGGTCGTAAAAAGTTGGTTATCATCGATCTATACCGCCAGGTTGTTTGAGATAGCCCCAATTGTTGAGAACGTCTTGGAATCGACAAATTGCGGTCTTCAGCAATAATTGTGTTTTTTTTTTTAAGAAATCTTATTAAAGTTTCGTTTCGATCTGTCCTCAAGAATATATTCAATATACCTGTAAATTTGCTTTATTTCATTGGACCCACCCACATGTATCCCATTGTTTGACCCAATGGGCTAAGAAAAACTGAATCAAACACTGTAATAAATTTATATGCTGATTTTAAATTTGTTTTTTTTTAATTTTAAATTTGTATTTTTTTAACTGAGATTTGGAATTCAAAGTGCACAATTTTTACTAACGACATCATAACAACAGGAGTATGAATGAATCCGCTATTTTTCATATAAAATTTAAATGCAAACACTCTCAAATAACAAACGTTCGTTCTCATATTCGCATGTTAAAAATATCTATGTACGTACATACGTATTCACAGACCATTCAAACAAATCCAACAAATATTTTTTTTTCTAAAAATGTTCATCACAAATCACAACAAAATCAACATCATCTTCAGTGCCAAACAAAACAATATTTCATACTCTTCAATTTTTTTTGAATCACTCTATTGCAGTACTGAAGGTGTGCTATTCGCTTTACAGTGTTTGTAACATTTTTTTTTTTTTGTAAAATTCATGGACTATGAAATGCAGACTGAATTTTAATCCCAAATTAAAATCAATTATAATATTATAGTGCAAATGTTAAATGTATCACTACAGCAAGTGATTAGCAAAAAAATATGTAAATAATTCTGGTCCAAAAAATCGTTCGGCTTCAATGCAAAAATCCAATCCAACAGATTACAAAATCGTCACAACTATGCAAAAGATTAAAAGCCGATATACTTGTACATAATTCATTTCTAGTTTATTACTTTCTTTAAGAAACTAATTTTACATCAACCCATAAATAGCCGTATTTCTGGGGTCATTTACATTTGTAATGGGACCAAATGCAAGTAAACCCTTTCAAACAAAAACAAAAAAACAAATACTGAATTCGGTTCATGAAAGTTCAAACATTAAAAAATTACAACCGAATTAAACTCTGTTAAAAAAAAAAAAAAAAAGTCTAATGCGATACAATCGGATGCAGCGCAGCAGGATATTTGTGAACGGATTCTTAGCAACAATAATTGGACTACCTTCAGTATTGCAGTTCAGATCATACATACTTCGCTTGATCGGTGTTTGTAAGTGAGTATGTTCCAACATGTTTGATGTTCCAATTGTTCGTCTAACAATTATTCTTATAATAATTTACAAGTTTAATTTTCAAGTAGAGAAAATCCAAATAGCAGATATACAAGTGCACAATAACAATGTATGTATAAACAGTGAAGTGTTAAAGGTGGATGGACTACATCCACTTTTTCATATTTTTCCAGATTTTTTTTTTTTTTTGCTTTGTATTAGAGGAAATAAAATTTCAATTTTCAGATTTTTCCATTACCATTTTAAGAATTGTTTTTTTTTTTCCTTTAATTTTAAATTAATCCAACAAAAATATTTCGCTTGCTGAACAAACTCATACACACATAGAGAGAAAGAGAGATAGAGGGATAACCAAACACATTTATATAAGGGAAATATAGATGCGATTATTTCCAGAGAAGGAGTATTGTACGATATATAACGAATATGATATAAAAATATAATATGATTGCAAATACATAAATATTTTACCAACAGGATGAAAAATATAAGGATGGAAAAAAAATAGATTTAAGTCATTTATTTCTGTTGTTCAAAAATTTAAATTAATAAGAATTGTTATGATGAGTGTTGATCAAATTTACTTTCATTTGAAATATTGAAATTAGTCTTATTAAATTTCGTTTCGGTAACACTTCTATTTTAGTTGTGGTATTCATCCTTTTTCTATTCATTTCAAGTTCAATTCTTCAGACAAAATTTCAATTTAACTTCACTTTAATTCTTTTTAGTTCACGTTGAGTTTGATTTTAATTCAAATTAATTTTTCGTTTAATTCTTCACACAAAATTTCAATTCAAGTTCACTTTAATTCTTTTTACTTCACGTTTTGTTCGATTTTTCAAAAATTGCCACAATGGATACAAGCACTTGTCTTTAACGATTTGTCGTACGGTTGGGTGAAAATGTGAGCGATAATCTTCCTAAGAACTGATTTATTTTTACAACATCAAAAATATTGGTTTAAATGAAAGTATATAATTTGAATAGTTTAAAAAAAGCATTAAATTGAGCTTAGATCTCAAAGTTATCCACGATTGACAATAGTTTCCAAAACGTGCTTTTGGGAAAAGAAAACTTTTTTGTGTTTCTGTTTACAAAAATAAGCTTTTTAGAAACGCTTACTTAAAGAACATCTCGCAAGGAGTATTCTCTCGTAAAGCATATTTTCAAAAAGCTGCTTTTCTAAAGCGTGCTTATTCAACAATTTGTAATTAAAAAAATACATTTATTTAAAAATTAGTTTTTCACAAAAAATGTCCAAAACTAATGCTTCAAAAAAAATTTACCTTTAAAAATAGTATTTTTTTCAAAACAAACCATTTTCAAAACAAGTACATTTTCCCAAACAGTACCTTTTTACAAAATTATTTCTTCAAAAACAGTACTAAATATTTCTAAAAAGTCCTTTTCCCGAAAATAGCATCCACAAAAAAGAGATTCCTCATCGTTCCGCTTTCGAGAAGATTATCTTTAATAAGTACCTACAAAAAAGTACCTAAACAAATATCTTTATAAAAAGTACTGCGGCAATTTAGGCGCTCTGCTAGTAAAATGAGGATGGTGTTAGCTGAAGTGGTTAGCGCGTTGACTACTAAGCAAACAATGACTTGGGGCCTGGGTTCAAACCCTGGCCAGAGCAAGTCAATCAACATCATTAATTTCTCCAATGTACATTAGTGAGAGTAATTGTATTAATTGTTGTCGGCCTATTTAAGTGATGAGGGCACAGCACTGGTCACTAAAAAACTGTTGTGACAGCGATTAATGCTGTTCCAAGCTAATGTACACAACATCGCCCTCCTTCGTTGGTTAGCAGAAACATCGGCGAAAGTAAAAAAATTAATAAAATGCCTACTAATTAAGCTTAACAAAGTTAAAGCGTCAACTTAACACCGGAGGCGCCTCAACGCTGCTTTAAAAATTAACATAACGCGCAAAGCAGAGTTGTGAAAGAGTTACGTCTTCTAAATTTTCAACATCTATTTCTCTACCCTCTCCCTGAGTTCCGGCATACGTAGGGGTCATCCCCTGAGTACTGGTCCTATTAACACAAAAAAAAATGACTATTTGGCATTAAAAAATGCACAATGGGACAGAAACGAAATATTTTCAATACTAGTCGAACAATCAATTTCTATTTAATCTTAGAAGATGAACTACCTTATTTACACAGGAGCGGTGTGGCAGTAGGTCACTTGAAAAGTTTTTATAAGATTTTAAAAATATATAAACAGTTTTGTTTTCATTTCAATTCAATGCTTTAACCAGGCGCGGATCCACCTTTATCGTTTGGAGGGGAACTTTTTAGAATTTTATATAAAATTGATTTCTTTTAATCAAAGAAATTTTAATTTTTCAGGCTTAAGTTCGTTTTCTCTAAATTAGTTCTTTTTTTTTTTTTTTTTTTTAATTAAATTATTATTAACAAATTTTTACATTTATTTGAGCATGTACTCAAGTATTTATGTTTTATATTTTATTTATTTGTTGCGGGTTAGCAATATCTAGATATATATTTCGTTGGTAGCCATACCAACTCATCAGTAGATGTTTTACCCTTTATGTTTAAAAAAATTCCAAAGCTCATCTATTTATACAAAAACTCACAAATATAATTTTGTGAATTACAAAGCATAAAAATAGCCTTTAAAAAATTTCTCAAACACACACAACAATAATTTTCCATTATGAATGTGTTTACTTTTCTACACCTATACAATTATTATTATTATTTTAATAAGAAAGAAAAATCTAGTAGCTCTTAATACTTGAACAGACAAAGAAACATCATGATGTTTCGATACTAACCACAGTCTCATCATCAGAGTTGTTTACCGCTTAGACATCACTGCCACCACGGCACCTGGTATCATACTAGTTAAAGATCCTCTATTATTAATTGAATCTGCTACTACTGCTTACATGTAAGTTTTACACTACAGCTTTTTATAATTTTTAATGGGTTGGAACTTTACTATACTTTTCAAAGTCTATTTTGTTCAAGTTGAGCTTTATTCTAGTGTTTCTTATTTCATTCTTTTACATATTATTTTTTTTACTAAATTATTTTCATTGGAGAGAAATTGTAAGCACGTAAATATTTAAATGACAAAAAAATTTAGACTGTACGTAAGGCTGCACTCACACCATTATGCTTCGAGATTAACCACAAACTTATTATCATAAATTGTGCCTGCTTAGAACACACTACGAATTACGGTGAAATAGTTGCACATCATTTGAACTCATCTTACAAGGACAACGTGCAAAATATCCAGTAATTGCAAATGGTGTATTGTTGTTATAAATAGAACTTGAATATCCATACAATCAGAGCAACCAAAAAATTACCGGATTGAATGACCACCGAGAAGGTGATGATCCGAAAAAAGTTATTGCATACTGTCATGTAGCTGAGATTTAATTAGCCCAAATGTTTTGCCAATTTTGTAAAAACTTAATACCAAATCAGTTTAAATTAAAATACAATATAAAATAATTAGTTTCATACTTAAAACCAAAATTAAAACACATTCTCTCTCACTCTCTCTCTCTCTCTCTCTCTCTCTAAAGTTTTGTTTTATTATTTAACTATTTCTTAAAGTGCTTAGGTAAGGTTTTTCTTCGCTGGGACATGCTAGAATTTCAAACGGTCTCAGAAATGTAACAGATGGCTCAGTTTTAACTTGCAACATTTCATTCCACAACATAGTCGAAAAAGCCGCATTGCCGTATTGACTAAAATGAAAACAATCAATTGCAAAATATCGCAAATCCGTACTGCCATCTTTTAGCAATCTCAAGGTACTATTACTAGCTACGGCTCGTGGTACAGCCGCAAATTCTTCCAATTGAAATTCTGGAAGAGAAGCAATTTCAATAGCAATTTGTTGTAATCGCTTTATGATTTCATGTCTAGCCTGCAGTTCTTTCAAGTTTATAGAGTTTCCAATAAGACAATTACAGCTGATTTTATGTAAAACATTACAATAGGCGGGAGCTCTTCTCATATAACGTAATATACGATCAACATCCGGTATGAGAATAATATTTACCATTAAACGTTTAATATTATCTCGGAGAATTGTTAAAGTTCTGTGTAAGTTTTTGCGATGACTTTCTAAAAAATCTTCGATTTTGTCATAATGACACATATCATTACAAACATCATTGGCTCCTATTAAAATTGAGATCATCTTCCAGTGTTTTGTCATATTGACATTCGGATCATTTTGCATACGTTTTATTAAAACTTCCGCCATATAGGGCATGTCTTGTGTCAATGCAAAGGGTTCGGCAACATTGAAACGGGCTTCCCGAAATTTTGCTAAAGTATTTGCTACTGCATAACCATACAAATTGGGATTAAATACTTTTAGTATATTTGGTAATGTCAGAAATGTGCGCCAGTCTTTTAATCCTCCTCCCAATGTTGTTTGGCCGCGAAACTCTATTAAAATTTGAAGCAAAGTTTTCGACATCATCGCCGTTCCAGCTGTTAAGGAATCACCCATGGCTGCTATTATATCAATATCACCCGGACGTAGTTTATGAACACTATTGGGAGGTTGAGTCGATCTACTATTATTTATACCACAAGGAAATGCTTTATCTGGATCAATTCTTTGTTGCACTTTACCACTGTCAACAATAAATTTATAGTTGACTTTGTAGTCACTATAATATTTTTGTGTTTGAACGTATTTAGTTGAAGAAAGCAAATCACGAAATTGTTCCAAATTAGAGATGGACAATTGTCCATTTCGGGCCTTTTGTAACGAAAAAGATTTTATTTTAATTTGTGTTTTATCAAGAAAGTACTTTGTTGCGGCAGTTTGTTGGGCATTTAAATTTGTTGGCAGTTGCACATAAAGTACAATTAAACATAGTGGCAAATATTGTAAAGTATTCATGATATAATTTTTTTTTTTTTTAGTTTTTTTACAATTCTTTTAAAATCAGTAATTTATGTTGCATTTTCTTTTCCGTTCAATAGATTTGATATGTTTAAACTTTCTAACGTTTTACAATCGACTGATTTTACGGCAGAAAGTAATACAGCCAGCCAGCATCAAGTTACATTCAAAAACCTCGAATTATTCTAATTAAAATTTCTATTCAATTAGAAACAAGTGAGTTTTTACTTTAATTGAAAGAATAGAAATAAAAAAAAAAAACAAGTTATATTTTTTTTCTATTTCATTGGAGAAGTTCAAGTTCAAATAAAAAATTGCAAGCAAAACACCAGGAAACATTTGCAAGGTTTAGAATAAATTAAATAGAGTATTGATTGAGAAATAGACAACATTTTAAAATCTAATTCATAAAATAACTTTAATAAATTCTATTGTTTTTTTTTTTTTTTTTTTTTCGATGAAATAGCTGTCGTGTAATTATTTCAATAGTTCAAGATTTATGTCTGACATCGATTTAGAATTGTATTTTATTTTTGTGTTTATCTGGAGTTTAACAAGAAGTGATTATCTTTGCTTTCTTTAATCATAACAAAGTTACTTTCAAAGCAAAGTGTCTGGACATCGTACCTCCCGAATGTCGTAAAAGCAATAATCCACTATTTCCAGATAACGAATTTCACCGACCAGTTGCTAAAAAGTACGCTTTATTTAACGAAATGGAATACCAGAAATTTATATATTTAATAACTAAAATTCAAATTTTCAAAATCGTTAGACAAATTTTGATCACATGATTAATTGATTCAATCACGGAATTAATTGAAACTATTTTAAATTTTCTTACCATTTTTAAATGAAAATATTCGGAATATTTCAATTGAATTTCAATTTTGATATTTATATGTAATTAAATTAGATTTTATCAGTAATTTTATTTACACTACAATTAAATGTATACCAAAGTTATCGAAGAAACAAAGAGGTACCAAAAGTACCAACTTTTGCATTGTATGTTAATGAAAAAAGAAACAAAAAGTACCAGCTTTTTCTTACCCTCTAGAAAGTAAAAAAAAAAAAATAGTAGTAAAATATAGTACCAAAAGTTACATTTGGTCCCGTTTTTAGTTTTAGAACACATGCTATCTGTGTTCCAAATGTCATCAAAATCCATTAAAAGAATTTTTGAAGACGAGAAGTTCCAAAAGTAAAATAGTACTATAAGTAAAAAAAAAGTACCAAAAGTAACAGGTTTTTGTCATTCAGCCTCCAGGTAACATTTTATTGTATACAAAATTTCTTAAATATTAGAACAAAAATAAAAAGTACCATAACTACAGATTTATCCCTTTTTACCCCTTAAATAGTACCCGATATTTTAATCTGTGTCACATGGTAACCTTCTACTAAATTTCATCCAAAACATCTGAGCAGAACATAAAAACTTTCGTATTTATAATATTGGCAGGATTAAGTAGGACTTTTTTAAATAAAACTTTTATATAAATTTGTATGTATTATTTTAACAACTAAACGTCGAATAAGTCAAGATAATTGGTTACATTTAAAAAACATTTTAAATTCCTGTCAAAATTTTCATACTAATTCTCTTTAATTAATTTAATTTTTCCTTTTAAATTCTTGCAAACATCTGCAATACTTTTTCTATATTATTTGAATTAAAATATGCATGTGTGTGTGATTAATACATTTTAATTAAACTTTCGTCTGCTCTGTTACTTTGCTTCCTTTTTTTTCTTGTTTGTCTTTCACAAGAAAAGTAGAGCATTAGGTTAAAGATTTTAAATGTACTCGTAAAAATACTTGCAATACCAGACAAGTCAAGTTAAAAAATACATACCATTTACAAGAGCAAATCGACATACAGACAGACATCCCCATTGGGATGAACACCCCATTTTCTTTTTTATAAACAAATGCATTTAAAATGTACACATTCACAGAATTGTCTTCCTTTTTATATGTCTTGTTATTTTATGCAGACAAATGCGGTTTATAACCTTGAATATTAAGAGGAGAGGAAAGATACTGTTGGCATTTAAGGCTGCTGCTGGCACCAGTTTCAACAACAACAAGTAAATGTGTAGATGTTTTCCCTAACTAATACCACTGCAGTATCATCATTGCATTCTACTTTGATTTCCTGCCATTCAACTTTTATCTATAGATTTTATTATAATAAAAAGACAACCAGACAATTTAAATATACATACATATTTATCGTACTGGATGTCGGTTTATCTGTATTAAGAAAATGATGCCAGACGAACTGAAAAATAAATATACAACACAAGTCAACAATAAAAAGTTGTTCAAAGATTCAAAAATTCTCAAAAAAAAGTTGGTTATATTTAATTTTATAATTTTCTATTGGAGAAAATTTAACATTCAGCAAAAATAAAATATAAAATTTTAATCGAGCAAATACTCAAGAATTTAAGTTTTTAAAATCTATATGCATTTCGTTGGTAGCAGATCTTTACCATTCATGTTTTAAAAGTTCCAAAACTCATCTACTAATACATGAACCTTTTTTTGGAACTTTTCAAACATGAGTTTACCATTCTACTGATGCACGAAATGCAAATTGTAGATTAGCTAACCCATAACAGACAATATTTTTTTTTTTTTTAAATTAACACAAATTTTACAAAAGTTTCACTAGCAACAAATTTGCGAAAATTAAAATTTCAAGTTTTCCTACAGCAAGTTTGTAAAGCAATAATATTCTACAACTGTTTTTGCATTTTTTTTTTAAGTTTTCGTTTCCACACAAAATATCATTTTTTTTTTTAAAGTTTCCAAAAATTTAATTTTCAACATTTTCTATAGACAAATTGCAATTATGTAACTTTTAACATTTTCTATAAAAAATTTTAAAAAATTTTTCTTAAGAAATTTTGTAAAAAATAAATTTTTTAAAATTTTATGTAAATTTTCTACAATTTTTTTGATCGAAAATTTTAATTTTAACATTTTTACGAAAAGTTAACTTTCTACATTTTCTATAAAAATTTTCAAAAATTTTATTCTTACTAGCTTTTTCCCGCGGCTTCGCTCGGCATTCAAGCCATACTATAGTAAATTGGATTCGATATTGACGTGACTGTCGGTAATACAGTGCGACGGTATTACAACACTCAGGGTTGGAGCTTGAGCTATTTTACACTTGATTAATTATGCTGGCATAACTTGACAGTTTATAGGCGAGAGGGCTGAAGAGAGCGATTTTTCGTTGGCACAATTTTTCAACCAGCCTCAAACCCGCATTAGCAGCACAAAATTAATACATACACACTTACGAATGCACAGGTTCTGTGTTTTCTTTTTTACCGACCGTATTTAGTCGTGAAAGCGTAACAAACAAACTTACACATTCACATTTATAATATTAGTATGATACATATGTATCTATTTTAAAAAAAAAAATTTTTTTTAAATTTCTATAGAAAATTTTAGAACCTTATAAAATAATATCCTAAATTTTATTTATACCATTTTTTAAAAGAAGTAATTTGAAAAATTTTCTATAGAAATTAAAATGTTTATATATTAATATCTAAGATTGGGGATATTCATACCTCCTACAGAGACAAATAACGTATTTACACTGCGGAATTTTGTTGCAAGCAGACTTATAACTTTATTGTTGAAGACCTCAGTCAGACTAATACAAAATCATCTATTAACAGAATCCTTTTACGATTAAAATGGCATCAAGGTTTAAGCTTTCTTACATTATTTTAAAGCCGTTAAATAAATGCATCGAGTTAATTCCTTTCCTAATAAAATTACACATGTAAAAATTTGTATGCGCTGAAGTTTTATAATTTTGCTTTTAACCAGATAAATTTAACTTAAACTAAAAACTTTTCTTTGGGTGTGAGTGAACGTCAGGATTGGATACATCAATGAATCTTTAGGAATATACTTTTAGGATAACTAGGGAAGGAGAACTGATATTCACTCTTACTCCATTTAGCGTCATCAATACGAAATGATATCGTTTTGTGTCGATTGTTGCATACCGATGTCCATTGTCAATATCAAGTTTTAGCGATAAGCGTCTATGTATTTATGGTATGCCGTACGCAACGTTAACGCTGTCATCGATATAAATTGACTCTAATTTTGTCGTCAGTCTTATTGTTTTTGAAACAAATTTATTCGTTTTAGATGTGGTCTTATAGTCTCCAGCAGATACTTAAACGCGTCTTTATTTAGGCGAAAACCACTTTCAAACTTTTTAAACAAAAAGAAAGAACACTTTTAATTTATTACTTATTTTTCATCAGGTAATTTAAAAAATGTTTGATTTCTCTCATATTAATCTTCTTTGTAACACCAATTTTTTTTCTTTTCCTCATTACTCGAATCAGAATTGCAAACAGAAACAAAAACATTTTAGTTGTTTAAAGTTATCAAGAAATTTGTTTAACAAAAACTGAAAACAAAGCAAATCAAATGTGCTTTAAAAAATAATAAACAATCGACATTGTTACATTGCTGTTATGGAATACAAGTTTTGTATCGAATTGATGACGACGTCGATAAAAATTGATGTTGATATTAAATTGATGACGACGACGCTAAATGGAATAAGGGTGATTGGCTCAATTTTGTAATTGAATTTCGAAGTTACAATAAATATGGAAAAATAAAAGTGAAAAAGTCAGTTCAAGCGTACAAGTTTGTTTATGTAAAACTAAATAGATAATAGGCATTTTGATTTTTTTGTGAAACCTTCTACAGTGAAATTGAATAATCGAATATAACAAAACCAATTACAGTTATTTCTTTGCATATATTCGCCATTAATACTTTATAAAAATCGGCTCAGACTTTAGGGCTTTATAGCCGTTTGAAGATTGACCTAACATACATGTGTATGTCTTCTCAGTTTAGCCAGATATACATATATAATGGGTGTTTTTTATAGAGTGACACAAGTTTAAATCATAATAAAACAAGGAAATATATTTTTAATATCAACGAAACGGGCTTTATTGGAAAGAAAATTTCATGAAATTATTTTTTAATTTTCATTTCTGCCATGTGGCCGCCACAACTGGAGCGTAGAAGGCGCCATCTGGAACACCAAAAAAAAAACTTCAAAAACTTTTCGCAGCATTTGCGGCCGAATTTCGCCGATAACTCTTCGAATGTTGATTTCCAGGTGTTAAATCGGTTGTGGTTTATCAAAGTAGGCAAGTGACTTAACATAACCCCAAAGAAAATAATCTAATAGGGTTGAATCACACGTTCTTGGTGGCCAATTAATTGGGCCATTAAATGAAATTAGTTTTACATCAAAAGTTTCTTTGAGTAAAGTCGTTTCATAACGAAATTTCAAAGCAAACTAAACAAAAAGCTCAAATAAAGCAGTGACGCCAACTCAAAGTTGTGACCAGGGTTGCCACCCGTACTTTATAATAAAGTATTGTACGATTTTTTGATTAATTGTACTCTATACTTTAAAGAAACAATAAAGTACACCAAAATACTTTATTTCGCATGATTTGATTTATCTACAATTCAAAATAGATTCGGGTTATATTAGTCATTTGTTGACGTTTTTTTACAGTGGCGATTCTTTCTTAAGACTATGTCATGGCAATTTGGATATTTGGATATGAAACAAGCAAAAAAATTAACGTTTTGTCTGCACCGGAACTGACCAGGGAAATTCACATGAATTTTTTATTATTTATCGATAAAGCCTTAGAGTACCTGAATAAATGGTTTGATTTTAAAAATACAAACTGATTATTTACAATTAGCAATAAAAATTTAAAGAGCAAAGTTAAATTTGATAATATTGTTAGCATAAACGATGATTTAAATCTGCAAAAACTTAATATAAATATGGATGATCATTATGAAGAAATTGCGTCATTAAACAAATTTTATTATCAGATATACAGTTCTGAAGGTTTTGAGGAATTATCTACAGCAAGTAAATGGCAGCTATTATTTAATAAGACTGATGATAATTTATCAAATTTGTATAAAGTAATTTAATTTTTAATTTCTATTCCTGCCACGTCAGCATTCACAGAGAGAGTTTATTCTGTAATGAAGAGCAAATGGCGAGACGAAACAAACAAAGCGTCTCTGAATCTGATAAAAAATGAATTAATTATTTATTTTAATTTAAATATGATAATTATTTGATAAAACTTGCGAAAAGCAATAAAAAATACGTTTTCAAATATAACAATAAAGAAAAATAAATTGTACTTTATTTTTAAACTGTTTTTTTCTTTTTCCTAACCTTTAACAACCAATGTACTTTAATTGCAAAAAAAAAAAAGTTGGGAACCCTAGTTGTGACACTCTATAAAAAACACCCTTTATATATTGATGGCTTAATATAGAAAGGTCGTTTCTCGTTTTTTTTTCAAAATCGGATTTTTTACATGTTTTGGTAGACAAAACTCGAATAAACCTCCCTTAAAAAATTCAGTTTCCTCTGTTGACGAATAATAGATTTACATTAATTAAAAAAGCCCAAACTATCTACAGTGCGAGCACGATTTGCGCAACCACCGTTTAGCGCAACAGGCAATTTTTTTACATTACAGTCTTTATAAGTGCAACTTTTTTTAAAAACCAGTCTCGATATGTGCAACTTTTTCTGTTTTAATAAACTTTAAGCAATATTCTCTCTGAAGTTATTTGGTCGGTTATTGCAACTTTTTGGTAAAAAGCACCAACAACGATTTGCTTTCGGTTGCGCATATCGAGCTCGTACTGTAATTAACTAAAGATTTTATTGAGTTTTTTTCCTTCTCCTGTAAAGTAGCTAAAAGTTGAGATACGACCGTTCTATATTAAGCCATCGATATGTATGTATGTACATATATATGGTGTTCTTTTAGCTGTATGAGAACTTAAAATGACAATAGAACGCGAACAAATTTTAAGAAAGCAATTTTTTTTATCATAATTATGGCATATATTTTTTAAATATGATTTCCGGTATATAAAAGACCCTGGCTAAGCGTTACATGGTCCATTCGATCAGTTAAATTTTTTATTACTTGACTTGACAAAGTCTCATGAAAACTAATCCCGAGGCGTTAAATTATACGAAAGAGGTCCAACGAGCAAGTCAATTTCGGATATAAAGTCTTCAAATTGATTTTGCAATAAATCACATAAATGATGGTCGTTGGGCTTCAGTTCTTGCACGACCTGTATTTTATAGGCACGTAAGACAAGATATTTAGATAAAATATTCCACGTAGTCTTAGCACAAACCCCAAGTTCAGAAGTTCAGAACGATTACAAATCGGCATTTTGATGTCTTTTTCAATAGTTTACGCTACAGCAGCAGTATTCTTTTCGGTACGCACATTTCTTCGACTTCATGATGGCTTTGATTCGACAAGAGAAAAATTGGTGCTAAAACGATCAATAACTAAAGAATTGCATGGTGCTTACATATTTAGTTTTTTAGATAAATGTCCACAATTTGAAAGCGTTGTTCAGGCGTTAAATGATTCCTGATGACTTTCCGAATTTTTGAGAACACCAATGTCAATGCCTGTTATCGGTATCGATAGTTTTCACACAGCTAAAAGAAAACACTCTTTACATATATGAAGCATAAAGTAAATAGTTTTATTTCATCAAAATATATTAAAAATTCTCAACATATTAAATCTTGGCCCACACTTCTAATCTTTTCGTTTCACTTCACTCCGCATTTTGACGAAAATTTTACGATTTAACACGATTTTTTCAAAGAACTGCTAGTTTCTTAGAACTATCGTGATTTCCGATTAAAACAGAATATCAATTATCGCTACTCTACTTTAAATTATGTGAAAAATTTAGTTATTAAAATAAATTTAAAATTTCAATTTGCCATCTCTGATAATATTTACTTCTATGAATTTTAATGCAAACAATTGTGTTACGACGACTAACTCAGATCTGATGCAGCAAATTTCTTTCAAACTTTCAGAGTTCACAATTGCTCACATGCATCAGAGTATGAGGGTGTTCTAGGTTAAGGTGATATTCTCCCTATTTATGCATGTGCATGTATGTAAGAATGTACTCGTATGTATGTATATGTGTAAATTTGCGAAAAAATATACTTATGTATGCATGAAAATATTTATAGGTATATAAGGCAAATACATATGTAAGTACACAAGTAAATTTGTACATGTTTTTGTTGTACAATTTCAATGGTTCTTTAACCTAAAGGAACACATACATACATACATCCATACATATATTTTTTTAAGTTGAATAAATTAAATTTTCTTTTTGTTTTAACTATTAAGAAAGGTCAAGTTTTTGTTGTGCATACATTTGTATTTATGTATATGTATACTTAAGTATACAAAGTTATTATATATAAAACGAAAGTGTATTTAATAGCAATTAAATTTATTCAAAATAATATTGAATTTTTTTTATATGGAAAAGGAATTAATATGAAAGATTCATTCTCTGAGCTTGAAATACATATGTATATAATTTTTTTTTAATTACATACACTGTGCAACAAAATCATAACATTTCAAAATTATGATTTTCGGTGTGTATCGGTGTTTTGTAAATTTGCAATTTGGATATGCTACACGACTGTAAATTTTTGATTTATTACCATAATTTTTTACAGAAGATGAAAACAAAAATACTTCAATTGTTTTCTATAGAAACTTTAACAAAACCAAATTATTTCTAAAATTTGTTACGAAAAATTTTTAATAAAAGTTTTTAAAACAATTAATTTTTAACACTATTTGTTGATATTTTTAGAGGCTAAAATTTGTAAATTTAATAATCAGAGAATTATTAAATAGACATTGCATCCCTACGCATCCCTTTAGATTTCAAGTACACACGTCTGAATAGAACAAACGTTGTTTCGGTAAAAGTAAGTAATTTTAAAAATTTTCTAAGAGATATTTTTCGATCATTTAATTTTCTACATTTTTTGTAACAAAATTTTAAAAATTTTTATTTTTAACATCATTTTAAATTACATTTTCAAAATTTCAGGTTTTAGAAAATTAATTTTCAAAATTTATAATTTTAATAGATATTAATGAAACAAATTACACAATTTTTGAGAATGTAATCTAGAAAACTCTAATTCGACAATAACTTTTAATAAATTTTTTTTTATTTAAAACAATAGATAATAGATATTCTAAAGAAAATATTGGTAAATGTTTTTTATATAATTTTCTTTCGATAATTTCCATTAGAGAATTTAAAAAATGAAATAATTTTTGAAAATTTTTTAAAAACTTTTTTTAATAATTGTAGCAAAAAAACAATTTTTAAAATATAAATTTTTATTTATATTTATATATGTATGTATGTAGTACTACTATGAACACTCTTAATTTTTATTGAAAATATATTCATGTATGTATATCGTTACAAGAAATGAAAAATCACGTAACTACACTTTTTAGACGAGAGTGAAACAACTGAATATATTTCGTCAAGTGGCTGAAGTAAAAAAAAAAAAATTTTTGGTATAGTAATTTTTAAAATTACATAGTTAAGCTTAAGTTCAATATTTTGTATTAATGAAAATTCAAACTGCTCAATTAGTATCCACCCGCATAAGCGGTAAAAAGACGAACAAACGAACGCTGATGATAGGCGTAGCGGCTTTGAAATCGGTATACGTCTGAGTGAATATTCTATTTCACTATGTCGAAAGAATTTCTCAATATTTTTTCATTCGTTTAAATATTTGAAGCAAAAACAAATTTTAAAATTTTATTTTTTATTTGCACGAATGAAAAAATATTCCAAATTCTTTCGACATCCTGAAATCGTTAGTTAGTAATTTGAATTTTTGTTAATTCAAAATAATTTTCAATTTTAAATTTTCTCTAATAAATTAATTGAATTTTTTTAAAAATTTTTTCCAAATTCATTTTATTGTTTTCAGCTTTTTATTACAGAAATTTATGCTTCGTTTCATATGTAGTCAATAAAATCTTATATGGATCCGATTGCACTCGAAAAATATATGGGAATACAGAAATGATCGTCATATAAGTATGTATATATGGAATATATAAAAGATATATCCAGATCCAATGATATGTGATGTATACAAAATTTTCTTAGCTGGTTTGCTGCTTTAGTCGGTTTTTTTTATTATTATTTTGTTAGTTATTAATGACACATAAAAATACCTGTGTATTTGTTCTCGTTTTACTCACCTGAAATAGAAAAAATAGAAATACATAATTAGGAAAAATATTCGATTCAATGTAGTTTTTTTTTTTGTTTTTATTTTCTTTTTATATGGAAACCCCTATTTGCGTGCGGCTGTGTTATTAGCGTTGCATTTTTTGGCCACAATCGAAAATTGCATTTTTCCTAGTCGTGCAGATACATACAAAATGTTGTGGTTTATTTTGTTAACTGCTGCAGTTTGTGGAGAACATACAACAACATTTTAAAGCTGCAATTTTGGGAAACGTCATTATCATCTTTAACTTGCATTTCTTGATGCAACTATTTTTGTGTGGGGGTTTTGCTATGCTGTGCACTAACCCAAAATTTGCAGCACTCATCTGTAGCTGGCTGCAACATACAACGTAGAGTATAAAGGGTACAATGAAAATCATACAAAATTTTAATGCTAAAGCAAGGACGAGGACGCTCAAAATTTGTAGGCAGTTGCATTTGCATGTTAGAGGGTGTTTTTGTGGTTTCTGCTTTGTTAACATAATTCGTCTCTACATGAATGCTACAAACAAGTACATACATTGTACAGAAAAGAGAGATGTTGTAATGCAATTTTTCTTAGGGTGTTTTCTTCGATTTTTCGAGAAGAAAAAAATAAGAAAAAAACAATAGAACATTCTGCAAATTTAATGATACAATTGCAAATACTATTTAAGAAAAAAACCTAAATGTAAAGGCTATGCGATAAATTTTTCTTATATAAAACAAAGCAAAAAATATCTTTGAATCAATTTTAATTGACTAAACTAAAATATTATTCAATCTTCATATTAATTTAATATGCAATAAATGCATTAAGCGTTAAGAATGAAATATCCTAAATATCTATTGTGATATATTTATAAAATACAAGAAAAATTTCAATTAATCAAGCTGGGACAATAGTATGGAATGAAAAACTCCCAGACATGGATAAAATGCATATAAACACTCGCTTTGAGATCTTAAATGATTGAATTTTATAAAAAAAAGTAAGAGACTTTATAATATAAATCAATGAAAAGCTTACTGCAGAAGTTAAATAAAATATATGGCTTTCATTATAAGGGTTATTAAAAAATACATTTGTTTATAAACATTGTTGCAGTCGGAAGTAGATAAGCACTCATATTCACCAGACTGTTATGAGAACACCATACATAGAAAGCTTTCTTACTGATCTTTAAATAAAGCTTATTTTTTCAAATGAATGAAAAGATTGATTTAGCACTAGGCTAAGCCGTATTTTGTATACCCTTCATCACCATAGTTAAGAAACAGTAGCCCTATTCACAATCTTGTGCAAATGGTCTTGCATCATTGCATTTGCAAAATGGTGTAGTATATTTTTACTCTACAATAACAAAATAGAGAGAAATGCACACGTTACATCTTTGCAAATAAGCAACACAAAAACCAATAGCATATATTTACTCAACTTATGCAACACTTAATTGCAAAACGACAGCTGATACGAAGTGTGCTAAGCCGATTTTGTTTATTCAAAATATATTAATTTTATTCAAAATTATAAAACAAAAATATTTCAAGCAAAAGGAAATTAACCAGACAAATAAAAATTAATGAAATAAAAAAAAGTCATAACTTAATTATTGAAATAAAAAATTAGCAAAACGCAAAACATCACAAATCAAATTATTCAATTATTCAAATTTACATAAATATATGGTTTTATTTAAAATCCTGACTAACTAACAAATTAATCCCTATTTTAATAATAAAAATTAGAATTACATATTTGATTTTAAATGTATGATTTATTAAATTTGTACATGAAAAACACAGATACCAAAAAAAAAAAAACAATTTTAACGAAGACATAAGGTGTGCTATATCCGTAGTAATACAAATAATAAATAAAATACATACATGTTATACCTAATTTATACTGTTATACCTAGTGTAAAGGTATAAACACATTCGCCACAGCAGACTACACGAACACAAGAACACAAATGCTGCTAGCTACCGTTGTAGCCTTTTAGCAGCTACTTAATTATTTTGGATACGACAGATACACAGTCAACAGCTGATCCTGAATTGTTGCAACGTTTCATTTATGTATATTACAGTGGTGCATATTTAGCGCTTTTACTTTTTTAATAAAGTTCGCTGGAGCGAATTGAATACAGCGAATTGAATTCGCCACTCACATCACTTTGTATGGATTCGCTTTGACATAAATTAAAAAAATTCATCTCATATATCTATTTTGGCTCCGGTGTTACGGGTTCAAAACTTATTTTTTATTGGCCATAACTCCTAGAATATGGAACGGATATAAGCGATGTGGATATCAATCTAAACTTTTCCAAAATACCTTTTTACTGGTATACAAATTTTTTAAAACAATTTACCCATTGCGAGTTAAATTCAAATTTAAAATTTTTTTACCTGACTTTTCACTTTTACAGAGAACTTACCATGCTTTTATTTGGTGTATATTTGAAAGCTGTCACCGATGAAATACGTAAGTCGTGCTTCTTTAATGATGATTTTAAGAATTAAATGAGTTATTTAGAGCATTTTGAAATGATACCTATGTCGTTTATATTCGTTCTATATTGTAGGACTTATGATCAATAATATATTAAAGTTTTGAAACCCGTAACTGCGGAATCAAGAGAGAGCGCCGAAAAAATTACACAAACATTTTTAGGTAAAAAAGGGCTATTACCCTGTGAGTTTTTTTAATCTTTAACAATGTTGGTATTTTTGACTCAAGTCAATATTCTATATAACAATAAAGCAAATAAAAATTCTTGATGCATATGTATTATAACATTTAAATTTTGTAATTTATTGTTTTATCTTCCAATAAAAAATATTTCTAATCACTAATTTGTTTTACAAATTTTGTATATTGTCAACACTGTTTTGGTTTTGTGGCCATCAGAAATAGAAAATAGTTTAATTCGACTACACGACAAAAGTAGCATGGACAAAAACCTGTTGCCGTGTTGCCTTGCTGTCTTCAATATAATCATTCTCATATGCACACATGTATTCTAATTTTGACAGGTGGTAGTCGGTAGTCTGCTGTGGCGAATGTGTTTAATGCTTAACACTGCAGTCAGACGTTCAAGTTTTTATTCAATTCTCTTTCAAGAAATTTACACAAACTGCTTGTCAAAATTCACAAAAATTGAAAGCAAGAACACAAAAAATTATGGCGGCAGGATATATGTACTTATTTATGTATGTATATGAAAACAAACGAGAGTTTATAATCAAAATGGCAATCAGCTGCTTTCTTGAAAGCAATTTGAAACACTCAATTGAACGAAAATTTGAAAGCAAATTCTCAGCAAATTTTAAAAGTGTGAGTGTATTGGTAAAAAAATGAGAGAGGATTGAATCTTGAAACAAATATTATATGAAAACTTGATCGTGTGAACCCCAAGTAATGGCGGCCACATAGCAACGTAGTACCGCAAGTACCAAGTGAAGTTTGGCTGTCGCATTATTCTCAACATGTTCTGTTAAATATTGTCTAATGTCCCCCAATTTTGTCCCCAATAAATATACATATGTATCTTAAGCGTCATAAAAAACAATTTTTTTTATTAATTTTATTACATACATTTATTTAAGTTAATGCATTCGTATGTGCTCAATAAATCCATAGAATATTTTAAAATTCCAAACACGGAATCAAATTTATTTTTTTTCTATGCTTTCGAGTTGTAAATTTATAAATAACTCAAAATTTTCCATACTCTCAGTGAATATTTTAAGCATTTATTTTGCTAGTATGTACAGTTAAATAATCTAAAAAAAATTGTTTGAACTCCTTTTGCTTCTAATTCCTTTGACCATTCTATGCTAACATCAATTTCAGCAACAACCAAATTACTTTCCTTATCGTCAATTAGTACATCGAATATCGAATTCAATAAATTCTGGTTTTAAAAATTTTGAACAAATTATTATAAAAAACAACATCCTCAATACCATCGCCTTGAAACAATCGAAATATGGAGAAGAAAAACGCCAAGATATATAAACATATATGTATATAAATATATGTGTGAAAGAAAATGCTAAAATAAAGCAAAATTGATAATAGGTATACTGAAAATGAAAAATCCCCAAATCCCTCCCCACGATCATATGTCCCCAAAAACCAGCTAAAATCCCCAATTTGGGTAGAAATCCGCACACCTGGCTACACTGGTTGGGAGTGTGATAGCAAAAATCACAAGCTGTGAACTTACATACTCAAAGCTTAAATCCCACTATCGGCACAATGTACCGATTTTCGTCGGCTCACTGAAATAAAGTTATTAATAATAAGCTAAATATTCCTTAATTGTCAACTAATTGAAATATAAAGACATAATTACACCACACTGTATTGGTAATAAATCCATATAGACTTATTCCAGAATTAATTGAGAAATAAAGCAATTTTGGTTTAGTACTTATGACTTTATTGCAGTCATCCGAGGAAAATCGGTACATTATGCCGATAGTGGGATCTAAGCTTAAGTCGAGTAACAACAAAAAGTGACAACAAGTTTTTGGTGTTCTGAAATAGATAATTATTGTGTCTGTAATTCATTTCGATTATGTGTTTGTGCTTTGGAAGTACACGTGAATTTTTTAGAGACAAATCCATTTATGCAGGGGTCTAATAGGAACGTAAGCGGTCTCCTGATATATTGTTTAACAAATCAACCTGCTATTTATGGGCTTTTTTGTTAAAATAATTTTTTATATTACGTATTTTAACAGATTTTTAACACAGATTCTCTTAGAAGGACGTCCCTAGAAGTAAAGTCGACGTGACGCCGACGCTAGGGCAATTAGTGCAAAAACATGGTCGGTAAGTAAAGGTAAAGTGTGCGTCACTCTGTAAATGATTCATGATTGCTTTTTTATTCTAATATGTGAAGAAGGTAGGAAGGTAATTATAAGCGACACCAAAACTAGAAAAATCTTGGGCTTATGAATTTTATTAAAAATATATTAACACACATTTTTTGTACGTGTTCGCACAGACTTATGTCTATACTCGTAAATACTTTCGATAATTCCCCACAGACATACATATATACTTATAAGGAATTTATAATTATTTTCTTGAAAACTAAATATGATAAACCATATTCTTTATTGCATAACATCGAACATAAAACCAAAATATATAAAAAAAAAAAATATTGATAATTTTATGTCAGACGGAAATTCCCAAAAAGTAAACAACATTAAAGCTTTTTAAGAGAAGCGCAATTTTGTTAACATAGGTTGGTGATTTTCGTATGTTCGTTTGTTGTTTAGAATCGCAAAAGCACGCACGTGCCTTGAACAAAAATAAAATTTTTAAATACAATAGAAAAAACAAAATAAATAAACAGAGAATCATCTAAATTAAATGTCTGCTAAAAATATTGAATCCATTTGTTAATGTTCAAAAAGCTTTAAAGTTGTAAGCAAATTACGAAGTCGTCTCAGCTTGCAAACTGTGAGCATGTGCAAAAGCTTTTCCAAAATAAAACTCACAAAAATTTACTCACTCTATAAAATATGTTTCTTTAGTTGAATGAAAAAAAAACGTAACATACCATCATAAAAGCAGAGAAATTATGCAATATTTTTACCAAAACTAAAACGTTTATCGTACAACGACCGATCGATCAATCGTACACAAAAAAGCCCTGGAGTCTAAAAATTGTTTATTTAAAAAAAAATAATAAACGATTGAATATTAAACATAAAAAAAAACATATTACTACTAACCAGACCTGTAAAAGAATGATTCTTTTCTGAATGAAACTGAGAATCATTCAAGCATTGAATTTTAACTTTTTTAATGCATTCATTGTGCCCAAAAAAAAAAAATGAATTTACTTAAGGTATAAATGCATTTATCATGAAAAACAAACTTTTAAATGAATTCATTTTAAAAAATAATGAATTGAGTTAAAAGTTTAGTGAATTTCTTTAATTAAATAACTTGATATAAATAAAAAAAATTGAATTTAAATTTGAATGCATTATCGATGATTTAAGGGAAAGGTATTGTAATTCATTTGTTCACTCATTTTGTGTATTTAAACTTAATCCTAGTACTCTTTTTGAATTTGTGGAAAATGTTGAGCAGCATTGATTATTTCACTTGGAAAATATGACATTTAAAATGTGTTGCATGAATTTGTATTGTATGTTCAGCTGTCAAAATTCTGTATGAAATAAAGCCATTTTGCTTTATTTTGCAAAATTTTTTCACTAATTTTCCAAGCAAATTTTTTAAACATGAATTTTGACAGCATAACGCGTGGAATACTGAACAGAATACTGGGGCCAAATCACCGCATACGATATCGAATTAACTATCGTATCGAATAACATTACGATACGTGTCGAATGAGCAAATTATGGCATACGATGCGTCAAATTACGATACAATTCATTCGATATCGCATGCGATAATACCAAAATGAGAAATTTCGATAAATTTTGATTGATATCGTATACGGTGATTTGGCATCTGGACTCTAGATTGAATTTGTTGACACATAATTCTTGATATAGCATTGCTTTTTTAAATCGTGTTCCAGTTTTTGTTTTATGATATTTATCGAAATTAAAACAGTGAAACCAAAATGACTTACAATTCCTTTCCCTTAAATCATCGATAATGCATTCAAATTTCAATTCAATTCTTTTTTTGTGAATAAAATGAAAGCATTTAAGATTTTGTTTCATGTTGAATTCATTTACACTTTAATTCAAGTAATCTTTTAAGTGAGGAATGCTTTTGTGTTTCAATTCAATTTACATTTTGAGTAAAATAAATTAATTAAATTTTCTCTAATTCAATGTGAATTAAAAATCAGATTTGAGTCATTCTTTTACAGCTCTGCTACTAACATGCATATAAAACAAGAAGAAAAAAAAAATTGTAAAATTGTTAAAAACAAAATGTTTAAACATCAAGGTCGGTCAGTCAAAAAATTGTTAAGTATGTTGCACAGTGGGTTATTGGCTTATTAGCATTTACACAAAAACCATGCGTTAATGACCTATTTTAAAAGAAAATAATATGTTACAAAAATTTTCCTAAACTTGTTAAAAATTTATATTGTATTTTTTTTTTTTTTTAATTGTTGACAATGCCGAGTTCAAAGACCTTGAAAGAGTTTGTAATTTAAATTGTATTTTCGATTTATTTGTTAGGTTCATTGACAACTGTTCAAACACAGTGCATTATGAAAATTTAAATAAAAAAATTTTATATTCATGTGAATTGAGGAGTAATTAGTTACTCGTTTGACCAACATCCAATCTGCCAAGGTAACACAAACAGTCCGCAACACTTGCAACTCTTTAAAAACATTTTGATATTGAGAGAACATTAAACCAAAGATAACCTGCAAGTGCTACAGTTTTGAGTTTTAAACTTCTATATGAGTGTGATCTGTCACCTATGTACATGTGTTGGTGCGAATTGAAAACAATCCAACATGACGTCTAACACATGAAATTTTATTTGTTTATACATATTACAAATAAATTTCCTAAGCTTGTTGGCGATCATATCGTGTATAAGTACTGATCGTTTTGGTAAAATTTAATTTTTCAGCCAAGAAGGCGTTCAGTGTAGCCTGTAGCAGAGTAATGGGACTGCCATTACTTAAGAACAAAGCCTTCATATAGTCGTGAAATTGTGCAGATCCAGAGTCAAAAAAAAATACCACTAAATAGTACATACACCGTACATTAGTGTACAGTATTTTGTCACGAACAGTACACAAACACATTGCCTACAAAAATACAAAGTACACAAAAGAAGAATTAAGCGTTTGAGAAGTTGTACACAAACAAAATACGGTACACAACGATTGTGAGCTGGCGAACATAAATACTACGATGACGTACCGAACCATTTTAGCGTACATATAGTGTACTTTTAGTGTACCGGTTGTGGATTTATTTCTTTTATTTCCTAACATGAAGAAAAATGTGTACAAAATTTTTGTAAAAAAATTGCATTTTCATCTCAAATTATGTAAAACTTTTCCATATTTAATTTAGTTTTTTTTTTTAGTGTAACCCCAAGAATTGTACACCTTTTTGGTTAACTGGTACACATTAATTGTCTAAGGGGCTGTGCCTACCGCCCACCGTAACGCTTTATAATAATTTTTCATTGCAAAATTTTCAATCTGTAGACAAATTGTAGTACGTTTTCACAAACTGCACGAAATTACTTGAGCAAAAACCCAGGCCTTTATTTATTTCTTCTAGAAGCTAATTGTATGGAAGACGTTAAGCTATCAAGGCTACAGAATCTCTCTAGTCACACATTTAGATCGGAATGGTTTCAATTCCGTAAGTATATTTCGATATTAAAGGTGATAAGGTTGTTAATACCCATAGGCATTTGTTTAAATTGGTTTTACTAGCAAAGCTCACATTAAGGTTTTTATATTAACAACTAGCATACCCGCCCGGTACTTCGTTACTTGTAATTTTTAAAGTAAAAAATAAATAACATATTTTTCATGTTTTCAAAAAACATAAGCATCTTGAAGCAGGAATTTCTAAGAATCCCTATTTCGGTTCGAATCTGCCTCCTAAAAGGACCCCACATTCGAAATTTCATATTCCTGGACCATTTTTAAAAATATTCCCTTTTGGGAAGCTTTTACCCCTTTTTACCCCCTTAAAATGCGAATTTCTAAAAATTGATATTTTGGTTCGTAGCTACGTCCTGAAAGGAACCTACATTACAAATTTCATATACCTGGGACCATGTTTAAATATATTCCCTTTTGGGACGCTTTTTACCCCCTTAAAGTGCGAATTTCTAAAAATTTATATTTTGATTCGAGTCTACGTCCTGAAAGAAACCTACATTCCAAATTTCATATTCCTGCGACCATGTTTAAAAATTTCCTTTTTTGGGCCGTATTTATCCCTTTTTACCCCCTTAAAATGCGAATTTCCAAAAAATTATATTTTGGTTTGAGTCTGCGTCGTAAAAGGAACCTACGTTCCAAATTTGATATTCCTGGGATCTTTTTTAAAGATTTTTTTAAAAATGTAATTTTTCGGCCGTTTTTACAATTTTTTACCGCCTAAAAATTTGAATTTCCAAAAATCCCGTCTTAGTGGATCTACACTCTGTCAAAGGAACTTACATGCCAAATTTCAAGTTTCTAGGTTCATCGGTTTGGCTGGGCGATGATGACCGAGTCAGTCAGTCAGTCACTCACGCAACTCTTTTATATATATATAGAAAAGACATGCCTACTTTTAGGAGCGTTAGTAAAATAAGCTTTGTATTTTAATATAAAAACCTTAATGTCAGGACGCTCCTAAAAGTAGGCATGTTTTTATTGTTTACTATATATGAATTCAGCAGAAAAATTAATTTTCAATTATATTTTAAATTTTAGAAATGGTTCGATTACAAGCAAAATTTTTGTTTTTCGTTTACCAAACACTCAACTTTTGCAGTTGAAACGTTTTCCGATCGGAATTGAATTCTGTGACATGGCTGTATATTTCAAGAATATTTTCTAGAAAAATTTTGTATTAAAAATGAGTAGTGTGCAATTTTGAATTATAGTTTAGAACCCACAAAATAATCCATGATGATCTCAGATTTTCGAGACATATTGTGAACGATCGCCAGACGTCAAAAGTAATAATTTGTTTTTTCACTTGACATTCGCATAACAACAAATGTGGCAATATTTTTATTGTTTAATAACAAATAGTGATTTTTATTTGCTTTTCTGATTTTTTTTTTCTCAATAAATTTAGTTTTTCTAAACAATTGTTAAACAAGCGTTAAAGTACATATTGTCTATAAAATATCAAAAAAAAAAAAAAAAAACAAAACAAAACTAAATAAACACACATCTTGTTCCTTCAATTGCAAGTTTTGTAGTATTATTAACAAATATTTGTTAAACGAGATTGTATCTGTTTAATTAAGTTGAAATTCACATTAGTTTAATGCTTATTTACGCCTTTTAAATAACAAAGATTTGAAAATGTATTGCGTCTATGATGTGGTTTTGCGAAATAATTGCAACACAATATTATAATTATAAAATTATACATTTAAAATGTAGTAAAATTTTTTTGAATAAAAACACAAAATTGTTCAAGTAATAAAGCAAAATTAGTAAAAAATACATTAAAAAAAAAAAAAAAAAAACACTATAACTAAAGACTTTAAAATCAAAACAAAACACTAAACAAATAATAAAAACTGAAAATGATCAAATAACCAGATCATAATGCCTTCAGAAACTGGCAAATTTCAACAGTTTTCCTTTGGTAACAACAAACCAAATATGCGAAATTTTGTAAAGGGCTTTAAAGTTTTGAAACAATAACAACAACTGCAACAAACAAATAAAACCATTTAATGCTGTCACTGAAAGCATGCACACAGAAGAAGCAAAAGCAGGAGAAGTAAAAAACTACTGAAACTTTTTAATGCCTGAGAAAAACTGAATCATGTGTATAAATTGGCTGATGATGCCGCTAAAGTTTAAATCTCATAAAAATCCTACTGACACATGCACACCGTGTTAAACAGTGTCAGTCTGTCATTGAACAACTGAATGACTGACTAAGTACACATTTACTAGAGTGACTTCTTTAGTCACTTTGCACTGCTGACTGATGATGGTGATGCTGTTTAGATATCGATGAAGCAGCCGTTGTTTGTTTTATCGGCGCAATAACGCAATTCCATGCTTGTGTTTTTTTTCTTCTTCTTATTTTTTATAGTTTTTTTTTTTTTCATTTTGCTTAAATGGGTTAATATTGCTACCAGGGATTGGCCATTTATCATTATTTTGCTTTATTTTAAGCTTAAACAGTTTAAAGTACAAACATTAGAGTTTTAGTTTTATTGCTACGAGGGTGATCATCATTCATAAACTGAATTATAATCAAAAGTCAACTGGCAATAAACAATTTTATTAATTAACTGATTGTCAATGTATATGCATTTCATTGGTGCTTTAACAAATCATTAGTAGACTTACCATACTTTTCAAATTCATCTACCAAAAGTATACTGTTAGTTAATTTAAATAGAATTTTGGAACCAATTATCTTGGTTAACTCAAGTTTTAGCAACATGATGTCCAAAAATTGTCCTAATCTCATGTAAACACTTAATTATATACAACGAAGCCAATATAAAATTACACGGTATAATTAAATGTGTTTCACATACAACCTGTTTGTTTAGTAGGAAACTAATATCGAGCCTTTGCTGCAATAGAGTCATAAATCCAAAAACCTTATTTTGCAGAAAACGAGCTTAAAGTTTTGCATTTGCTAACAACTCAATTGTAAAAGAATATATTATTTTGCATGCAATTTTTGCACATTATGAATGAAGAACGATATGACCATTAATGCTGCATCATTAACTCCACAGTCACATTTTTTGAGTTATGACTCTACACACAGAAAAAAACACCAATGTAAATTTAACATGAAAAAATGTTAATTACAAATAATATTAAATTTCTGAAAATACATTGACCGGGTTTTGATTCAACCTTGTTTCATTTTGAATCAATAGCTTAAATTGTTAATATTATTTTAAGGATAGTTGATTTAACATTTTTCATGTTGAAATCAACCTTTCATAGAGTTAAAACAACATTTTGTAACATTGAATTTAAAAAATTACTTTTTCCACATAAAATGAACATTGCATCTAATAAAAACAACATTGACCATTGTTAAATCAACATTATATTTATAATAAAATTAACATTACAGCATGTTGAAACAAAATTTGTAATCTTTTAATTTGTAAACATGTTAAATCAACATTAAAAAACTATTAAAATAAAATTGTTTACTATTAAAACAAATTAAAATCAGGTTGAAAGAACTTTATGGACTTTTGAAATAATGTAGCATGTGGCCAACAGTGTGTAGTATGCATTGCGATTCAATAGTACCGCAACATGCAAGCATTGACAAACTGCAAGCAAGATATTTTGTGTGACTGTAATTTGACACTTGTACGTTTAATCAAGTGCAGCTGCACAATGCACTTAAATGAATAACATTTATTTACTGCATTTGTTTAATTGTAAATATAAGCAACCCAAAGTATCTGTTGCTTTTAAGTATGCACTCGTTTAACTTTAAAACTGTTGAACACATGCCATACATAAATAGTTGGAAGCTAAATATGCTTACCCAACAATAATATATATTTCTATTCTTTTACTCTTATGTTAAGGTACCCCCTAAGAATTATTCTCATAATTAGTATATAAGCCAATGTTAATTAGTTTAAGCAATCAATTAATACTTTGCCTTCAATCGGCATTACTAATTCATACTGGCATTCATCTGCCTTTTACTTTTATTTGCCAGTGGCGTTTATTAGCGCCGGCAATTTAAATACTTCCAAGTACAATAAAAATACTACCCAAACACTAAGAATAACTAAATTGTTTTAATCATATTACAATAACATGAAAACATGTTGAAATAAAATTATACCATGTTGAATTTAAAAAAAAAGTCAAAAGTACCGCTATTTTGGAATATTAAAATATTTTTAATATATTTTCAGTAAGAATCGTGTGTGGTGGCAAAAAATCGTGGTTTTTTAGTAAATGAAATTAATTTATTAAAATAAAAACATAATTATGTCTGCGGACAACAGCATTAATATAAACAATTTAAATGTTGAGCAAGAAGTAGTATGTACTTGCAATTGAAGAAAATGTTAATTTCAGAAGGTAACCTTATATTCAACATTCCAGTTGTTCAATATAATAGCAAAAACTCCCAGTTGGACGCGCTGTTGAAAACTTTTAATTTAATTGAAGTAAAGCCTTATTAAGTAAGTATTATAACAATTTTTTCTATGTAAATATGTAAATTAATAAGAATTAATGAAATGTATGCATTTAGAAGCCGAAATTACATTTAAAAGTTTAAAATATCTATCAAAGGAAGACATAAAGGAAGCTATACCACCTATTGGACTTCGGGCTTGTTTTCGGGGAAAATTGTTTAGTTGGAGAAAAACTGAGATATTTTTTGAAAAATTTGTTGGGTTGCTAGTTGTTGATTCAAGGAGAAAAATTTTTAATTACTAGTCATTGTAAGATCGGCATGTTTGTCAACTAGTCGAAGTTGTGTTTGGTTGGATTGGCATATATTTTATTGTTTGGTATTTTTGATAGCGGAATATTGTATGAAAAAAAAATATTTTGTATATGTGTGTTTTTGCATTTTTGTGTGGATGGCTAGTTTTCATTGACAAGAAATTCTTGCTGAACAATATATTACAGAGAATTTATTTTCATTTTGTGTGCTAGTAAAAAATTTTACTAGTTGTCAAGTACAAATTTTTTTTTAGAAAACTGGAAATTTATTTTTTACTTGCTTATCCCGGTGTGCTTCGCTACCCCCTCGTTATAAAATAAAATTAAAAGTATTTATATATCCTATTGTGAAAATTTAATGACGATCGGTCCAGTAGTTAAGACTATATTACGATTTTTAATTTTCCTAAAAAGGGGCGTGGTCCCACATACTTTTCTCCTGGTAAGTATTCCAAATTATGCCAATACCATATGTACGAAATATCATCAACGTAGGTCAAAAAATGCCCAAAATATGGCGATTTAAATTTTTGGTTTATATGGGCGGTACCACACCCCTTTGTCCAATCAAAACTTCATATAGCTTATTATTCCTTCCAGAGTCACAGTAACATGCTGCGAAAATTTCAGGAAGAGCGGTCCACGGGTTTGGTTTTCCTAAAAAGCTGCGTGGTCCCACCCACTTTTCTCCTGGTACGTATTCCAAATTATGCCAATACCATATGTACCAAATATCATCGACGTAGGTCAAAAAATGCCCAAAATATGGCGATTTAAATTTTTGGGTTATATGGGCGGTGCCACACCCCTTTTTCCAATCAAAACTTCATATAACCTATAATTCATCCGAGAGTTCCAGTTAAATAGTGTGAAAATTTCAGGAAGATCGGTCCAAGGGTTTGGCCTCCTACAAAGCTTAGATCCCACTATCGGCACAATGTACCGATTTTCGTCGGCTCACTGAAATAAAGTTATAAGTAATAAGGGGCTGTATAAGGCCCTATGCTCCTTATAGAATCGACGGGAACATATATATATATATAATAAGGGGCTGTGCACATATCACGTAACGCTGTTTTCAGAGATTTTATACCCCCCACCACCCTCATTCGTAACGGCTTTTTCAAATTTTTCAGTGCAAAAAAATTTATAATCCGTAACAAATCTTTAACCCCCCCTCCCCCCTGGAACGTTACGTAATATGTGCACAGCCCCTAAGCTAAATTTGCAGTATTTGTCAATTAATTGAAATATAAGGACATAATTACACCACACTGCATTGGTAATAAATCCATATAGACTTATTCCAGAATTAATTGAGAAATAAAGCAATTTTGGTTTAGTACTTATGACTTTATTGCAGTGAGCCGAGAAAAATCGGTACATTATGCCGATAGTGGGATTAAGCTTAGGGAACAAACAAACAAACAAACAAACATTCGGTTTTATATATATAGATCAGGGGCCAAATCACCGCATACGATATCGATCACAATTTATCGAAATTTTTCATTTTGGTATTATCGCATACGATATCGAATGAATTGTAGCGTAATATGACGTATCGTATGCCATAATTTGCTTATTCGACACGTATCGTAATGTTATTCGATACGATAGTTAATTCGATATCGTATGCGGTGATTTGGCCCCAGGTAAATATTTTGTAGTTTTCACATAAAATTATGGAATATGAGGGGAATTTTTACTAAATATATTAGCTTGTTGTGGTTTTTCTTTAAAGCCGCTTGCAGTGAACATTAATTAAAAATTTATTACACTAGTTTTTACATATTGAAATTTAAATGCTCGTTTCTGGGCCACCTTATTTGCTAAAGCTCTAAAAATGATTTGCCAAATTTTACTCTACAGCTAATTAATGCTAAAAGTAGTGATGAATAGGAGATTTTTACTTCTGTCACATCATTATATATTGGAATTATCCATGGGCAGCCAGCCATTAATGCAGTCATCGAGTTTGGGTTACACGAAAAAGTGACTATTAATTTTTTGCCAGTTTATGTAATTCCACTACCACCCTCGAATTTCTATCAAAAAAGTCATACGCCTTGAGTAAAGCAACGAATCAAACAATGAAATATTCAACCGAACTCTCATGAGTATTTTTAATTAATTTTCGCATGTTTTGTACGCATTTAAAAGATGGGCAGATTTTTAGTCTTAAATGGTCAGCAAAGTAAACAGATTAGCAAATGGAAAATATCACACTTTTAGTTACAATCGATTTGCTGGCGATTAAATCATTTATTCGTACTTCAAATAAATTTCAGTTGCCATAAGGTCGGTATATGATGCTGCTCTTTCATATGCCAAGAATTAAAAAAAAAAAAATCTCAAGGTCATATTTACTTCTTTATAAAATAAATAGAAAATTAAATAATAATAAAAAAACAAACATCCCCACTGTCTCATGAAATATCTGTGATAAAAAAAACAAGAAAACAAGATTAAAGCCCCTACTTAAAATTTAAACTTTTACGAAAGTACTCGTATCTATGAATATTTTAAGATTGAAATGATGAAGCAAAAATATTTTTAGCAAAAGGTAAATAAACAAACTACTTGAGAATTGTACGTCAATAGAACAATAAACATTGTGTGACAATGAAATTTCATTATTAATTTTAAAAAATATTTGAGTTTATTTTTAAAAAATTCTATTTATTTTTTGATGGTTAATCAATTTCTATATTCTTTGTCAAATCATCAGTAGACTTCAATCCAAGCATTTGAAAAACTTTAAAAATATTCTCACATTTTTACAAACTTTCTAAAATTATTTAAGAATTTGAAACTGATTTTACAAAATTAGCAATACAATAAGCGTAGCAGGCCTATAAACAAAATCCAACAAACAATTTCTAATCGATATGAATTTATATTATTTGTCTACATCTTAATGCAATTAGAAACCCTACAACGATTATTCTATTTGTAATTTTCAAATATTATTTTTTAAAATTTCAAATAAGTTTTTAAAGTGTGTGCACACGATAAGAGATTGGAAGCTTTTCAAAAGTTTGGCTTCAATTCTACTGATGATTTAGTAAAGCACCAGTGAAATCCATATGGACGTTCCATAACCATCAAAAAATAAATAAACTTTTTATATATAAAACTTAAGAGAATATCTCAAATAATAACTGATTTTAGCTAATTTTAAATTGTTTTAAACAAACCCATATTTTTTTAACACATGTCATTACACTAGGCGACAAAGTCTAAAATTTTTCTAAACAACAAAGTTATTTATATTTTATTTTTTTTCCTGGGAGCATGGGATTTCCACAAATTATTTGCCTCTTTTTTGTTTTGTTAATCAGATTTTTCCAACTTAGTAGATGATTTAGTCTATTGTATCCTGTCCTAGGACAATGGAGTTACTATCTGGTGTAGTGGTGCAAATCATTGCTATGTAGTGCGGGATGTTGCTAAGCAACACCTTTCATTTAGCACGTTTTTCTCTGAACGAGGATTTTGTCTGAAGGGAGGGGATTAACTCGAATGCCGCGATGAAAATTGTTTTTCCTTTACCGTGGTATCGAACAGGGGTTATTCGGTATGTACTAGAGTAACCCCACTCGATTAATCTTTGTTAATCGAGTAAAGTTTTTCCATTATTTGATCGCATAATGAAAAATGTTAAATTCGATTAGCGAATAACTCGAACAATTGCTGTCAATTAATCGATTAAAATGAATAATTAATTTCTAAAGCTACGTTCACATTTATCAAATATTTGTCACAAAAAACGTCACCAAGAAAGAACTAATCATTTATTTCCTATAATTCCAATATATTTTTAATTATGGGTGCTCAGTAAGGAGCTCAGTAAAAATTCCGCAACATTAATTTAGTTGGATGAAATAATAAAGTTCTTAATCAACAATTTGGAAAAGGCGAATAATTCCCTTTCAAAAGATTTACTTGCTTGCCTTAAGGCCAGAATAAACGAGAGGCGAATTAAGGTACTTAGTACAGTTACTCTTCATCTTAATTCCGCAATGTTCGCCAATCATGATAACTTTTTAAAATACAGCTCAAAAGCTGAAACAAAAGAGTTTGCAATCAATTTGTATAATCGATTGTTTTGCATTGAATCTGATCAAAATGTATCAGACGATGATATTTTAGAAGAAGAAAATCTGGATCTAAATGAAAACAATATCTTGTGTGAACCTCACAAAACAATACAAGGTCTTACAAATTTAAAAAAAAAAAAACTAGGACAAGCTGTTTTAATATAATAGATGATTTCATAGACAAGACAAAGAAAAGATCAGAAAAACTAGAAAATCTTTTTAATGCAATCCAATCTACTTTAAGTGAAAGGATGTTTTCAACGTCAAGTTTTATTAAAACAAAACAAAAAACTGTTTAAGAAGCAAACATCTCAACTCTATAGTATTTTTAAAAGACTACATATTTGAAAAAAAATTTGATTGAAGTCTCGTCAACAGAACAATTTTTTTTCATCACACATAATTTTTTATATGCATACTATTATTTTTTAAAAGTTTTAGGACTTTATACGTAGTACAAATGAGTTGTTATTTTATTGTTTATTTTTAACTACATTTTTGTTTTATTGTTATTTTTCTTTGTTTATTAATATAATAAAAGTATCAAATTTTTCTTCCGTTGGATACAAAGTTTTTAAAATATTTTGATTTATGCATTTGAAAATTTTTTGAATTATTTCAATTATTCGAGTTATTCGAAGAATTTAAAAAACTTATTCGACTAATCGAGCAATTTTGAAATCCAAAAATCAATTAATTCCTTACTCGAACAAAACGAAGAGTCAAATAAAGTAATACTCTAGTACACAGAAAAAAAATTTTACACCAATTAAAAAATTTTATTAAATATTTAATTTATTTAATTAATTTTTTAATTGTAATAAATAATTTTAGTATAAAAATTTAATTGATACTATTAATTTGTTTACTGGTGCTGGTACTGGTGGTTTAATTGATACTATTAATTTGTTTACTGGTGCAAATTAATAGTATCAATTAAATTTTTATACTAAAATTATTTATTACAATTAAAAATTTAATTAAATAAATTAAATATTTAATAAAATTTTTTTATACTTTTAAGTAAAGAGTTAAAAGTGAAAAATTTTTTTCTGTGTATGTACTCGTGTTAGGGCTTTTGAAAAAGACATATACATTTGCATCTTATTTTAAAGTGAGTGAAAGCCCCTCTGCCCCTTTTATACGAAATCTTTCCAAACACTCATTTAAGTTGAAAGAAATGTTGACAGTTTTAAGCAAATTGGTGGAAAATTATTTACAGTCAATTCAAACTCGATAAAGAAAATTTTTTAAATTTGAAAAAATTTAAAACTCAAAATATTTTTTTTTTTTTTTTCTGAAAGTGAATTTTAAAGTTTAAACCAGAACAAAGGCCCAAATTAAAAAAAAAAATATGAAAGAAATTGCCGTAAATATGCGGAAAAAATTCGATAATTTAAGTTTGAAATCGTTAATGAAAAATGTCTACACATACTTAGAAAAATTACAGGAAATATTAAAATCAATGTTTTATCACAAAATTTTGTTGTTTATTGTAAAATTTGCTTTAAAAAAAAAAAACAATCCAAATTTGCAAAATGTTTTACAATAAGAGTGATATGATTTCTTTAAAAAAAAACATGCTTAGGCCGACATCCGAAACGCATGTTGCATAACATAATTGTGATAATTATGCAATGCAAAGCATGTTGTAGCAGCAACCTTGCATTGCAGAGAAATGCTTTGCATAAAATGTCGTTAACGAACGCTACTATGCATTTTTTTCACTGTAACAACAGTTTTTCATAAAAATATAAAATAAAATAAAAGTTGTTTATAAAAATATAAAATAAAAAATTAAAAAACAATTATAATTATAATTCTAATAAATAAAAAAATTACTTAGTCCGTCATTGTCTAAGTATCAAACACTTGCATACCAATTAAAATAGATGCAAGAATTTAACCGCTGATACTCATCAAACTGAGTTGCCAACAGATTAGGAACATAAGGCATTGCCAATAATTTAAGGTATGCGTTTATGAGGAGTCTGCAATGTAAATATGCATTGCAACTTGCGTTTAGGAAGTCGGCCTTATTGTTAAGGAAATTCAAAAGTTTTGTATTTAATGTGAAGTACAATCGATACAATTAAGTTCTAAATAAAACGTCATTCCAATGGCCTCCCATCACGTCTTCTGCAGGAACGAATTCCATGATTTCAATCACTAAATCAAGTCGTATGTCATGAATGGCACATTCAATATTAACCTGTAAAGCTTGAAGAGAAAGTCTAATGACTTCAAATAACCCCACAAGAAATAGTCTAATGGTGTTAAATCACAACTTCTTGGAGGCCATTCAATATCACCATTTCTTGAAATAATCGAATCTCCAAACTTTCTCGCATAGTTTCAAAATCTTCCAAGGCAAAATCACCAAATTCACGACATTTACGGTGGTCCAATGGCTTCAGTTTTTGATGCGAACCCAAATCCTTTATCAAAATCCGCCAGGTTGTGGTTTGAGACAGTCCCAATTGTTGAGAACGTCCTGCAATCGACAATTTTCCGTCTTCAGCAACATATGCCTGAACGGCAGCAATATTTGCAATACTTCGAGCGGTTCTCGGTTCTATGTCTTATTAGCACTTGAACATTATGTAAAGAAAATGTAAGCTCAAAATTTTCAACAATTCAACGAATAGCGAGCACACTTGGACGATTATTACGACCATAAAATGGCAAAAGCGCACGAAAAGTTGCAATTGGAGAACGATTATTTTGATAATAAAACTGAATAATTTGTAAATGTTGTTCTTGCGAATATTATCTCCATGATGAAATTGTAAACACTACTGAATACAATGAAAAACAAATGACAGATCATGACATATTACAAATGGCCGAGAAACGTCACTTCAAAATCATATCATCTATATTGGAAAACCTTATAGAAAAAAGTAGCAAAATTTTTAGTCGGAAAAATTAAAAATATACACAAAACAACAAATCGATCACTAAAATCTCTGAAATGAATTACAAAATAATAAAGTCGTGATACATATTTCAAAAAAATGTTGGCACTTACATCAAAAATTTTTAATTAAAAAAAAAGTTTTAAAATATGTTCAAAATTTCTACGTTTTGCCCTGTATTGTGATCATGCAGAATACTGACAAAATGCATGTATGTATGTATGTATACGAGTATATAAAAAATTTACGTGAAAAGTTTGTGGAAAAATGTTGCAAGAGTAGTACTGTTTTCTTGAAGAAGCAGGAATATATGAAATGATTACAGCAACATTTTAACCAAGCTGCAAAATAAAGCAAATTGCCATTATTTCATACGACATGTTTACAACTGATCAACAATGTTTTCTACTTAACAACAATTAAAACGTTACAACTTCTAAAAATCGCTAGATATACAACAAATTTTAACTGTCATCAATGTTACTCAACATTTTCACACAAATGCAAACAGAGGGGCAAAAAAATCAACATAAATTGATTAACGTTTTACTGTTCCCCTGTGCATATTAAAACACGAACATTGTTGATAATTTTGGATTTTGTTCCTTGGAATAGTTATCATGTCTATGTACTGCTTTTCTGAATATAACTTTTAAATTAAACTCATATTGTTGACAATTTATTAATGTTTTTTTAGCAAATAAAATTCTAATTAAATTCACGAGTACATTATTTAAAACAACAACAAAAAACATTAAAGTTTTTACGGAAACTTTCTTAAATGTGTTCTTTGGTCAACAAGTTCTCTTTATGGCCCATAACAATAAGTTGTTATATGCAATTATATAGAATGTAATAAAATTTTAACAAAAATGTTAATTACCTGTAGTTTGTTGAGTTTTTTAATATCTGTGACATCAAGCGACATTTGAAATATGATTTTTTTTTTTTTTTAATTATATTTAAATGTTTTTATTAAAACAAAAAATACACCGAAAAGATAATCTAAAACAACTAACATTAATAAACAGAAATAGAAGTTGTTTCGACTTTTTAATTGAACTGATGCCAAAGCAACCACAAATTTGCCACTAAAAAGCGATCTTTAATGTTGTTCACTTCTTAGGCCTCCAAATAAAGTTTAGCTCACAAGAGAGAATTAAACACTTCTGTTACAATTAATTGTAAGTATGTATGTATGTATGCATTTGTGTGTGAGTATGTTGTACATATATTTTTTTTATTGTTATTATTATTTTTTTAAATTTTATGTGCTTTTTCTTGATCACTTTTAGACCCTGGTGATCACGCTGTAGACGAGCTTTAAAACGCTTGACCAAAAATTCAACTGAGTGCAGGAGTGTCTGTCGGTCTATTTGTCTGTCTGTCTGCCTGCTCAAAGTTTAAATGTGTGTGTGTGTGTGTGTGTGCTTATTTTATTTACGAAATAACTATCTAAGTTGTTTTAGTTTAAGAGTATGTTTGCGTAAAGTTTAAATTTTTCATTTTAAGCTTGTGGAAGCTAGCTTGTAAGCCAAGTTAGTTGAAAAGCTAAATTCAGTTTGATTATTTAGTTTGGTCGCGTCACTTGAGTATTTTGTTATAAACGGTGCGAAAGCCGCTAATTTCTGTTTTGGCAGTGGAGTAAAATTTATATTTTTATCATCTGGTTATTTGTGGTACGAATTCAAACAAAAAGTATAAAAAATTAATTTACATGAAAACTTTTAACCAATAAAGTAACAAAAATTACTTCTTTCTAACTAAAGGAAAAGAAATTTAAAACTAAAGAAGTTTAGGAATTTAACAAGAAAAACAAAAAAAAAACAAGCAAAGGCAAATATTTATTTGGCAATAAAAAAAAAATTATATCTGTAAAAGGAAGTCAAATGTTGTAACTGAAAAATATAAAAAGAAAAAAAGTGAAGCGTGATTATTGTTTAAAATAATTTTGGAAACATGCAACAAAAGGAAGTAAATATTTGAAAATTAAAGTGAAAAATTTGTTTCAACTGCGGAAGTTTTTCCTTTCTCATAACAACAAAAGGAAATGAAAACAAAAACAATAAATCATTTTTCAAGAACTTTTCCTAAAACCTTTAAAAATTTTCATTTAAAATTTTATTTTATTTTGTGTCTTGTTTTGAAGTTGCTAAGTTGTTTTGGCTTCTGATATAAAAGGATGAATCGATAGCAAAAAAAAAAAAAAAAAAACTTATGCAGAAATATATTTTTTATATATTCAATGCAAAATAGAGTCAATCATGCCAAAACTTCATCTTAAAAAATAACAATAATATAATTTTTATAAATAAAATCTTTAATATTTGAGACGCTAAGTGTAGCAAGTAACCATGATGATTCTTAAAGCTTAACTTTATAAGTGTATGCTAAGAGATTTTTTTATAAATTCTAGTATTTCGCAAATTTTTGTGTCACTTTAACTTTCAAAAAAGAAGTTCCAACAACTAGACAACTATGCTGACTGAAGGCGTGGAGGTAACATTCTACGTTGACAGTCGAGCGGCGCTGTAAGCTTTGAAGGGTCATAGTGTCAAATCGAAGCTGGTCAGCAAGTGTAGGCTATCTCTCAACTTGCTTATGGACAAATTTAGCGTTAGGCTATGTTGGGTACATTGCAATATTGAGCGAAACGAAATTTCTGATGAGCTGGCAATAATAGGATCAGCATTAGATGTGGTAGTTAGTGACAGGTCGGTTAAACCTTTAATCGGTTACTTCTAAAGGGAACTCAGTAATTGGGTAATTAGCAGAACTAACCATTCCTGGAGGAATAGAGAATATTGTAGAGTCTCGAGGTCCATAAGGACAGAACTAGACTCAGGTATATCTGATCTACTGCTGGGTGTGAATAGAAAAGTTTTGAGAGTCGTAGTAGGCCCCTTGACTGGCCATTGCTCGGTTAGAGCGAGGACCAGCATATGGGAAAATAGCACTCCGGATTTCTGTAGGATGTGTGGGGATGAAGAGGAGCCAAAAACTATAGAGCATATCATCTGTCATTGCCCAAGGCTGCAACGCCATAGGCAAAGATGGCTGAGCAGACGTTTCCATGAGCGCATTAGTGATATCGCGAAGTGCAAACTTGAGAATATCAGAGGCTTTATCATGGGTATTAAATGGCTGAATGATGGATGATAACGGCTCTTTGTTACTCCTTGGACAGTAAGGAGACTAATTAGTCAATAAATTATAAATGAAAGGAATCACAATGGATCCAATTGGGTCTCCGAGTGGATGTGTAATTCACATTTTCCTAAACTAACCTAACGTAACTAGACAACACTAAAATTTGTTTCCAAACTGCAAATAAAAATATTTTTAGATATACATATATGTATTATAATAAAGGGCATTTCAATGTGACTGGTTGGACATTGTGCTCTAGACTCTAAAAAGTTAATTTTTCTTTTTATAAATAAAAAAAAAAAGTTTTAATGTGTCGGAAACAAGTATTAGAAAAATCTCTATGCTGTAAAATATGTACAAAATTTATAATAAAAATATTTCTTAGTGTGACTGGTGAGACAAACTATCGTAAATAATGGGAAAATTTAATAGCAATAATTTGTTTTCAAGCATATATACATATGCTAAATAAAAATGTTACAATCAATTATATTGCATTTACACTATGCAACTTTGTTGTGTGCAATTCCCAGAGATAAAGAGAGAAAAGAAATATAAAATGTATACATTTCTATTTCAACACTCTTATGGTGTTTTCTTTTCTACACACAAAATGGCACCTTATTCAAAGGTACATATATAAAATGCCTTGCCAACCTTGTAATAATGCAGATTGTTATTTCACTAGAACTGAACACAACTTATGAAAAAGTGGAACGCCCTGTTTTCAACAGCTGACAGCTAAGTTTTGCAACAACACTGTAGATTTTTACGGGGCAAAAAGTGCATTGCCTTCCATCCTTAGTGAGGGCAATTTTTTTAGAATCAAACACACTGCTCTTTTAGAGAGCAAAACATTTTTAAGAAACGAACACTAAAGTACATTTTCTAAATGGACATGTACCATTTTATTGTAGAAAAGAAACCACCATTAATTTAAATGAAAATCCCTTGTAAAAGTAAATAAAACTTTCATCTTCGGATTCAAAATTAGGGAAAAGGTCCCTAATTCAAATTGATTAGATTTGAAATTATAATAATTATATTCAGAAAAAAAAGCAATGTTTTGGACTTGATGCAAAACTAATCTGTCCCCAGAATATATGGATGTCTTGTTACCCGTACACTTTTATTCGAATTCAATTGAATCTTCGAGTGAAAAAGTCCTCATGCTGCCCTTTCTAACCTACTCGTTTAGTTAAATTTTATTTTATTTTCTAGATTATTTAATATGCCACCGGGATTTCATACTGTTTTTGGAAAATAAAGTTTTCCACTGATTTCGCCGTTTCGAAATCCCACGAAGCTAAACTGACCGGCAGAACAGAGATCGGCATTATAAAAATTCTTAATTTCACTTGCATATCGAGAATTTCGAAATTAATTTTAAACTATCTGTCCGATCAAAATCAAAACCTATTTAATTATAACCCTGAAAAAAAAAAAAAAACGTCGAAGACGTAATTTTTGGAAAGAAAATTATTTTAGAACTAAATAGAAATTCTAGTGATTCTTACAAATAAAAATTGTTTTGGTATTGTTGGTATAATTTTTTTTATAATTCTCATTATTTTCATGATCACGAACAATCTTACACAATATCATGAATTATTACCTTAACCTCCTGCCTAAGGCAGAACCCACACCAACGGCAGACAAAACTTTTTAGTCTTTTAAGTCAAAATTAGGTTGAAATATAACATCAATTTTCTGCGTTAAAAAACAAAAGCTAATCAGACAGCAATGCGACCGTAAATTTTTTATTCTTTTGTTTTTTTCACTTGTCTTAATTTGTGTGGTTTGGTTACAACATAAGAATGCAGGCATTTATGTGCAACGAGGTTCGTTTTAGTCTGTTTTGTATTACTCGGCGAGGGTATGTTGTATCAAACCAAATATATTTTCTGCAACCAATGTTATTGTCTCATAAAAACAAATGTTCTGTTGTCGTATTAGTAAAAAAAAAAACTGTTCTGTCTTACGTCGGTGTGGCTTAAGTCCAAAGGTACAAATGGAAAAGAATGGACATAGACTTTTTTAAGTTATGCAAATAAAAATCGTAGTAAAATCAAAGAACGAAATTAAAAAAAATCTGTAGAACGTAAAATTAATGACGATGGGAATGCAAGTACGGCATATAAAACATTCTGAATTATCGGAATTTAGGCAATTTTCGAGAGGTATATTATTATGACAGCGTTGGTTCAATGTCATAAAACATGTTGATATAGTTTTTCCATATAAAAAACCCCATTATTTTTTGCAGTAACTTTATGCAAGCTACAAAATAATATATTATAATAATATTCTTTTTTTGGCTGCTAATTACATAAATTAAGAACTTTGTGTGAAATTAGTAAGAAAAAGAAACACACATACACACATAACCTATAACAAATATTTGCTTTTGGATCAATTCGAGTTCTAGAAAAATTAAAGAATTAAAGAAGAAGAAGTTATGAATTTGTTTATTAAGAGTTGTTGATTTAAAAATTAAAAAAAAAGAAAGATTTATTTTCAGTCTGATTTTTCCGAGTTAAAGATCCACTTTTTGTTTGGTAGCGAAATATTGGTTTTTAAAAATAAATTAGTTATTGTTATTTGGATCTTTAACTCGGTAAAATCAGACTGAAAATAAATTTAGCAAAAGATCGAAGAAATTAGAAGAAATAAGGAAGATTTATTTTAAAAATAGAAAAGTGCGTCATATGTTGACTATAAAATTCTTATATAATTAACAAAATAATTAAATAAATTACAAAAAAAGCCATCTTTTAAGAAAACGCAAATTAACAGATTCAGGAATAGAAAAAATAAACAAAAGTTTTAAGAAATAAACATGATTGGGCTAAAGATTAGTTATAATTTGTTTGTTATCTGTGATTTGTGTGTTTATTTTTTCTACGTTTTTTTTATAAAAACACAAGTACTATTTATTTTACGCATTTTCTTTGGGATTTCAAGTTATTTGTTGATTAACACCGTGCAACAAAAAGAAAAAAAAAAGAAACTATGCATCATGTTTAAAAACTTTTGAAATTTTTGAAACACATTAAAAATTTATTAACCACATGGAATTAGAATCATCCAAATTCCGCGCAAACCAATTAATTTTTGAGACTTTGAGACAAATGTTTACAAAAAAATCTTGTAATTTTTTAATAAAATTTTGGATTCTCAATGATTTTATTATAAAATGTGCACCACAACTTATAAAAATTATTTTCAGGATATACAAAGAAATTATATTTTAATTCACAAAAAAATTTTCTATAAAATTTATGGCATATTCCTAGAGAATTGATCGTCAAACTAGCCCCTAGGGGCGGAGCACAAATCGTCATTTTCACATACACAACACGAACCAAAAAGAAGAGACAAACTAAAATACGAAACATACTCATTTGTCGCTTTATTTTAGAATTTGCAACAACAAAACAAAAAAATATTTATTTTTTTTTTTAGTCTCTTTATTTGTTATTCATAGTACACTGTGAATATTTTAATTTTTCTGGATGTGGAATGTTGAGTGGGAGTATGCTTGTATGTATATATATTTTTTAATGGAAAATTTATTCTTTCGTCCATACACACGCTAAACCAATCCAGTGTGTATGCATTTAAACTTTTAATATGATGTTAGGCTACAGTAAAAAAAAATGTAACAATCAATTTCTACAAGTATAAAAACACCAATACATTGATATTTCCTACATGTTCCCTTTATGACAAAGGCTGTCCTAGAGTTTCAAGATCTGATTAGATTTTTCAATCGGTGTCTTGAAATTTATTTAAAAAAATAGATTTTTCCAGAATTTTATTTTTGAAAATTCCGGAATTCTGCCATCTCGAAAGCATTCATAGCCATTTTATTCACCAACTATTCTTCTAAAATTTAATTCGAAAATTGTCCACATCTGTTATTGCCTCTTACACATGGTCTTGCCAATTTCGTATTGGTATGTATTTTAGGTGATTACGAATAATAATTTTTAACACTAATTGTTGCAAACAAAAATATATTAAATATATTTCGTAAAGAATAAGCAATTAATTTTTTTAAATCGTCAAATTTAATGGCGGTTACGCAAAATTATAAAAAAAAACTGCATTTAAAACACATACCAACATCAGCATGTGTGTATGTATTTATGTTCAAATGTGCATATAATAAACCTGAAACTACTTAAACAATTAAAAATAAAAAGAAATACACATATGCATGTATGTATGTACATAAAAGAAACAAATTAGTAAAGTTACTTCATTTACAAAATCAAATATAAAAAACAGTGACGAATCAAGTTTATTTTATTTTAACATAAATCTTAAAACAAAGAGTTAAATTTAATAATAGAAAAATATGAAACAACAAAGTGATAAAATTTCAAATAAATTAACAAAAAAAAAATATTCAAAATAGTAAAAATATTACAAAAATTATAATGAAGCAAATCAAACTAATGAAAAACATGCATATGCACGTGTGTACGTCTGGTAAAACAAAAGACTCAAGAAACAAGCTTGAATTAATTATAACCTTGAAAAAATCAATTTCATTCAAATGAGTTGGCGGTATTTTAAGTCTTTAAATTTAAAATTATCTACGCAAAAGAGACTAATAAACAGAAAGTTCTTACAAATGTAAGAAATTTTTAAATTTTGTATGCAAAACTTAAGACGTAGAAATTTATATACTCGACGTACATATATTTTATATATAGAAACAAACGAAAAACGTTGAAGTGTTAAATATTCCACAAAAAAAAAATATGTTTAAAAATAGCAAAAAATTACATAAATTAAAATAAATCCAATAATATTTGCATTACAGCAAAATATATACCAAACATTGTTTAGTAAACGAGCTCAAGGTATTGAAAACGTTTTACCATAAAAATATATATACGAGTGTACCTTCAACTCGAATTTTAAATAATTTTTTTTATATTCAAATTAAGTTTAAGATGCTCACTGAATGAATTCTTGTAGAATTTTTTTTAAAGATCTTAATATTTTTATGATTGAATCTCAATCGATCCCATGTTTTAGGGAAAGACAAAATGTTTTTGTCATTTAAGACAAAGACCCTTGTTTGATGCTAACCCATACAAAAAAAAAATAAAGTAAGTAGTAGTAGTAGTCCGTCAAAAATGAATTAACATCAAATTTTTGCCGTAAAAGACAGTTTTTGTTCAATAGCGAATGATGTATAGGGTAGTTCCATCTAATACTTTTACTCATCTAAGTATTTTTATTCTTCATAATATTTTTAATAAAATTATATGCTATTTTATCACATAAAACCAAATTTTTTTCATCTTTTCTTTCCATCGCCTTTTTATAGTTCAAAAGAAAAATCATAATTAAAATTTTTGCTCAAGTAACACTCAATACATTTATGTACCAATACCAATCAATTACATATATGATTTTCAACCACAATTAAAAATCCGAATTAATAACCATTAAGATGTGCATAATCGTTTCAATAAATTTAAAACATGCATGGGCAACCTTCAATAAATAGCATTTTATCAATATAAACCTCAATTGACTGATACATTATTTTTTATGTATGTATAAATATATAGGAAAAAAATAGTTTTATATTATAAAGGGTGTTTTTTATAGAGTGACACAAGTTTAAATCGTAATAAAAATAAAGAAATATATTTTCAATATCAATGAAACGGGCTTTATTGGAAAGAAAACTTTATGAAATTAATATTTAAATATAATTTCTGTCATGTGGCCGCCACGGCTGGCGCGCACAAGGCGCAATCTGGAACAGCAATTTTCAACAACTTTTCCCAGCATTTGCGGCCGTATTTCGCCGATAACTCTTCGAATGTTGATTTTCAAGTGTTCAATTTTTTGTGGTTTATCAACGTAGACAAGTGACTTAACATAGCCCCAAAGAAAATAATCGAATGGGGTTAAATCAAAAGATCTTTACGTGAAATTATTTTTTCAACAAAATTTTCTTTTAGTAAATCAATTGTAGCGCCCGCTGCACGATGAGTTTGATTAAAAATTTCAACAATTTGCACGCGTTGCTTTGGTGTAAGTCGACTCATAATGAAATTTCAAAGCAAACAAAACAAAAATCAGCTATCAGCTAGTACATGAGTACTCAACTATAAAACCGATGTTTGATTTCTTACTGCGTTAAAAATACTTGGCGGCGGCGTTTTGAAATGGTATACATTGTACAATTATTGTACTGCGGCGTTATGAAATATGACGTTTTGTTCAAACACAAAGCAATTGACGTTTTGGAAGCCAGCCACACTCTATAAAAAATACCCTTTATTTGGGCAATTCACAACATATTGTATTGTATTATCAACATTTATTTGATGTATGTACAATCAAATAAATGTTGTTGATAATTTCCCTATATATATATCGTCAGCTAAACGCAAATTTTACAGGATACTGTTTACAAATACTGTTTTAAACCAAAAGTATAGTTTCAATCAGCATGATTTTCACCAGTATTATTAATAAAGATGTGACAAATTGATTTCTGGCAGAATAAAATCAAATTTTGTGATATTTGAATGGCTATGTTAGTTAGGTCCCTTTGTACCTTAACTTTCTTAAACCAAAGGCCCTATCTACACTTTAATGCAAAATAGTTTCATCATTTATTTTAATTATAAACATTTTTATTATATATTAATTTATTTTAATATTGCACCACAAAAAGTGAATTAATATAATTCATGAAAATTAAACAAAAAAAAGACTTAATTTAAAAAGTTTCAAGAATTGAAGAATGAATTTAGAATATATGAATTAATTTTCAAAGGGTATGTATGGTAGTGACATTTTCCAAAATGAATCAAAAATCTCTTAACGAATAACTTCCGAAAAATAAGAACAATATCGAATCAAACTTTTTCCGAAAACTTTGACTTACATGCATCCTTCACATATCTAGGCTTACGCAAAATTTTTACGTTTCCTTTAGAAAAACTTTGATATACCTTTCCCTTCATCCGGTTTTGCTGACTGCAATGTCTACAATTTTCTTTAGCCTTTTTAAAAGTATCCGCTACTAAATCCGTCGTTGACATGACGCTTTTTATTTATACCCTTCTTATTTTCCTTTATTTCTTACAATATCACTTTTGAGATGAATTTCTTAATTTTTTTTTAATAAAATGCCTTAAGCTGTAGCTAATTTCATTTTCCTTTAACAAACAATTTCTTCAACGGTGAATTCTATCAGTTTTTTTGTAATTTTTCAATGCTGCCCATACAAACGATCACTTAAGTCTTTTTGCGTTTATAAAATAAACGCTTTTGTAGATAGGGCCGTTTGTTTTTCGTTAATAAAATCGCTAATTTTGGTCAGACAAGTGTAAATTTTTTTTGTGGTTGTGTATTTTGATGCAATGCATCAGAATCAACCAAAAAACCAATTTTGGATTTTGCGTTACTTAGGACCGTTTGCATTTTAGCTGGCGATATATATTATTAAACAGGTTGTGAATAGAACAATTATGTATTTTTTTTCGAATTGAAAATATTTTATACATAAATAAACGATAACATTTCAATATTTGACGTTTTATTCAAGTAAAGTGAGTAATAACGAATATTCAGAAAAAGTAACGCTCAATACATATGACCGCGTACAAGAAAACAAAAATCATAAAAAAAAACTGAAAATTCCTGTTATATTCTGCAATTAAGGTTAATGTTTTCCTTGTTCTTTGTTCTTTGTCATACGAGTATGTATTAGCTCACGTCTCTTTTTTTGTGAATTAAAAATTACCAACTTTAGCGTACTGATGATCATTTTTTTAAGCCTGTAGAGAATATAAATATTTTTGATTTTACAAAACTCGTTTCAAGACGTGAGATTAATTGAATATTTGACTAAAGAATTCAAAATGAGACAAAAAAAAATTTGGAGAAAACCAGTAGTATGAAAAAAAGAAACACTTTTGTTTTACACCATTTGCAGCACTAAATACTCAGGATGGATGGTCGACAAAAACAGACAAGTGTTAATGAATTAAGCAACCAACTAAATAGTATTTTTTTTTTTTTTTTTTTTTTTTTTTTTGCAATAAACTATTGAATATGCAACAAAACTGGGTAGGAATACAGAGAAAAACAATTGACTAACAGAAAGAAAGAGAAAAAAACCCAAATAAAAAGATTTTACAATAAATAATAGAAATTAAAGAAAATCGAAAATTCATCTAAATCGAATATGACTATAGAAAATAAAAACTACTATTATTTTAACGCCTTAGCCCAGTATTCTGTTCAGTATTCCACGTGTAATGCTGCCAAAATGCATGTATAAAAAATTTGCGTGGAAAATTCGTGAAAAATGCTGTAAGATTACAATTTTTTTTTTTTTTGTGGATAAACATATGAAATGTTGCTGTCAACATTTTAAAACACCTGCGAAATAAAGCACGATGCCTTTATTTCATACGGAATTTTGACAGCTGAACATACATACAAATTCATACACCACATTTTAAATGTCATATTTTGCAAGTGAAATAATCAATGTTGTTCAACGTTTTCCACAAATTCGAACAGAGTACTAGGCTTTATACACTTAAAAAATTCTATTACATTCTACGATTTTAAATATTTTTTGCTTTATATTTTTATAAAAAAAAAAAAAAAATAGTGGTTAAATTTCAAATTAATTGCGGCATTTAGATTCCTGAAATCTCAAAAAAGTTTATATGAAATCCAAAATAAATTTTACACAATCTGTGACTTTAAGTTTTGACAGGAAAATGAAAATTATTATTAACTGTTTTGATAAATATTAATTCTTTTGTTTTCTTTCTTGTTCTTACCTAAGAGTGCAGCAGTTATTAACACGTTGCTTATTTGCATTTAAATACATAATTGATAATAATTAAGTTATATTAAATGCTAAATATGATTGAACTAAAATGGATTATTATATACCTCTCGTGCATTAGTAATTTTAATAAATTTAGCAGGCTCGAATTAATATTTAAAAATTCAGTTTCGACACCAATTGACAACCCATTACTTTGTAACAGGGTCACAATCAATAAAAATTAAGTGTACGACGCTAATACGGAGTAAAACAACAATAAGGGGCTGTGCACATATTACGTAATGCTCCAGGGGGAGGGGGGGTTAAAGATTTGTTACGGATTAAAAATTTTGCACTGAAAAATTATTAAAATGCGTTACGCAGTGTGGTGGGGGGTATAAAATCTCTGAAAACAGCGTTACGTAATATGTGCACAGCCCTTAGTTGAATTGCAAAGTTGCCTTCTTTGAAAATAACGGACTATGAGTGTTGTTAAAATATTAGTAATGATCAATCAAAAGAGGAGGGATTTCCGTCTAAGTGGTTAGCCCGGCTGAAGCAAGTTGGCTACTAAGCAAACTTAGAATGACTTAGGACCTGTGTTCTATCTCTGATCAGGGAAAATCATCAACATCTTGAATTTCTCTAACGTACATTAGTGTCCCCCGGGTTGGTACGTTTTGTCATCTGCATATGCTGGCAGCCATCGCACTAACCACGATGATTCCTGACCGGTTATTGGTGAGGTCTGCTTTGGGAGTCCACGTGGTGGCTGTGGGTGCTACCAACGGCTGGTAGAGGTATTTGTTTAAGAACTGATGCTTGAACAGTGCTAGTGGGTGGCTGGACTTGGGTCTACCAATGTTAAGCCTCTATTTGTAGTTGCGAAACAACACATAAAAGAAATTAAATAGCTCGAACACTTAAGCAAAGTGTGTAGGCATGGGGTGGCATATGTGTAAGAAGTTGCTGCTTGTGTTCTCTCGGTTCCCAAAATAATAAAAGGTTTTCCAATATGGATGATATGATTTTGAAGTGACGTTTCTCGGCCATTTGTAATATGTCATGATCTGTCATTTGTTTTTCATTGTATTCAGTAGTGTTTACAATTTCATCATGGAGATAATATTCGCAAGAACAACATTTACAAATTATTCAGTTTTATTATCAAAATAATCGTTCTCCAATTGCAACTTTTCGTCCGCTTTTGCCATTTTATAGTCGCAATAATCATCCAAGTGTGCTCGCTATTCGTCGAAGTGTTGAAAATTTCGAGCTTGCATTTTCAAGTGCCAATAAGACAAAGAACCGCTCGAAGTAATGCAAATATTGCTGCCGTTCAGGGAAGTGTTGCTGAAGACCGCAATTTGTCGATTCCAAGACGTTCTCAACAACCTGGCTGTATAGATCGATGATAACCAACTTTTTACGACCGAAATTGGAAGAAGTCGATCTTGACAACATTTGGTTCCAACAAGACGGAGCTACATGTCACACAGCAAATGCAACAATTGAATTATTTCGAGAAAAGTTTGGAGATTCGATTATTTCAAGAAATTGTGATATTGAATGGCCTCCAAGAAGTTATAATTTAACACCATTAGACTATTTCTTGTGGGTTTATTTGAAATCATTGGTCTATCGAAATAAACCAGACTCTCTTCAAACTTTACAAGTCACAAGAGACAGTTTGCAACACAGCTGGTGCTCAACAATCTGCTGAACGATTTGATTAATGAGCGATGAGCGAACATGTTGAGTGAGCGCTCACTGTTTTGGGTAGCAAAGAAAAAGTACGATACATTTCATCGAATTACGCTATTTCAGTTCAATTTGACTTTTGAATCAAATTTCATAATATATTTTTAAATTTTAATTCATTTAAATTTAAAAAAAAATATTCTGAAATCATTTTACAAAATGAAATTCAATAATTTTAATTGAAAAGTCAAATTTGTTGATATTGTTGACAAAAAGGGAGCAATTCGTTCAGAAAAATCAAACAAATCAAAAGCTGCTACACTTAAACTGTTTAGTAGCAGGTTTATCTGCTGAACGCGCCCATTGCGTCTACTTAACACCAGCGGTGTTCCAGCAATGCTTTAAAAATTCACAAAGCGTGCGCAACAGGAGAGCTGTAACGCAATTAAGGCACTTTTAACATCTATTCCTTTCCCTAATTTCTGGCACAATGAATTGCATAATTGGGGGTCATTCACTAAATGCTGGTCCTACACAAAAAAAAAATAGTTTTACCATGTAAATACTTTTAATACTTTCAGAGTTGTATTTGTATATCTAATCTGTGATTATTTATCTACAACTTTGTGCACAAGCTGACTTTTTAAAAGAAGTATCGAGTAGTATTGAGTATTAAGTACCCAAATGCAAAATAATGGAGTAATCAAAAGAATCAGAAATTGCCAGCACTAATAACGATAACAAAAAATTAACTATACACTTATTTAAATTCGTTTAATATGACTGTAGCGCACTACATCGTGTAGCAATTGGTTTGTAATAATAATAAATAATTGCAACTAATCGAATATGTAATGAAAAGTTTGTCACTGCAAAAGTACGAAAGTAACACACGGACTCTTTTTAAAAATTGCTTTTGATTTCTAAATCAATATTCATTTGATACAATTAAATCACTTGCTATTAACGTTTAATACACAACAGTTATTAAGAATGTTGATAAATTTATTGAAAATCAACTTGATATACGATATTTAACTTTTTTTTTTTATAAATTTTTCATTTAAATTTAATTGCATTTTAAAAACAGGAGCAATTATTTATCAGGTTCTTTTATCAATAGAGAATATTTAACGCGTACATGTGTGTACAAAACGTGAGACATGGTGAACTTTTAAACCGTTTAAGTTAAGTGCGTCCTGATAAGCTTTTTATATTTTTTCTTTTTATAAATTCTTTTTTATTGTGCTGTTATTACTTCCACTTGTATGTATGTAACTTACAAGACGTTGTCTGGTTATCTAGAAACTTTATTATTTTCAATTTCAGTTCTCGTGGCAATTCAAATTTATAAAAAGTAGGCGGTTCCACGCCCCCACTAACTACTATAACTATATATTTAATCAATAACTTCTACATTACCGATTCTTATGTAAATTTGCACAAATGAATCTTAATATTAATTGTTATCTGGCTAAAATCAATTTTATTTTGATTTTTCTGAAAATAATTTACAACAAGTATAATTTTGCGCCTGAATTAAAGCTCCTTTTCAATCACTTTATTACATAATCGTTAGCAGCAAATAACCACCACTATGACGCAGTTAAGAAATGAAGAAAGAAAAAAACCAACCTGGATACATTTGTTAATTTTGCATTTCTGTGGAACCTGTTGCAAAATCTCTTAAAACATTTTGCCAAACTCTTTGTTGTCTTTTCAACATCATAATCTTGTAGACACTACTAGTGAGTGTGTAAGTATGTACGTGTGACGTACTCGTTTTTAAACACAATTTCTTTCGATATGTATTTGTTTTGTTTATATTGAATTGTTAAATAAACGTGCAACATGTAATACAAACTTACTCTACTACCTTATGCCACATACCGCAACTTTTTATTGCTCAAATATAAACAAATTGTTGTTGTTGTTTGTTTGTGCTCGCTTTTTTTTATTAATACATTTTATTGTAGTTTGTAGCGTATTTAACCAATTTTAGAGGAAGTGTTACAAAAAGTCGAAGCAAAAAAAAGAAATTATAACAAATACCCAGTTTTATTTCTTGTTTTTTCTTTCTGTGTCTCTCAATGAAGAGGAAAGAAAAGTCATGCAAAAAACCCACTTTTATTTTTTCTTTTCTTTCGAATTTTCTTATTTCAAAACATGAGTATAATTTTTTTTATTTATTTATTTATTAACAAATATCAAAAGTAAAAGAAGAAAAATAATATTTGTAACTAGTCATGCATAAACTTTAAACCACATAATGACGACATCAGCATGTGTATGTGTGAGTGTGTGTATGTATGTTGCAATGGTAATTTTTTTTTCTGTTAGTTTTTTCGAATTTTCTGATTGAGAAAAGGAAAACTCATTGGTAATCATGCATACTCGTATAAGAAAAATAAATAAGATTATTGCGACACAAAAGGTGAAAGGGGGAAATTATTGAGTACAATGAAATAAACTTTATTTCATTATATTGAATTCTGTTTCACACCAATAAAAACAATACGCCTATTTGAGCTGGTAGATGCTGTGGCATAACATCAAAGATTGTGTCATGTAGATCAAAATAATTACTTACAACAGAAAATTCAATTAAAATCGTAATTTCAAGAAAAAAAAAAAGTTGCAATTTTAACTGATTATTACAAGCTCTTAAACAATGATGCAAGAAAGGGGGTTTTTTCTATTGTCCTTTTGTTACGTTTAATGAAAATTGTGAGATATTAGAAGTTATGGATTGCAATCCAACCAAAAGGATGCGTACTACCTCATGGCCACAGAGTGCAGGTATTTAGATAAAATTTATTACAGGACAACTACAATTTAAGAAGTCCGTTCAAAAAATAAAGTATTTTTACATTTATTTTTTATGTTGGTACACTTGTCTCGATTATATGAGCCGTTTATTTTGAAAGTGGCGTATGTCACTTTTTCAAAAAAAAATCGAGTTAATGGCAACACTAAATACAATTGAACGGTATCTTTTCATTTGTAAAAAAAATTGCAATAAAAAATAAGTGACTTATGCCACTTTCAAAATAAACGGCTTATATGTTCAGAGTTTCAGATGTTTAGTGTGTTTTTTTTTTCGCCGATTTTCTGCTAGCGAAAAAATGGAACATCAAATACTTACGAAAATGTTTTGAAAGTGAAGAAAATTCTTATGAAGAATCGTCAAATAACTACTAGAGAAGTTGATTTGGATGTCGGCAAATCGGTTAGCTGATGACATGCAATTTTTTAGAAACTTTTGGCATAAAGTATTTGGCAGCGAAGTTAGTTTCGGTATTGGCCAGATTTGGTTCCCTACGACTTTTTGCTGTTGCCAAGATTGAAGGACGGCGTTTTGCAACGATTGTATAGAAAAAAAAACCGAATTACTCAGAGAGCTCAAAGTTCATATCAGAACTGCGAAATAAATGCTTTTTTTTAAGAAATAAGAAAAGTGTCGAAAAGAAACTTCATTAAATTAAAAGTATAAAAAAAAAAATTAGAGAAAAAAAAATATATGTTCGAAAACTATTCAGTTAAAGTGAAAAAAATTATCTAAAAAAATGCAGTTAAATGAAAATATCCTCTAAAGATCAAAGTATTCAAAAATATGAACTAAAAATTATTGAAAAAATGTAGAAAAAAATCTTATAAAAATACACTTAGGAAAAGTTATGCTCCTAAAACTAAAATATGTTTGGAAAAATATGCTGATAAAAACGAAGTATAAAAATTATAGGCTTTAAAAAAATTTCAATTACCCAGTTAATTTCGTTAAACTTTATTCAGAAACATAGAGAATGGGGAAAAATATTTGCGTTAATTAATAACAACAACCTTGCCAGAAATCGCAATACTCCTTCTCTTGAATGTTTATATGTATTTGATTTCTGTCGCTACTGTTATTAAATGTTGAACCTTTTTGAATAATACTCGAATGTGTAAAGAAGTCTACTGATGATTTGATTCAAACACCAATGAAATGCAGGCAAATAGACGCGCTAAACACACAAGAAATGAAAATTTAGTTTGTTTGTTTGTATACGAGAATTATTCGTTATTCTAATGCAAAAAAAATTTCACCACAAGTTTGAAATTACCAAAAGGGGACTTCTATTCAATAGGAGCAAAATATTTAAGCAAAATTAAAAAAGTGGAAAATTAATTTATTTTTTGTGGATTAGCTAATATATAAAGGGTGTTTTTTATAGAGTGACACAAGTTTAAATCCTAATAAAAGAAGGAAATATATTTTTAATATCAATGAAACGGGCTTTATTGGAAAGAAAATTTTATGTAATTAATGTTTAAATATGATTTCTGCCGTGTGGCCGCCTCGGCTGGCGCGTGGAACACCAATGTTTAACTACTTCTCGCAGCATTTGCGGCCGTATCTCGTTGATAACTCTCCGAAAGGTTGATTTCCAAGTGCTGAATTGTTTGTGGTTTATCGGCGTAGACAAGTGACTTAACATAACCCCAAAGAAAATAATGTAATGGGGTTAAATCACACGATCTTTACGTGAAATAATTTTTTCATCCAAAGTTTATTTGAGTAAATCAATTGTAGCGCTCGCTGCACGATGAGTTAAAAATTTCAACAATTTGCAAGCGTTGCTCTGGTGTAAGTCGACTCATAATGAAATTTCAAAGGAAACTAAACAAGCATCAGCTATCAGCTGTTAAAAGGCTGCTCAAATACAGCAGTGATTCCAACTCAAAGTTGTGACACTCTATAAAAACCAACCTTTATGATGCATTTCATTCATTGGTGTCTAAATATCAACTCATCAGTTGATCTTTACCATCATGTTTGAAAGGTTGTCAAACTCATTTGGTTATACACAAACTCTTACTCGATAAACGGGAATTACTAAAGCAAAGCAGAATGGGTTTAAAAAACTTATACAAACAACGCAGCAAATATTTCGATGCGAATCTGTTAATTTTTCATACAGAAAAAAATCCTTTTTAAAACTATTTCTTCAGTGTAAATTTTAGCAGTTTTTTTTTTTTTTTTTGTAAAAAAAACTCCCTCTTAAATTCTGTTTTTAATTCATGACATACGAAATACATTTAAGACCCCGTAACTATTTTTTTTCTTGTGTATTAATTATCAGAAATTGTAAAAACAAGTTTTTATATTTATGAAAACCCTTTTCATTTTAACAAAATTTTAGCAATATTTATTTAAATTATTTTAAAATATAAATAAAAAAAAACAATTCCCCAAAAGCTAAAACAATGATTATACAGATTCTGAGATGACAAACCCCATGACCAAGATGAAGATTGATTTAATATCGTAAAACAAGTGTTTACATTGTAAAACGGCATTATTTGTTAAACAATAATTAATAATAAATGTACACTTAGTCCGCTTAAGTGGAAATGATAAAAAAAATTAAATAAAAAAAAGTTTCAATGATTTTCTTAAAAACCACACAAAACAGGAAGGACAAGTGTATGTGTATGTATAAATGAAAAATATGCATTTAAAACTGCAGCAGAACCGTCAATTACACTGTGATAGTTTTTGACCCGAAAAAAATGAACTTCGATGAATCCTTTTCGAACTATTAGGGGGGAGTCCCTAAATTTCTGAAAAACTGGAGCCAATCTGACACTTCCAAATGTACTTTCGCACTCAGGGGACTCCCCCTAATAGTTCGAAAAGGATTCATCGAAGTTAATTTTTTCGACTGTCACAGTGTTATCAGTCAAGATTTTATTTCTACATGTCAACGGCAACAACCTTTTCAATAATTCAATTTTAACATTTGAAAATCATTAAAAAAACACTGTAACCAGCTCGGTGTTTTATTTTTTCAACACAAAAATATCAAGGCATTTGTTGTAATAAAATAAAAATGACAACAACAGAAAACCAAAAAAAAAAAGCATATAACAAAGTTATTCATCATCATTGAAAATTACTTTAAGGCGTATGACCTTTCAAAAAAAAAAAACATGCTCGCACATTGATAGTATTTTTGTTTTTTTTAACACACAAATACACACACTCAGAAAATTAACAACAAAAATATATGTATTTATTTTGAAAATAAACAAAATTCACAATAACATTAATATATTATAAATATAATTAACCTAATTTCAAATCACTAATAAAATATAAATAAAAACTATTTTTGATTGAACTTTAAAAACTATTTAGTGCGCATATTCTTATGTTTAATTAAAATTTTTATGACATTTCAGTTTAAAACCTTGTGCACGCACTAAAGCCAAAGCTCAAATTAACCCAAAAAATAAGAGTCGTAAATTTAAGGGCTAACAATGTGTTTTGTGCTTAAGATGGTCGCGTGACTAATTTTCAAAACTACACTTGAGTCAATTCAATATCTAAGTGCACTAAAATGGTATCAATATGTTTTTCTACGAAAAAACTGTCTATCATCATAAATTTTATATAAAACCTAGTAAACTTTTTATAAAAATAGAAACAATCAGCCATGTCACAGAAATCTATTCCGTTCGGAAACGGAATTCAATTTGTATTTTGTTTCTTCATAAAGCGAATAACCAAAATAGCTTTCGGAATAAAACCACTTTTAGATAAATAAAATTTTTTCTGTTTGTAAATTTAGAAATTGTTTCATTTGGAAAAATCATTTCTTTTTTCGATTTTTTTAAAAATCAAAATACGGATTGAATTCCGTTTCCGAACGGAATAGATCTCTGTGACATGGCTGAATAATAGTTAAATAACTAACTTTCCATCATAACTTTAAGTGTAGAGTGCTAGAAATTTCCGGCGGCTATAAATTTTAAAATACTGATGCAGTCCTACACAAACAAGATATGTTGTACAGTTCGAGAGTAAAATCCGATTTATACGATGTTTAAAAATTCATGAATTTTTTCATCTTATCTTTGAAAGTATCTTCGTAAATCCACTTGCATTTATTCTATGATTTTTAAGCATGGTTTATTTCTCTTGAAGTGTTGGGTTTTTAGCGTATAATCGCTCAATCTTCGTTGAAAGTAGAAAAATAATAAAACATAATAACAAAAACCGAAACAAAAGTCAAAGGAAATACAGAAAAATGCATGGAAAACAGAAAATATGATTATTTTCTACCCCTCTTTGTTCTCTACCCCGCTCGACAACCAAAAAAATTCTCATGATATTTAGTCATGACTAAAAATCACCGTGTAAATTGGGTGTAAAAGATGTCACAAAAAATTAACCTGCCTGTCACGTGTTTTTAAATAATCTTAAGCGAGAGCAAAAAAGAATTCCGGGCCATTTGAAATATCATAAAACGATCCATAACCATAGCTGCCAGATTTTTTAGAGGTAATATCGTCATATTTTTGGGAAAAAATCGTCATTATTGTCAAAATAGTTTATTGAAATCGTCCTAGAAAAGTCAAATAAAAAAATTGCTTTATTTACCAACAAAACATATTTTATTAGAGGCAAAACATAACAAAACTTTTAAATCAACTAATCTTATTAATATAGCAACATTCTTAAGGTACGGTCACATCTGGCAAACATTTGCCCAAAAAAGCGTAACCACTAAATACCAATGAAACTTTTTGATTTATGCATTTATTTATTAAGTTAAACAGCACCTAATAAGATAAGATTCTATTACATTTTCTATAAATTATATAGGAAACTGTTTAACGTAATAAACAGGTATCTAAATCAAAAGTTTTTTCATTAGTATTTAGTGGTTACGCTCTTTTGGGCAAATGTTTGCCAGATGTGACCGTACCTTTATGAATACGGAGTATTAGAAACTTCAATTAGAATTCATTATAAAATCACATGTAAATAGACTGCATTTTTTGTCAATACTTTGAAATATATGTATATTTACGGAAAAAATAAAAAAAATCAAATCCTTTAGTTATTTTTTTTTTCCAATTTAGTAAAATATGCATTTTAAATTTCATTTTTGGAAACACTTTTTTCTAAAAATGTATAAAAACTACAATAAAATAATAATATTTTAAGAAAATAGACCTATATATATGTAAACATATTTATATGTATAATCTAGGAACACGGTAGTGCGCCAGGCCAAGTTCGGCCACACAGTGTGTATATTTACACGAAACCATTCGAGCTGTTTTTACCCCCCTCATAACTTTGCTCCTCTTGATCATAATAGAATGAAACTTGAAACACAAGGTATCCCCACAGAGGTGACTTCACAGGTTAAATTTGAAAGTTCTACCGTAAAAGCTTCCCGAGATATTAAGGTGTGAAAAGTCCATATTTTGAATTATTAAAAATCGTTAAAATTAGGGTATACATCGTCCCATCGTCACCATGTCATTTTTAGGACCAAAAATCGTTAAAATGACGATAAATCGTCAAATCTGGCACCTATGTCCATAACACGCACAACAAATGATGGCAGCATAGATTTATGGAAATTGTGTGGACAAGCTGTGAAATTAATCGAAAACCACAATATTTGCTGGCGAGAAGCGGAAAAGAAAAACAACACGATTTCAATTTAAAAAAATTTTTTTTAATTTTCTCTTTTGGTTTTATTTTAATAATTATTATTTTTTTTTATTAGTTATCGAAAATTTTTTTTAAATTCGACAGTGCGAAACTGTCCAGTTGAAAAAGGAAAACATATCAGTATAATGATTTCAAGGCCGCCGTTTGTTCGGTCTTTTACCACTTATGCAGGTGATAGTCTGATCGGATATTCTAATATTCCTAATAAACTCCAAGCGTCATATTCATTCAAGTGTTTAACTAAAGATTTTTCATACAAATTTCACCGGTGAAACCACCATCATTGTTAATTAAAGATTAACTAAACTTAACCGTAAAAAATATTAATTACAAAAAAAAAATAAACTATTTTAAAAATCAGTTTATAAAAGATAGGAGATCGTAAAGATTTTTTTGGGGTGGGGTGCACGGAAATCCATGCAAAAACACAAAAACAATTATGAAAATCTGTTCATAAATAGAAGTGGTATTCGATAAGCAATATTTTAAAGGAACAACTTTCCCCGATTTTTCCAAAACCAAACTACACCTTAAATTGATGAATAACCTTCTTTTTTTGAAGTCTGTTAAAAAAAAAATTCGTTGTTGAGTTGATGTTGATTATTATGATAGTTACCGTCTAATATTTCAACTCTATTGTTGTCTCAATATACGTATGTTTTAGGATCTCCTTCAAACTGTCCTCAAATGTGCAAAATAGAACGCTTTTCCTGTGGAACACCCCATATACGATTTAAAAACAAAAAAGCTCACACCCATAGTCTGAGCTATTTACTAAATAGCATAGAATTTAGGAACACCAATATTATATTTACTCTAAAGATGGCATCGTGAGTAATTTTTTGACCCACTCTTTAGATCGCAAACTAATACACGCTCACAACTTTTGTTTGATCACATTTGTAATAAAACAAAAAAAAAAACCACTTTTTTTAGCAAAACTGTTCTTTTTATGAGAATTTGTAATTGCAAAATAAGGCCTTGCATGATCACTGATGATCAGGCATGCTTGTTAAGCTGGAGTTACATACCACGCGTCCTACGCGTCACGCGTTCTACGCTTTTTACGCGTTGTACGCGTTGTACACTTTTTTGAAATTCAAGTTACATGCAACGCGTTCTATGCGCCAAAATGTTCGTATTGATCAGCTGTTGTTCAAGTAAAGTGAACTTGTTTACATACATACCAGTTAAATAAAGTAAATTGTTTTGGCAAAAATGGACAGTGAAATCGATGTTTTAAAAGAATTAATAGAATTTATTAATTGCTCTTCCATTTCGCACACAATATTTTACACTTGTTTTTAATAAACATGCAATGGAGATGATACAAACAACTTAAAAGTTATCGATAATTAAATGCAAATTTTGTTGATTACATAATTGTAGTAAAATGTGCATTAAAATGCATTTTATTATTGTGTTCAATATTTACAAGCTTAATTACAAAAGATTTTTGTATATTCAGCACTTTTTATGAAAAAAAAAATTAAACAATTTATCCACGACACAAAAATATTTATCGATAACATTGGAAATTGAATATTATTTACCATCCATGACTAACAAATACAGCTGTGTTTATTTATATGACGCGTCTGACGCGTACAAATGTAGAAAGTAGATCTACTTTTCGCGCCGCATGCGTCGCGTGCGTTCTACGCGTCGTGCTGTGTAACTTATCACATGCAAATGCACTGATTCTACTTTTCTGACAGACGCATGAAACGCGTCGACGCGTATAACGCGTGGTATGTAACTCCAGCTTTAGTGCAGAAATACACTCACGATCACATCTCTATTGTCTATAGCGTAGAAAAAATTTTAATTACTTTTAGGCACGTGAGAAATTTGATTGATTTCGATATTGTTTTTCGTTGTTGTTGTAGATTTCAATATCTAATAAACATAAGAAGGAAAACCTCATTAATAGTTTTGAGAATGTCTGCCATGTCTGTATTTAAAGCCTACACATACGTACAGACGTATACTACGATACGAACAAATACATCTGTGTGTTGAATAAAATGCACACTCGCACTTAAAATAGATTTACGTTTAAAAATGTTTTATTGAAGCAAATTAATTTATAAGTTACAGCTGATTTTACTTGTAATGCCGCCAACAACGCTACAATACACAAACGTCAACCTGAGTGCACAAAAATGTATGGTGCCAAAGTTTTTGTTTTTGTTTTTGTTTTTTATTTTATTTTTTTTTTTTTTTTTGTTTAGACCTCAAAAACAACGACAACCTGTTGTTACAACATTTTATGTTACATTTTTGTTGTTGTGGTAATTGTTGTTTAATTTCAGTAGTTGTAGTTTAGTTAGTAAAATAATGAAAAAATATGTCTTAAAATGTGTTGTTGCATTTGCCGCTATTAAACATCCAAGGTTGCCATTAACTGGTTTTAGTGCAGTGTTAACGGTTTTAGTTGTTCCCAGAAAAAAAAAAAACAGAGGCGTCAATGAAAAAACCGAAAAAACCAAAATAAAAAAAAAATAAATGCTTCTTTTTGAAAGGATTAAATTAAATGAATGAGATTTTTATATATTGTATTGTGTACTTTGCTGAAGGTTGAATATAAAATTTGTTTAGAGCTTTTTTTTTTTGCTATTAACATAAACAAGAAACACCTGTAAATATTTTCCAAAAAAAACGACGTACGATAAATACAAATATTTTTAAAATATTTTAAAAATTGGCCACGTTAAAAAATTTAATAATTTGAAACCTGAGACATGGTTAGCGAAGAGTTTTGAAGATCCAACGTCCAAATAAACGATTTAAAAATTTATTTCTAAAGTATTGCAATTGTTCAAAGTATAAAGCTCGACAACAGATGACATCATCTAGATAGACAAAAGTTTATTTCGACAAATTTTATTAAATTCGTTTTTTGAGTTGGCTTTAGAAAGTTTAGATTTAAAAAAAAAAAATTATATTAATTGCAATTTTTATAATTACTACGAACTGCTTATTATTATTATTATTAATGTTTGTTGACTTTTTTTACAGGCTAAAGTTTGTAAATTTAATAATCAGAGATATATTTTATATTGTTAACATCTATTCTAATATATAAAATTCTCGTGTCACGATGTTTGTTATGGAACTCCTCCGAAACGGCTCGACCGATTTTAATGAAATTTTTTATGTATATTTGGTAGGTATAAGATTAGGTTTTAAAGTATATTTTAAACCGGTGGGGGCATGAGGAGGGGAGGGAGGGAGGGATCAATTCCTATATTTACTATTAACCCAACAGTTGGCGCTATGTCCGCCTCATAATTATTTTTGTTGTTGAATGACAGATGGTGGCTACGTCTGCCTCATGCAGGAGAATCGTCGTCGTTCGTATTTCAAATAGAAAAAAATTATTGTTTGCTATTTTTTTTCATCGGCGGTTATCGTTACGCACTTACAATATATTCGCTATTTTTTATATAACACCCAAAATATGCACTAGAAATATTTTGTATGGCAAAACAACGTTTGCCGGGTCATCTAGTATTTCATATTTCATTGGAAATACTTTAATGTTTAATATATGATGAAAAAATAAAAGAGTCACCAGCTAATATCAAGTTAGTAGTAAGAAGTCTCGTATTCTACTTACATTCGAAATGTGTATAAATGGGACATGTAATCACGTTCAACAGAGCAACCTAACAAGTAGTGAAAGCATTTACAGATGAATACTGACGAGGTTTAGTGGCTTCTACCGAAAATAACGTTTGCTATAACGCGTGATCCATTTCGAGGTTCCCTACTTTCTTGAAGAAAAAAACAAAGAAAATTCAAATTTAATGGAGAATGTTTACTATCATTTGAAAGAGCATTCTTTGGCATTTATTTTTTTAAAGATTATGTCTATCAAATGTTCGCCGTTGCTACGTCGCAGATGGTCCATCCGTTGAGTCCAATTTTCGATGACTCGTTCGTGCATTTCGCCTGGTAACTGGCAAATGACACGCGCGATGTTTTCCTCCAAGGCCTGAATCGAAGCGGGTTTGTCCGCATAAACTTTAGACTTTACATATCCCCACAGGAAAAAGTCTAACGGTGTGATATCACACGATCTTGGTGGCCAATCGACCGGCCCAAAACGTGACATTATGTGCTCACCGAAATGTTCTCTCAATAAATCCATTGATTGATGCGATGTGCGGGAAGTGGCGCCGTCTTGCTGAAACCAAATGTCGCCGAGATCACGAGCTTCAATTTCAGGCATCAAATAGTCGGTTATCATGGCCCGATAACGGTCGCCATTGACGGTTACGTTCGCACCGGCATCATTTTTAAAGAAATATGGACCGATGATTCCATCGGCCCACAAACCATACCAAACCCTTGTTTTTTCTGGATGAAGTGACAGTTCTTGAATCTCTTCAGGTTGCTCTTCGGCCCAAATGCGGCAATTTTGTTTGTTTACTTATCCATTGAGCCAGAAATGGGCCTCATCGCTAAACAAAATTTGCCTCGAAAACGTCGGAAACACATTCCTCACAGAACGTGAATTTTCGTAATAAAGTTAAACGATTTGTAAACGTTGTTCAGGCGTAAGTCTTTCCATTATGAAATGCCGAACAATACTAAGCAAAAATAACATGACAGCATGGCTCGACTCACACGTGATCTGTCAAAAAAAGGCTATTGAAAAAAGTACCTCTACTTGGATCACCCATTATTAAACTTTTTGCTTGAAATATGTTAATAATGTCTATTTAATATTTCTCTGGTTATTGAATTTACGAACTTTATTTTATGTTTGCAACTCATCAGTAAAAATTTTAAAACTTCACTGAGTTGCCACTATCAACAACGTAATCTGTACCAGCACATAGAAAAGCTAAGCCTTTAATAAATTACAAATTTACAGAAACTTTTGAATTAAAAACATTTAATTTTTTGTATCCGCAATAATCTTGTAAACTAGACAAAACATTTTATAGGGTACAACGTTTTAAAACCAGTAAAAACGAATTCGCCTTGCCACACCCCTCTCCACTAACTTTAATAAAGATCGGCAAAAAAAAAAATACATGTAAAAGGAACTACAACAAGTTATTCTTGTATTGATAAATAAAACATGTTTCACAATTAAATCTGTGTGTATATAGAACCAAGCTACCTTCAAAAGTATGAATATATTCATATAGTGAGAATTTTAAATATTATTTAGAATAAACTAGTTTAAAATAACGCTTATCCTCTCGTGTAAAATACTACTGTGTTTATAGAAAAATCTAGAACAATGCATAAAAATACATAATCGAGATCAATGCACGCAATAAATGAAAACAAAACAAGATAATTTTTTTTTATAAATTGAATAAAAATAAAAGTGTATATTTAATTTTTAATTTAAATAAATCAAAAAACGAGTTTACACTTCAAAAACAATACAACTATTTCCATAAATGCAAGCCGGCAGAGAATATCAACGAATTTTTTTTAACGTTTTGCAAATAAATTAAAAATTATTAGCGGCACAAAAGAATCTTATAAATAAAGAAAAAACTTGCAGCATTTTATTGATAATAATAAAGCTTTGCATTGTCACGAGCATGTCAATGAAATTAGTAAAACTTTGTCCATTTTACTTTGAAATTTAAATGTTTTGATTACAAATAAATCAAAACACTGATGTTGGCTGCAGTGGTTAGCGGGTTGACCACAAAGAAAAATATGACTTAGGAGCTGGGTTCAATCCCTGGTCAAGGACATTATCAGTACCAGTAAATGTGGTACGAAAACGATCTAATGTTGTTCTTCGAATTAGCCGCTCTGAAAGACAATTATGTACGCCATAAAATAGAAGAAGTGCATGATAAATTCGACGAATAGAACAATTATTTTGATTGAAAATTTCAAAAATTTGCACCCGTTGCTCTTGTCTAAGTCGATTCATAATGAAACTTCAAATCAAACTAAACAAAAAGCAACTATCAGCTGTTAATTGGGTGCTCAAATAAAACAGTGATGCCAACTCAAAGTTGTGACACTCTAAAAAAGTACGCTTTATAGACATATAACGTTATTGGATGTAGCAATGTTGCAAAACAACAACTAGAAGAAAAAATATTAATCATAATTTATTGCAAACGACATATTTTTGTTTATTCTATTGTAATGCATCATAAAGGGAATTTTTTCCCTTGCGAGTGATGAGCATAGCTAATAAGTTCTAGTATGTACTCTATTTCTTGTAGTAAAATTATATATGTGTAGACAATGTGTTAATTTCTCCTAAGCTAACACTAAGCTTTGGCAAAGCTCTACTGCAATAGAAAAACAAGTACAATTTTCGTACTGATCAAATAGAAGTAATTAAAAACATTTACATCCAGTTTATTTTCAATAACAGCTCATTTTCAAATAAAAACTCGGATATTAATCAGATATTTTTAATTAAAAACAAAAAATTTATTGCCTGCCTTAATGAATCTAAAATACTTTAGCATATATTAAACTTTCTGTAAAACAATAGCTTTAATAAGTTTTTTTTTTTGCAATTAATTAATGGATATTTTAAAAATTTATTAAATTAATTTTAATTTGATTAATCTTACACGAATATTGCATGAGTTAAATAAACTATTTTATTTGGTAGACTTAATTACAGAAATATTTTTTTTCTAATATTTCACAATTGTTATTTAGTTTATGGAAAATTTAATGTAATCAATCTGCATGGGCAACAACAGCAACAATAATTTTTTTTCCTATAAATTATAAGAAAAGCCAATTAAAATTCAAATGTAATTTATTTGACAATTAAGTTATGAATTTTTAGTCGGACTGTATGGTGTTTAATTCAAAGAATTTTTTTTTGTAATTATTCAGGTTTAATTTTAAATTAAATCATATCAGTCAGCTACATATTAGTGGTGAATGTGGTATACAGTGGAGCCCAAAAGAGAATGAATGTTTGAAACTTTTTGCAGTTTTTATCTAATAAAAAAAAAACAGTTAATATAAACTTAACTCTAGCAAATGTAATTTCAAACTACATAATAACAATATTCAATCAGCAGTCAACCTTCACAATAATTAAACTTGAACGGGAAATCCCCGTTTTCTGGTTTAGCTTTGTACAAAAATGTTCATATTAACGACGCACCTTCGAAGCCATACGACAAAACCGACGCAACTTCGAAATCACAAAAATTTATAAAACACGCAACATTGAAACGACCCAAGCCGAAGCGGCGCAAACCCTGGTATTGGGTACTAAATAACAAAAATTTTCGTTGGGATAGCACACCTAATTATTAAAATGGAATAGTTTTCTACTCGCTTCCACCAAAAAAAAATATAAAGAGGGCATACATTTAGGAGCAAGCAAATTACATTAGCCATAATCTGCTTGGAATGTTAGCATAAACTTTAATATAAAATTTGCATTAAAAAAAGCTCTGTATAGACGATTGTCAGATTTAACAATATTGTCAGCACAATGTGTTAAAAATTTTTTAAAACCGTGTGAACTAACAAATTTTTTCTAAAAACGTGTCAAGAAAAAACATTGGCGGTGCCAGTGTCATTGTTTTAATACCACCAACTGACAAAAAAAAAATTTAAGATATCTGACAATGACGTGAACACAATTTGTTTGCAATTGTCAGATGAGCAAATTTTGTACAATCATATTATTGTCAGTAAATAAACAAACGAAAGCTTTTATTCTCTCTCTTATAGAAGTATCTTATACATTTCATGGTATTTATGTTTTCTGAGAGAATCAATTACCCAGCGGGAAAACTGGTCATTGATTACATATGTAATGGAAGAATAATGTGATCATACACAAAAATTACACATTGCTTACCACATATATTACACTTCTTACGACGAAGGAATGTATTCCCAAAAAAAATTTTTTTTGTTAAGTAATCATGGTACAATAATAACAGGTAGACGCATTAGCAAATTTGCTCGTCAGCTGGTTTCAGTGTGTATGTGTGTGTTTGAACGCTTGAGTGCTATATTTTGACATCTGGCATGAACTGTTGATGTTCTAGGCTTTGAAAACATACACGTTTGTGTGTAGATTTTTTGGCAAGTCACCAGAATAAAGTCCCGGTCAGCAGAATAAAAAGGCAGAGAAACGCAGAGTTGCATTAATGCGTGTACCTGTTACCATGAAAGTAATCTGACAACCAACCGTGTGAACTGAAAATTTTTTAACTAAAACCGTTGCTAGACAAATTTATTGTCTGGCAATAAATTGTAATGATAATCCACACAAAAACATAAATGTGAAAATAAGGCCAAGTTCGTATCCAAAAAGTTTCGGCCGTAAAAAGTACTGAGATCAAAAAAAAGGACGAAGTTTTTGATAGGTACATTTCCATCTCATTTCTAGGCAACCATAAGCTTGGCAAAATTTTTCAAAGAATTCTTTCCATATTAGAAAGGCAAAAATTTTTTGCCAAGCTTACAGGTCCTGTGTACCAAATTTCAGCTTTCTAGCTATACTAGAAGTGCCCCATACAAAGAAGGGGCACTCAGGTCCCCCCTGGGAGAAAAGTGACCGTTTTCAGATTTTTCTGCTTATTTTCCCACCAAGACCTACCTGTGTAGCGAATTTCAGCTTTCTAGCTATACTAGAAGTGCCCCATATAAAGAAGGGGCACTCAGGTCTCCCCTGGAAGGAAAGTGCCCGTTTTCAGATTTTTTTGGTTATTTTCTCGCCAAGACCTACCTGTGTACCAAATTTCAGCTTTCTAGCTATACTGGAAATGCCCCAATACAAAGAAGGGGCACTCAGGTCCCCCCTGGGAGGAAAGTGCCCGTTTTCAGATTTTTCTGGTTATTTTCTCACCAAGACCTACCTGTGTACCAAATTTCAGCTTTCTAGCTATACTGAAAGTGCCCAATAATATTGATGAGTCAGTGAGTCAGTCAGTGAGTCAGTGAGTATGTACTAAAATATGGACTTTTCACACCTTAATATCTCGGGAAGCTTCTACGGTAGAACTTTCAAATTTAACCTGTGAGGTCACCTCTGTGGGGAGAACTTATGTTTCAAGTTTCATTATATTATGATCAAGAGGAGCAAAGTTATGAGGGGGGTAAAAACAGCTCGAACTGTTTCGTGTAAATATACACACTGTGTGGCCGAACTTGGCCTGGCGCACTACCGTGCGCCTAGATATACCATTGGTGGCAATTCTTTATTGTCAGTAGGATGCCAGATCTGAAAATATTGTTAGAGCTGTCAGCCGTCTGTACAGAGTTTTACGTTTTAAAGGTGGAGGAACATAACACGCGTTCTATCCGTCACCGCTTTTTAAGCGGCTGTAAAAGAAGTCAAATTATTGTAATTGTATAAGACAAGTTACACAACACACAGCGTAGAACGCTTAAACGCATAGAACGCGTTGAAGTAGATCTACTTTCTACTTTTGTAAACATCCTACGCGTTACTCAAACCGATCAGCTGTTTTTTATAGCCGTTCTGATGGTTATTTTTCTGCACAAAACGCTTGTTTTGTAACTTGAAATTAAGAGAAGCGTAGGATGCATAGAACGCTTGAAACGCGTAGAATGCGTTGACGCTAAAACACGTGTTATGTACCTCCACCTTAAGGCATGAAAACTATGATTCTGTAAAATCGAATTAATTTTAATTAATATACAAAAGCACGAAATATTAAAACCATTCCGATTGGAATTTGTAATATGACTCAAATTAAGACAGTTAGGGGAATATATAAAACATTTTTGTTTACGCAAATACTTGTTGAACTATGTATGTACGTATATATGTGTATTGATCTTCAATTTCAAATTGAGGTTTTTTTCATGTAATAAAAGAATTGACTTTACGATACATACATATAAAAGTTGTGTTACAACATTTTTACCGCCTATCAGGTTCTTCTTCAATTCTAGTCCGTTCGATCTTTTTTTTTACTAAAAACCTGTGTGTATGTTTAATAACTTTGAATATTTTAATAATTTAGTTAATAATATTCCCACTATAGTCAAATGATAGCACACGAGTTCAAAAATTCTAAATTCTGCATAAAATTATAATTAAAACATAAATTAGCCCATTTACAATCCAACATAAAAAATTAATTTTTATCGAATCTTTTACTATTGTTAAAACTACTCAACTGAAGTCTGTACATGGTAAAACTAACAGGTATGCGCAGTTCGACAACAACTACAATAATCCAAAAAACAACATGTATTTTGTTAGTGTAAAGTACTCGCTTAAGATCAAAATACACAAACAAATTTAAAGCATTTTCTTACGTATGAGTACCATTATTTATGTACTCTCTTCAAACTATATCAGTTTGTATGAAAATTTGCTATAAAGCGAGCTCAGTCAGCTGTGCTAGTAAGCTCACCTGTTGGATACGCCTTGAGTCTGTACCACGTTTTTGTAACTTGTGAGAAGTTCTCGTGTCACTCGATCTTTTGTAGGTTGATTCAGAGAATATTAGTAAGATTTTTATATGAGTCACCCTTCAAACCTAATTAGAGTACGAAAACTAAAATTTTTTTCACTTATCCTGTTTTTTACAGAATGATAATAAAATTTTCGATGCGAGAATCTTTCATTATAGTTACAGAAACGAGGCACTGAATCCTTTTATTTTTAAGATAATAATGCATATTAAGCAATAAGAGCACATATGTACATAGATAAATCTAAAACTAATACATATGTATTAATGGATTTTAATATTTTATTAATTTATTTTTCACCACTAGCTTCTCGAAAATTACATGCATAAAGAGATACAAAATTAGCGAAGAGGACAGAGTACAACAAAAAAAAAACTTGGCACTCATCAAACAAAAACCAGACTGTGAGAGATCTTAAAATAGAACAGACAGTTAGAGCAAAAAAAAAAACGGCGCACGAAAAGTTTGAGACAAAAACCAATCTCACATGTTACTCAAAAGGGCAAAACTTTTAGCAAAACACTAAACCAAAAGAAACAGCAAAAAAGTATACAACATAATTCGAAAATATACCAGAAGGCTTAAAAATATAAAAGCAAAATTTTTGCTGACATATTTGGCAACCAAAACGGCGAGACAAGCCGACAGACAGTCACGACAGATAAAACACGGCGTAGCATTAAGACGAAGTCGCGGGCGATTTTATATTTAAATTTTTATTTTTTTTAACATAACTTACTTACAATGACGGCAGCAGTAGAAGTACGAAATGGTTATAAATATTATGGAAGCAAATCGAAACCAAAAATTATACTCAACTATCTGAATATGAATGTACAACGAGGATCAATGTGAGTAGAATAAAATCTAACTAATTATGGAAATGAAAACTGAAATTAAAATGATTCACACATGGCTAAATAGAAAAAGAAGATTACTATTGTTGAGAAGAATGTGATAAGAATTAATAAAACTTCATAAATTAAAAAAAAAGATAATTTGAGAAACAAAAAAAAAAAACAAAACATAGAAACTCTTGTATATAAAGTCAATGAAGCAAATCATTTTTTTGTTTTTGTTTTTTGCAACTTGCATAGATATGGCTTACTGGGTGCCTCTGGTTGTGGCAAGACCACTTTGCTTTCATGCCTAGTGGGTCAAAGAGAATTCAATAGTGGAGACGTGCGTGTATTAGGTTTGAAACCGGGTGCTCCCGGCAGTGGTATACCTGGTTCACGCATCGGCTATATGCCTCAGGTAAATATTGTCTTTAAATTAAAAACAAAAATATATATTTTGGTGTTTTTATTAATTTTGTTGCATACCTTTAAGGAAATCGCCTTGGTCGAAGAAATGACTGTCAAGGAGACAATTTATTATTTTGGCCGCATTTATGGCATGAGAGATGAAAAGATTCGGGAAAAGTTTAAAATTTTACGGGATCTATTACAACTACCTCCCGCTAAACAATTGGTAAAGAAGTGCAGTGGTGGTCAGCAAAGACGTGTGTCTTTTGCTTGTGCCATGATCCACGATCCGGAATTGCTAATATTGGATGAGCCCACAGTTGGTTTGGATCCAATGTTAAGAGAAAAGTATGTATAATTAAATTAAACTTTACCGATTTTTTCATAAACGATTATTATAGTAAAAGTTGGTTTAATGTGTGAATTTTATATGGAATGCCCCGAATTTATTGTATTCATTAATTTTACACATCGTTTCTGAATAAGTCTGTTAAGCTATAGAAGTACACGCGGTTAAGTTTAGTTTTTTCAAGATTTTGGTCAATGATTATTTCTCGGCGATCTATAATACAACAGATTATTTATAAATCAATAAAATAATGCTGTTTACGTTGGCAAAGCCACACAATTGCAACAAGATTGGATTGCAACAAAAGTTTTATAACGACTAAAATAAAAATACAAAATAAAGGCACGTAGCTAAGAACGTGTTGTACATCACAGTTGTTTATAAAGGGTGTTTTTTATAGCAGCCATTTAACAGCTGATAGTTGCTTTTTGTTTAGTTTGCTTTGAAATTTCATTATGAATCGACTAACACCAGAGCAACACGTACAAATTTTTTTTTTGTGCTAATAGGACCAGCACTGAGGGGCTGACCCCTACGTATGCAGTGCACTGTGCCGGAACTCAGGGAGAGGAATAGGGTAGAGAAATAGATGTTGAAAATTTAGAAGACTTAACTCTTTCACAACTCTCCTTTGCGCGTTATGTTAATTTTTAAGGCAGTGTTGAGGCGCCTCCGGAGTTAGGTAGACGCATTAACTTAGTTAAGCTGTATTAGCAGGCATTTTATTAATTGTTTTACTTCGCCGATGTTTCTCATAACCGACGAAGGAGGGCGATGTTGTGTACATTAGCTGGGAACAGCATCAATCGCTGTCGGAACAGTTTTTTTAGTGACCAGTGCTATGCCTTTATCACTTAAATAGTCCGACAACAATCAATACAATGCAGCACTAATATACATTAGAGATATTAATTATGTTGATTGACTTGCTCTGGCCAGGGTTTGAACCCAGGCCCCAAGTCATTGTTTGCTTAGTAGTCAACGCGTTAACCACTTCAGCCAACACCACCCTCAAATTGCTGAAATTTATAATCAAAATAATTGTTTTATTCGTCAAACTCATCGGTAAGCGGGCCCCACTATTGATTTTCTCAAAAGAACTTTTGATAAAAAAAATAATTTCAAGTAATTTCGTGTGATTTAACCCCATTAGATTATTTTCTTTGGGGTTATGTTAACTCACAAACAATTAAACACCTGGAAATCAACATTCGAAGAGTTATCGGCGAAATACGGCCGCAAATGCTGCGAAAAGTTGTTGAAAATTGGTGTTCCAGATTTCGCCTTCTACGCGCCATCCGTGGCGCCCACATGGCAGAAATCATATTCAAACATTAATTTCATAAAATTTTCTTTCGAATAAAGCCCGTTTCGTTGATATTAAGAATATATTTCCTTGTTTTATTATGATTTAAACTTCCATCACTCTATAAAAAACACCCTTTACTATAAAATAAAACAGCTGTATATATAACAAAGCACATTCCACAACCCCAAGAGTATTGGTATATGAAGGCTGCCACCTAGGAATGAAATGAGAAACACTAGAATAAAGCTCAACTTGAACAAAATAGGCTTTGAAAAATATAATATAGTTCCAACCCATTAAAGATTATAAACCTGTAGTGCATAAACTTGCATGTAACTCTGCAGATTTAATTAATGAAAGAGGACCTTTAACTAGTGTGATTGCAGCTGCCGTGGTTGCAGTGAGATCTAAGCGGTAAACAACTCTGATGATGAGACTATGGTTAGTCTGGAAACATCATGATGTCAGTTCAACCCTCTGCGCAGTCTAATTTTTCTTTGTCTGTTCAATTATTACTAGCATCTAGATTTTTCTTTCTAATAAAAATAATACATAATTTAATTTATAAAAAAATTTAATTTAGACAAACCGAACTTAAGCTTGAGAAATTAAAATTTCTTTGGTTTTATAACGACTCAAATATATTTCTACTCTTTTATAAACAATCACGATGTAATTGCAAGTTTTTTCCTGGTCGATGAATTAAGTCCCGCATATAAAATTTATACGTTTTAGAACTTTTTACGAATTGTGCCATAAATTTTTAGTGCCTATTTTTAAGCAAAATTTTTAAGCATATTTTTTAAGCATATGTTTAAGCATATTTTTGCATATTTACTTTAACGCATATTTAGGGAATATTTTTTTTATCGTATATATTGTAATCATTTTTTTGTAATGAGAAATTTTTTCACATTAAAAAAACTGATCGTCAGCTGTTTAATTTTTCCCCAATTTTCACATTCTTTGATTTATTCTGAAATAATTTACAGATCTAAAAATGTTTAATTCTTTTTTTGATATATGGTTTAGTGCGTATTTTGGCATATTTTACTTTTTACAGCATAAGTTTGCTTATTTCGGCCTGCAGTGTAGATTTATTAAGTATGAGATTTGACACAATTATGGGAAAATATTTGTGATCTTGCCATCTAATATATAAAAAAAGGTGTCAATCTTTAATTTACATCCCAAGTCCTTAAAGGGTCAAATTCTTGGTGTCCGAAATGAGTATTATAAATGATATGACTTCTATGCCTGTTAAAGTTCACATATTTTATAATTTTCGGATCATATTTTTAAATTTTTTTCTGCATATTTAATGCACATAAAACAAATTTTCAAAGCCATACTGAGCATGAAATAGTCAATCGTAATTTTCTGGAGTCGCTCTGAAAATTCGCTAAAATGAGGAAAAATCGTCGCGATTGGCACCTCTGATAACAGTATCTATCACTTTAGTTCCAGTCCCGTTTAATGGTGTTTTCTTTTCTACAAAAAAATGGTATATCTCCATGCAGAAAGTGTACTTTGTTGTTCGTTTCTTAAAAATGTTTTGCTCTCATTAAAGGTGGAATGCATTGCACTTTATGCCTTGTAAAAATCGACAGTGTTGATAGGGCCCTGTAAAACTTAGCTGTCAGCTGTTAAAAACAGGGCGTTCCACTTTTTTTTGTTCTATTTAAATAACAAGTTGCATTATTACAGGGTTGGCAAGACACTTTATACATGTACCTTTCAACAAGGTGCCATTTTTTGTGTAGAAAAGAAAACACCATAAAAGTTATTTAAATACAAATCTAATTTATTTTTTTTATACAAACTATTTGAGTTCAGATTTTGATTCTGTTTCCATACATTTAAAGGTGATCCTACTAATATTACGGTTGTTAGTTTGGATGTAAGGTTGTTTGTTCCACAATAACGCGAAAACAGCTCAACGGATTACTTTTAAATGGATACTTTTTAAATGGTAAAAACGGGACAATATATTTTTTTTTTGCCAATTTTTTATACATTAAATACATAGTGTACTTCCTGGGGGATAATATGAAAAAAAGCTTGTACTTTTGGTACTTTTTTACTTTTGGTACTTTATTAGTTTTGGTACTTTTTTACTTTTGGTACTTTTTTGCGTTTGGTAATTTTTTACTTTTTTTATTTTTTTCTAATTTCGATATATTTGAAATATTAAAATAAATACCAGATTTGCACTCTCTAAGCGGTAACTGCAGTTTCTTTAGTTTTAACAACTTACGTAGAGGTTTCCATACATCATAATCTTCACAAAGAAAGCAAAGAAATTTGGATCATATTTACCTGAAACGAGGAAAAAATACACATATGAAGAATAATTATTGACTCTTTTATAAAGAAATGACTTTAGTTTAATTTAATGATTAAAATTAAATTTATTTGATTAAAAATTAACCCCAAAATAAATACTTTTGAAATTGCTTTATTCTCATATATTTTATTCGCAGAATCTGGGATTTTTTAGTAGAATCAACCAGAAATAGTAAAATGGCTGTGATTATTACAACTCATTATATAGAAGAAGCTAAACAGGCCAATTGTGTAAGTAGACTTTGAAACCATCCCACCCCACCCCACATCTCTTGTAAAAATACTAAAAACATTTGTAATCTGCACTTTCTCAGATTGGCTTAATGCGCAGAGGTGTTTTACTGGCTGAAGATACACCTGCGAATATTATGATAAGATTTGAAGTAAATTCAGTTGAGGATGCTTTTCTCATATTGAGTCAAAAACAAGGTGATAATGATGCTATAGAAGCTACTTTAGCACAACTGCCGTCTAATCAACATCATACTTCTAATGCTATATGCAATGGCGTTGAAGTAATAGATGCCACGAGTATAACACAAACAAATGAAAAGGCCAACTTAGAAACGAATATGGAAAAAGCTGCAGTGAAAAGTGTAGATACACCCGAAGAAAATGATAATCAAAAGAAAATTTTCTTCATCACCAAAGGTCGGATAAAAGCATTAATGACCAAAAATTTTGTGCAATTATTTCGGCAGCCGAGGTAAGCGTAATAATAAATTAAATAGATTTTTATATATTTTTAATATGATATTTGTATGGTTTTTCATTTGTAGCGGCATTATTTTCATGTTACTTTTTCCATTAATACAATTATCCTGTTTTTATCTGGCCATTGGTAAAACTCCTAATAACATGAGATTGGGTGTTGTCAGTAATGAGATCACCAAATGGGATACCTGCTATGATCCCAATTTAATAACTGTAACGGCTCATAATGATAGTTGTGACTTTAGTTACATATCATGTCGTTTTGTCACTAGTCTGGAAGATAATGATTATATAAAAAAGGTAAATTGATCATACATTTACATACATTATTTTATAACGATTTTATGATTTTTATTTCTAGGTTTTCTATGACAACGAACAAGATGCTTATCGTGATTCTAAAACCACCGATATTTTGGGTTATATTTTCTTTCCACAAAATTTCTCTACCTCTATGCAGTCGCTAATGGAAGATGGCCGTTATGCTGACGATTATGCTGTCAATAATGCTGAGTTGGCTGTACATATTGATATGACGGGTGAGTTCAATAAAAGAATAAATGATAATTATCTGCCTGTTCTGAAACGACTTTAAAAAAGGCGGAGTTTTGATTTTCAAAATTCTTATTTTCTTTGTTCGTTGTTGTGTTTTAACATTTTTTTTTCTAATTTTGTGCAAAATTTTAAAATATTTTACGTGAACAAAATCTTCGCCTCTTATTACCGATTAGAGTGACTGACTGACTCCGTTTATAGAGCGATTTTAAAAAATTATCAGATTGAACGTGTTACAATGCAGTTTGGTCCTAAACAATTTGGAAAAATCGGGGTTTTCCCAAAATATTAATTATGGTCCCCTCCAAAATTTATAAATTGTTAATTATTTTTAAGTTAAAGCTGCAAGTTGCCCCTCGATATATTGATTTTTGTGTAACTCCTACATTTACAAATCGATTTTAATTTTTCAAATTTCTTTGATATTTGAAAGGGGTTTCCATGCAGTTTTGTTCCATATTATTTTCAGAGCGGTAAGTTGCCCTCTCAAAATCCAGCATGATCGCGTAGCTTTAACATTTATGGACCGATTTAAAAAGTTTACGATTTATGTTTCGTCCTATAGAAATGTTAACGACCGCCTAAAGTGTAGATTAATAAAAAAAAAATGTACTGTGTATGGTCCGATTTATTTTTTTTTTTTTTTTTATTTTAAAAATGTACTTTAATTTTTCGTGGGAATTAAAATATAAACTAGAATTTTCGCATAGTTGCGTCCATTTTGTACCCTGTTCGATTAAATTTTGGTATTGAAGTCCGTTTTTTTTTTTGCAGGACAAGTTTTAGGGGTTGTGCACATATTACGTACCGTTCCAGGGGGGGGGGGGGGGGGGGGGTAAACAATCTCTGGAAACAGCGTTACGTTATATGTGCACAGCCCCTGAATTTTAATTTAAACTTCTTATAATTTTTAGCTGAGTTGTGTTTTTCAAGCGTTTTTTTTTATACCCTTCACCAAAAATGGTAAGGGTATTTATAGGTTTGTCACTACGTGTGTAATTTCCACAATATTTATATGACGTCAATATTGTAAATATATTCTGAATACTTATAGATAGGGAAGTTAAATGAGCCATGTCCGTCATGTCCTTCTGTCCATCTGTCTGTACGTGAAATCCATTTTCCGCAGACACAAGAAGAGCTAGAGACTTCGGTCTTGGACTGAAATGTAAGGATTTTTCTTAAGATGATTCATATTGAATCAGCAAAAATAAAATATCGGATATGATATTGGATTATATATACAAATAAATAAAGATATATATAACTCTTCCAAAAATAAATTTATAAATACATTACGGTGCCTCAGTATTGAACATGGAGTCAACATAGTATAATTCAACGCACGAATCATCGTGCTACTGAGGCTTGTTAGTGTTATGTGTATATTAACTTAATAATAACTTTATGTATTTTTTCGTACAAACCCCCTTTTTTATCAGTGATGGATGGAAAATTCTAAAATATTTTAAACAGTCTGTATTTTTTGTACATATGTATTTATTGAAAAGTGTGTATGTAATTCATTCTAATTATATGTAAGTATGTATAGTATATTTGTATGTATGTATATTGATATATGTGCATACTTACATATATAAGAAGGAAATCCTGAATTATATTCAATGAATTATACATTTACGGATTGGTGAAGGGTATATAAGATCCGGCACGGCCGATCTAATCGAAAAAAAGTTCTTGCAGGTCGGCCAAAATATCAATATCTCATTATCAGGGCAAGTTTTTTAAGCTTTTTGCTGGAAAAGTTTGATTTCAATTATTTTGTAACTTTTTTTTGCAAAATTGCTTTATTTGATATACTCTGCTTGAATTTGCAGCCCTTGAAAATAATTTTTGAACCTTTCTGTTGCCAATAAAAAGCAAAAGATTGTCCTTTTTTCACACATGTAATTTTCTATTCTTTAACTCTTGGCATTGCAAACTAGATTTGCTTAAAGGTGTTATTTATTATTGTGACAACTATACAGAAATTTGCAATGTGTTAAATGCACTTTCCGATGATGATGTGGAATCAATATATAAAGCAAAAGCTCTATTTAAAAATGCATCTTTAAAATCTGATCTCCCGTACATAAAAGACAATTTCGTGTGTATTTGCCGAAGTATAATCAAACTAGAAAGAAGAGGACTTTATTTAAAAGAAAATTTGTCTGTTATAGAAAAAGTGGAAAAACATGATGAAAAATTTTGAAAACAAAATATTTTTTGAAAAGTTCAACAAAGTTATGAATCGAAACGTTGAATTTCAAACATTAGTTACAATTAAAAATAATATTTTTTTTTAAACAAAAGCGAAGCTGATGAATACATTGATTCGCTATCTCCAAGCGAATTATTATTATTTAAGTTCGCTCCTGCTACATCCAATGATGTTGAATGAATTTTTTCAATTTATTCTACAGTTTTATGTGATAATCGATCTTTTCTTTTTGAAAATTTAAAAAAACATATGATTGGGCTTTGCAATAAAAAATTATTTAATAAAATAAATGAAAAGTGGTTAAATTGCTTAATTTTTGGAAGCATATTTGAGCTTTTTTTTTCCTTATTCTTGGGCTTATTTTGAACTTTTTTGCTTGCTTTTTTATTTAATTTTGTCTATATTTAAGCTTGCCCTGCTCATTATCTAAAAAAAGGCAAGTTTTATATATTGTTTTTGGTGGGAAGGAAACCAATAAATATCCTATACTATGTATATGATCACCTCTTTTATAAGAAAATATATGTGTACTTTCAAACCCTCTTTTTTTATCAGTTCAATAGTACAAGCTGGGCATATATTTCAACTATTCATAAACCTGAGGTGATCCAATTTGAAGTGTTGTGGCGCCAACGCCCGTTCAAGATATAAAATCCAAACTCTACTTATGGTCAACACCACCAACTAAAAGGTCAAATTAATTTTCTTTAGAATCGGACTTCTGGTTTCGAAACAGCAAATTTATTTCAATTTTATTCTGAAATCCCCCACTGTGTGTTGTACGTTTTTTTTACAGAAACTCGTGTCTTTTTTTGCCGATACACGCTTTTTTGTTTGATCACACTCTTAATCAAACTCATTGTTCTAATTTTAGCACAATTTAGTGTCAACAAATTTTTGTTCGCTCCTTTTTAAATGATTTACTGTGAACTGAACTCAATTTACATTTGAAAATAGTTGAAATGAAATATAAACTATCAATTTTAAATTATTTTCTAAATAGATCGCCAAATTGCATATTTTGTGGAGAGAAAGTTACGTGATCATTATAGCATTTTTATTAAGGAAATTTTAGCGGATTGCAATTTGCCAATATCGTTGGGAACAATACCAATTAATATAAAAGAACCCATTTATGGATCAGTAGAAATGGAGTTTCAGCAGTATGTAGCACCTGGTGTAGTAATGACGTAAGCAAAGTTTTATTTAATTATTTGTTTTTTTTTCTGTTTTATTTAACTTTTAAAAAATAATTATTATCTCGTTAATTTATAAATGTTTTTATTAGAATGGTATTCTTTTTGGCCACATTAATGACAGCAGCTGTATTCATTGAAGAACGTATGGATGGTGTATGGGATCGCACATTAGTGGCAGGTGTATCAGCCATGCAAATGCTGTGGGCTCATCTATTGACACAATTTATTATCATGGTTATTCAAAGTTTCGAAGTGATCATGTATATTGGTATTGTATTTGATACATATAATAAAGGTGATACAGCTACATTAATATTTCTACTGACATTGACCTCATTTTGTGGCATGTTATTTGGTAAGTTTTTTTATGTTAATTGTAATTCATTAATTAACTAAATAAATAATTTATTTAAACTATTAGAAAAACAAATTAAATAAAATGAATAACATAATTAATAACAATTTTAAGGTTTACTGATCTCGGTGTATTGTAAATCACATACAGAAGCAAATTTTGTGGCCACTGGAGCATTTTATCCCATGATTATATTGTGCGGTAAGTTTGTTTATATTTTTCTCGGAAAAAAAATTATATGAATTTTTGTTTCTTTGTAACAGGTTTATTATGGCCCTTGGAGGGTATGCCAAAATTTTTGCAAGAAGTGGTGGTTTACTTTCCATTTACCTTGCCCTCTATATCGGCTCGTAATATTTTAGAAAAAGGTTGGACCATTACAAACGTTCAGGTATACAATGGTTTTCTCGTTATGTCAGCCTGGATTGTTATATTCTTTACATTATGTATGATCGGTCTCAAAAGAAAAACGTAGTTCTTTTGCAATTTTCAAAAAAAAAATTTAGATCCATTTTTTTTTCCACATTTTTTATGAAATTTATTTAAGGCGTTTTCTTTTTGTAATTCTCGCAAAGTTATCGACTCCCATACAAAATTAAAAAAAAATGCCACAAATTCATTTAAAAAATATTCAATTAAGTTATAAATTATTTATGAAAAACTATTTCAAACAATTTATCATAAAAATCGATATCATTTATAAAAAAAGTTTTTTGGTCTTCCAAAACATTTTTAATGTTTCCTTCATTTGGTTGAAAACGACAAAAAATTCATAATTTTTTTCATTTTTATTAAAAAGGTATCAAGTATATAATGTAGTTGTATTTATGTACATATTTATGCATTAAAATGTATATACACAATTTTATTATTTATAATTTAATATTTTAAACCTGTATAAATGCAGCAATAGAAATATTATATTTTTTTTTTGTAAATTTAGATGAGAGGTAAAATTGTAATTATGTATAAGTATGTATAGTTTAATTAAAATAGCATGTGTATGTGTAATGCAAAAGCCAAAAAAAAATAAATTTTTTTAATAAATATTTGCCCGTAAAAATGAGTGGCCGACTTCCTAAACGCAAGTTGCAATGCATATTTGCAATGCAGACACTTCCTAAACGCATACCTAAAATTATTGGCAATGCCTAATGTTCCTAATCTGTTGGCAACACAGTTTGAGGAGTATCAGCTGTCCAATTCTTGCATATATTTTATTTGGCATGCAAGCGTTGGATACTTAGACAATGGCGGAGTAAGTATTTTTTTTTTATTATAATTATATTGTTTTTAAATTTTTTATTTTATATTTTTTTAAAAAAACTTTTATTTAATATTGTAATTTTATGAACCACTATTGTTACAGTTTAAAAAAAATGCATAGTAGCGTTCCTTAACGCCGTTTTTATGCAATGCTTTTGTCTGCAATGGAAGGTTGCTGCTACAACATGCTTTGCATTGTATACGAAGTTCTTCAAGTTATGCTATGCAACATGCGTTTAGGAAGTTGGCCAGTGTTATTTCTTTCTTGCATCCTAAAAGTAGGCAGCGTATGATAAAAGTATTATGAAATACAGATATGGAAGTTGTTGTACCTCTGAATTCTATTTCGGATTCACTTAAATAAGATATTTATTTTCACTGTTGTCAACTTGTTTCCAAAAAAATATCGCTAAATTATGACCGAAAATAGCTAAAACTGAAAAATACGTAAAAATTTAGATATAAATAACAAATTTTTTATTTATTATAGATTGTTGCAAAAAATTTAAGAAAACTAGTTCAATTTCACCAACATCTGTGTATTCCTCCATTAATATACTGTGCCTAGATGATGAAATATCCTTCCTAAGCTCAATTACGAAATGAGGGGCTAAAACGTTATTTTATTATTGCAGTACATTTTGTTGTATGAATATGAATTTTGCCAGTTCCATCAAAATTCTTTTTTCACAAGTCTCTGAGGTGGTCAATTGAATTATTCGGCGTACACATGTTGACATATAAATAAAGCTAATGCGGCTTCTTGCACTTTACAATTATCAACAATAGTTTAATTTTGCTCAAAATCCCATTTTCTCCAACACGACCCTCTAATCGAGGCGGCCGATTTTTGTTTTTTAGTTTCAGCGTGACATAGAAGATCATATAATTTTGCTGAAAGTGATCATCTGCAATATTTGCAAAATCCTTTTGTTTCGCCCTTTTCATCCTGCACCAGCCAAGACTTTAATTGAACATGGTTTAGCCATTCCCGACGAAATTTTTGGTTGTATTTAAGGGGCATTTCATTAAAATTTTTTATATTTTTCTTATTTTTTTAAGTAAAAGATTACAATGCAAATAACTAGCACAATTCACACATTCACAGATGTTTAAAAATATGTACCGTTATTCGAGACTCACTTTGTGGCATTTCACAACTAACAGGCACACCCATTTCTACAACAATAAAAAACTTGTAGTAGAAATTACTCTGTTGCTATCAAAAAAAACATTGAAATACTGTAAGAAATGTCAAATGCCGTAAAGGAGGAAATAAATAGTTTGATAATTTCACCAATCGACTAAGTATGTGCTGTCAGCTGCTCTGGTGCGTTGACTTTCCCGATACATCTTGCTTTGTAGCAACTCTTTGACATTGTTGACCAAAATTATATTATTAAAAAATCGCTTGAAAAGTAAGAAGTCAGTAAACCAAAAATCGCTAGATTTCCCGCGAATCATATTTTTTCCCGCAAAATGTAATGAAAAATAGCTAGATTTGACGAGAAAATAGCTGAATTGGCAACAGTGTTTATTTTGAGCATCATTGGACTCTTAACCAGGGTTACAGTTTTGCTTACTTCTCATCAAAATTGATTATTTTTTCATCTATGTGTACTTGTGTACTTTACTTCTTTATGTGAAAGCTTTTATATTTCTGAAATGTGTTTTATGCGCGTTAAGCAGAAAAACCTGCTACTAAACAGATAAGATGTATCAGTTTTTGATTTGATTAATTTTTCTGAACGATCTGCTCAATTTTTTGTCAAAAATATAAAAAAAAATTGACTTTCCAATAAACATTATTGAATTTTATTATTTAAAAAAAATTTCATTATATTTATTTGTGAATTTAAATGAGTTAAAATTTAAAAAATTTCAAAAGTCAATAACTTTTTTCTGCACACTGGAGTTAGATCTCAAATCTGATATATTACTCCGTTCTCTATTCGGCTAAAAATTTAAATAATAATTTAAACAAATATTTTTGGTCTTAAGAAACACAATAGGAGCGCTCAGCAGAAAAACCTGCCCTAAAGAGCTTAGCTGCAGAAGCTTTTTATTTGATTAATTTTTCTGAACGGTCTGCTCACTTTGTTAAGAAAAAATATCAAAATACAAATTATAGAATTTTATTTTGTAATGAATTAAAATTTTAAAATGAAATTTAATTCAAAAGGCATACTGAACCGATGTGTCGTAATTTGATGAAATGTATCGAACTTTTTCTTTGCTACCAAAAATAGTGAGCGCTCACTCAACATGTTCGCTCATCGCTCAGTAATCAAAGCGTTCAGCAGTTTGTTGAGAGCAACAGTTGTGTAGCAAACTGTGTCTGCTGAACGCACCCATTGTTTTTGAAGCTGTTACAGTGCTGGAAAAAAAAAGGTTTTAATATAAAAGTTCATTTTTAGTCTAAAAGAAAGTCGTGAGGTATTTCAATTTTCTTGGGATTGGCTAAGACACTTGAATGATAGAATTCTTTTTTAATGGAGTAAGCAAAACTAGAAAATAAAATTCGAATTACCTGTTAAATTGAATATCAACTCTCTAAACGAAAACAATATTAAAATTAAAAAAATCGAATTGTGTTGTGTATGTGTACAGCCCAATAGTAATTTTACTTATTTCCTACTCTACATTTAAACATTTATATATTTTCAACAGGAAATGTAGTCTAACCTAAAAAGTAATATTTTTAATAACCTTGACCTTTTTCAACCTTTTTTTTTTAACACAGATTTACAAAATTTCCACAAACATTTTAAGGCTGTTGAACTTTAGTTCATTCTTGAAAAACCACTAAGCATTTTAAGAAACATTTAAAATAAATTTATATATAAAACCTGGTATAGTATGTACTCTCATTATGTAATCGTTTATTTTAGTTTATTCACCCAATAGAATTGTTGCTCGTTTTTACTGACTTTTACCTTCACTGAATTTAAAAACAAAACAAACAAAAAAATTACTGAATAATAAAAATCTGCCAGCAGCAAGAACTACCTTCCTTAGTCTCTGTTAACACTACGAAATTTAAAAACTTTGAAAACAATAGAAACAAAAATACAAATTTTATAACATCCTTTCAATACACACTTATGATATATATACATGCACATACTCTTATATACATACATTTAGCCAAACAAATACACAAGCAGCACTGGGAGATTTTTGCTACTCACACCCTGTTTGTGTTTGCAAGTGGATCAGTTATCTTTAAATGGTTATCTGTATTTGTGTATGCAAGTCTTTTATTTAACATTTTCTCTTCTGATGCTTTCTGTAGGTGTGTGATTATGTGCACACATACATATATATTATGTATGTATATATGCATGTTTGTATTTGATACTGTCTGGGAGCAAGTGAGTTTATGTGAAAAATTTTCAAATCCTTGAATAAAATCTAGTTCAAAAGTTTATATTTTATTTTTATTGTTTGTAAATTCTTTTTTAATTACGAGATAAAATAAACCATATAATTTTAGTTTTGCAGTATGTACACGAAAAGAAATTCTTGAAATCTGAAAAAAGCATTTGTCCTTCTCTCAAAAATGATAGGAGATGGAGTAGGGTACCTGGTAGCGTCTCAATGAATGTCCAATAGACAGGAAGCTTAACATTTGTTTGTTTTTAGTAGTTATAAAACGATTTATAAAAAAATCATATTTAAAATCTGGTTAAGGACATTGGTTTTTTTCTCGAAACTATTTTTATTTCTAAATCATAGTCTGGCAAAAGGCCACCCATGGGCACTTCGTTACTCTCTTATTTACACTTAGTTAATCACACGTACAAGCAGGTTCTGTTGACGCTGTTTATGGTGTTCACACTTAAAGAAATGTCTGTTGAAGAAATGTTTCATAAATTCTTTTTTGCTGAAATTTTATTTTTTGGTAAAATTGAATGTTTGATATGTCAGCGTTTTGAAAAAATAAGAACGTGATATATTTATATTTGGGGTATTCACACTGTAGTCATAAGTTATATGTCATAAAATAATAGCACACCAAAATATGACAAGTGTGAACACCCCGTCATAAATAAGTATGCTAAGTAATAATTGTGCCAGCTGATAAACATTGAACAACACTCCATTTTTAGTCGGATTATTGCGCATACGTTTGCATTTTGGCTTAAATGTAAATGTTTTTTAATTGTTAATAAAGAAAACAATAAATTTCCTGTAAAATTTCGAAATTGTCCACTATCAATTAAAATTTTCATTTTTTTGTTTTATCTATACGAACTTGCTGAAATAAATATAATCAAAAGCAGCTGTTGCCGGTAACATGAGCTGAACTATTTTTTTGGACGGCGGCAAGTGGAAAAACGTGCACTAGCTGCCAGGCAGATCACTTACACAAACACATATTTTCATTCAAAGGCGAATTATTTATAAGGTGGATGCAGTGGCGAATTTACGCGAATTTATACATTCCTACACTGTCAAATTTGTTATATATTTTCCGGCGCCATTTTAATGTTATTTTCGTGCAAAAGGCATATTCATTACGACTACAATAATTCAACAACAAAGCAAACAACAGGCATTTTGTTTGTGTAAACGGCAAATTCATTACCTACGCTGGCAAAATTCTCCATGCATAAAATATTACATTAAAATGGCGCCGGAAAATATGTAACAAATTTGACATTGTAGGTAATGTATAAATTCGCGTGAATTCGCCACTGCATCCACCTTATAATTAATTCGCCTTGGTCGTGCATATACCTGGTAATGATTTTGCCTTGTTTTCATTCTTGTGTTATTTAAAAGTTGCGACTTCTTGTAAATATTATCGCCGGCTCGAATAAGGAGTTGCAGCTGCTCGACTAAGATTTCTACTATTATTTTATGACAAACCATAAACATACCTCAAAATGTCTTATTATTATATGACTTATTTGCTTGAAACACAACAACAATTTTTTTAAACTATTGTAAAATAATAAGACATTATGACAATATGACTGATATGACAACAGTGTGAACACCCCAATTGATTTAATTTATTTTGCTACTGCAATGTATCGATCGATTATTTCATTTGAAAATTAATTTAATGACGTAGTTTAACCCATGCAAGGGTTGCCTATTCTTTGTATTTCCAAATCATTTAGGGCTATTTTATTATTGAAAACTTTTAATTTATGATTGAAAATGAGAATATTTTACATTTTGAAGATAAATGTGAATTTCATAATCTGCAGTGTGTTTAATTTGAAGGAACCTCACCTGACATAAAATTTATAAATTTATATACAAAACCGAAAAATTTTTTGTCAGACTCCATTAGCATGGAAGCTTCAAAGTTCCAAGGTAAAAATATTTTCCTTTGTATGTAATATATATAGAGGAAATGCATACCATATGAAAAAATTCTTTAACAAATCTGCGAAGTCAATACATTCTATGCAGATTAATTCCTACTTTTTTCTGAAAAAATTTATATGTGATGTGAGACTTGGCAATCCTGCAATAAAATTCACTTTGACAGTTCTCAAAAAATTTATTTATCGGATTTCGTTATACATCGATAAAGAATTTTGAGTTTAAAGTTATAAAATATAGTGCAAAAAAATAATTATTTTAACCGTGTGTGAAGTGTGTTAAAAAGCTTTAAGTGCAAAAAAAGGTTGCTCAAAAGATTGAAGCAAATTGTAAACATTAAGCGCACAGTGGGCTAATGCATGCATAACGATGGAAAAAAATCAATTGAGAAATTGTGATCAAAAAAAACCTTTGGATAAAATATTGCAATCGGCGGGACACTATTAAGATCCTTAGGGAGAGAATTTGCTCGGAGGACGATTTCGAAAGAAATTCGCATAGGATTTAGTAATAGAACAACTCTAAAATTGAAACCGACAGCAGTCCCGTCAATAGAAACCAACGTTATCCCAACTTAAACGGAAACACTACTGTATGAAGAGGAAACGAAAAAAACCAACACTGAGACAAACGAAGACAGTTTGCAACTTCATATAAAAATTTTAGAAGTCCAAATGTGCATATCGCACTTTATCAACAGGAGGGTAATAACTAGGGATGCAACCGATACCGATACCTATATATCGGCGATACTTCTGGTTTTCCGATATATCGATATCGGCGATATTTTACTGTCGATACGCCGATACTTCTTATATTTTTCTTTAGAGTTTTTTGAACAAAATATTAAATTTTCAACTCTTTTTTTTTTGCATGACAACTATGAGAAATAACATATTAAAAGCAGAACATAAAATCAAAACAGAATATAAAATTATTTCTTCTATTTTGCTTTGCACCAGTAGTAATGAAATGTTCTCTCAATGCTAAATCATGTATGTGTTTGTATGTTTTAAGATTTTTTTCAAGGCGCATTAATACAAGTGGTGGTAATTCTACAACAATTACAACTTAAAATAACAACTGACATCGCAGCCCCTATGTCAACATGTACAAATTTAGAGGCTACAAAATCCATAAGCAAAGCCACTGCTACATTGTCTCACGCTATTCCGCTAGTTAACAGTCTTCGAACATTATTAGAAAACATAATACATGAATCAACGGAGATGGAGAGTAGTTCGGAGTCCCAAAAATTTGCCACTAACTTAGCATCAGTTCTGAATGAAATATTTGAGGGTTTAGAGAATAATGAAACCTATTATTTATCTACAATTCTTGACCCTCGATACAAAGCTCGAATATTTCAAAGACAATCGATTTCAATCCTATCGAAAAAACGTCTTATTGAGCTGCTTAACATGACTCTACATTCCGAAAGTGTTGAAGACACAGTCCTCCCTACACCTCGCAAAAGTTCTGATAAGTCTACGGGAGGTACTCGCCTTTGGAGCGTATGTGAAAAAATTATAAGAGAATCCGAAGAGGATGAGCCTCAATCCATCCTAAGCTGTGGTTCTGCTAACGAAGAAGTCGAGAGATACCTTAGATCTCCTAATATTCCTAGAGACGCAGACCATCTTGTTTACTGGCGCAATGACATATCCTACCCAAACTTGAAGAAAATGGCTCAGAAATACTTAAGTTTTCAAATGAGTTCTGTCGCATCTGAGAGACTATTTTGCACTGCAGGTCTGCTTCAAACGGATTTACGAAATCGTCTATCTCCGCAAAATTTGAGAACACTTTGTTTTTTCAACAAAAATCTTATTAATATCAATTTTAAATATTAATCTTTTCCAATCGTGTTTTTATAATTTTAATTTAATTTTGACATGATCTCAAATTCAGTTCGTTGTCTTTTAAATCTTATTAATATCAATTTTAAATCTTGAGCCAATCTAAACTCAATGCCAACGTTTATTTTGTAAAATCATAAATATTGCAGACGTTTTGTAGTTTGAAAATTTGAATTTTAGAAACTGAAATTTATTGAAAATTTTGATGATTTGAATGGCTCATTAATAAACACTGTTATTTTGTATAATAGAAGAATTACTCTACTTGAGTTTTGTTAATTTTTACTTGAGCTCAATTTCAATATGTGTATCGGAATCGGTATCGGCGATATTTATTTTTGAGTATCGGTATCGGATCGGCGAAATGGCGTATCGTTACATCCCTAGTAATAACTCAAAATTTGCCATAGAGGTCTGAATTGATCATAGTATTTTTTTTTTATTAAAACATGTGCTAATTATTTAATTTTTAATAACAACAAAAAAACTTTTAAATGTCTAATAGAGTCATGTAAAAGTTTTAACAGAGCCAATTGCTGCACAACTTATTTCAAATTTAAACTAATCACAAAATTTCTTTCAGTGTTAAAATCTACAACATGTATATGTACGAGTATGTAAATAGTTAAAGCTTGTATATTAGTACAAAATTTAAACGCTTCCACAATCGCATATGCATGTCCTGGATAAATACAACATTCTAAAAGTTATGCTTTAAACGCTGCACAACTTTACAACTGGCAAATTTACTTAAATGTGAGAATGTATGAGTGCATTTTTTGTGTATACGATTACATTCATTCTTCCAAGTCAAGTGTCTATGTCTGCTCTAATGTCTAGAATTATTATTTTTTTTCTTTTTATTTGAAAATATTTTATTTCGAGAAATTAATTTATGTGTGTCTGTGCACAACAAACAAAACTATATAAATGAAGGTCAAGTATAAAAATAATTCAGAAACTTTATTATTTGTAGAAAACAAAGGAAAATCCAAACAAATTCTTAAATAATAGATGACCTAGAAAAGTTTGGAATTTTGTGTACTCGTATATTGTGAATGAATTGGTTTAATTTAAGGATATCAAAACTAAACGACACACACAAGCATTATTTGTAAATATGGATGGATTAAATTTATAATTTCAAATATTTATTTATTAGTTAAAGCATTTTTAACGTTAAAGATATTTTTTTGTAATTTTTCCTTCATTATTTTTTTTTTCTTATTAAATTTGTTGTTTACTTAAGAAACTTTTTGTAGATGTGAAAATTTTTAAGGACTTAGAAAACGTTAGAGACCGCAAGTTTTTTTTTTCGGGCAGGGAACAAACTGCCTGTTTTTAGAAAATGAAAACAAAATAGTGAGTGAGAATTTATATTGAAAACAAAAACAAATTTTCGTATTTTATTGTTGTTTTCAATATAAATTCTCACTCACTATTTTGTTTTCATTTTCTAAAAACAGGCAGAAAGTGTTGTTTTCAAAAGTCATTGCACTCTCTTAATCTATTTTTATACCCTTCACCAAAAATGGTAAGGGTATTTATAGGTTTGTCATTACGTGTGTAATTACCACAATATTTATATGAGGTCAATATAGTAAATATATTCTGAAACCTTATAGATAGGGAAGTTAAATGAGCCATGTCCGTCATGTCCATCTGTCCATCTGTCTGTACGTGAAATCCATTTTCCGAAGACACTAGAAAAGCTAAAGACTTGGGTTTTGGACTGAAATGTAAGAATTTTTCTTAAGATGATTCGTATTGAAAATCAGCAAAAATAAAATATCGGTCCTGATATTGAATTATATATACAACTAAATGAAGATACATATATACATATAACCCTGTCACAAATAAATTTATAAATACATGAGGTGCCCCAGTATTGAATATGGAATCTTTCGATTATAATTCGGTTCGTGCTACTGAGGCTTATTAGTGTTATGCGTATATCACCTTAATAATAACTTTATCTGCCTGTTCGCCGATATCGAAGAAGTTCTTTCTTTCGAACAATTACATTTAAGACAAAAAGAAAGAAAGAACTTCTTCGATTCGGCGCACAGGCACTATCTATTTTTTTTTTGTTTAGTGATGGATGTAAAATTGTAAAATATTTTAAACAGTCTGTATTTTTTGTACATATCGCTCCTTTATTGCAACGTAGTCATATCTCAAAAAAACTCAAACGTGGCAAAATGCATTTAAAGTTTTCAAAACGTAAGCATTTATATGGACGGCTTGAGCATGTAAGCGGTTATATCTTGGGTTTAGATAGAGATATGTTTATGCAAATTTTTTTACAAATAAAGAAGGTATTGAGAAACTCTTTTTCGTCAGTAGCTGAAAAATTTTGTTTTTTGAGATATGACTATGTTGCAATAAAGGAGCGATATGTATTTATCGAAAAGTGTGTATGTAATTCATTCTAATTATATGTAAGTATGTATAGTACATATGTATGTACATTTATAGATATACTCGTATGTGTATACTTACATATCGCACCCTAAATACAAAACGGTCACAACTCAAAATACTAAAATTTTCAGGAGAGACAAAAAACGGTTTTCGTGCAGAAGCAACACACTTAACATAAAAATAGACATAGCTGTATTTTTTCAGTTAAAGAAGATAGTGATGTGAAAGAAATTTTTGCAGTAGTTAGAGATGTGTACTCTGAATTAATTTATGGAAAAAAGTCAGTTTTGGGTAATTTTGAGTTGTGACCCTTTTGTATTTAGGGTGCGATATATAAGAAGGGAAATCCTGTATTATATGCAATGAATTATAAATTTACGGCTAGGTGAAGAGTATATAAGATCCGGCACAGCCGAATATAGAACTCGTTAATTGTTTTTTAATAAAATAAAAATTCTGTTAATACAAATTAATGTTGCTTTATTAATCCAATATTGTAGAATTATCTTTCGCTATACATCCATTAGGGCTGCTAATGGAGTAGTGAAGCGACTATATAGCCTCTCCTATTCAAATGACAACCTCTCCTACACGTGGCGCACCCTGCCGAAAACAGACGAGGCTCTGTCGACCGACGTTGGGCGGAATAACCCTAAGAACCGCAATGACTAAATACATTGCACACTGCACGCCTGGAGGCGATGCTGGCAGCTCTAGCTCCTGGATCGGATGTTTAGCCCAATCAGTTACTCATCTTAAAACACAATGGATACAGAAACCGTAACAAATCAAAATGAAATGATCAACCCGATGACGACCTTTGCGGCCCTATGTTTCTAAGAGGAACAACGGGAATTTATTATTATACATCCATTAACAAGGAATTTTTTTCATGACAAAATTACAAATTGAGCTTTAAGGAAAAGGCTAAACCATTATCCTTTAATCCATTCGCCGATAGCATCTTGTAACTTTCAAATTCAGCCGAGACACCTTGAAGGTTTTTTAAGCTTTAATTTGATTTAAAAATTTAAAAAAATATGTTGACAAGACGCCTCAGCCTCAATGATTTAAGTTAAAGGTTGGCACTGAGGTGGCTAGCGCGTTGGCTACAAATTATGACTAAGAATCTGAGTTCCATCCCTGGTCAGGATAACTCAACAACTTGATTAATTTCTCTAATGCCGATTATTGTGACATTTGTATTAATAGTTATTAGACTGTTTAATAAGAGTTGAAGGCAAAGCACGGGTCACTAATAACTGTTTTGGCAGCGATTAATACTGTCTGTGCTTATGTACATCACAGAGCCCTTCGTCGACGGTTAGCAGCGAAGTGAAAAATTTAAAAAATTTAAATTAATTAATGCACGCAAACAGCTTAGTAAAACTAATGTGTCAACTTAATACAAAAGACGTTACTACTCTACTCTAAAATTAATATAAAAAAAAACCCGCGCAATAGCAGAGCTACGAGTATATACGAAAAAAACTTTCTTCGTCATTTTCGCCAACTATATTTTCAGCCTAATCCATTTTCCTAATTCTGGCACAATGCATTGCATAAGTAGTGGTCATTCCGTGAGTGCTGGTCCTTATAACCAAAATAATAGTACAAATTTTACTATGAGGCCCATAAAATATATATTTTCTGGATCCTTATTGATGGGGAAGTTGATTGAATAATGTCCGTACGTCTATCAGTATATCTGTCCGTTTATGCGTGAAATTGGTTTTCCAAAGTCACCAGTAGATTTGGAGAGATGGGTCTTCAATATTTGATTAAATACAACCATACATTCATGTATAAATATCTATAACCTTTCCGGAAATAAATTTATTAATATATGACGGTCCCAGTATTGAACTCTGAATCATCGGGATAATTAATAATAACATCTTAATTTTTTTCGTTCAGGAATGGAAATGGCCAGAAATGGAAATTGAAAAAAATATTGTTTGAAATATGCAATAAGAAATGAGGAAAAAGATCAACTGTAAAAATTGTATTAGATTACACTGGTCTGCAAATTTGGAAAAAAAAATTTACTGCAGAAACGAAGCATGTTTTTTAACTAATCTGGGTTCGCTGAATTCGAATCTTTCATAAAAATTGGCCTATCACGTCGTGTTTATTTTTTATCACAATTATTAATTTGACAGAAGCCCACATTCATTCTAAATCTTCATAATACGAGTAGTAGCGTTTAAGCATGTCGGAGATCGTGTGTTACTGATTCAAGCTATTTTTGCTTTGTGAGTGTTGAATATTTGGTTGAAAAGAGGATATGCAGTATCAGAATCATTAAAATATGCGTATCTACATTATTTTGGTTTTGCTGTCAGAAACTTGTAGAAACCGTTGACACCGACAATGTTTTGCAATAATTGCAGAACTTTTTTATGCAAGTGGTCAACTAGTCAACTGATTTAACAATTCCAGTATTTTGGGGAGAGTCAAGTAAGTAACCACCAAACCGATTGTTATTTCTGTTTCAACAAAAGTTGCTGGATTCAATATAAAAAAATCGAAAAAATATTACTTACGCGATTGTCCCACCGGTTTCTAAACCAGTTCAATCTCCACCAAATGATCCATTACCATATAATGCCGTTAATACAAAGGAAAATTACGAATCAATGAGTGAAATTTCAACATTTCTCAAATACAACGATAATAAATGGAAGATCTGTGGTGACCTGAAGGTATGTGATTTAAGTTTCTTTGTACAAAGTGGTGCAAAAGTCCCGCTACCATTTTGATTGCGCTCCATCTTTGTTATTTCACGTTTAGCTCAGTTTAGTTTTAACCATTGTGTTGTGTAGACGTCCAAATTGTATTATGGATAAATATTCGCCACAAGAACGAGCAGAAAGTGACAATATTTATTTAAAATAATCGTTCCATTATTGTCACTCAGCGGAAATTGCAAGAATTTCTCGATATGGCGATTTAGCATGACCAGCCAGATTTCCGGATTTAACAGCACTAGACTTTTTCTTACGGGGTTTTTTAAAATCAAAAGTTTATGTGAATAAGCCGCAAACGATTAAACATCATAAAGGTAATATTTGTCACGAAATTGAAGAAATTCAGCCGGAGATGTTGTAGGATGTCATGAAAAATTACTTAAAAAGAGTCGAAAGTTGCATAGCGAATCGCGGTCACCATTTAGCCGATATACGAGTAATTTTCCAATCATAGCGAAAAAAAAAGATGTAAAGACCGAATAAACCTTTTATGAAAACCAAACTTACTTATCTTTTCTTTGAACAAAGTTATAGGCAATCAAAATGGTAGCGGGACTTTTGCCCTCATTCAATGGTGTTCAAAAATTTTTTTACGCGTTCCCATAATTATATTATTATTCACATATAGTTTTCTACTTATTCTAATTATTATTATGGGGTTTTTAAATTTCTTTCTTATAACAATTTATTTAATTGAAACAATTAAATATCAAATAAGAATGATACAAGTTTATTTTTCTTTCTGAAGTCTGAACTTGTCGAGTAGTGTCTTCGCGGAGCAAAGATAAGTCTTTGCCATGTAAAATATTTTTTTAATAAATAAATTACTTTCAATTATGCAGAGGAAATTAGGGGCTGTGCACATATTACGCAACGGTCCAGGGGGAGGGGGGGGGGGGGGGGGGGGGTTTAAGATTTGTTACGGAGTAGAAATTTGCACTGAAAAATTAGTAAAAAGCGTTACGAAGGGGGGGGGGGGGGGTATAAAATCTCTGAAAACAGCGTTACGTAATATGTGCACAGCCCCTTACCAAACAAATGAAAAATTTTAAAATAATGCCGAAAACAACGTTATGACCTGTTCTGCCGTGTATGTTGGAATTTAAATTGATATACTCGTACATATGTATTGTATTCTCTTTAATAAGTAAATTAGTTGGAAAAATATTACATTCATATGTGAAATGAAAAATTATTTTCGTTCTTTTTACATATTTTAATTTCATTAGATCGTTAAGAATGATCCTGCAACTTACTGCCTGGTTCAAACTGTCGAATGAATTAATTTTTTTATTTTTCGTAGAATTATATTTTAAACCGAAACAAAGTCAAAATACACACAGAGAAAACAGTGCCTAATAAATACCTAATAAAATAGAACTTAAGAAGATATCTCTACGGATTTTTTTCAAGAAGGAAATCTTATTATTTTAATAAGGAAAACCTTTTTGAAAAAATGACGAAGGAAACTTATGGTTTTTATTAGGTATTCTATTTGATGTCATCAGAACGTCATGGTACGTCCGGAATGGTTGTTTACAAAATGAAATTGTATTATCTGGATGAGGGGTACTGAAAACATTTTTATAAAATTTACGTCTGTTGGGACTCGAACCAAGGAGCTTCGGTTTCGTAAATAGGCACTCTAACCACCTCGCTACTACACCTTGCTACATCTTACCAGCCAGTTTAAGAAGATGATTTACACATGATCATACAGGAATCTAATGAAATCAATAAGAAATCCCTTTTTTATACAATTCATATGAAAACCTAATAGAATCAAAAAGTTTTTCTCTATGGATCGTTTTTTTGGTGCCAAAAATAATGGAAATTGGGTAAAAAAAAATTGTGAATAACAAGTTTTCTTCTTGATTTTATGTGTTTTCCTTATTGAAGAAAATAAAAAGATTTACCACATAAAAATAATAAGGAATCTCTTCGGAAAAATCTACGCTTGTTTCTGCTGGGATACCCCATAGCCTAAAAGCGTTTCATAGAGAAAATCTTATTGATTCTATTAGGCAGTATTGGCTCTGTGCAGGAAAAGTAACTAAATTTTAGCCGCTCCTTGTAATTCACCAAAGAAGGCCGGAAACTAAAAGGATCCAATAAGTAGAAATCAGTAAAATCAATCATTGTATGTAGCAACAATAGAAAGCAGCATATAAATGGAAATTTTCAAATGTAATTGTACAATAGAAAATCATACACAACTACAAACATGAAGAGAATAAAAGAAAAAAAAACTTGTGTTTTTTTCTGTCGTAGTTTCGAAGCAAATTGTAACGTTACTTTGTTAGATTAATGGATATACGAGCACAAGTAGAACATATTATCCCTTTTCTTTGTGGTAACAAATGCCAGTCAAACGTAAAAGAAGAAGCAGTAAAAAAAATTACTCGTATGAATTTATACAATGAAACATGATTATAATGAATCCGAAAAAGAATGTCTGGGACGAAATTTTATGTTGACATAAAATAAAAATTAATATTTTAAAATGACATGAACACAAACAAATTTACTATTTTTTTAAGAAAAAAAAAAAAGTTCGTTATAGCCATGTTCAGTTGTTTATATGAAATTAAAAACAACAAATACAATGTAACAACTATAGGAGTATTTGAGGAAAGATTGAGTTAAATGCATTAAAATTGTGGGCCTAAATAGAAAACATCGAAAAGAAAAACAAATTGAAAGAAACCGGAAACAGAGGAAGGAAGTTTGCAGAAAAAAAAAAAGAAATGCTCTTACAAAACACAACGCAAATAGAAATGCGTCTCACAGAGTTGTGCAGTCAGAAGAGTTAGGAGAACATAATGAACTTTTATGGTCGAAGATTTGTTAGGAAAAGAACGAAAAGTGCATAACAAATACGAAGCTTGAGTGTTTTTTTTAAATCGTTAGTTTTTAAGAATTTCATTTGATTTATAAAAAAAAAATATTTCTTGTGTAAGTTAAGCAATTTACGTACGAGTATATGCATTTGTACGTCCCTTTTGAAAATTTAAAACAACTTTTTGTGTAAATTGAACAACAGACCAGAGAAAACCTTTCCATTTTTTTAGTTTATGAAAATGTCCAGTGTTTCTTTTCTATATATAAAATAGAAAACATTTCAATATTTTGTCAAGTTTACTTTTTTTATACATTCATATTTCTTGTTTTTATTTTTTGATTGCCAGTGCCAAATACTTGTGCATGGTGGCTGGGCTGGCTGTCTGGCTGGGGGCGGGTGGTGTAGGGTTAACAGAGAAAGCAAACACTTCAAACAAGCATCGAAATTATTATACAAAAGTTTTTGAGTTGAATATTTTTTTTTTCACTGAAATAATCATTCAAGAAAATTTTTTTTTACCAAAGTTCTCACCAAATCGAATCTACTTAAATCGAGCAATTTTGAAAAAATCTGGCAAATGAAATTTAACAATTAATTTTCATTGTCTCAAATAAGGAGAATCACAAAAAAAATTGAAACAATAAACTTCGATATTAAGGAAACCACCTGTTTTTAATTGATTCGATCCCTTCTTTGTTGTTTTACTTTTTGGCTTAAGTTTTGATGCATGTGATAATAATGGGCGTTATTACGGTTTTGGAATCGATTTCAACTGTTAAAAAAGCACGCAGTATTTCACTTTAATCTAGTGCAACAATCGAACTCGACTCGAGAAGCATAATAAGGCTCAATATGGTTCATAGATTATTATTTACTAATAAAATATTAATTAATTATTCCGACTTGTGTTCATATAATTTTATTATTATTAGAAAGAAATCTTCTAAAGTTTGGCATAACCGAACGGACAAAAATAAAATGTGTGACTGTGCGTAATTCATCAGAATTATTGTCCGTTTGCAGCAGCTAGAATCGTAGAGAGGCTTAAACTGACATTATTGCCACTTTACAAGAGAAAGTAACACGTAATAAAATCTGTTGTGATCAACCAATATTTTGTAGGAACCAAATGCAAGCAAAAAAGGAATTTTGAAAGTCGATTTATAAATGATACGAGGTATGTATGGAGGGAGGTGATTGAAACATTAAAGAAAATACAACCGAACTGATAACTTTCTTCTTTTTTTTAAGTCGGTTATAATCCACTCACTCAAAGTAAAAAAAAAAACGAAAAACACACAAAGTAAGAAATCCCACCGACTATTTTTCTGAAGTTCCTGTGCAAAAATAAATGAGTATGAGAACAAAAAATTAACAGCTGCAGTTACGATACACCTAATTAACACTGTGGCCAATTCAGCTATTTTCTCGTCAAATCTAGCTATTTTTCATTACATTTTGCGGGAAAAAATATGATTAGCGGGAAATCTAGCGAATTTTTGGTTTACTGACTTCTTACCTTTCAAGCGTGGTTTTAATTTAATTTAATTTTAATTGTCAGAGTTGCTACTTAGCAAGTTGTATCTGGAAAGTTAACGGACTAGAGCAGCTGACAGCACATACTTAGTCGATTGGTGAAATAATCATCATATCATCACCGCCTTTCAACTATCAAACTCTTTATAAATATTACTTCCTTTACGGCATTTGACAATTCTTACAGTATTTCAATGTTTTTTGACAGCTAAAATGTAATTTATACTACAAGTTTTTTTATTGTTGTAGAAATGGGTGTACCTGTTAGTTGTGAAATGCCACAAAGTGAGTCTCGAATAACGGTATTTATAAAAATATTTTCATGTGTGAATTGTGTATTGAAATCTTGCACTTAAATCAAGAAAAATATAAAAAATTTTGATGCAATGCCCCTTAAATACAACCAAAAATTTCGTTGGGAATTGCTAAACCATGGTCAATTAAAGTCTTGGCTGGTGCAGGATGAAAAGGGCGAAACAAAAGTATTTTGCAAATATTGCAGACGCTCACTTTCAGCACAATTATGTGATCTTCTATGTCACGCTGAAACTAAAAACCACAAATCGGCCGCTTCGATTAGAGGGTCATGTTAGAGAAAATTGAATTTTGAGCAAAATGAAACTATTGTTGATAATTGTAAAGTGTAAGAAGCCGCATTAGCTTTATTTATATGTCAAGAATTTTGATGGAACTGGCAAAATTCAAATTCATAGAACAAAATGTACTGCAATAATAAAATAACGTTTTAGCCCCTCATTTCGTAATTGAGCTTAGGATAGATATTTCATCATCTAGGCACAGTATATTAATGGAGGAATATACAGATGTTGGTGAAACTAGTTTCCTTAAATTTTTTCCAACAATCTATAATAAATAAAAAATTAGTTATTTATAGCAAAATTTTTACGTATTTTTCAATTTTAGCTATTTTCGATCCTAATTTAGCGATATTTTTTGGAAAAAAGTTGACAACAGTGATGATTAAATACGCCTTAAAGTAGACATTGTATGTCGTAATATTTAGATCGGCAATTTGTCGCGCTTGTAATAATAATAAAATTAATAACACTAGTTTACAGCCAAAAAATACCAAGAACGCCACATGCCTAGATAAGTCAATTGGGACCTCCCAAGCACGAAAAACGCTGTAATTTTTTTTTTTATAGTACAGTTTTTTAGATAACGGTACTTTTGTGTTTTTCGGTGTATGGCCCCACTCAAACCCTTGTGGAGCCCAACCCAAAAGTCCAATCAATATAAATTGTATACCGTTGGAAAGGTAATTGAATGCCTTTTCCGTCGATATGCTGAAAATTTCTGTATGATAAGAAATGGCTGAGTTATGGCACCTCAAAGTTCAAAATTTTCCTATTTTTTACGTTTTTTTCAAAATTTTTCATTTTCATTTCATTTTTTTTCTACTTTATTGTAAACATCTGGAATGTTTTATTTTTTTACCAAATAGGTTATTTTATTACCAACATTTTAAGCGTAATTTGGAAAAAAACGGATGAAAAATAAAGTTTTTATTAAGGATTTTGTGGAAAGACAATATTTTCATTTTCATTGCTCACACACTATATTCGGCGTCAATCAGTTTTAACGTATTAAAAAAAAACGGAATTTGAAGCTCTGTATATGTTGCTAGCCTTGATTGACGAAATATGACATATTGCTCTCTGTATTGGAAAATGTATTGGCGTCGGTTTAAGTAACTTAAACGAAATAAAGAAAAGTCATTCTGTCTTGTGAAGTTGAAAAGCACGGTGTTTGATTTCCATCCTAAATGTGTTCAATCGATCCCAACGAATTTTGTTATGTTTGTGGTGTTCTTGTGAAAAAGAAATCACAACATTTGATGCGAAAAATGAATACGGAAAATTTATCTGAAGCGTATAAGAAGTATTTCGGCTTTCGACCTGCGTCTCTCGACAAACCGTGGACACCGAATAATGCATGTAACAACTGCCGAACAATATTAAATAAAATTGGTAAGGGTCAAGAGTGTTTCTTCACATTTGGAAAGCCAATGCAATGGAGAAATCAGATCAACCATACAACAGATTGTTATTTCTGTTTAACGGAAAAGGCTATCGGATAGTTTCCCCACGAACTTGGGCTCCGAAAGTGATGAACAAGGTGAAAGATTTCACCAGGAAATGGAAGAAATCGAGAGACGTTATAAAGGCTGGTGGGATGAACAAATGATGGCGGACTATTGTTGGTTCCTCATTCGCGAAGATCCATCCGAAAAAAAACGCAAAAGTTCAAGTCGCTCGTCATTTTAATTTAAATTTTTTGAATTTACGCCAAATATAGTGTGTGAGCAATGAAAATGAAAATATTGTCTTTCCACAAAATCCTTAATAAAAACTTTATTTTTCATCCGTTTTTTTCCAAATTACGCTTAAAATGTTGGTAATAAAATAACCTATTTGGTAAAAAAATAAAACATTCCAGATGTTTACAATAAAGTAGAAAAAAAATGAAATGAAAATGAAAAATTTTGAAAAAAACGTAAAAAATAGGAAAATTTTGAACTTTGAGGTGCCATAACTCAGCCATTTCTTATCATACAGAAATTTTCAGCATATCGACGGAAAAGGCATTCAATTACCTTTCCAACGGTATGCAATTTATATTGATTGGACTTTTGGGTTGGGCTCCACAAGGGTTTGAGTGGGGCCATACACCGAAAAACACAAAAGTACCGTTATCTAAAAAACTGTACTATAAAAAAAAAATTACAGCGTTTTTCGTGCTTGGGAGGTCCCAATTGACTTATCTAGGCATGTGGCGTTCTTGGTATTTTTCCAAACTAAAAATTTGTAAAGCAGTGTAATAATACAAATCTATTACAAAAAGTGATTGTCTGCATGAGTAGTTTTGCCAAAATGTTAACTTGTCTTAAATATTTTCATGTATTCATTTATTTTATTCACCCTGTTCACTGTCATGTGTGGTTAATAAAATTGTTAACATTTATGGTCGACAAATATTTTTGTTTTTTTTTTCACTTTTATCCGCCATGTTTTCCCTTGGTAGTGTTTTTCGTTTGACGCACCGTTTTTTTTTTTTTTTTGCTTTTTTTATTTGCCATATATTTCAGCAAGTTATTTTTTCATATTTTTTCATATTTTTTAATAGTGCTTTAAAAAGCAACATCATGTATGAATTTAAAAAATATTCTGTCACTATTTAATATAAAAATTTTTACAATATTTGTGGTGATGTTCTTATAAAAAGACGTGACAAAGAGAAAGAAAAAAATTAACAGAACTGCATGCGGAAGAGGACCACCAGGAAGGACAATTCTGTACTTTTACTATAAAATTTTTGTACGCATTTGCAGACATTTAAAATGGCACTGATCGAAAAATATTACCGCCAGATGCAAAACGACAACCAAAATTATTTTAAAAGCAGTTACAAATTTACCGTTTTGCATGTACATACTTATTTTAAATCGTTTAGTAAAACTTATGGAAAATATTTTAGTAGCCCGCTATTTAATTGTTAAATGGGTGTGTTTTATCCCTTCCACAATCAAAGGATACACAATACAAATTTAGCGAGTAGTAAGAGGGTTAAAATATTTTATACTTCTTATACCCAAAATAGTAGTATTTGTGAAAAATGGAGGGAACATTTAAGCGGCGGCAGGCAAGATTCCCCCAAGGAAGTAATCCTCCGAAAAAAAAAATTAAATTATGCCTCAAAATAGTGGTGTATGGAGGCAAACAATAACGATAACTGAGGCACTATTAAATTTTTTGGGGTATTATTTATTTTTTTTAATTCATATGAAATAAACCCCCAATGTTATTATGGGGTTAATAATCAGATGAAATAATGTTTATTTTGTTGGACAGCAGTGATGGAAAATGTGGCACAATTGGGCAATTTGTGGCACTTTTGAATGTTTTATGGCCCTGTGGTACTTTCTAATCTATTTTGGCCCTTTCACCTTAAAATTCAACTAACTGCTTCAAATCGTTCGAACGGTTTGAAATGTACTGAAAGCGTTCAGTACATTTTCAATGTAATTTTCTACCTGTTTCGAACCCTACTTTAGTTTACAACATTGTTTTGTTTGTCAAGAAAGAACTCCTTACTTTTATTTGCAAACCTGTCTTGTGCTAGTACCCAAGGCGAATTCATTACAGGTGAACTTGCAAGTACATCATCATTGTCGGATGTCAAAATACACTATTTGCTTCTTGAGTTTGACATTGTACAATGATTTTACACAAAAACAAAATGATTATGGTTTTTGTTACATGTTTTACTTGTTTTATTAGTGCGATCAGCTGTTATGAATTCGCCTTGGCTAGTACCAATATCAATTAAACACAAAAAACAACTAAGTAGACTGTCTAACGGTAAAAAATTATTGATACTGTATTAGTATTACTATTGTTTTTGTTTAAATAAAAAGCTTGTTATCAAATATACTCCAAAAAAATTTTGTTGGCCCTCTCGAACCTATTTTGGCCCTTTTAAATTGTCAATTTGGCCCAAAACAAGAAAACACAAAATCCATCACTGTTGGACAGTGTCATCAGCAATATCTGTAGTTTGAAAATAAAAAATGGTGTACCCAACTTAGCCACCCACCTGCTTAGAAAACGTTTGTAATTCATATCTGGTTTTAATACTGATTTACATTTGAAGGGAAAATATCAGACATAAGACTTAAAGAAAAACTCACTCACTTGTAATTTTTCTAATTGCAATAGAAATAGTAACTGATAACAGTGCAAATTCTGCAAGTAATTAGTCTTCCCCGAATAAATCAAACTTAATCCTTGAGGAACAAATTAAAAAAGGCATATGCAGCAGCTCGTGTAAATGAATAGAAAATGACATAATTTTTAATGTCATCTTCTCAGTATGTATCTCAGCTCTCCATTTGTCATGAAAACGTTTTAGTTTTATAACATGTTTTCTGCAAGTTTTGTTTCTTTTTTTGCTAAACGCCATTAAAGAGTCCCAAATTCCGTTGACCAGCGAATATGAAATTAATTAAACACTTAATGGTAACAGCAAGAAGCAACAAAAAATTATTAATAAAACCGTGAGTATACTGTCCACTCATTTATACAGGAAATATTGCAACAACAACAATTGAAACGATAAAGGATAACATAATCAAACTACCAAAAACAAAAATTAAACAAGACCACATTTAGTGAAACGACGCAATAAAAGCAATAAAACATCGAAGGAAGAGTAAGAGATAAGGAAAATGATGAAAATCAAGTTACAAGTGTAGAGAAAATGAAGACAGGATGATGCAGATGATGGTGGTGGTCAATGATAATAATGAACGTAACATTTCGCATACATCGTATGCACAAACGGTGTATACAAGTATGTGTAATGTCATACACACAAATCCCTAAGTACTCAAATGCACTTTTATACACCACAAAAAAAAAAGATTTGTTCTAAATTTAAGCAAAATAAGTTACGAAAATTTCAAAAATTTTAAGAAAATTTTATTAAAATTTTAATACATACAAGCTAAAATGAAGTAGTTCTTATATTTGTTCGTAATATAATTAAAAAAATCGTACGGACTATGAGTTTGTGTTGTAATTCCCAATCAGGAATGGGGAATTTCGTACTAACCAAAATCATTTCAACATGTAAAAGTTAAATAAAAAGATATTTAGGGTGGTGTTGGCTGAAGGAGTCAGCGCGTGGACTGCTAAGTCCTCCTTTGTCGGTTAGCAGAAACATCGGCGAAATTTTACAGAATTTCTTTAAAAAACGGCATTGGCGTCATACAACAAACTTTTTAAACTCAAATAAAACTCAATTTCCGTAATTTTATTTTTTTTTTAATATTAATTATTTTGTAAAGGACTATAAAGTCAATATCAAATGAATAAAATAAAACCAATTTATTTAATTTTTGCTCTACTTTTTTGTTGGCTTCTTTGCGACATCTTCAGGAGCTTTTTTTACGTATTGAAAATCCTATAAATTTACATGTGAAATTATTTCCATTGAGTAAAAAAATTTTTTTTCTCTTCAGTTTTACTTACAATTAGTTTCTACATTAAATTCATAAAATAACTAGTTTTTTTAAACAACTGGACTTCACGACCATTAATTGAAAATAAATCATAAAATTTTCACAACGTAAAAATAATAACAGAAAACCTTAACTCTAGTATCACAGAACTTATATCTTTTTTGATATTGACTATATAGCCCGATACAAAATAATTAATATTAAAAAATACATTGGTCAAAATACTTTGGTAAAATATTATTTTTTGTTTGAGTGTAGTAGTCGCAAATTTGTATTTACAAGGTTTTCCAATAGGGATGATATGATTTTGAAGTGATGTTTCGGCCATTTGTAACATGTCATGATCTGGCATTTGTTTTTCATTGTATTCAGTAGTGTTTACAATTTCATCATGGAGAGATTTACGCAAGAACAACGTTTACAAATTATTCAGTTTTATTATCAAAATAATCGTTCTCTAATTGCAACTTTTCGTGCGCTTTTGACATTTTATCGCCGTAATAATTGTCCAAGTGTGCTCGCTATTCGTCGAATTGTTGAAAATTTTGAGCAAGTGCCAATAAGACAAAGAACCGCAATGCAAATTCTGCTGCCGTTCAGGCAATTGTTGCTGAAGACCGCAATTTGTCGATTCCAAGACGTTCTCAACAATTGGGACTGTCTCAAATCACAACCTGGCGGATTTTGAGAAAGGATTTGGGTTTGCATGCGTATAAAATTGGAAGCAGTTGATCTTGGCAACATTTGGTTCCAATAAGACGGTGCTACGTGGCACAGCCAATGCAACAATTGAATTATTGCGAGAAAAGTTTGTAGATTCGATTATTTCAAGAAATTGTGATATTGAATGATCTCCAAGAAGTTGTGATTTAACACCATTACACTAAACTAGACTCTCTTAAAACTTTACAAGTCAATATTGAACGTGCCATTCATGACATACGACTTGATTTAGTGGAAAAAGTGCTCGCAAATTTGGTTCATCGAATTCGTTCCTGGATAAGAAGAAGTCGTGGAGGCCATTTGAATGACGTTTTATTTAGAAATTAATTGTATCGATTGTACTTCATATTAAATAAAAAATTTTTGACTTCCTTAACAATAAGTGTGTTTTTTTTTTTAAAGAAATCATATCACTCTTATTGGAAAACCTTGTATTACAGGACTGCAACTTTGGACTGATCGGAATATAATTGTTATGTTTTTTTTATTTTTGGAGTCTGTTGTTTGATTGATTCAGTAATTTGCGTTTTTTTTTTTCAAGTTTCTCTTAGAAAAACAAAAAGATTGTGGCGGTTGCACCAACAATCATAGAATTCGGTTACTAAAAATTACAATTTTCGTGTAGTATACTACTGCATTTGCAGTTGGGACAATCGATAAAATTGGTATCTTAATCGGGATTATTTACGCTCATTTTTATCTTGGAACACCATTCCGTTGATATTTTTAATACTTAACTTAATTAAATTGTTTTACTTACTCATTTGAATTTAAAATTTATTTATGTCCAGTATTGAATATAAAACACACAAGAGTATTTTAAAATCGACATACATATATTGAGTAAGTATATACTTATTTAAATATAATTGGTTATGCCAACCGAATAATTGGTTAGGAGTATCAACCAAACCATATTCATTATCAATTATTCATTTGTGCTCGTCATTTTTGCATTTAGTAGGAACAATAGAATGCATCAGGTTGACCCCAACCAATTTAAGAATTGTCACAACCGTATGTTGGTTACAATTTTGGTATTATGGTAATGATAGTTGAATGCTGGTTGGATCCATATTGGTAGCGGTAACCGATATATAGTCTATGCAACTGATATTCTATTAAATCAACCGATTTCCAACCAATATTTTTTCTGTGTGTGCAAGAGAGTCTACAATTGAAAACCTTATGTTCTCTATTTCAATTTACATACAAATAAACTTTCGCAAATGTATGTTTGTAAACGTATAAACTTTGTACTTTGCTACAGATCTATTTTATATGAATATTTTACTAGTTGTTTATGATGAGACTACAGTCCAAGGTTTAGCTTATTTTGAAATTTTACAATTTTTTTTTTTCTCGACTTTTTGTTAATGGCAACAACAAGAAAATTGCGTATTTGTTCGATAATTTTATGTTGTTGTTATTTTTCTTTTGGTTGTAGTTTTTCATGTTGCTGCAGCAGTTTGTTGATGGATGAACGTGCAGGCAAATAGGAAATTATTGTCCCAACTCTAAACAAATGTAGAAATTTTCAATCAAAAGAATAGATGGATAAAGTTAAAAAGAAGTAACAAAAAGAAAACGGATGTAAAGCGTAGAACAAGAAAGAAACTTTGTTAAATATCAAGAGCTTAATGGAAAATATAGGCCTTCTTTATTCGTATGTCATAGAAAAAACAATAACAAAAATAAACACTGCTTGGCCAACCAGTCAGTCTGTTATGACGTGCGTATATGCAAATATAGAAAATAGAAAACTTCGTTTGAATCAACAACATGAAATGAAGAAGTGCTGCAGAAGGCACGGAGAAAAGTTCAGGGTGAACGGCAAAATCGTATAGAAATTGTCAAAAAAAAAAAAATAAAACTGAGAGAAATGTTTTTAGGCAGTGGGTCAGTACTAACATAGAATTGTTTGAATAAAACAGGAGGAAAAATAAAAGCTTGACATTTAAAAGGAATGCAAATTAATTTTATTTGTTTTCGTTTTTGGCAAAAGGATTTGAAGTAAGAGAAACTGGTTTTATTGATGAACATGTTTAATATCTTTTAAGACTTAATACACAGTTTGCAAAATAACTTCGATTAAGTTAAGTGTACGCGTATGTACATTAAAGATTATATTTTAACTTGATGTTTGTAAATGCGATTAAAGCAACTTTCTAACCGACTTCGAAATAGGAAGTCTTCAATTTGATTCTTACTTTTTATTTGTATTTCTTATTACTCCGAAAGATTCAAAAATATTTTTTTACAGCTAAAAATGGGCATCTTCACGCCCACTAGTTCTACTAAAAAAAATTTATGAAACTTTGAAAGCACACTAAGTTTCCGTTACAATACCATATTGCGAAAAAAAAAGTCGACAGTGCCACACCCATGCAAAATAAATATTTGTTTGAAACTAATTCTACTAAACTTCGTAAAAACGCAACATTAAGGTCAGGAAAGTGGTCAGCACCACACCTACTCTGCTAATTTGGTAGAAAATTTTGTACACGCATTAGCTTCCCCAGACAATACACTATTACTAATTGAAAAGTAGGCAGTGTCACGCCTATTTTATATTCATTTATATTTTCTAAAATTTTTATTTTGCACTTGCACTTTCCTAAGACCACACTTTCACCAAATACTGAACACCGCCAGTGTATTGTGACTTTCATGAATTCTATTGGCAACATGAATCTGTTTTATCTGTAGGCTATTTATAAGCCGCATTTATATGATTTATTAAAAATGTTCACTACAAGTAACTCCTCCAGCAAAAACTATTCGATTTCAGACTTTAAAATTTTTGTTATTTGAAAAAAAAAAACAAGACAGAAACTGCACAATGCAACCAAACCATTCCTAATTATTGCAACAACCATCGCTTATATTTGCAATTATTCCCCAACTGCCGCTTTTGAATACCACAATATGTTTTTTCCATTTTTTTTTTTTTTTTTTTTTTTTTGTTCTCTCTTCCATACACATATTTCCCTCTTTTACAAAGCTCGCCAGTTTTGCAATCATGAGCCAAGCAATCATGCCTCCGCGAAAAAATTCATTGAAATTATAATTAAATATTTATGCAGAGCAACAAGAGACTGCAATGGAAAATGTAAAAAAGGATTTATAGTACACAAAATAGCAAAAACAAAGTATGGAACACAACCCATACACACATACACACAGACATATGTAGGCATTAATATTCACGAATGTATGAGTGAATTTATATGAATTAAATTAAAAAATATATATTTGGCTGTAGGTCTGTATATGGCAAAAGGTTGAAGGGACGTGGAAAAAATTAAAACAAAGTATTAAATTCATATATAAACAAAACCTGCAGGATATATTATAATGGTTGTCATAGTGTCCATGTTGAATGTTTATAAATTTTTGTACCCAAAAAATTATATTTATATACACATATGTATGTACACATATGCAAATATATTTACTATCATATGATGAAAAAATGTTTTAATCAAAAATTAAATAGACGTTAAAACATGTCAAATGCGCTAATAATTCCCACCAAACAAATTTATCCGGATGTGTGCAAAAATATAGAGTCTGGCAAACATTCTACACAAATCCGTTAGCAACACATTGCGAGAGAGCTTTTAAATATCATAAGATAAGAAGTCTACTGATGATTTACTAAAGCACCAATGAAATAATGCATATAGATTGACATTGCAAATAGCCATTAACAAATAAATAAAAATTTGTTATTAATTTTTATAAACAATGGCCCTATTTAGTGTTTGGTGCAAATGATCTTGCGAAAGTGCAAATGCAAAATATCGTAGATTTTTTATGAAATTTAACAACAAAACAAACAGAGCAAAAAAAGCAACGATATCTTACATTTCCTGTTTCGCGAGACCATTTGCATCAACCACTAAATACCACCAATAATTCTGAAATTAAAAACAAAAATAATCTTGTAATAAAATGGACCTTAACAACTTGTACTCTTTGAAGACAAGCTTTAACAGCTTTGCAAATACTATTGTAACACAAATCGTTAAATGAATATTTGTTAATAATAAAAAAAAAATATTTATTCCAATATATGCAGCTCTATTGATTAGTTCACAAATATATACGTATTGTCATTCGCTTATTTCGACCTCCTAACAACGCCTTGTAACGATTCGTAACATATTTTCTGAATAAATTATCATATCCGTAACAAATTATTAACATTATTAGGTATTAAAAAATATTAGTCGAATAAAACGAATCGAATAAAATTAATCGAATAAAACTAATCGAATAAAATTAATCGAATAAATTTATTCGAATAACAGTTACGAGAGCAATCGATTTAAAGACAATTCAAATTTTATATTCATTTTCAACATATGTATACAAATTGATGGTAATCGTTCCAGAAGGTGTTACATCTCCTATACAACTTTTCTTAATATTGCGAACTGTAAAAGTTAATATATGAACTGCCTTATTTATAAATAAACATTATTGGCGGTATTAGAGACAAATTAAACGGATATGGTCTTAATATTACGAACAGTAAGAGTTAATATATGAACTGCCTTATTTATAAATAAACATTATTGGCGGTATTAGAGACAAATTAAACGGATATGATATGGAAATTTACTCTATATGGTTTTACTAAACCACTAATAAGATCAAAATGTGTTTTTAGAAGAAAAAACTGTAATTTTACTTTAATGTTTTTAGGAACTTTTATTTAGTACGACGCGTCGTTCCAGTTTCGTTTTCTGTGGTTTTGTAATGAAAGATCATTTCAAACTACTACTAAGCTGCTGTTGTGATACTTTCCAAATATATTAAACATAATGATTAGGAAATTGGGCAGTACCACGCCTATATAGAGTTGGAATCATTTTTGTAATATTTCTAATCACTCGACTAAAAAATAAAATAAAAATGTATGCATATTATTGTTAAACTGATTCTAGAAGTGTGAATCTTTTACATAATATAACATTATCGAAAAATGGGCAGTGCCACTCCCACATAAAATTAAAATACTAATCGTTAGAACTTTCAAGTTGTTCGTTCTATTGAAGTCCTTATAAAAGTGTTCTCACTGCATGTGTTACCTGTATTTTTCGTACCCGTAGCAAAATTAAGTAAATTTTACACATTAAATAATATACAAATGCAACTAAACCCCGTTTATACGAAACATAAAAGGATATAAATATTTACGAACCGCACAAAATATAAAAAAAAATATGTAAATGCACGCCAATACTCCAAAAAATATATATATATATATAATTTCCAACAGAACTTTATACATGCGGATGTCGATTATATACATTTCAGACCCATATTGTTAGTGACAGAAGCTGTTATAGCAACAAAATATACAAAATACAAACAAAAAAAAAAAATTGGTGGATCAAAAATAAAAATGAAATAATGAACAGACCAAAAACGATGGGACAAACAACAAACACATACTCACACATACATACTCCTTCAGCAACTAACTCCTATATGCCATGTTATTTTCCGAATGTGGATGTACATATCTATGAAAGGTGGTTATATACATACATCCATACATATAACGAGAGTATGGGGTCGTTATTGAGTTCGATATTTTTTTTTCCTTATTTTTGCTGTTGGTTTGTTCAATTCTTCATGGCCTGGTTGGTATGATGATATAAAAACCCAATCGAACGTTCAAAATTCAATACAAAAATCGTTGCGCATCGTTGCATAATTTACACTATGAACACACGCATACAAACACATTTTACTTCCAGCTTATACTATACGTACATACAAACATGAGTACACACATATGTATGTATGTGTACAGACACATTCATGTGCATTAGAAGGGCCCGTAAAATTACCCTGTAGTAAACTCGGGGCCAATTGTCTCCAAGTCACCACTTTTGTCTACTTGTGACAGGTCACCAAATTGACGACTAGTGCTGACTTCTTGATGATATTGTCAATGATACGTCTACACTAAAATTATATAAATTTACTAGTAACATTCTGGTTTGAATGTCTCCACTTGGTCCCATTAGAACTACGTAATCACTACCTAGTCAACACTCTTAATGTTACTAGTATATTTTCAATGACAATCTCATGCTAAATGTCTATAGCACAAAGCATTGTATGGGGGGTAATAGAGAGTAGTACTGGTGACAAAGTCAAAAGCGAGTCAGTATAATTTCACTAACGACATTTCCTGCAGGGTATGTTCTCGTTTAAAAACGATTTTTTCAGGTTTTGAAAATTCTCTCCAAAGTAACAGCGTAACAATAAAATTTAAAAAAGAATTTCATTATATTGTTAAATAAAAATTTTAAAGGGTTTAGGGGCTGTGCACATATTACGTAACACAGTTTTCAGAAATTTTATACCCCCCTTCGTAACGCTTTTTACTAATTTTTCAATGCAAAATTCCCAATCCGCAACAAATCTTTAACACCCCACCCTACCGCCCCTTGAGCGTTACGTAATATGTGCACAGCCCCTTAGGATTGGAAAATGGGATTTTAAAATTGTTTTATACCTAAATAAGTTGTATTAACTTTGTTAAAAGTAACTTTAGCTATTTTTATTTTTAAAACACGCACATTGGGCATTATAACGTTTCTCGAAACGACATCATGTTTATCATTTTGTTAACGAGAAATGTTTCCCATAAACAACAAGTAAGAGTGCTTTATTCGGCTGTGCCGGATCTTATATACATACCCTTCACCAAGCCGTAAATGTATAATTCATAGAAAAAAAAAATACAGACTGTTTAGAATATTTTACAATTTTCCATCCATCACTGAACAAAAAGGTGCTTTGTACGAAAAAATACATAAAGTTATTATTGAGTTAATATACACATAAGACTAACAAGCCTCAGTAGCACGATGGTTCGTGCGTTGAATTATAATCGAAAGATTCCATATGCAATACTGGGGCACCTCATGTATTTATAAATTTATTTCTGAAAGGTTTATATATATCTTCATTTATTTGTATTTATAATCCAATATCAGAACCGATATTTTATTTCTGCTGATTTTCAATACGAATCATCTTAGAAAAATCCTTACATTTTAGTCCAAGACCCAAGTCTCTAGCTCTTCTAATGTCTTCGGAAAAACGATTTCACGTATAGACAGACGGACAGACGGATAGACTGACATGGATCATTCAACTTCCCTATCTATCTATAAGGATAGGGAATATGTACCTCATATAAATATGTACCTCATATAAATATTGTGGAAATTACACACGTAGTGACAAACCTATAAATACCCTTACCATTTTTGGTGAAGGGTATAAAAAGTGGTGAACATAATTAGAATACTGATACAACAACAATGCAAAAACTGGCGATCACAATTTTAGGGAAAATCCACAAATATCATGTGAACATATTTTCGAGAAGGAGATTAAGTTTCTCGGGAATAGTTTCAGGATTGCAAATTTAGGGAAAGGATGTTAAAGAATATTTTATAAAAATATTGCGTGTCATATTTCTCATTATTGATTTGAGATTTGTATTTGTACCACAGACAATAATTGGCCCATACATACATACATACATATGTACATAAATTTTTTTTACAACACAAGAAAACCTAAAATTGATTTTTCTTTGTAAATTATTTTTTCTTGTGTTTGTTGTAAGAAAATATTTAATTTTTCCGCTTTTCCATTTTTACACCCAAAAAAAATATTTGTGAAAGTATCTTCTATCAAAAAAATATATTTTTCTATAGAGCAAATTGTATAAATATGTAAACTATGAACATATTTGTGAAAAGAACAGAACTATACTGATATACATACAACATATGATCACATAAAAAAACAGCGGTTGTGCAAAATATTTTTCGCACAAGTGAAAAGCAATAGCAAAACAGCCAGAACCAAAAATAAAATAAAAAAAAATAGCACAATGATGTTAGTTGTACTTGCAACACATATAATTGATATTCGTTTCCTTTTCTGGGCGCCCCCAAATGGTTGGCTACATTCGCCCACAGTTATCAAAGCATACATACATTTACTCCCAATCACACACACACACACATGCGTAATAAATGCTATTTTATTATTTACTCTGACCTCTTTTTGTCCTCTTACTCCTTCATAAAGATTTGTTCTATCCCTGGCTACAGTCATTTTTATTGAATATCAACAACAAAATACAAGTTCGATGTTACACGTACAATTTCACACACATACACACACGCCCATACATACATGTTCATGTGTATGAATTGAAAAGAGTAATGCTGTTGATGTATCGAATTCTCATTTGTAATTTGCAGCAGAAAAGGCTAATAGAAAATTTTATGTTTATTGAAGCTGGGAAAAATATATAAACTTTTATAAGTTAAATACTTCACTGCTGTGCACTTAATAACTTCATCTCATAACGGTGCAACTTTCAGCCACGGACATTCAAGATCAATAAAAAAATTAATTTAAAAATAATTCGAAAAGGCATACGTCGTCTTCTACTTATTTTCGATTGCAAACATATGTATATTTTTATTTTTTTTAATAATTTACACCACTGTATATGAGCAATGTGAATTTCTTGCTCTTTTGGCTCTTTTTGCTCAATGCACAAAAAAAGAGCAGCGCTAAAAAAGATTGAATGAAAATGCTACTATTTTGAGCGAAGCGAAAAATTAGTGCAAAGCAAGCGTAATAAGAAATTGGCACCGCTCTTTGTTAAAGGTGCAAAAAGAGCTGAAAAGTACGGCACTGCGAATGGTGCCAGGCCAAGGTTAGGCCTATTAAACAACACCATTCACGTTGTTTTTAGTCAATCATAAATTTTTCTACCTTTATCAAACATGCATGATGTAACCTTGTAGAAGAAGTTTGAAAGAGTTGTCATAAATGATTACCGAAATAATAAGATGATGTAAAACAAGAAAGCACAATATTTAAACATCAATCAACATGTAGTAAAAAGTTTATAATCATTAAACTTTATTAGATTTTAAAGCTTAAAAACAAAGCTAATCATATTAATTCATGTCTCAGTTCTATATTTCCAACTATACCCTCTAAATACGAGTACATACATACATACATATATATATATATATGTATTTATGTATCATATACAACACAATTTTTAGTGCGGTAGCAAACGTATATCATATTATGAATGCTTGCATCACAATCATGTTGCAAAATAAAACAAAACCAAAAACAACTACATTCTACAAAAGTATCCTGTGTACATTTGTTGTCCACGTACCCAGCGGGAAAAAGAAGGACCACGAAGGCCTTCTATAAGGCCTCTGCCCCCTTCTTTTGGATGCGCAAGGCCTTCTCGTTCCATTCCATACTCATATATTTTTTACACACGATGTCATTGCGGGGAAGCCCTTCCGCAATCGTTTATTTTGAGAGTGACTCTGAAAGGCCTTATAATTAATGGCTTTCTTTTACTTTGGAATATGTATAACACAAAAAATTTCTCTCTTCTCCCTTTTCAGAGAAGCTAATTTGAAATGTGTTAGCAAAAAAAAAAGTAAATTGATTCAAAAACATTCCTAAGAAGGGGTTTAATAAGGCCTGCAGTTAGAAGGGTTTCTGAGTTTTCCCGCTGGGTAGTAGTTGAACATTTTGGTTGTATGTATTTGTATTTCTGTTCTTTTTTTTTAATTTTTTCTTATATGTATTCATTTGTGTGTCGTTCACATTTTGTTCTCTTTCCTGCAAGTACTTTGCTGTTGTTGTCAGCGGCCACTATTCAATGTTTTTTGTTTGCATTTAAGCTCACGCATTTTCATATACAGCATCGAAATCCAGCTAGTTGGGCCATAGGCCCACCCAACTACATACATATGTATTGAACGTTACCTTTACGCATTTAATTTGCACATTCACATACAAATGTACATATATACTTATAAATGTATCTTTGAGTGCAACTACACCACCAATGACTACATGGACGTACTTTGCTTGCGTATTTACTAAATGCACCCGTGATATTCCAAATATGAAATGTAACGCACAAAATCGTTAACAGGAAACAACAAAAATAATCAATGCCTTAAATTTTTGTAGCAAATACATATGTATATGAATATTTTTCTTAGTGATGAAAATCATCACCATGATGATTATAATGATGATGCTGTTGTGCATACGAATGCAAATATAATTTTGATATGTAAAATGTGGTTAGCATTTTTTTTTTAACTTCAGCACTAAAAGGTTGTATAATTTTCATGAGGTTTTCTATATACATAATTTTTATGTAACTTTTTTTTTTTAATAATCTTTTTTTTAATCCGAAAATTGTTAATGTATCATTTTTGAGATTGCACTTGATAAATGCATGAAATAAGTGAACATTAATAATAATATGCATACAAGAAGAATTTAAAATACAATATAAAATTATGATGTTTACTTTATAAAGATATATTGCACTTGATCAACAAGAGGGTAGTAACTAGGGATGCCAATACCTGATCCTGAAAATCCCGGGATATTCGGGATTCGCTTAATCCCGAAATTGTTTACTAATTTTTTTTCTTTTATATATTTTTATTCATATCTACTTATATATTATTAAAACAAAGTCATCATAAGTTTCCCATATAAAGCACATAAGCAAGTTCATTGTCAATGCCATTGCTCTTGCGAGAGTCAAATGAAAATATAATAGCCTTTTCATAATCCAGCAACAAAATACACAGTTTTGCAGTTTATTGGGTTTATATATTTGGTTTATGAACAGATATTACCCTTATCAGACATTGGATTTGTATGCATACATATCATTAATGCTTTTCAACTGGATTTGTTCACACATAATTTTTTTAGACACGTACATATCTAATTTCTAGACCGAATATGGTACAAAAATAATGCTCACGGTTAATAACAAATCTGATGCAATTGAAAATAATTGCAAAAGAAAACGCACCAAAGATATAACTCCACTATTGTCACCGTATGGCCACAATATTGATCTTTTATATATTTTTGTTTCACCCTGTTAAAACTGTCAATGATGCTAAAAGAAACAAATTTAACCTTTATTATTCTTCTTAAACGCGTTTAGCAATTATAAAAAAATAGGCCTTTAAATACTTCGATATAAATAATTTTATTTTGTTACTTTACTTTTTAAAGAATACTTTATAATTTTGTTATTTTTATTTATTCATTTATTGAATTCCTTGCACAACAAGACTTAGAGTCTCTTTCACCAATTCTATTTATATATCATTTCATATTTAAACGTAGTTATTCATTTTCACCAACATATTCTCATTACACATTTAAAACCTGTTTAAATAGGTATCAATCTCCATTTAAATACTAATTTTGCAACTCTGTCACAACAGCTGGCTCTAGCGACACATACAGAAATTGTTTGTTAACAAAAATTAAAAATTTTCAAAAATTTGCTTATAATTTGTATAAAGCTAAAACTATTTAACAAATCAAATGGAAAGTGATGAAAGTGATTACGATTACGAAGTTATTGTAAAAGTTTTTGTCGAACGAAGGCCGCGAACAATAAGAGAACGACGTAATTTTTTTTTTTCATTTTACGATGAAGAGGACTTCAGATGTAGATTCCGTATATCCAAGGAAGCAGCATGGACAATTTTGGAATTAATACGCCCCAAAATAAAACATAACAGCAATTACGATGCAGGATTGTTTTGTGTACAATAAGTTCGCCAACATATGTAATTAAATTTACGATAAAAAAAGAAATTTATACAAATAAATTAAAATTGCATATTAAATAATAATAATATTAAATAAAAGTTTTACAAAGTAAGGGCATATGTATGTACATACCTAAGTACGTAGAAAACATTTAATCTAATCAAAATAATTAAAAAGAAATTTTTTAAAATTTGTTGCGTTGCTATTAATTTGTTGATAATGTGGAAGAGAATTCCAAAGACGAACAGCATGTAAAACGAACTGCCATTCAGAAACATGGTAATGATATCTAGGGATTATAATATTTTTGCCTCTTAAAGATCTGGCAAATCTAATCTTCTGAAATAGATATTCAGGCTTTTGGGTATAGATAATTTTGTGGAGTAAAATTAATGTTCTTATCTTTAGGAGATTTTCAAATAATACACCATATAATGTTTTGACATGCAATGAAACATGATCACGCGTCTTGACATATCTTACTATATTATTATATAATACTTCGAGTTTCCTCTTACGAACACTATCGCAACTAGAAAACAATTCAAAGCCACATATAAGACTTGGAACCCAATATGCTTTAGCAAGTAGCATTCTTACTCTCAGAGGTGTGCAGTGTTGAACAGTCCATAATGTTCTAAGTTTAACATATAATTTAGCAACCAGTGCATTGATATGGCTTGACCATGTCAAATTGTTATTAAATACAACTCCTAGATTTTTCGCAGCATCCACTAATTCAATTTGTTCATTAATTAAAATATCATCTTCTATACATGGATGTATAGTTTTCTTATAATAAGAATAACCAGACATTTGGATTTTTTAGGGTTTAAGTGTAGACGATTTGCAGATGCCCACACATATGTACATATATGTTATTTAAATAATGATTTAGTTTGATTATATTCTCCACGATTGATTGAGTTGGGCTGCTGAGCCATAATTGCACATCATCCGCATACATACGGACGTTGCAGTGAGATAGTTTACGTGGCAAATCATTGGCATAAATCGAGAAGAGAAGCGGTCCCAAAATTGTCCCTTGGGGAACACCTCTTGTTAGTTTAACACGATTGGACACTGTATTGTGCACACACACTGATTGTGTACGATCTGTTAAATACGACGACATTAGTTGTGCTCCAGTCGAAGAAAATTTAAAGAAAGTTCTAAGTTTGCTATATAATATTTCATGGTTAACTGTATCAAATGCTTTCGAATGATCGCGAAAAAATCCCGGGATCTTGGGATTAGAATTTTTTTTACCGAACCCGGGATTCACAAATCCAGTCCCGATTGGCATCCCGAGTAGTAACTCAAAATTTTAAAATATTCAGTGGAGGCAATAAACTTTTTTTTTAATACTACAACTGTATTTTTTGCTTAACGAGTGGATAAAATGGTGTAAAAATTTTACAGTGGGTAGAAATGACCACTATACATCAATATCTTGCAAAAAATGAAATTTTAAAAGAGGGTATGGTTATTCAAGTGCGATATATGGTATATATTTATGTAAAGGGTGTTTTTATAGAGGTATAGAACTTTGAAATGGAATAAAACAAAGATGAATTTTTTAAATTAATATGGAATTTACTTTATTCGAAAGATAATCTTCTGGCATTACAATTTAAATATGACTACCGGCATATATGACCGCCACGCCTGGCTCCGACACAGTCTAATCTGGAGGTTTAATTTTCGATTACTTTTAAAAACGTTTGTGGCCGCATATAAAAAGATCTTTCGTGTTTAGTTCTCTGGTCACCATTTACTTCTAACGTTTTCCGAAGAGAACAAAGGCGTCCCTATTCCCTATTGGGTTTTATGTAGTTTCGAATTTTTATTTAATTAATTTCAGACAGATACATTTACCTTTAAAAAAGTAGCCTCTTCACATTGAAAATTTGGGCGTCGTCTTTTGGACGTTCAGGAAACACCATATACAGGGGTAAAATTACAATGAAAAGTACTTAGCAAGTTAAGAAACCAAATAGCAAGGAACTGCACCATTATACAATTATACGAAAATATTATTTCTCGCTAGGCACGGCAGACTTTGACCCATGACTAATTTTTTACTCATTATTTGGATAAACTAAACTGAACTAGTTTTTAGTAAATATTTCCTGTGAAAGACGAAATTTGTATTTTCTAACTTGAAGAAAAAGTTTACAGAATTGCTGTTAAAAAAAAAACAGGCCAACGGGTAGCACTCTTTTCATAATATATAATTTATATTATTCATATATATAAACGATTATCTTGATTTTTATAAATTAATTTAAAAAAAACTACAAACAAGTGTATTTTTCATGAATATTTAGAAAACACTTCTGAAGAAAACAGATATTATTTATTTAAGAATATAAGTTATTAAACTATATATGTATGTATGTTTGTGTGTAAATATGTAGGAGCTCCAATTCAAAAGTTAAGTAAAACTATAAAATTCAATCATTTTTACCATCATCTTTAGATAGTAGATAACGAAGGACATATTGAAGGAATCATAAAACATACTAGATGATTTCTTATTTAATTTTAAATCAAGCAAGAGGAACTAAATACATAAAAGAAATAAAAAAAAGAAACATCCAGTTCCGGCAAAGGAAAATAAACACAGAAAACCCATACATTTGCACACACGTTACTCAAACAAATTTAAAAGTGTGCGTATTGATTGTAATGGCAAACAAAAAACGGATACACACGCATATTAAGTTGTGCACTACTAACTAACAAAACCAAAAAAAAAAAAAAAAAACAAGAAAAGAAAATCGAAATAAAAATTATAACAAGGGATACGAGTATAAACAAAAAACAAAAAACAAAGTCACATCATCAACTCCAAAGCAACCAACACAACACAACAGCACCAACAACAAGGACATAAATTGCTAGTGGGAACCACTACCAAAAAGGGATGAAATAACGAAGAACATACATAAACATTCATGGAAAAACAAAAATATTGAAAAATTGATAATGGGAAATCATTTTCTTTATTTTTTTTTTTTGTAATTTTTATTTATTTCACTGCACTTCTTTTCATTTTTCCGTTTTTGCTGAATGTTGGAAAATATAAAACACTAGAAAAAGATCTGCAAACAAATAGAAATGAAAACACGTATACATGAATACACATAAATATGTACATATGTATGTATGTATGCATATATGTCTACGGCCTGTTAAGTATTCATAAATATCAAAATATCATTGCAGTGGGTTTTTTTTCGAAAATATCCCGTTTAAAAGCACATCTTATTGCAAACAAGTCACTCAAAATGCTTCTGCGATACCCAAGCCAAACGCAACTAAACAAAGTCATGACCTTAATTCCTTTAAGAGGGTTGCAATCGAAAAATTATATGAAAAAAATTCTAGTTTGGAATATTAAACCATGAATGATTATCTGATTATTCAATTGAGTCATAGACTACCACACCAAAAATACTCGTACATACATGAATTATGCACAATGGAGTCGTATGTTTGTTGTGCTTGACTTGATACTCCCTCCTTTCAAATAGTTGGGGTATATTTGTTTGGACTTTTATATTCAATGTGTATTATTGTATTCGCATAAGAGGTGGTGGGTTAAGCAGATTGTGTATTAAAAACAATGAAGAAAAGTCAAAAGTGGTCATTGTGCAGAAACAAAAAGAAAAAAAAAAAAAAACAACATGCAAAACAAAATGTTTGAGTAAAGAAAAATCTTTTCAATAAAAAATAACTAAAGGCCCAACCATAATATGCATAAGCTGGCTTAAGCTAATGTCAAAATTTAACGAAAAGTCTGTCAAATGCTTAAGGAAATTTGCAGAGACTTTTAGGTGGCTATAATGTACTTATGCGACTTAAAATTTAAGTAGTCATAGTTGCACACATATGTATGTAGCATAAATAATTTTTCGAAAAATTTGTATCTTCTTATTTATCCTAAACAAATTGAGTACATATACTTCTCAGGCGCTTTTCTTTGCGTACTTGGAACAACTTTCCTTCCCCCTTTGCAAATTTGTTTTGCACACACTACATACACGCATTGTAATTGATATTTTTAATTTTAATTTTAAAAATTTTTCACGCGTTTTTTTTTTAATTTCTTAAATTTTAATTAAATAAAAAAAATGTCACAATATTTTTATAAAAACACAACGAAGTTTTGACAACAAAAAATCAATCAGCTGACGTCAATTTTAGCTAATGCGACTACCTGATAATTAATATACCTTGGACACTTCTTTTCTTCCACATTTTCTATTAAATTTTATATGTAAACTATTTCGTCTTCTTTTTCCATTTTCAAAATTAATTTATTTTTACGTACAAACATACATATGTATGTATGTATTAGTAGAAAAGCTGATTCCGTACGGAATGTGCGTTCAGTTTCGCACTTTGCTTAAGCAAATGACGTTTCATAAAACTTAACGAAAATTTTGCTTAAGTTCATTATAGTTGCCACATACGATTTACATGTATTCGCACAGTTGCTTAAGCTGACTTAAGCTAGGTTATGCATATTATAGTTGGGCCTTAATTGTAAATTTGAAAAAGAAAATAATTTTAGAAAAATGTATCTGAAAAATGTAGAAAATATTATCGTAAGAAAAATTTATTTGCTGGAAAACTTATCTCAAAATCTGAGAACATTTTTTTATAAAATAATGAAAAGCTTGGAATAGTTTTGGAAGGATGTTATTGCTATGAAAAATTTAATTAAAAACTTGTTTCAAAATCTTGAGAAGATTTTCTACAGAAAAATAGTTCTGAGGGAATTTTCCGATTCGATGAAGTTTTTTAACCAACTTCAAAAATAGAAGGAGGTTATCAATTCGTGTGTATTTTTATTTTCTTTTTCTTTCATAATTGTACCCGCAAATTGATTTTCATTAATTATTTTTTGGTTTGTAAGGATTTTTCCTGTTGTTTAGTTCCACAAATTTGTTTTGAAAATCTTGGCAAAATGTGTTATTTTCAAATATTGATTATCAATTCACTCCGCCATTCATTTATTCATAATTCATAATTTTATTTTTCGTGTGAGCTATTTTTCTTTGCAGTTTGCTCCTGTAAAAATTATAAAATCTGAACAAGTTGCAAAGCAAAATATTAATAATCCCATTGGTCCTCATTTTATTGAACGATTTAATTTTTCTTTCTTTTTTGCATTTTGGCCAAATAAATTTTTTTTTTAAATCGGGGCAAAGTTGATCCCCTTCAAAATAATGTGTGTGAAGATAAATATGCCGAGTTAAATATGTTTTACCTAAGAGCTTAATTCATGACATATTTAACTCAAAAGTTAGTGGAACATTGCCAACATAGCTCGATGGAACTTTTTGGTTTACATCTTTGCTAGTTGATATAAATGTATCTTAACTAAGAAATGCATCACTGCGCCGCATCTGATGTATTTGCGAACGGGCCCTTTGTATGATCTATACGGGAATTTTGCCATATGTGGGGACATTTTTGTTAGTCACTCATTTGGACCAATGGGAAATTAAAGCCAAGAATCCATACTTATTGACTATGTAAGTCCGATTTCTCAATTGTATTTGAGAATTTTTTTATAAAATTTTGAAATTTAAAATTTATGCAAATTTTTGATGATCTCTAATTCTCAAATACAATTGAGAAATCGGACTTACATAGTCAATAAGTATAAATCCTTGGCTTTAATTTCCCTTTGGTCCAAATGAGTGACAAACCAAAATGTGACCACATATGCCAAAATTCTCTCAGAGATCATCAAAAATTTAAACAATTTTAATTTTTAAAATTTTATAGAAAAACTAGATGACCCGGCAAACGTTGTTTTGCCATACAAAATATATCTAGTGCATATTTTAGGTGTTATATAAAAAATGGCAAATGTACTGTGTGTGACAATGACCGCCGATGAAAAAACCAAATAAAATAACCAAATTCCCGTAGAACTCATCAAAATTTACACAATTTTAATTTTTAAAATTTTATAGAAAAACTAGCTTATCCCGGTCTGCTTCGCTACCCCCCTCGTTATAAAATAAAATTAAAAGTATTTATATATTCTATTGTGAAAATTTAATTACGATCGGTCCAGTAGTGAAGACTATATTACGATTTTTAATTTTCCTAGAAAGGGGCGTGGTCCCACCCACTTTTCTCCTGGTACGTATTCCTAATTATGACAATAACATATGTACCAAATATCATCGACGTAGGTAAAAAAATGCCCAAAATATGGCGATTCAATTTTTGGGTTATATAGGCGGTGCCACGCCTCTTTGTCCAATCCCGCCCATATTTGCAGCAGCACTTAAGAAATGCACACCAATCCAACATACCAAATTTTGTTCAAATACCGTTATCAGGAGCAGAAATAATAGATTTTTAATTTGTTTTTTGTATGAGAGGTACCACGCCCCTTTGTGCAATGCCGCCCATATTTGCAGCAGCACTTAAGAAATGCACACCAAACCGACGTACCAAAATTTGTTCAAATACCGTTATTAGGAGCAGAACTAATAGATTTTTAATATTTGGCTTGTATGGGAGGTACCACGCCCCTTTGTCCAATTGGACCGAATTGTAAATCTAAACCATCCGGAGCGCAACCCACACGCATACAGAAAAATTTATGCAAATCGGTCCAGCCGTTTAGGAGGAGTTCAGTCACAACGATCGTACAGTAGAATTATATATATAAAGATTCTCAAATACAATTGAGAAGTCTAACTTACATAGTCAATAAGTATGGATTCTTGGCTTTAATTTCCCATTGGTCCAAATAAGTGACAAACAAAAATGTGCCCACAAATAGCCAAATTCCCGTAGAGCTCATCAAAATTTACACAATTTTAATTTTTAAAATTTTATAGAAAAATTCTCAAATACAATTGAGAAGTCTAACTTACATAGTCAATAAGTATGGATTCTTGGCTTTAATTTCCCATTGGTCCAAATGAGTGACAGACAAAAATGTGCCCACAAATATCCAAATTCCCGTAGAACTCATCAAAATTTACACAATTTTTATTTTTAAAATTTTATAGAAAAATTCTCAAATACAATTGAGAAGTCTAACTTACATAGTCAGTAAGTATGGATTCTTGCCTTTAATTTCCCATTGGTCCAAATGAGTGACAAATAAAAATGTGCCCGCAAACAGCCAAATTCCCGTAGAACTCATCAAAATTTACACAATTTTAATTTTTAAAATTTTATAGAAAAATTCTCAAATACAATTGAGAAGTCTAACTTACATAGTCAATAAGTATGGATTCCTTGCTTTAATTTCCCATTGGTCCAAATGAGTGACAAATAAAAATGTGCCCGCAAACAGCCAAATTCCCTTAGAGCTCATCAAAAATTTACACAATTTTAATTTTTAAAATTTTATAGAAAAATTCTCAAATACAATTGAGAAGTCTAACTTACATAGTCAATAAGTATGGATTCCTTGCTTTAATTTCCCATTGGTCCAAATGAGTGACAAACAAAAATGTGCCCGCAAATAGCCAAATTCCCGTAGAACTCATCAAAATTTACACAATTTTAATTTTTAAAATTTTATAGAAAAATTCTCAAATACAATTGAGAAGTCTAACTTACATAGTCAATAAGTATGGATTCCTTGCTTTAATTTCCCATTGGTCCAAATGAGTGACAAATAAAAATGTGCCCGCAAATAGCCACATTCCCGTAGAACTCATCAAAATTTACACAATTTTAATTTTTAAAATTTTATAGAAAAATTCTCAAATACAATTGAGAAGTCTAACTTACATAGTCAATAAGTATGGATTCCTTGCTTTAATTTCCCATTGGTCCAATTGAGTGACAAATAAAAATGTGCCCGCAAACAGCCAAATTCCCTTAGAGCTCATCAAAAATTTACACAATTTTAATTTTTAAAATTTTATACAAAAATTCTCAAATACAATTGAGAAGTCTAACTTACATAGTCAATAAGTATGGATTCCTTGCTTTAATTTCCCATTGGTCCAAATGAGTGACAAACAAAAATGTGCCCGCAAATAGCCAAATTCCCGTAGAACTCATCAAAATTTACACAATTTGAATTTTTAAAATTTTATAGAAAAATTCTCAAATACAATTGAGAAGTCTAACTTACATAGTCAATAAGTATGGATTCCTTGCTTTAATTTCCCATTGGTCCAAATGAGTGACAAACAAAAATGTGCCCGCAAATAGCCAAATTCCCGTAGAACTCATCAAAATTTACACAATTTTAATTTTTAAAATTTTATAGAAAAATTCTCAAATACAATTGAGAAGTCTAACTTACATAGTCAATAAGTATGGATTCCTTGCTTTAATTTCCCATTGGTCCAAATGAGTGACAAATAAAAATGTGCCCCCAAACAGCCAAATTCCCTTAGAGCTCATCAAAAATTTACACAATTTTAATTTTTAAAATTTTATAGAAAAATTCTCAACTACAATTGAGAAGTCTAACTTACATAGTCAATAAGTATGGATTCCTTGCTTTAATTTCCCATTGGTCCAAATGAGTGACAAATAAAAATGTGCCCGCAAATAGCCAAATTCCCGTAGAACTCATCAAAATTTACACAATTTTAATTTTTAAAATTTTATAGAATAATTCTCAAATACAATTGAGAAATCTAACTTACGTAGTCAATAAGTATGGATCCTTGGCTTTAATTTCCCATTGGTCCAAATGAGTGACAAACAAAAATGTGCCCACAAATAGCCAAATTCCCGTAGAACTCATCAAAATTTACACAATTTTAATTTTTAAAAATTTATAGAAAAATTCTCAAATACAATTGAGAAATCTAACTTACGTAGTCAATAAGTATGGATCCTTGGCTTTAATTTCCTATTGGTCCACATGAGTGACAAACAAAAATGTGCCCACAAATAGCCAAATTCCCGTAGAACTCATCAAAATTTACACAATTTTAATTTTTAAAAATTTATAGAATAATTCTCAAATACAATTGAGAAATCTAACTTACGTAGTCAATAAGTATGGATCCTGGCTTTAATTTCCCATTGGTCCAAATGAGTGACAAACAAAAATGTGCCCACAAATAGCCAAATTCCCGTAGAACTCATCAAAATTTACACAATTTTAATTTTTAAAAATTTATAGAAAAATTCTCAAATACAATTGAGAAGTCTAACTTACATAGTCAATAAGTATGGATTCCTTGCTTTAATTTCCCATTGGTCCAAATGAGTGACAAACAAAAATGTGCCCGCAAATAGCCAAATTCCCGTAGAACTCATCAAAATTTACACAATTTTAATTTTTAAAATTTTATAGAATAATTCTCAAATACAATTGAGAAATCTAACTTACGTAGTCAATAAGTATGGATCCTTGGCTTTAATTTCCCATTGGTCCAAATGAGTGACAAACAAAAATGTGCCCACAAATAGCCAAATTCCCGTAGAACTCATCAAAATTTACACAATTTTAATTTTTAAAAATTTATAGAAAAATTCTCAAATACAATTGAGAAGTCTTGTGAAGTCTAACTTACATAGTCAATAAGTATGGATTCTTGCCTTTAATTTCCCATTGGTCCAAATGAGTGACAAATAAAAATGTGCCCGCAAATAGCCAAATTCCCGTAGAACTCATCAAAATTTACACAATTTTAATTTTTAAAACTTTATAGAAAAATTCTCAAATACAATTGAGAAATCTAACTTACGTAGTCAATAAGTATGGATCCTTGGCTTTAATTTCCCATTGGTCCAAATGAGTGACAAACAAAAATGTGCCCACAAATAGCCAAATTCCCGTAGAACTCATCAAAATTTACACAATTTTAATTTTTAAAATTTTATAGAATAATTCTCAAATACAATTGAGAAATCTAACTTACATAGTCAATAAGTATGGACCCTTGGCTTTAATTTTTAATTGGTCCAAATGAGTGACAAACAAAAATGTGCCCACAAATAGCCAAATTCCCGTAGAACTCATCAAAATTTACACAATTTTAATTTTTAAAAATTTATAGAAAAATTCTCAAATACAATTGAGAAGTCTTGTGAAGTCTAACTTACATAGTCAATAAGTATGGATCCTTGGCTTTAATTTCCCATTGGTCCAAATGAGTGACAAACAAAAATGTGCCCACAAATAGCCAAATTCCCGTAGAACTCATCAAAATTTACACAATTTTAATTTTTAAAAATTTATAGAAAAATTCTCAAATACAATTGAGAAATCTAACTTACGTAGTCAATAAGTATGGATTCTTGGCTTTAATTTCCCATTGGTCCAATTGAGTGACGAACAAAAATGTGCCCACAAATAGCCAAATTCCCGTAGAACTCATCAAAATTTACACAATTTTTATTTTTAAAATTTTATAGAAAAATTCTCAAATACAATTGAGAAGTCTAACTTACATAGTCAATAAGTATGGATTCTTGCCTTTAATTTCCCATTGGTCCAAATGAGTGACAAACAAAAATGTGCCCACAAATAGCCAAATTCCCGTAGAACTCATCAAAATTTACACAATTTTAATTTTTAAAAATTTTATAAAAAAATTCTCAAATACAATTGAGAAATCTAACTTACATAGTCAATAAGTATGGATCCTTGGCTTTAATTTCCCATTGGTCCAAATGAGTGACAAACAAAAATGTGCCCACAAATAGCCAAATTCCCGTAGAACTCATCAAAATTTACACAATTTTAAATTTCAAAATTTTATAAAAAAATTCTCAAATACAATTGAGAAATCGGACTTACATAGTCAATAAGTATGGATTCTTGGGTTTAATTTTCCATTGGTCTAAATGAGTGACAAACAAAAATGTGCCCACACATGGCCAAATTCCCGTATAGATCATACAAAGGGCCTGTTCGGAAATACATCACTGCGCCGCCTCTGATGCGTTGTACGTTCTGAAAATCAACGGCTGGTAACACTGGATATGCTGTTTTGTATCAGCTGAGCAAACCAATCACAGATGCGGCGCAGTGATGCATTTCGGAACAGGCCCAAAGTTATCTTAGTTAAGATATATTTATATCAACTAGCAAAGATGTAAACCAAAAAGTTCCATCGAAAAAACATATTTAACTTTTTAGTTAACTATCTCATGATGTAAGCTCTTACGTAAAACATATTTAACTCGGCATATTTATCTTCCCACTTAGGGGCTGTGCACATATTACGTAACGTTTCAAGGGGGGGTTAAAGATTTGTTACGGATTGGAAATTTTGCACTGAAAAATTATTAAAAAGCGTTACGGAGGGGGTATAAAATCTCTGAAAACAGCGTTACGTAATATGTGCACAGCCCCTTATTTTAAAATATTGATTATCAAATAACTCCGCCATTTATAAAAAGATTTAAAAAATTCGTATTTTGTTTGAACAAGTTTGCTTTCAGTTTGGTTTAATAATTATGTTTTTAAATGAGGGCAAGTTGTTTCTCCCAGTAAAAGATATTGATTATCCCATAACTCTTTATTTTATTGACCAATTAAAATATTTTTATTTAATTAAAAGGGTTTGCTTACGGTTTGGTCACGTGCAATTTTTTTAAGTTCGGGGGAAAGTGGTTCCTGTAAAATATTGTTTATTGCATTATGGACTCCTCTATTTACTAACAGACTTTTTAAAATTTCTTTTTTTGTTTGATCTGATTTTCTCACAGTTCTATACCTTTTTCTATTTTTTTTTTTTTTTTTTTTTTTTTGGAAAATCGGAGGGCAAGATACCGCCCCGAAATATTTAATTAGCGTTTTTCAACAGATTTCCAAAATTTGTGGTTGTTTGACAGGTTTTGCTTGTTTGATTGGTTTTTCGCGTAACTCCTACATTTGTGATCCGATTCGCATTTTTTCTTTACGTTTGATGGGGTTTTTTTAATTTTTGGTGTTGTATTTTTGATGTTGTGCCAGAATTATTTATCTTAAACTCTCAAATTATTTCTAAAATTGCATAAGAATTTTTTTTCCATAGATGAGATTTTAATTTTAATTTTAACCAGTTTTCTGCAAAAGAAGTACTTAACCACCAATAAAAATTAATAAAAGTTTATTTTACTTGCTGTTAAAAAATAATAATAATAAGAATCCTTTTGCTCTATAGAATACTTGAATTTATTTTATCACCAGCAAATATTTTATGCAAATATTAACCAAATTGAATTTTTCTTTTTTGTGGGAACAAATTTTAGGTGTGGTCTAGAAATACCTTTTTGTCTAATTACCAGCGAATAACAGTACCGACAATATCATGGCATTTTAGCCATTGTCTCTCATCCTTATGCTTCCACCCTTTTAACCAACATCCAATGCATTGTCTCTTGCCATTATGGCCATTATCAACGCCATAATTGAGCTCAATAATTGAAAATTAAAAATAATTTTCTACAATACAAATGATTTCGTTTTTCGATATTAAATAATTTAGAAAATGAACATTAAAATTTTTGTTCATTTGTGGCTTTTTAGCTGGTGTTGTTATAGTTTGTTTATTTTCAATTTTGTCTATTGTTCTAAAAATACAGAATTTTAAATTTCATGTGTCGCTGTGATTACTTTTTTCTCCCTTTTGTTTTTGTTTTTAATTAGGAGTTATTGGAGTCAGAAAGTATGTAAGTGTTTTGTTGCGCTTTTGAAACTAATTAAACTAATGGATAAAATTAGAGTTTTAAAGTTTATAATAAATGATAAAATCAAGTTGGGTGTAAAAATATTTTCTTTATAATTTGAAAACTAACACAAACAAAATTTTTATAAATTGTAGATACATTCCACAAAATTGTAAAGTAGCAAAAGAAAAAAGATGCCTTTAACACTGATGCTTAGCGACCCATAACACTACTGCCCTGGATTTCATGAATAATCGATCGAATCATCGCTGCCAGGCAATTATGGTTCATGGAAAAGAAAAAACTAATCGCTAAAGAACAGGTAGCATTTTAGCCAAGTTGGCGATGTGGCGACGCACTGCTACACTTTGACAACTACACATCAAAAGTGTTAACACAATGAAATTCAATGAAATAACCAAAATCCTATATAACCTACCGTACGTTGACCATTTTTTTATGCAGATAACCTTTAAATTTTAACCAAAAGAAATACCAATAACGAATCTTATCAAAAGGTCTGGGCGATATCAGCAAATGGATGGAATACCCAGACGCAAAAATCTGCCAAAAAATAAAAGCTCCATATCTGCAGAAAACAAAATTATAATTCAGATATCCACAACATAAATTGCAAAATTTTAGGAGTGATACAAGGCGAATTCACTTACCAGGCAGTGTTACAAACACAGATGAGCTACTTTTTTCATTATGTATGGAGGTCGATATGACAAAATTTATACGTGCAAGCATAAAGGCCGATACAAGGCGAATTCAATGAATTTAATGAATTTGCCTTGGACCGATATATCAAATGATGTTGTAATGTTGTACTTATTGTAGAATTAACACGAACTGGTAAGTTAATTCACCTTAGGGTGATATTTTTCTGAAAATAGCATTGAAAAGATCATGGGTGTAATATTAGGACCGTCAGCACTGTTGTCAATTTTGCTATTTTCTCGTCAAATCTAGATGTTTTTCATAAAATTTTGCGGGAAAAAAAATGATTTAGCTATTAGCGGAAAATCTAGCGATTTTTAGTTTACTGACTTCTTACTTTTCAAGCGGTTTTTTAATAAAATAATTTTGATCAACATTGTCAAAGAGTTGCTACAAAGCAAGATGTATCTGGCAAGTTAACGCACCAGAGCAACTGACAGCACATATGTATGTACTTAGTCGATTGGTGAAATTATCAAACTCTTTACAAATATTCCCTTCTTTACGGCATTTGACATTTTTTTACGCTATTTCAATGTTTTTTGACAGCTACAGAGTAATTTATACTACAAGTTTTTTATTGTTGTAGAAAGGGGTGTACCTGTTATTTGTGAAGTGCCACAAAGTGCGTCTCGAATAACGGTATTTATAAAAATCTGTTAATGTGTGAATTGTACTAGTTTTTTGCATTGTAATCTTTTTCTTAAATAAAGAAAAATATAAAAAATTTTACTGCAATGCCCCTTAAATACAACCAAAAACCATGATCAATTAAAGTCTTGGCTGGTGCAGGATGAAAACGACGAAACAAAAGGATTTGGCAAATATTGCAGATGCTCACTTTCAGCACAATTATACATATGATCTTCTATGTAACGCTGAAACTAAAAAAAACACAAATCGGCCGCTTCGATTAGAGGGTCATGTTGGAGAAAATGGAATTTGGAGCAAAATTAAACTATTGTTCATAATTGTGAAGTGCATTGTTTATTCGTACCTAAATGTCACTTTTGCGGATTTGTAAATCACCAATAATGGATTACCCAGAGATTCATTTGTAATCATAGAAACAACGCAATGTTGCTTATTTTCATATTTCGACATGTTTGAAGCAAAACACGCTACTTGAGGTATTTTGCTCATATAAAAATATGTATAGGAAGGCATGTAGCAAAACACCTGGGGCCAAATCACCGCATACGAAATCGATCAAAATTTAACGAAATTTCTCATTTTGGTATTATCGCATACGATATCGCATGAATTGTATCGTAATTTGACGCATCGTATGACATAATTTGCTTATTCGGCACTTATCGTACTGTTATTCGCTACGATAGGTAATTCGATATCGTATGCGGTGATTTCGCCCCTGTATTTTGGCCCAAAACACACATATGGAAATGCACTGTAAGACAACAGACGATATATTTTCTATCATGCATAATCGCGGAATTTCATTGAATAACCAGAATAGACAATTTTGTTTAACGTATATCTCGAATAATTTATGTCAACAATCTAGGCGCTCGGTTGTGCGCCAGGCCAAGTTCCGGCCACACAGTGTATATTTACACGTAACCATTCGAGCTGTTTTTACCCCCTTCATAACTTTGCTCCTCTTGATTATAATGTAATAAAACTTGTAACATAAGTTGTCCCTAGAGTGGTGACCTCACAGGTTAAATTTCTACCGTAAAAGCTTCCCGAGATATTGAGGTGTGAAAAGTTCATATTTTAGTACATATTCACTCACTCACTGACTCACTGATTCACTGACTCATCAATATTATTGGGCACTTCCAGTATAGCTAGAGAGCTGAAACCTGTAAGCTTGGCAATATTTTTTTTAACTAACACATTAGCAGAAATTTTATTTGTGCGAACATATGATTGTCGTTGTTGATGGAGTTATCGATCATCGTTGAAGAAATTATGCAGTTTCATTTTTGACATTTTTTCAAGTTAACTATGAAAAGTTTGTATTAAGCATTTGCATGTGTTATACATATGTATAAGACTCGAAGCAAAGTTTCATAATTTTATTAAACAAAATATTTTTATAGATAAGTATGAACAAAATATTAAGAGGTACGTATAAACCTATACGTATGTAAACTTCTTGTAGGTTTTTTATTTTAACTATTTCTGCAAATTTCAGATGTATGTCAACACCTTCCCTGAATTGAAAATAAAATTGTGAAGAAAGCAGTGAAGCGTGCTCACCACTGGTTACCTACCCCAATAATATTTTGTTTTAAAATGAATTTAATTTTTCTAATCTTTTTTAAAATAAAATTATAAGAAATTTAATAGAATTAAATCGTGCTTTATTTTTACTACTATCTCCGTCAACAGTGATGAATATAGCCATCATGCTTGATAAATCAAATATGACCTTTACATCCACCAACACTGATTAGTCAAATATGACTGGTAAATCCAATACTTTTATCAACGCTGACTCACATGTACACAAGAGTTTCCATCACATTCTTCATTTTGGCCTTAAGAATGTGATAGAAACTTTGTTCTACGCGATGATGGATATTTCTGTCAGTAGTGATAGTCAAATGATAGTTAAAATGACTGTCACTGTTCTTGAAGGGTAGTTAGCTCTTCGTACTGATGTAGTATAAATTTTGTCAATAAAGTCGCTATTTTTGTTCGTGAAAGTCGTGATGTGTTTTTATTAGGTAAATCGAAATTTATAAAAGTAAATAGCTTCTGTGCGAATTTTAGACGCTCAGCTAGTTTAAATATAAAGATAGGAAGCGCTTAATGAAATACTCTTCATGTATCCAAATACTTTTTTTTTTTTGTGTATTTTTCGAACTTTTTATTAAATTTAACATTATTTCGTAGGAGCAAATTTTGGCTGATATCACGTTTAACTGCATATATGTATGTATTTGCATATTATGCTTTTATATCTACATATGTTAATTTTTTTTCTTTGGCAAACATTATTTGAAGCATATTGAACATTTAGTCATGTTTTTGGCAAGGAAATTTTTTAAATACACAATTATTCTATTAAAATTTAACTTTGAAAATAAAAAAATTTTTTGTCATGTGATAGAACTCAGTTGCGATTATAAGTGGTTTTAATTCCGAAATTTAAGTCCATGACACAATGAATATAAGGTATATGCAAAAATACAAACAACCAACTCTCATGGTACAATAATATATTATATATTATTATAATATAGTATATTATTGTACCATGCCAACTCTATGTATTTTGTTGGTAGAAAATTTGATTTCGGAAGTCAAAAGTATAAATATGTATGAGTGTATGTTTCAAACTGTGACAAAAATATAAATAAAAATTATTTATTCAAATACGAAGAAAAAACATTTGCTATGAAATTTTTACTGAAGACTTCTTTTCACGATTTTAGTTTGGTTTCATCGTTGGGAACTTCAAAAACGGTTCCTTTCCAATAGATCTAACATTTTATCCATATCATACCTATTTTGCGCAAATGCAAACTCATATTTAATTAGTATTCATTTTCAAAAATTTAACAATTTTTTTTCATAAACGAAAATTTTTTAATTTATATTTAATAAATAAATACAAATCAAAATTTGACACCTGAAATAAAAAAACAAGTGGTTTACAACAATTGTCAGCTGGGCTTGTAAGACTACCTTATAGTCATTGTATCATGGTTGAGTCTTTAGTAAATGAAAAACGTAATTTTTTTATTACAATCAAGCTAGTTTGAAAATTCAAAATTTTAAAATTGCCAAGGATTTTTCTAATAACTATTTTTGTAGTAAACAATATAAACCATGCATACTTTTAGGAGCGTTAAGCTAAATTCACATTTATCAAATCAAAAGGAAACCACTTGTTTTATTTGGGGATAGTGTCATTTAACTTACAATTTATTTTAAATTACAAATATCAAATTAATTAGGTATTCTACAAAAAACTATTTTTATGCAGCTTTTAAAAAAATTAAAACCCATAATTTTAAAAATATTGGTTTTGAAGGAAATAAATTATTACTTTCTTTCTTGGTTAGGTTTTTTCGACAAATAGGTACTTGATAATTGTGCACGTAATCTTAAGTAAGGCCTTTGATCGCGTTTTTCACTCTGTTCTTGTTAATAAATTAAATACTATCTACAGATATTCTAATTCTGCTTGCCGTTTGATATCGTCTTACCTAGATGAACGAAAGCAGTATGTTGCTTTTAATGGTTTGTCTTCAGACATTGCTTTCATCAGATCGGGTGTCCACAGGGTTCGGTGCTAGGTCCAATTCTTTTCTCCGTCTTTCTTAATGATTTCTTTGAATACCTTTCAGCTTATAGCTGTAAACCCTTTGCCTTTGCTGATGATATTCAATTGTTATGGAATGAGAGTAACGTTGGTTCTGTCCCACTTCATTCTATAATTAATCATGATTTAGCGGCGGTGAACCGCTGGATGCTAGGTAATAACCTTTGTATTAATCCTGATAAGTCGAAGGCTATGTTTTTTAGGGCAACTGGTGGTATTTCGGAGTTAATATGACACCGAAGGAACGAACGCCAATTGCACATTTACCAAAAGTCGTTCATATCCTCAATAAAATCTTCTGTTTGTTTAATTTACAGATTCGTAATTTGAACAGAAGTAGGTGTCAACATGTGTAAGTACATATTATTAAAAAAATATAGTGCATTAAGTAAAATTATCAAATTTAATGGGTCTTAATGTTTCATAACCTTCGTTACATACATACATATATCCAATTTGGTTTTAACTACCGGGTCGAAATCTCTAACTTTAATAAGCAAATAATTTTGATATATAATATAAACAATTAAGCACTTACCTGCACCATTTTGTATTGTTAAATATTTAAATAAACTCCTGAAATAATGCTGAAATTATTGAAGACCTTTTTCAACCGCACGTGCTTTTTAGGTAAACAAACAGTAAAAAAAATTGTATCTAAACAAATGTTGCTTAAAGACAATAAACACAATCACAATTTTATTTTTCTTTGAAAAGTTCACTTAAAATATCTATGTATATATTTAATTCTTTCAAATATGCACAAGATTAAGCAATACACGATTTCTTTTTTTATTTTCTTTTCAAGTTATGATAAATTAAAATCTACTTTTATTTACAGATGTTTTCTTATTATTTACGATTTCTTAATTTTTTATTAGTTGCGGTTTTTTTACACACAGTAAAGAATGTGAAGCATAAAAGGGATATACAAAAATTACTTTTCTTTATGCAGTTGTTGTTGCTTTTGTCATTGGTTTCTTTTTGTTGTCAAACAAAATAATATGTATTTAAAAACACGTGCTATTTTTTTGTTCACTGCTTCAATTTTATATACATAATTAACTTTTTTAGCTTGTTACATTATTTACATGCATTATTTCTTCTATATACCAATTATCTTTGATGCGGTTTGTTGTTTAAGTTTCTTAGATAGTTACTAGATTAGCGTATTTACGTGCACTCGCGTCAATTACAATTTTAAGACAACCAGAAGGGAAACATTTTATTGCATGAAATGAGTTCTAAGGAAATTGCCTAATTCACCTCCACCAAACAGCGATTTTATTGTTCAGAAAATGGGGAAAACACAAACCGTCAAAAAAGGTTTATTTACGTAGGTAATGTAAGAAGATAAAAGCATAGTAATTTGATTGTCAAGTTTCATATAAAAGAAGTGAAACATGTACTATTCATATAAAGTTTGACAGTAATAAATATGAAAAATTAGATACGATAAGCATTCTGTGAAAATGTAAGATGGTAAGTTTCATTATCCATTCACAGAGGTGATTCAAAGCGTAAATATGGTGGCTGGACTAGAATAACATAAAACACCTCATTTTATGATGTAAAAAAGATTATTTTTGTTGCAGTTTGTTGGCAAATAATACTACATGTACAATAATACCACAAATAGCTAGAAACTGTATTGTTTTAAAACCTTATATTGGCTGACATCCCTTAATCGATTACCTTCTTTAGTTCAATATATATCCATTACTTGCAGCACCCAGCTTTTAGATGCATCTTTGTTATTTTTAGCCGTCCTGAAATATGAATGTTCCCCAAATTGAAGTTTTGAACATAGGTTAGCCACGAGGGCCTTATTCGTTCTATTTGGATTAAAGGTTCCAATACACTTTGCTATCTAGGATTACACCTTGGTATTTAGTGTTTAGGTCCCGTTTAGGTTTGAAGGCACAAAATTTTGGGATTTTTATTTCCTATTAAACACCACACACTCTGTATTGGCTAGATTGACGCCGAGCCTACACCTGATACTCCACTAAGGAGTGCCACTGCAGACTCAATACACTGAGATATTGTACTCATACCAGAGATAGTTAATGCCACGGCATCGGCGTAAGCTATGGTCTTCACAAGCTTTCGCTTAGCAGGTGACAGAAGACACCTACTACTGAAATGTGGGAGAAATATATGGGCATTTCCACAGAAAAGTCTACTTTTTGTTACGTAACGTGACCATGCAACTAAACTAGTGTATGCTAAAATACAAAAAAGAAGATAATACGCAAATTTTTTTTTGAGAAACAAGCAAATTTTACAATTTTCTTCATAAACGAAAATGTTTTAATTCATATATGAATAACAAATAAAATATAACATTTATTCGAGCAAATGCTCAAGAATTTATGTTGTATTTATTATGGGTTAGCAGATCTATATGCATTTTTTGTCTAATTGTATAAAGGTTTGCAGGAAAGTAAAGAGATTCATATCGAATGAAGAAAATTATTTGTTGTGATATTTGTAAAGTTTTTTGAAAAGCTATTGTGCTTCTGCTTTTGTAATTAGCAAATTTTACTTGCGAGTTCATGTACATATGAGTAAATGAGTTTTGAAACTTTTTAAACATGAATGGTAAAGATCTACTGATGAGTTGGTATATAGCAAGAAACGGAATGTATATAGATTTGCTCACCCATAACAAAAAATAGTTTGTGAAAATATCAAATAAAATTTGAAACCAGGAATTAAAAACATTTGTCAGCAGGGCTTGCAAGATTACCTACTCATTGTAAAATTGTATCCAATAACAAGATTATATTCACCAAACGAAAAGTGTGCAGTATGGCACCTCTGTTAATTATAGTTTGGGAGTCTTTGCTCGATATTTGCAAACTGTCAAAACGTTTGTTTACATTTGTTAACAATAAAGTATGCTCAATTATATATAAAAAATTAAAATTTACTATAAATTTAGAAATAACATGTCCGATAATGAGTATGAACGTTTCGAAATAACCGATTATGATTTGGATAACGAATTCAATCCTAATAGACCCAGAAAAAAGCAAACGAAACAGCAACAAATATATGGTGAGAATTTAGTGCTTGTTATATCGTTGTTCATAAAACAATTTTTATAAATTATCATTCTTAGGTATTTGGGCTGATGACAGCGATGATGATGAAGCATCTTCTAGCCGCCGACGTGGAGGGCGAAATGGTCGTATGGGTTCTGGTACCTCGGGCGGTCGCAGTAAGGACTATACGGCTCCGGTCAGTTTTGTTGCCGGTGGTATACAGCAGTCTGGAAAGAAAAAAGATAAAAAAGATGATAGTAACGATGATGAGGAAAATCCTATAACCGATGAAGAAGAAGAACAAAATACACATCCTGGCTTTGGTGTTGGTAGCAGACCGACTTTAATGGATGTAGACTCCGATCATACTAGTGATGAATCGACTGAAGAACAAGAGTTAAGAAAGCCACAGCAAACGCAACAGAAACCATCATTTTTTAAGCAGAATCAAGCAGGCAACTCTAATCTGGGAACCTGGGAGCAACATACCCGTGGCATTGGTGCCAAGCTGCTGTTGCAGATGGGTTATAAACCAGGCAAAGGTTTGGGTAAAGACTTACAAGGTATATCGCAGCCGGTACAGGCTCATGTACGGAAAGGTAGAGGAGCCATAGGAGCTTATGGTCCAGAAACAGCTGCTAGTGTAGGTGGTAAAGGGGTAAGTTAGAATTAATTAATTTGTAAAAGTATCTTGAAATATAAATTGTAATTTACAGCATAAGCCTCAAATCGATGAAGATGTACGCGAGGCTAAAGAATTTAAAGAAAAACTAAACAAATGGAAAAAAGCCGGAGATGTCAAACAGGAAAAGACTGCAAAACGTTATTATTACAAAAGTGTGGAAGAGGTGTTGGAAAAGGGCAAGAAATCCAATTATATTATAAGCGACACAATTAGGTAAGTGTGCTGTGGAAGATGAGGATTAATATCACTTTCCATCGACTGAAACTTCTTACAATTCCCATGCTTATACATAAATTTTAATTTTTATTTCAGCAAAAAACTTGGCAACGTGCCTGTTATTGATATGACTGGCCCGGAAAAACGTGTGCTGAGTGGATACCATGCCATAGGTCAATCAAAAGTAGTCGATGAAGATTTGTATGAAATCAGCGAACAGCCTAAGAAATCAACAACATCATTCGCTTTACCCGAACTTATGCACAATCTAACTCTTATAGTTAATATGTGTGAACAGGATATTATATCGTTAGATTCAACCCAGAATAATGCCTGTGAAAGACAAATAAGTCTCGAGCAGGAAAAAAGACAGCTTCAAGAAATTGTTAAATTGGAAAATGATCACATTTATACTTTGGATAAAGTTTTATGTTTGGTTGATGAGTTGACCAGCAATGAAAGTGATTTGACGTTAGAACGAGCTGAAAAAATATTTCTAGAATTACAGCAAGACTACATATCCGAGTATAAACAATTTGGCTTGGGAGATTTGGCTGCCGGCATTATAGCTCCTTTACTGAAAAATCATCTGTGTGATTGGAAACCTTTAGAAAATCCTACCATGTATGTGGACTTAATAAAAAAATGGCGATCTATTTTGGAAAGTCACAGTGACGCACCAACAGAAACACGTTCCAATATATTTGATCCATATTCTTCGCTGGTATGGGCCGGTGTAATACCCAGCTTTCGTTCTTGTGCGGAGTTTTGGGATCCCAAACATCACCAATCAATGGCAGCTTTGTTGGACTGTTGGGCTCCGCTTTTTCCAACATGGATTTTAGACTCTGTGCTAGAGCAATTAATATTGACCCGTTTAAGTACTGCCGTACGTAATTGGGATCCTTTAACAGACACTATACCCATACATATTTGGATATTGCCTTGGAATTCTATTCTGGGCCATAAAATGGAGGAATTCATATTTCCCACTATACGGGAAAAATTGGGTAATGCTCTGCAAGCCTGGATGCCTCAAGATCGTTCCGCCCGCGCTATGTTAACACCATGGAAGGGAGCATTTGATGAGAGTGAAATGCAAGACTTTTTATTGCATCACATTATACCAAAGCTGCAAATGGTTTTGACGGAATTCGTTATAAATCCGTTGCAACAAGATTTGGGTAAGTTGTTTTTTTTAGAGCTTTTGGATGAGCACAAATTACACGCTTATTTTGTTTTAAATCATACTGGAGTTGCATGAAAATGGCTTTTGACATATAGATTCTCTATATATATTTTGTCAAAATCGGCTTTAAAGTTTTAGGGTAAAATGGAATTCTAATCATTTGCAATAATTTTTTTATAAGCTCATGATGTGATACAAATTTCTTTAAAAAATTGGCGTAAGAACTGAACAAAATTAAATTTTTTGTACTGTTAACAGTTGTGGAAGCACCACTGTTAATCATGCAGTTAACAGTGCTTTTTAACTGCAATATGAACTCGGCTAAAATTTATGGTTTCTGGCTCTGCTAATACACGTAAATTATTTGTAATGCATACTACATTTCGTATCTAACGTTTTAATTTGTATATCTTTTCAGAACCCTGGAATCAAGTATGGGAATGGCACGAACTTGTACCCTCCATACAAATGGCTCAACTTTTAGACAAACATTTCTTTCCAAAATGGATGCAAGTACTCGTTTTATGGCTCAATCAGTCACCGGACTATGGTGAAATTTCACGCTGGTATTCCGGCTGGAAAAGTATGTTTTCCGACGATATTTTAATTGAACCTAGCGTAAAAGAGCATTTACGAAGAGCCCTAGAAATTATGCACCGGGCTACAGATCAAACTACTAACATAACCTCAACAGCTGGCATTAATATAGGGGCTAATGTAAAGGCCCAACCGGTACCACCGCCCCCTCAGCCACCACCACCACCTTCTATGTTAGATCTACAAGTACCAGCTCCTGTCCAATTAGATTTCAAGGAGTTGGTGTCGCGTAAATGTGCGGAAAAGGGTGTATTATTTGCACCACTGCCAGGACGTCGCGAACTTGGCAAACAAATTTATCGTGTCGGCAAGCTATATTGTTATATTGATCGTAACGTTTGCATGATAAGTGATGGAACATTTAAGAATTGGATACCAACACCGTTGCAACCGATGATAGAGAGAGCTATTACGGGAATTTTAAATTAAGTAAAATGTAAAATGTTTTAAGAAAGATACAGTCTTTTAGGTAAAGTGTTCGTTCTATTTAATAGATAATTTAAAAAATATATAGATAGATTTTAAATTAATTTGTTGATTATGAATAGCAAGCGAAATTTAGTTGGTGGTCAGCGGAAAAGCAATATTTAATTACATCAGTATTTACTACAGTTTTCAGCAACTGACAACTCAATTGAACTAAAAAAAAAAAAAAATACAAAAATATATTTGTCCAATTCCCAACCGCATGAAAGAGTTATAATTTCTAATATAAACATCTAATTAAACATGCCGTAGAACATGTTTAGTTTGTAGAATTAACTATCGACATTTGCGTAACATGAAACTCTTGTAATTGACGCTGAATTAATTAATACGCAAGAAATGTTATAAACATTTTAATAGTATTTTTGTTAAAACACATTCTTTCATAGCAATCTTAAATTATATCGCTTCGAGGGATTTGAAACTAAAAAGCTATCTGTCACATACATACATACATACATATAAATTAATAACAAATAACACATACATACATACATATTCCCAATGCCATTTGTGTAAAATCGTTTAATTTGTTAACTTTAAAAAACTTCTTTGTCTTTTTGCAACAAAACCTTGTATTGTATTCGTAAGTTGTAAATTGCTTGGTGTTTTTTTTTTTTAAATTAATGTTTAGGTTTAGGTTACAGTTAAATCATTTATGAGTTTAATTTTTATGCTTATCATTTTGTTAATTGTTTTTATTTTTCGTTGCAACATACAAAATAGTTGCATATTTATTTAACTTTGAATACTTTTGCCACTAGAAATACTTTTTCATAATTTAACTACATACTTAAAATGTACGTAAACAAAACAGTTTCAGCACATTAAAGGAATGATTTTGAAAAAAATTTACATCTTCGTAAAAATAGGGGGGCGTTTTAGTCATTGAAATTTATTTCCCTAAAATTTTGAATAATAATTGTCGAATGGTATGGATTTTTTCCCTTTTTCCATGCCTCTTATTGCACACTTCAACAGGGAAAAAAATTACTTATTCCGACAATTGATTCTGGTAGGGGAGACCTAAAAAAAAAAATTATACGTGTGTCTCGGCGTTTTGAAAGATCACATCGGTTTTTTTTTATTTTAAAGGCGGTTAAACTTTCCCAGTTCTGGCCTGTTCTTTCAGCAGATCGGTATATAAAACTATGTTTTCTTTACATCTGAGGAGTAGGGTATGTTCAGCAATTTTGTAAAAAATATTACGACAAATATTTTTGTAGAAAATATTAACCCTCTAACTCCCCCGCATAACGGCATTTTATGCTATTATTCTAACAAATAGTAAAAAAACACGTCGAAATCCGGGAAGGGCAGGGATAAAATGTTGTACAAAAATGTTGGCCATAAAATTTTACTATACATTTCGCAACTCACCAAAACCGAAAACTGAACACAACAAATACCAAAATCAAATTCAAGATTGTCCAAACAGTCGAGGTAATTTTATTTTTATAAATTCCCTTGTGGGACAATGAAAACACAAAAAAAAATAAAAAAAAAATCAAATTCTCTTAATTTTGGAAATAGTTTGAAATTGTTGTACAGTGTTATTAATTGAAAATATCAAAATACATATGAGGGCTCGTTTTCTCCCATATCTGAAAATTTGAACACTAAGCGCACAGCACAGAAATATGTAAATACTGTCGTGATAAATATTGAACATGTTGCATACGCTCGCGATCTATCAATCAATTGAAATGGATTACGATCCCAGTATCACAATATATAAGGTTTTCCAATAGGGATGATATGATTTTGAAGTGACGTTTCGGCCATTTGTAATATGTCATGATCCGTCATTTGTATTTCATTGTATTCAGTAGTGGTGTTTACAATTTCATCATGGAGAGATGTACGCAAGAGCAACGTTTACCAATTATTCACTTTTATTATCAAAATATTCGTTCTCCAATTACAACTTTTCGTGCGCTTTTTCTATTTTATGGTCGTAATAATCTTCCAAGTGTGCTCGCTATTCGTCGAATTGTTGAAAATTTTTAGCTAACATTTTCTCTACATAATGTTCAAGTGCTAATAAGACATAGAACCAACCGATCGAAGTAATGCAAATATTGCTGCCGCTCAGGCAAGTGTTGCTGAAGACCGCAATTTGTCGATTCCAAGATGTTCTCAACTATTGGGACTGTCTCAAACCACAATCGATCGATGATAACCAACTTTTTATGGCGGAAATTGGAAGAAGTTGATCTTGACATCATTTGGTTCCAACAAGACGGGGCTACGTGCCACACAGCAAATGCAACAGTTGAATTATTGCGAGAAAAGTTTGGAGATTCGATTATTTCAAGAAATTGTGATATTGAATGACCTCCAAGAAGTTGTCATTTAACACCATTAGATTTGGTATTAAAATCTGGGGTTTCCTTGTAGAACGCGTCAAATACATTTTTTTTATCCTGGAATAAAATTTGCTCTTGCCAGCCAAAATTTTAACGTTGTAGTGTTTTTCTTTCGCCCGACTATCCCATTCGCCGCCATATGCAGACATATTCGTTTAATGCGGTAAATTGAGAATAAAATCGCCATTTGTTAATCGATTTTCATGATTTATACCTTATTTTATTTTTGAGGTATTTAGCTCTCAGAAAAATGTGTAAAATATAAAATATTGGCTTTTTCTTTTTTTTATTGAACTTTTAAACTGGAAAAACTAAAAGAATTTTGCAAGAAAAAAATTTTTTCCCCTCTGAAATTTTTGAATAATTCTAAAACGATAAAATATAGAAAAAATCTACATTGAATTAAATTAAACATAATTTTGTTACGCATCGTTTGGGGTTTTGTTTATGAAAATCGGATGAGTCGTTCTCGAGTTAGGCTGAAATATGTCTTCGTAACTGACTAATTTAGGGGGAAGAAATTGCCACGCCCATAAAAACAAACCGTACGTGGTGGAGAAAAACCGAAAACGGATTTCAGTTTAGGACATCAAAATCCATATAGTCCACATAGTGTTATTCAAACGAGAAAAAAGGGATTTTTTGCAGAGCAGTGTTATCAGCCGACTTATTTATTACTTATTTAAAACAACAGTGTATTATCTCGATAATAATAATAAGAATGAATAAATATGAAAAGCCATCAAAATACTCGTACCATAAATTCTTATTTATTTTTATCAGTTCACACTGAATTAATAATGATTTTACACCGTATCAATCACAATCAATTCAATGTGAACTGATTAAAAGATAAAATTTGTTATCAAAGTTTATTTGCTGCCGATGATATCAATGTTTTCATTCGATTTATGATCGATTGCAAAATATTTTATTTTAAATCCATGAATTGGACGAAAAACAATTTAAAATATAAGATCCAATATGTTTGTAACACATCGCCTTAGACAACTGGGCCACATTTGTATTTTAAAGTCGACAAATAATACTATGTTCACACGAAGAACTGAAACACTAGGTTCGCTCCATGAACCACGATGGCGAACCTATGTGTTCACACGACTCATTCTAGATTGGTTCGTACTTCGTTATTTAATATTATTTATTGTTTTTCCACTTTATTTAATTATTTACATAAATATAAATATATGCTTTTTATTTGTTCAATGTTTTTATTAAAATTTAGCACTTATCAATTTTTTTCTTTGTTAAAATGTTTTTGGACAACTAGTTCAGATAAACTAGCGATAATTTGTTATCAAAATTAGAGATGATACTATATTATACGGGTTCGCAACAAGGTTCAAAATGAAACATGTAGGTTGGCTCTCAAAATTGTGTATGGCGAAACATGTAGGTTCAATCAAGGTTGGCCCGCGAACCAAGAATGAGAGCGCGAACCTCTATAATTTCTGTCCGTGTGAACATAGTATAAAACCAATAAAAGAAATGCTATTATATTATTTCTGGTATTGAACAGTGGCAGCAAAAAAAGTGTTTAATTCCTTTCGGAATTGATTCAACTACATTTCAGATAAAAAGTTCTAATCACAACACGTTCTCAAAGTAATACTAAAATACTTGAATTTGGTTCCAGTTTTTGTTCTTTGTCGTGTATTTTCTACGGGGGTGTATCATTTTTCCCACTCCTATACCGGTTTATTGTATAATTTTGAATGTATCCTATACCAAATTTGAGGACTCTTTTAACTACCTGTTCCACCACAATTTTAATTTTTTTATATACTCGTATTTCATAGAAATCAGCTGAAATTGTCAAACAAATTTTTTTGCTTCAAATCAAAAAAAAAAAAAAAAAAAAAAAAACCCAGACAATTCGAACCAGACGTTCTCAAGTGATGTTATGACACACATGTCCCATTTAATTTTTTTTATTTTATAGAAAATAATGAAATTGTTATTACAAAACACTCGCGATATTCGTTCATAAGAAATTAATTTAAAATACGAGTACTATAAGCCGGTCTCACAGACCGATTGCGTGAGTATAGGAAGGATAAACATGTACTCGTATTAAGTCTTGAATGATTTCAGCCATCTTTAAAATAGAAAAATTGTATCAACGTCGAAGATAATTTTTTCACACAAAAAAGTTTTCAAACAAAATCCGTTTTATAAACCTTTAATAAGCCATAAATGTATTTTTCAACACCAATTTATCTGTAGCTAAGTGACAAAATCTTTGTACTTAGGGGCTGTGCACATATTACGTAACGCTGTTTTCAGAAATTTTAAACCCCCCTCTTATTAATCGAGTGCGATATGTACATTAGGGTGGGTAAATTTTTTTGCCTACTAAGCGTATAGCAAAATCGTAATCTACGGGAAATTCTAAGTACTTTTCCCAAAGAAACCATGGTTCTAAAATCAAAATCGAGCTTCCGGTTTTTTAAGAGAAAATTTGGTGCTCAGGACTATTGTTATTTTAACATAAACCTCCAAAACCATTATTTGGGTAAATAATTTAATATTTCCAAAAAAATAGCATTATTTTCGGATTTTTTTGGAAATATTCATTGCAATTCATTCAATTGGTGAATAGTTGACCTGTAACGCTGGAAGAGGGCTTATTTTAAAGGAAATTTTCTCAGCTTTTTGTATCTGTCCTCATTTATAGAAAATTATTTACCCAAATAATGGTTTTGGAGGTTTATGTTAAAATAACAATAGTCCTGAGCACCAAATTTTCTTCTTTCTTTAAGATCGGCCACACACGAAACCATTCGAGCTGTTTTTACCCCCTCATAACTTTGCTCCTCTTAATCATAATAAAGTGAAACTTGAAACATAAGGTCTACCCACAGAGGTGACCTCACAGGTTAAATTTGAAAGTTCTACCATAAAAGCTTCCCGAGATATTAAGGTGTGAAAAGTCCATATTTTAGTACATATTCACTGACTCATCAATATTATTGGGCACTTCCAGTAAAGCTAGAGAGGTGAAACTTGGTACAGAGGTAGGTCTTGGTGAGAAAATAACCAGAAAAAATCTGAAAACGGGCACTTTCCACCCGGGGGGACTAGGGTCCCCCTTCTTTGTATGGGGCACTTCTAGTATCGCTAGAAAGTTGAAATTTCGTACACAGAAATTACCGAAAATGATTTTTTAGCGGGCACTTTTCATCTGGGGGGACAATCATGTCCCTTCTTTGTATAGGGCACTTCTAGTATAGCTAGAAAGCTGAAATTTTCTACACAGGTAGGCCCAGATAAGCAATACATACATATAAATATTTATACAAAAACAACTTAGAAAAAAGAAGTGAGATCCACACAAAAACATAAATGTGAAAATAAGGCCAAGTTCGTATCCAAAAAATTTCGGCCGTAAAAAGTACTGAGATCAAAATAAGGACCAAGTTCTTGATAGGTACAATTCCATCTCATTTCTAGGCAACCTATAAGCTTGGCAATAATTTTCCAAGAATTCTTTCCCATATTAGAAAGGCAAACAAATTTTGCCAAGCTTACAGGTTGCCTAGAAATGAGATGGAATTGTACCTATCAAGAACTTGGTCCTTATTTTGATCTCAGTACTTTTTACGGCCGAAATTTTTTGGATAGGAACTTGGACTGATATTCACATTTGTGTTTTTGTGCAGATAATAATTATCAGAATACTACAAAGTTTATCTAAAATTAATTTATATTCGCTCTTTCCCCAGCTTTAGTTAAAGCACTTTGTTGAGATCAGAACAAATTATTGTTTTTGTTTTTTTGTCAGTCTTTAAACATTCTTCACACCTTAATTACAACAAAAAGGTAAAAATAATACTTGTAACAATTTACCAAGGAAACTAAACTATGCTGTGCAAATATTTTATTCAACCACAATTTGATAAAAAAAAAAAATAAAAATAAATATACGATTTCTTATAAATGTTTGTTTTGGTATCCACTTATAAAAACTAAATAATAACAAACATCATTATCAAGTTCTAAATAATCGTAATTAATAATTGTAGTCATATACTACTGCAAATAATTCTAAATGTTTGTAAATACTCGTGTTAGAGCAGAATTTCATTAACAATTCTAAACATATCAATCAAAATATTCAGTCAAAACAAAACATTCGGTTGTGAACGATCGCTGCAAATACTCGTACAAGCACGCAAAATATTTCATTACATGTACAAAAAGATTACTCGTATGTTGTTTTTTATGCAAACAAATATTCGATTGAAAATACATACATATTTCCTTTACTACAAAAGACAATAAAAATTTACAAAATTATTATTAGTTTTTTTTTTTTTCCTAAAAGAAAAGAAACGTGGTTTTTTGCAATTTTTGTTTTTATTTTTCGTTTTGAATTATTTAAAACTAAACGTATTTCAAGTTAGAGGCTTTAAATTGCAAAATTTGTTTATCTGAATTAAAGAAAGCCAATGTTAAAAAAAAAAAAACTGTTGAAAATATTTCTTTCAATAAAATTCAAATATTTTTCAATTATTTTGAATTTATAGCGTGCCTTTAAAGGTTTTATTAAAAAACTATACAAAATATATTTCATGCAGTTGTGGAAAAGTGCATTTGTGAAAAAGTGATCTAAAAAAAAAGTGCTGAAAACACTATTTTCTGTAAAAAAAAGTGAATGTTTTATATAAAACATTTCTTTTTTGAAAAATATGGACTTTTTTATATAAAATTTTTAGAAAAAAGAATTCACAGTGTCATTGTTGGTTTTTGTATAAATATTAAAGTAATTTAAAGCCAAAATTAATTTTTTTTCTGACCATAATGGGCAACAAGAAATTTCCATAATTTGTTTAAATTTTTATATTTAAAAATGGTGCATTTTAGGAAATTTTTTTTTAGTTTCAATAGAAAAATGTTGTTAAATACTAAATTAAATTTAAATGGTTAAAACAATAATTTTTTGTTCAAACATAATTAGTGGGGCTACTGATCAGTTGTTGTCCGTTTTGTAATCTAGCAAACGATAGGCCAAGTTTTAAATTAAATTTCGAAATCATTAAAAAAAAAGTGAAAAATTAAAGTTTCTATAAATATTTGCAATATTATATCTCAATGACTTAGCTGCAGCCACGCCCTATTGGTAGTGAGCTACACGCGTATCAGAATTCTAACCATGCGATCGTTGTTGGTCTTGAAAAAATCATGATGTCAGCCCAACTTTCCTTAGAGTAAAAAAAAGCTTTAATTTTTTTTGTTTTTTTTTAGTTGTTAGGATTTTTATATTGACAATTTTTTCGATCTCTAAAATATTTCTTTTAATTTTCCCGTTTTTTTTTAATTTCATACGATTTTTTTGTTTTTGCGTTTTTTTATTTTTGTTTTTTTCAGTTGTTGGGATTCTTCTATTTTGTTGACAATTTTTTCGAACTCTGATATATTTCTTTTAATTTTCCCGATTTTTTATTTTAAACCTTGTAGTTTTTTTTCGTTTTTTTTTAATTTCAGACGTTTTGTTTATTTTTGGCTATTTTTCGATCTCTGATATATTTCTTTTAATTTTCCCCGTTTTTTTTATTTTAAAGTTTGTAGTTTTTTTTGGTTTTTTTTTTTTAATTTCAGACGTTTTGTTTATTTTTGGCTATTTTTTTTTGTTTGCTGGGATTTTTTTTTAATTTTTGACGATTATTTCGATCTCTTCATTTTGCCGGTTTTTTTTAATTTTTTTAATTTTTGTGTTTTTTTCTTTTTTATTTTTTTTTAATTTTTGACGATTTTTGTTTGTTTTTGGGATTTATTAATTTTTAACGATTTTTTAGTTGGAATTTTTTTAATATTTGACGATATTTTTGATTTGTGTTTTTTTAGTTTTTAGCCATTAGTTTAGTTTTTTGACTTTTAATTAGATTGTTTTTCTGTTTTGTCTATTTTCTGGCGTTTTTTTCATTTTGACTATTTAATTTTGATGGTACTGCTTTTGGAATTTTTTAATTTATGGCAATTTTTTAAGTTTTTGGGTCTTTTTAAATTTCAGGTGATTTTTTGATTATTGTTATTTTTTTTTGGCCATGTTTATTTTGGTTTTAGAATTTTTTTAATTTGTAACAATTTTTTATTTATTTTAGAATTTTTTTGAAGATTTATTCGTTTTTGGAATTAAAATTTTTCAGGATATTTTTGTGTTTTCACAGTTTTTTTCCCAGTAGATTCCTGTTTTGTTTTACATAAGTTTGTTGTTGTCGTTAAGCCGATTTGTCTCGAATTGTTCGTTGCACTACATGAAGCGAAAATATTGTTTCATGTTGTAGTTTCTATAATAAGGCATTAATTCTTAAATTATCAAGTATATTATTACTACGGTTCATACGGTTCAGCTTGATATAGCAAATTACATCACTTGATAGAATACCCTTTAAATTTTAGTGCGTTTGAATTTTTATGATAGCTGGTGAAACTTTTAATATTCCACTGTAGCTGGGAAAGTGTCTGAAGCTTTTCTCTTACAGTTTCCTAGATTACTGCAAGCAATGTATTGAGTAGTGGTTACCGAGTATTTGCTAGATTTTTCGGGTGTCTATTTTGTGGCGTTTTTTCATTTTGACTATTTAATTTGGTTTCGGAATTTTTTAATTTATGGCAATTTTTTAAGTGTTTGGGACTTTTTAAATTTCTGGTGATTTTTTGATTTTTGTTATTTTTATTTTTTTGACGATGTTTATTTTGGTTTTAGATTATTTTTAATTTTAGTGATGTTTTTTTTTGGAATTTTTTAATTTGTGATAATTTTTTTTAGAATTTTTATTTGGCGATTTATTCGTTTTTGGAATTAAAATTTTTCCAAAAAAAAATTTTTGGAATTGTTTTTTCATTTTATTTTCATTTTTTAAAATTTGTATGAAATGATCTTCTTGCCAATGGGTGTTTTTTTTTAAACAACTTGTACACATATGTATTTGAGTTGCGTTCGAAATTTTACGTCTTCAAAACGAACACTTTAAACGTTCTTGGATTTATTTTTGGAATATAAAGTTCAAATTTAAAGCTTATTTATTTTATCAGTCCAGACGACACAAAGTTTAATGTAGATTTATTTAGATATTTGTAAAATTCGACCACTGTGCATATTTGAAAACCTTCATGCCTATTGTGATGCCCAGAAAAAAAATTAAATTTTTGTATAAAATTTTTATTAAATATTCACGGTTCTTAGTAATTCCTTTTAAGAAATTAATAATTCTCCAGGGGAAAATATTTATAAAAAAAAAATTATAAAAAAAAAAACAATTTTTGTCTATAAAACCAACAAATAATTATTTCAAGGAAAAAAAAATCAAAAAAAACTGTAAATGGCAGCCAGAAAATTTCCTCAAATGCAACTACGTGCTCTACTGTATCGCAAATATTTGGACTTGATTGCCTTCATTTCGCTAATCGTCTTGTGCATTGTAGTTCTTCGAAGCCACTTTCTGAAATCATTTTACACCTTAAATGTCACAAATATTAATTGGGACACCGAAGTGCATCTTACAACTACTGAAAATCCATTAAAGGCAAAATTAAAAATGATTTTAAATTGCCGAGATCAGCAATTGCGTGAGGAGAAATTGCAATATGGTGAATATTGGCTGATCAAAAATTATATACGTGGACGCAAGAGTATAAATATGGGTTGTGGAGAATCTATTACTTATGCTACCAATGGTGATTATACGTTTATGGAAAATTTGCCAACAGTTGTAGAGCGGTAAGCTATCAAAATATGAGCCGTTTATTTTAAAAGCGGCATAAGTCACTTTGTTTTTAAGTCGAGTTATTTGAGGTTTTGCATTTAAAAACGTTTAAAAATATGGAGAAATGCTGAGGAAAATATCAGTATCATGAGATAACAAATACAAGAAAATCTTCTCAAAAGTTAGCATCCATATTTTTAAACGTGTTAAAACGCAAATCCCTAAATACTCGTACAGTGATGGAAAATGCAGTACTTTTGTACTATTTTCAGTACTTTTTCACAACAAAAATACCAAAGTTCCCCCACGTCAAATTTAGTACTACTTTTTTGTTTTGCTTTGTTCCCTGTTTAGAAATCTGCGTTATTTTTATAATCATTGATAACATTGGCTTCAAAACAAGAACATAAGGAATGCACAAATTCGTTATTCATGTTGTTGTTAGTGTGTGTTTTTTGCAAAAGTTGTTAAGGGCACTATACACTGTCATTGACATCAAGCGCGTGTACGTAAGCATACCCAATATCTAAATTTTTTGATTTTTCATCAAGCGTCGTCGGTTCCACACATACAAACAAATTTTTACTGTTACAACTTTAAATGCTTGATGTGATTTTGGCGAATGTATAGTGCCCTTTAATGTTATGGGTCCAATTTACACGAGATTAATTTTTAGTTCGCATAACTTTTGTTCTTTCGAAAACACACGAGACTAAATAATCTGGCATAAAATTGTAAAAATATACATATATGTGTCTATTAGTGTATTTTGCACACATTTGTTTTTTTTTAATGTACATGTATTGGTTTTGTTCTGCTAATACGGGGTTGAACTTGGTTGAAAAATTATGCCAACCAAGCTGCATTGTATTCTTCATTTAATATTTTTTTATTATAAAATGGATTTTTAATTTTATTTTTGAATAAAAATATATGTTTTACAAAAAGTACCACAATGTTGAAAAAAGTACTCTTTTTGTTGTCGGATAGTACCAATTCAATTTTTCATTTTTCCATCACTGCCTAAATATCTCGACTTAAAAACAAAGTGACTTACGCCACTTTCAAAATAAACGGCTCATATATATATATCTGTGTGTGTATCTGTATGTGTGTATCTATGTGTTCATATATTCTTCTGGTTGAAAGCCAAAGAATATAGTTTATCCGAAGGTTTTATTATCACAATAATTTAAACTACTTAATTATAAATAGAAAAATATATAATTGAAAATATTTAAATTTCCAAGTTTTAGTCTTCATCTCAAGTTAAAAATTTTATGGTGTAACGAAGTACGACGGGTCTTAACTAGTAAACTATAAAACAGATTCGCAAACGTAAACTATAAAACACATAAATTATATCGAAATATAAACAAAAATATCTGTAGTAATTGTTCAAGTTTGTTTGTATACAAACGGACGGCCTTACTCAAAACTAATGCAATAATAGTAAATATTGAATTTTCATAATTTCATTGTTTGTTTTTTATACATTTGCTAATTTAGTTCCTATAAAAGAGTACCGAAGGTGTTCGAAATATAGAAACAACACCATTTTTCCTAAAACCATTTAAGGAAACAAAACAGCTGTTTTATATCCATTTATTTTATTAATTTTTATTTTAAACTGTAAGAGTGAGTTTTTAGAATAGAGTTTAAACGTAATTTCAAACTACGTTTATCAGCCATGTGTCATATTTTCACACAGAGTATAATTCCGATCGGAAACGGAATATATTCCGTATTTTTGTGCTTCAGAAAATTAATTACGAAAAAAATTTTCGGTATAAAACCACTTTTGTTTTCATGAACAAAATGGGAGATTTCTGTATTTTAAAATAACTATCAAAATATACTTTCTTTTTAATTCATTTCATTATTGATTTTTCAAAAAAAGTATTTATTAAATAATTTCTAACCCTTTATTTTACAAATATGTATATAAAACTCTTTACAAAATATTTTTTTTTTTTTTTTTTTTAATTAGGACCAGCACTCAGGAGATGACCCCTACGTATGCAGTGCACTGTGCCGGAACTCAGGGGGAGGGATAGGGTAGAGAAGATAGATGTTGAAAATTTAGAAGGCTTAACTCTTTTAAAACTCTGCTTTGCGCGTTATGCGTCCCATACACGTTTCAATTCAATTGTCAATTGAGTCTTTCAATTGAATTGATTCTTGGCCACACACTTCATAAACTGAATTGAAAGATTTTCATTCAACTGTCAATTTGCTCTAGCATTTTTATCCAGCCTTATGTCAAAAATGTCTCGATTTGTATGTATTTGTTGTCCTAATAATACCACCTGTATTATTTCATCATGCTACACACATCAATTTTGACAGCTTATCAAGACACTCGAGCACACACAGCACAATCGAGTTGAAAGACTTGCTAGCCAACTTGAAAAATCAAAATCTTTTGATTTTTCTTTAACCAACTCGACAACTGCCAAACTAATCAATTGACATGGTCATACACACTTTGATTTGAACAACAACCGACTCAGTTGACAATTGGATTGAAACGTGTATGGGGTGCTTTATGTTAATTTTTATAGCAGAGTTGAGGCGCCTCCGGTCTACACGTCTACTTAAACGCATTTGTTAAGCTTTATTAGCAGAAATTTTTTATTAAGTGTTTTACTTCGCCGATGTTTCTGCTAACGGACAAAGGGAGGGCCGATGTAGTGTACATTAGCTTGGAACAGCATCATCAATCGCTGTCGGAACAGTTTTTTAGTGACCAGTGCCCATGCCTTCATCACTTAAATAGTCTGACAACAATTAATACAATGTCTCACTTTTAGAGAAATTAATGATGTTGATTGACTTGCTCTGGCCAGGGTTTGAACAGAGGCCCCCCAAAGTCATTGTTTGCTTAGTAGTCAATGCGCTAACCACTTCAGCCAACACCACCCCATACAGGAAAACAAAATTTTTGTAAATGATATATAAGCGACTTTTGTTGCCACATTAAACAGTGAAAATCCTGATTTTGCCAAATCGGTTACATAAAAATCGCTTAAGCAAAATTTTTCAGATTGATAAAAACGATTGGAATCTAAAGTACCAAAAATGATTTCGAACGGAATGACAAATACGGAATTGACAGTATTCCGAGCGGAATCTGTGACACGGCTGTATGTTAAGCTGAATATAAATTTACGAGTAATCGAGTTTAATTGTGTTTGCAGTTTTTAATTGATACCTTAAACCGTGCAAAATGGCCATACTAAAGACTAAAGATTGGCAACACTATACAACAAATGGCATTGTTTTTTTTTTCCAAACAACACTGCATTTTATGCAAAAGAAGAAGAAATTTTGGATTTTATTAAGTTTATTTCTGAAGGAGAAAATTGAGTGCATAGAAAAGATTAAAAAAAAAAATCTGTCATATATGTTTTTTTATTTATTTTTTTTTGTTTATAATATTTTGACAACTGGCTTTTTATACATGTTGTTGTGTTACCAACATATTGTAGTAAGTTTAACCCACCAACATTGGCGGCTTAAACTTTCGAGCAAATGTAGTTAATTGTCATCCTAAAAACAGTTAATCCAGATTTAAGTTGTGCTAATTTCTGATCGGCCACCTAAAAACTCACTCTAAATCTATCGAAACCAATTTGTTAAAGCTTAACCCAAACTGAACCTAACTCGACACTTTTTTAACCGACTTTAAAAAAAACCAAAGGAAGTTACCAATTCAAGGTGTGTTTTATTTTGAATGCTTAAGCCTTTATAACTCTATTGTTTATGAAACGATTTTCAAAAACTTGTTTTAAAGGGTTTGCTTGCAGTTGGTTCCCATAAACATTTTTCTAAAAACGGAGGGTAAATTTGTTACCCTAAAATGTTGATTTTCGAATAATTCCTGTATTTATTGAAAATTAGGGCAAACTCAACCAAAAAAAAAAAAAAAAAAAAATAATTTTAAGAATCGTATAACTCCTCAATTTATGGACCAAATTAATAATAAAAGATTTTCCAATAAGAGTGATATGCTTTCTTAAAAAACACACTTATTGTTAAGGAAATTTAAAAGTTTTTTCATTTATTACAATTAAGTAAGTTGTGAATTTTTTATTCGAACTGAGTGATATTTAATCAAAGAAATTTTTAATTTTTCAGGCTTAAGTTCGTTTTCTCTAAATATAATTTTGTTATAAATTAAATTATTATTTAAATTAGAAAGATAAATCTAGTGGCTCTTAATATTTGAACAGACAAAGAAAAATTAGACTGCGCGGAGGGTTGAACTGACATCGATGTTTCGAGACTAACCACAGTCTCATCATCAGAGTTGTCTACCGCTTAGACCTCACTGCCACCACGGTAGCTGCAATCACATTAGTTAAAGATCCTCTATCATTAATTGAATTTAAATAATAATTTAATTTATAACAAAATTATATTTAGAGAAAACGAACTTAAGCCTGAAAAATTAAAAATTTCTTTGATTAAATTACAATTAAGTTCTAAATAAAACGTCATTCAAATGGCCTCCCGGACTTTTTCTGCAGGAACGAATTCGCTGAACCCAATTTTTGGGCACTTTTTCCACTAAATCAAGTCGTATGTCATGAATGGCACGTTCAATATTGACTTGTAAAGCTTGATGAGAGTCTGGTTTATTTCGAAAGATCAATTACTTCAAATGACCCCACAAGAAATAGTGTAATGGTGTTAAATTATAACTTCTTGGACACCATTCAATATCACGATTTCGTGAAATAATCGAATCTCCAAACTTTTCTCGCAATTCAAGTTGTTCCAAAGCAAAATCAGCAAATTCACGACGTTTACGCTGATCTAATGGCTTCAGTTCTTGAGTGAGAACAATTTTATACGGATGCAAGCCCAAATCTTTTCTCAAAATCCGCCAGGTTGTGGTTTGAGACAGTCCCAATTGTTGAGAACGTCTTGGAAACGACAAATTGCGGTCAAAATTTTCAACAATTCGACGAATAGCGAGCACACTTGGATGATTATTACGACCATAAAATGGCAAAAGCGCACGAAAAGTTGCAATTGGAGAACGATTATTTTGATAATAAAACTGAATAATTTGTAAAAATGTTGTTGCGTATAGCTCTCCATGATGAAATTGTAAACACTACTGAATACAATGAAAAACAAATGACAGATCGTGACATATTACAAATGGCCGAAACGTCACTTCGAAATCATATCATCCCTATGGAAATTTATTATTGCAATAGCAGAGCTATAAAATAATAATAATTAAGCCTGTATTGAAAGATTTAATTTAGTTTACAAAATGTGCCATGCTTTTAAGCTTTCATTAAAGACTGGTTGCTGGTGAATTAAATAATACGAAATATTTCTTTTTAATTTTCAACAATCTACATTTTTTGCGTGAAACATTTGCCAAAGTGCACTTTGACAACTGCACTTTCGGTTTAATATTCTCATATTCCAATTAATACTCTTAATAGAATAGTTTAAATTTTTTCATTAATTCAAGTATTGAACTTATGCCGAAATAATTCATAATAATAAAAACTTTAATAACCGACACTATCGACCGTATTTAAATGTAAATATATTTTTTAATGCTCAGAGAGAAATTATCTAAACGTTATAAAAAAAATTCCTTGAGAAGCATTCATACAAAATATACAATTCCTTTAACATTTCTACAATTTTCCAAATCCAAACAAAGAAAAAAAATTTCATATTTCATTATCATTTCCGCATTTTCCGCTAATGTTAACTTCACTACCCTTAAAATCCTGAAACATGAAGCTAAAGCATATTTAGAAAGTTTGTCAAAGTAACGTTCAATACACTTCTGTATGAACTGAATATATGTATGACAATATTTGGCACATATACAATGTGTTGAATTTAATTGCGAAAAACTTTCAATAACATTTTTTAATATACTTAACCACGATCGATTAATAGAAACTTTTTTAACATAATACGATTATGAATGTGAATTCAGTAATTTTTTAAGAACTCAGCACTCAGTTTTTTGAGTGGTTTCCATACAAAATTTACACTCAAATCACTCGTTCGGCTTGTATAAACCGCACCTAGAGTCAGAGCGCGTTGACTACTAAGCAAACAATGACTTTGGGGCGTGGGTTCAAACCCTGGCCAGATCAAGTCAATCAACATCATTAATTTCTCTAATGAACATAAGATAGACATTGTATTAATTGTTGTCAGACTATTTAAGTGATGAAGCCATAGCACTGGTCACTAAAAAACTGTTACGACAGCGATTGATGCTATCCAAGCTAATGTACACAACATCTTCCTCCTTCGTCGGTTAGCAGAAACATCGGCGAAGTAAAACGATTAATAAAATGCCTGCTAATACAGCTTAATAAAGTTAATGCGTCTACTTAACACCGGAGGCGCCTGAACACTGCTATATAAATTAACATTACGCGCAAAGTAGCTGTAAAAGAGTTAAGCCTTCTAAATTTTCAACATCAGTCTTCTCTACCTTATCCCTCTCCTCTCCCAGAGTTCCAGCACAATGCACTGCATACATGACCCCTATCCGATGAGTGCTGGTCCTAATTAAAAAAATAAAAAAAAAATACGTGTGCATGAATTAGTAGCAACTTTAAACGTTTATATCTCCCAAAATACTGCACCCACAATAAGCTTAAATATCTTGTTCTCTTCTTTGAATAAATAATTTTAATTTGGTATACGTTTTTTCAAAATCGATTAAATAATGTGGCCATAAAATCCATCACAAAAAATGCTCTTGCCTATTAACTATTAAGATATTAAATATACATGTGTATAAATATAATAAATTCATTTGTTATGTAAATTTAATACGTTCCTAAATAACATTAAAATTTTTCTCTCTTCTTTCGCCAGTTGGTTAGCTCCTGTTAGTTTTTCTCTTTATGCTCCCGGCGATGATTACAATGCTACTATGGACTCTATACAATATTTGCGTAATTGTCTACCTCAAAGTGAATTAATACGCGACTATGTTACATTTCACATATTCTTCCCAAAGGATCATCTACCTTCTTTTATAGCAAAAAATGAAAAGGAAGCTTTAGATTGGAACTACAATTGTAAAATACAGAATGCTCCCTTTGCCAATGTAAATCGTTCCGAGATGTATAGAACTTTGCGTAATCTAACGTATCCGATAAATGTAGCCCGTAATATAGCGCGCAAAACTATTAATACTTATTTTGTTTTTGCCGTTGATATAGAACTCTATCCAAGTTTGGGTTTGGTAAATCAATTTCTCGAAATGGTGCTGAGAAATGCTACACTGGTACTGCAGGGTAAAAATCCTAAAGTTTTCGTCCTGCCTGTTTTTGAAGTAAAAGAAAATGCTACGTTGCCCGATAATAAAATAGAACTACAAGAAATGTTAAATAATTCAATGGCCATACCATTTCATAAATTTGTCTGTGCCAATTGTCATCTGGTACCGAAACAAAAACAGTGGGAAAAGGCCAACAACACTGAAGATCTGGAAATATTTACAGTGGGCAAACGATATGATAGATTTATAGCCTGGGAACCATTTTACATAAGCGACAACAAAGAGCCCATATTTGATGAACGTGTCACCTGGGAAGGTCAGTCGAATAAACGTATACAAAACTATGCCATGTGTCTATTGGACTATGAATATCACATTTTACATCCTGCCTTTTTGGTACATTCACCGGGTATAAAATTATTGAATTTAAAATCGAAGCAAACTCAAGTCCGATTAAAGTATGCTGCAGCTATGAACAAAATTATATTCAACGAAATTGTGCCGGAATATAAGACATTGTTTGGTAAAAATAAACGTTGTGGGATTTAGAGTTGAAATTAAAAATTAAGAAAACGAAATACTATTCATAGGTTTAATATTACAAAATTTAAAATAAGAAAAAAAAAATTTCAATTGTAAGAAGAACTAAAAGCCACGCAACTCGCGGCTTAGTAAAACAAAAGATAAAATGTTTTTCTTTTTGAACCAAAGCACAAGATAGTTGAGATTAACTGGAAATGAACTATCAGGCATGTCACAGAACACAATTCCGATAGAAAGAGGTTTTAATTGTCTGAGATGAGTTTTTATAAAACGAAAATCGAAAATTTTGTTTGTAATCAAACTATTTGTAAAATTATAAACTGAATTGACAGTGAATTTTTCAACTAACTTTATTTGTAGCAAAAAAGAAAAAGCATGCATACTTTTAGGGGCTACTGTTAAATAAGCTTTTCATGTTAATAAAAAAGCTTAATATAAGTATTAGCATCTTTAAACGCATGTGGCTCCCAAAATACTGAGTACACAATAATCCGCAATATCTTGTTCTTTTATGTGAATAAATATATTTTTTTTTGGTATAATTTTTGTTAAAATCTATTAAATACTGTGGCCGTAAAATCTATCACAAAAAACTGATCTTGCCTATGAACTACATACATATACAGTTTTAACTGACATTAAATTGTTTGATATATTTTTAAGAGTCTGTAATTAATGTAAATATTAGTTTTATTTTATAATTAAAATTACAAAAGTAGGTATTAATTTTTGCGTAAAATTTAATTGTAATTAATGTAGAAAAGATTTTAGAAATGAATTGAAATTTATTAAGAATAAATTATATATATATATCTATTACATCCATTTGGAACCCAAATAAATATTGTTTTTATTTCTAACTGAAACGGCTGGTGCCAGTTCTGACCACTGCCAGTTATTGTAATTCGCTGGATTATTATAGTAACGATTATGCTGTGTGAGAAAAGCAGCAGGCGACGTAGGAGAATAGCTATCAACAGTGGGTGGCGTTCGCAATGTTGTAGTAGGCCACTGGCTTTTTTTCCATTTCAAATTATTTCTATAAGACTTTGAATTGTTTTCCAAATAATCAACCGGCAATACCGAAATAATCGGCATTACACGACTGTTTGGAGCATCTACAACTGCTGCATTACGTTTCTTTTGCTCATCCATGTCACGCGTTGTGGGAGTTATTAGAACTCGTACATTTTCCGTTATCATGGGATTTATAGTTTTGGGTATTAAAGGTTTAAATGGATCATCACCATACAGAGCTTTATAGCGTTCACTATTGATGAGATTTATAATTTGATACAAAGCCACACATGTCGTCCAATTGTAGCCGAGTAAGACTATGAAATTAAACGAAATATTTTATAAAAATTAAAATTAAATTATTCAAGAAATAAAGCTTACGTATAACAAACCCTCCAGCCAAGGTTGTGGTTATTAAAACACCCAAATTAATATGATGTTTAGCAACCGTCATAATGAGTATGTGGAAAGTCAAACAGACGATAACACGACAGAATTCAAAGAAGATTATCGGTAGCAGAAAAAACTTTTTCAGCTTTAGGCAAAGTAAAAAAGAAAATAAGAAATACAAACAATTTCAAACTCCACAAAATTAAAAAAATTTAATAAAAATACTATGGACCCAATAAAAACTTAACCCAAACTGAAAAAAATAACGCCAAACCAAAAATGGAAAATGACCTTAAAATTGGAAAAATGTTCTCAAAAATATTTTTGGTTGTTTTCAATGGAAAAATACCTGCAGTGGTGCAGTTGTTGCGTCTAATATTCTAAAATATTTTGTTTTAAGTTTATTATCAAAGATTCTTAAAATAAAAAATGTACCAGAAACCCAAAATGAAATATTATATAAAATGGGCCCAAATTAGAAAATAAAAAAATGGGCCCTAAAAATAGAAAAAAGTTCCCCAAATAAAAAAAATATATTTAAAAATGGGACCAAATTGGAAAATAAAAAATGGGCCCTAAAAATATAAAACAATCGCCCAAATTAAAAAAAATATATTAAAAAATGGGAACAAATTGGAAAATAAAACAAATGGGCCCTAAAAATATAAAACAATCGCCCAAATAAAAAAAAATATATTTAAAAATGCCCCCAAATTGGAAAATAAAAAATGGGCCCTAAAAATAGAAAAAAATCCCCCAAATTAAAAAAAAATATTGTAAAATAATGGCTCCAAATTGGAAAATAAAAATGGGCCCCAAAAATGGAAAAAAAATCCCCAACTTAAAAAAATATAGTAAAAAAATGGCTCCAAATTGGAAAATAAAAAATGCACTCTAAAAATAAAAAAAAAAAATTCCCCAAATTAAAAAAATAAATGAAAAAAATGGCCCCAAATTGGAAAATAAAAAATGGGCCCTAAAAATAGAAAAAAATCCCCCAAATTGAAAAAATATATTGAAAAAATGGCCCCAAATTGGAAAATAAAACATGGGCCCTAAAAATAAAAAAAAATTCCCCAAATAAAAAAAATTGAAAAATAAAAAATATGGGCCCTAAAAATAGAAAACAATCCACCATATTAAAAAAATATATTAAAAAATTGGGACCAAATTGGAAAATAAAAAAATGGGCCCTAAAAAGTGAAAAAATGGCCGCAAATTGGAAAATAAAAAAATAAGCCCTAGAAATAGAAAGAATCCCCCAAATTAAAAAATATATTGTAGAATAATGGCTCCAAATTGGAAAATAAAAATGGGCCCCAAAAATAGAAAAAAAATTTCCCAAATTAAAAAAATAGATGAAAAAAATGGCTCCAAATTGGAAAATAAAAAATGGGCCCTAAAAATAGAAAAAAAATCCCCCAAATTAAAAAAATATATTTAAAAAATGCCCCCGAATTGGAAAATAAAAAATGGGCCCTAAAAATAGAAAAAAAATTCCCCAAATAAAAAAATATTGGACTAAATTGGAAAATAAAAAAATGGGCCCTAAAAAGTGAAAAAATGGCCGCAAATTGGAAAATAAAAAAACTGGGCCCTAACAATAGAAAGCAATCCCCCAAATTAAAAAAAAATGGGCCCCAACAATACAAAAAAATCCCCCAAATTAATAAAAATGTAAGCAAAATATGGGATTAAATTGGAAATTAAAAAAATTGACTCTAAAAATAGAAAACAATCCCACAAAATTTAAGAAATATGTAATAAAAATATGGGATCAAATTGGAAATAAAAAATGGGCCCTAACAATAGAAAACAATCCCCCAAAATAAAAAAAATATACATATAAAAAAATGGTCCCAAATTGTATATTAAAAAAATTTTAATGGCCATAAAAATAGGATAAATTACCCCAAAGTGCATGTTGTTTTCATAATAAAACTTTCGGGCCATTTTTCATACAGTCACAAATTTCATATGAAAATCAAATATGTATTATTACTATTTATTTTCCCTTTTAATTATTCTCATTTAAACAGATGTTTTGATCACAAAATAATCAATGAAATTATTTACATCAATGTAATACGACACTAAGAGACTATTAAATAATTCTCAAATTACCTTTAATGAGCCATAAAATGCTAATACACATGCTGTCATATGAGCAAAGAAATATAGTTGCATTAAAACCTTCAAGTTTTTCGAATCTAAAATTAAATAAATTAGCAAATATTAAAAAAAAGTTTGCAATAGAAGCTTGCAAATCTTTTTTTTTCTCAATTTTTAGTAGAGAATCAGCTTAATTTAATTGTGTCTATTGTAAGTTTGTTTTTGCTAAGCTCATCAGTACGAATGTAAAATTTATTTAATTAAGGTTATTTTTAATATGGACTAATGAATAATAAAAAAAAATAATCTTACCATGTGCCACATCGTCATTAATCATCCGAATGAAAACGTGTTTTCTAAAATATTCATCTTCGTTAAAAAGCTTCAAAATTGGTTTTAGCACCGTTGAACCCATGACAAAAAATATAATTGATGGTATGAAAAGGGAAACCTAAAAATTATAAGTTTGCATTAATGAAAACTTTATTCATAATAATGATCTTTTTAAAAAAAAAAACAGCTTTAAATTTTAGTCGTACAAGAAAATGCCCCTCGCATATGAAATTCAATTCGTTATATTCAGCCATGTCACAGAACTCAACTCCAATGAATGAATGAATTTTTCTACTAACTTAATTTGTAGTAAAAATTAAAAAAAACGTGCATACCTTTAGGAGCGCCAATAAAATATTTTTCCATAAACTTTGCATATGGGAAAAATAACTTAATCATTGTTAAATCGAAACACAAAATAATGGAATATGAAGACTATAAATTAAAAAAGATTGGAATACAATTGCTGAATTGAATCCACTCCGATCGAAATGATTAACTTACTATGATCACATTATTGGAGGCACCATCATGCCTAGATTGTAACTAAACTATGATTATGACTAAGATTACACTACGTTTTTTATCTTTAAATTTAACATACAGTCACGTCACAGAGCTGAACTACAACCGAAAGTGGTTTCAATTCCGAAAATTGAGTCTTTAGAAAACGAATTTTTTTTTGTAATCAAACCAGTATGAGCTTTGCTAAGAAAAACAATTAAAAAAACGTCTATAGACATAGAAAACTATCGCTTTAAAATCGTAATACAAAATAAGTGGAATCTAAAGATTCTAAAAAAACGATCGAAATACAATCATGGAATGGAAATCATTCCGTTCGGAATGTGTGACTTGTCCGATTGTCAAACTAAAATTGTGTAGTGAAGAAAAAATGAAAGAGATTAATTGGGCTTGTTGATTTTTTGCTTGAAAAGGACATGTGTGCTAAAGATGTATGGTAGTGTGGACTAAAAATGCAACTGTGTGATAGATTTTTTGGCAAGTCGTGCGATTTGTAAAATTTTATGAAAATTTTCATAAAATAATAGTTTTCATGCGATCAGAGGAGTATTTATTGTCAACCAGATGTTTTGGCAACAGATTTGTATAATAGTGTGGCACCTACAACACCATTTTGAAACGATTTTTTAAAGTCGGTCAGATTTTTGCAAGATTTTCCTGTGAATGAATCGTACGATTGTGTAGGCCTTTATTAGATATCAAAAACCGGACCAAATTTAAACTAGATTTGTAATAAATTTTATATATACTACATAGTGCTCAAAATGTACTTTTGAAATAGCACACATATGTATAAACAGAAATTAATGTATATATAAGTATGTATGTATTTTTAAGGAGTAAAAATTAATTTGCTTGCAGTGAAGCTAATTGTCATTAAAACATCTTTGAAATCTTTAAAATTGTTTGAAAAACAATAAAAATTTTAAATATATTTAACACGTTGGCGGACAGTAGAAATTAGTTGTTGGCAAGTGAAGGGACAATTGCTACATATGCCGTCATGCATTTTTAGGAAACTTTTTTGAAACTATATGTGATAACGGTTTGTATTTCAATTTAAATCTTACTACTTTCCCATATTTTTAAAGGGACGCTTAAATTATATTTCAATACTTTATAAGGCATTTCGCGTCGGCATACGCAGTTTTGTATATATACCTAAAATAATGAACGACGGCATTTCCCGTCAAGTCCTTATGTTTGCAAAGTTTTCGAAGGCATATGCTGGCTTGTCCAAAAGTCTTAATACTCTATTAGTTTAAAGAGATGTAATTAAATGCTCTGGTAACTGCAGGGAATAAATTAATTCTCTTTTAACTTCTTTTTCTCACACCTACATGCGTTCATTTATTCACTCGGTAGTTGTTTGTTGAACTTGACATTGAATTGATTTCTTTCAGTTTTCTTTCGATCGTCTGCAACATGGTTTCGTTTTCGTTATTCAATTTAAATCGTCTCATACCCGCTTGTCCGCGGATACATTCCATAAGTCATTATACCATTATGCACAAAGCAATGACTTATACTTGCTGGCCAATAACTACGCAGTGCGTTTGAGAGACGAATTTAACATGGAGATGTCATTGGAAGTATACAATCACCACCCTCTCGCTTACATACCGTTGACGAAAATAGTGACGAATATTCATCATAGTTTTCATTCACAAAAATACTATGATGAAAAGAAGACTGAAGCCGGAGTTAAATAATGAACGGTTTCGTTAACGTTGGATAATCAACGTAAACAATAGAATATGACAGAAAAAGAATTTTGCTCGCTTGCTTACTCGTATATACGATCAACGAATTCATTTAATATATTGGCACACCAAGTAGGTACTGGCAATTGTGAGTGACGAATTTATTACAGAAAAAACGTCAATAGCAGTTTTGCCGAACAAGCGGGTAATAACAACAGCAAGAGTGTGGTAATTTACGAGAGCATAATCGTCGGTAAAACGCGGTCGGTTTAAACAAAAATTTAATCCTGCTGCTTTTGTTGCTCAATTAAATGCAAGTAATTAAATCAACAATAACAACATTATTTTGATTTTACTATTAATATGTTCACACATAAAACTTGTTTCTACATATTTTGCGAACATGTACACACACACGTGTTTAAAAAAGGACTTCTTTTTAAAAATTTTTACATAATTTTTGGAGAGTTCTTTAGAATTGTTATTAATTTTAGCAAAAGCAACTAAGTGGAATTATATTTTTTGGAAAAGGTGCTTATCTTTGAGTAATGGAATTTTTTTTTTAAAATTACTATATATTAAAAGACTAATTTTACTGTAGGGTGCTTTTACTAAAAATTTTTCTCATTACATTAGTCTTTCTTAAAAAAATTATTTAATATATGTATAAAAATCTCGTGTCACAATGTTTGTTAGAGAACTCCTCCGAAACGGCTCGACCGATTTTAATGAAATTTTTTTATGCAAATTTAGTAGGTATGAGATTAGGTTTTAAAGTATATATTAAACTGCTAGGGGACAGAGGAGGGGAGGGAGGGAGCAATTCCTGTATTTACTTAACTATTAACGCCTTATAATTAATTTGGTTGTTGAATGACAGATGGTGCTACGTCAGCCTTATGCAGGGGAATCGTCGTCCTTCAATTTCAAAAAGTCAAGCATAAAATAGGGAGTTGAAGAGTGGGGAGAATGGTTCCCCTATATAGGGAAATAGTTCAATCATCTAGTTATTTTTATATTTTTAAAGATTTTTTAAATAAACTTTTTGCAAATGCTCTTACTCGAATGGAATTGTTAACAGATACCAAAGTACTTTTTTCAAAGGTACTTTTTGAACATCTTTTTTCTTTAAAACTTAATGTGTACACTGCAGTCGTCGTATAGCTAGTCATTCGCTAGCTACCAGTCGTTACCACTAACTACCAGACTAACTGGCACTCGACTGACGATTTTAACATGCGGATGATATTGACGGTAGTCAATTGACACGATCGGGCCGATGAGATCACTAATCAGCAAAACCCAACTATTTCGCTAGTCATAATGTACCAGTTAGATCACTAATGATATTTTCTTAATGAAAATACTACATAAATTGAATTTTTTGGATTTTTGTTTATTTACCAAATTTCTTTTTCAATATTTATAAAATTTTCAATTAATTGTTCTTTTTCTTTTTTTATACAATGTTTTAGTTGACTTCTGCTGCTCATTTAACCTTTCGAAAAAACACTTTTTTTCTTAAAAATTTAACATTCACTGACCACGAACTTCTAATTGTATGCCAACACAAAATCATACCACTTACATAAAATCACACAGTTTTTTTCAACTCGTAAAAAAAAAGTTGAGGTTGAAGGCATTAACATTTATGCATGTGCTGAGTGCATGTACATGTACATGAGTGAGCGAGTCAAAAGGCGAACTCTTGCATTACTTGTGGTCACTGTAGTAGTTAGTCGATTTTTCGTTAGCGATACACCTAACGATTTGGAGTCAATTTCTACTTTTAAAACTGCAGGGTAATCACATTCAACGAAGCTACCTAACAAGTAGTGAAAGCATTTGCACATGAATTCCGACGAGTTTAGTGGCTTCTACCGAAAAGTAGTTTTATAATAATTTTTTTCAGCATTTTTAATAAATGCAATAATTTTGTATGTGTATATAAATTGCAAAAAACAATTTACATAAGTAGTTCAATTACTGCTGTGACATGGTTACTTTAACCAATAGTAATATTGTGACACAAAATTACAACAACAATTTACAGTTCATTAACAACTGAAATTGGTTGGATTAACCAACAATTTTTTTGGTGTGTGTTGTAGCGATATAATTGTTTCTACAAGTATTAAATAATTGAGAAACTTTAGTTACCTACGGCGTTATATTGTCAATGTTGGTTGTTGATGTCGTTTGTAGCTAAATGGGCTGAAAGCTGCAATGTGTTTCCGTGTTTCAGCATGCCAAACAAGGGTGAATATTTATGCATGATTTATGCATTTGCAATAAAAGCAGCTTGCTTTTGTGTTATTATTTGTTCAAGGCCGAATCCACTGCATAAACTCACATTGTGATTCCCAAATCTTTTTGTATTTCGCTTATGATCTCCTTTTTAAGACTCCATTTTTGACACTAACTTTAAATATTTCTTTTACTAAATAGAAATTTTATTAATTTTAGTGTTATAACACTTTATATAAACTTTTTCACCCTTCTTTTACGCATTTTTTATGCATTTTATAAAAAACGAACAATGATCGCAAGTCTCGAGAATACTTTGTTTTTGCTAATACCTTTAAAAGCCTCGACATTAACTTTTACTACCAAAACAATTATGTACTATGAAAATGTAAGAGGGACAGCAAATTTCTTATAATGAAATGTTTCATAATACAAATTATCTACAACAAGACGGTTTTACTTTGTGCGTATTTTTTTTTTTGGTACGTCTTAAACATCATTACTGGTTGTTCTTATTGTGGGTTGTAAAATTGATTGTAAAAATTTTACCCTGTTGAATGAAATGGTATTGCAACAGTTGTATTTTCTTGTACAAAATTTTTTTTCTCATACTGAAACAAAAAATTGTGTTGAATTTGCTTTGCTGCCACCCAAAATTAAAAAAAAAACGCACGTAAATTAACCAAAAAAAAAAGCTCACCACACACCATCTCAGCAATTTTCCGCACAAAACATTTAAGAAAGCACCCAAAATGGTACGAAACGCACCAAGTTGACATCGCTGCTACTCTGTGACTAGGAAATCAGCAGAATTTGACTAGACTATAGCTACACTATCAATAGGCCATGGCTAGACTATAATTAAACATGCGAAGGTTTTAGATTTTCATTTATTATGTTTAAACTGTTGAAATTTTTTTCGATAAAATTTTTAAAGCATTCATATAATTGTAAAATTAACAAGATGATTTTATTATTTGGAAATATTTTGTTCACTAGTTGTATTTACTGTATACATAATTGTTTTTACAACTTACAAATGAGAAAATGGAAACAGCCATAACACCCAAACGCACCGAACAATATAAAAAATATGTTTTCATCCAAAGCATGATATGGAACTTCTAATCAAAATAGTTTTCAAAACAAAATTTTATATTAAAATTGATGTAAACGTTTTAAAAATAATAAACTACATTGTGCTGGCTTCAAAAAGTTTTCAAACGTAGTTTTTAATTTTATTACAATAGTTTTCAAGTTTAAGTTTTACGGGAAATGTCGCAACAGCGTGCAAGGCGAAAATACAACTAAATTAGCTTTTGGAAAATAAGCCATGAAATCAATACATTTCTTTTTTGTTCAGCAAACATATAAAAATTTGATAATGATCTTTGAAAAAAATAATTAACATGAGAACTGTTTTAGTAGGACACAAAAAAACCATTAAGTCATCCATTCATACATTCATACGAACGAACAGCTATTGAAGTGCTACTGAAATTAAAGCTTTGCTGTTATTAAGCTGGAAAATAATTTGGAAATGTATCTGCTGTACTTAAAAAAAAATATTCTTTTTTCTATTGTATTTTTTGTCTAAAAACTTTAAATATATTATTTATATTAATTCATGTCAATGTATGACTTTGTTTTAGTTCAAGGTTTGTGGCTGCACAAAAATAGTATTAAAAGGTTTTTAAATTAGAATACAAACAAGTATTTACCAATTAGGCGTAGTATATGAACAAAATTAAACTCGTATCACTCATACGCCAACTTTCTTTACAAATATTTATGTTACTAAATTTAGTAAAATTATAATTCTTATATGTTAACATTTTTCTATCAAGATTCTTGAAAACATTTTTAAGTCTTTATAATCCTTTTTTATTCAGCATAATTTCCAAATAAAATTCTAAAAGTTTTTTTCCATATAAATCCATAAAAGATATTTGCCAAGCCAATTGACAATGTCGTTAAAACATCCTTGCAAGAAAACTTAACACAATGTGTCTAGTTTTATTTTATTTCTTTTTTACTTTTATGCAGTTTCTTTTTTCCTATTTTGTTCAAAGAATCGTTCGTTTTTTTTTTTTTTTGCTTATTGTAAGCAATTTAAGTTTTATTGTTACACATTGAATTGCTTAAGATGGCATAAGATATTGAAAAAAAACAAAAAAAAAAAAAAAAAAAAGGAAAATATTACAATTTATGCACAGCATGTAAGACATTTCCGTCTCCCAAGTCGGAAAATAAATGTTACAAAAATGTTGAATGCAATTCTTTTTAACACATTGTTAAAGGAAATGTTCGAAAAATTGCAATAGACGTTTAATAAAAGTGTGGTGATATAAAAAAATATATATTTAATATTTACGAAATTGAGAAAAAGTCAAGTTGAAACAAAATAGAAGGTTTGCATGAATTTTTATTCTGTTATCATCAAATCAATATCTAATTGAATTAATCCGCTTTAGTAAACCCTTTCACAAGCTAACACTTAAGCTGCATTCACCCATTGTTTCCGAACAAAATTTTTGTCTGGACAAAATTTTTTGTTGTGAAACATTTTTGCAACACGATTCACGCATTTCGAACAATTTGTCCCGAAAATCAAAGCTACCATATGAAAAACATGTGTTTTGTTAATTTTATAAGGTGGCAGTACATTGACAGATGAATTAAATTTGGTGTTTTATTTGTCAAACGCACTTATTTTTTTATTGTTTAATAAGAAAATTAATCGTGAAAAAAAATTAATAAAAATCAGCTAGTTTTTTTTACTGGATATAAGATACTATGTGCTTTTATTGTACATACTGCTAACATAATGTGGCAGCTCATTTCAATTTTGGCTGAAAAAATAAAATAGCTGGCAGCTCATTTCAACTTTGTCCGGACAAAATTTAAAATTAAACCAATTCAATCAAAAAATGTTCCGAACAAATTTTGTTCTCTTCTTTTCTCTCTCTCAAAAAGAGAAACGTCAAACTTCATATAAAAAAATTTTGTCCGAACTAAAAAATTTGTTCCGAAACAATTGGTGAATCCAGCTTTAGAGATTCAAAGGTTTTAAAGCAGTGAGTTTTAAAGCAGTCAAGTATGATCGAGCCTACTTATTCCCTAACGTTGAATTTTAAGAACAACACAAACATGTATTATTAAATTTTATATTCGTTCGCTTTTTATGCACAAGCAGAAAATTCATTAACAAGTGTAAATCATTTCGATCATTTGATGCGAATGTGCATGATCTGATTGCGTGATACAATGAATATAAGACATATACAGAAATACAAACAACACCAACTCTATGTAGTATATTGTTGGTGGAAAATTTGATTTCGGAAGTCAAAAGTATAAATATGTATGAGTGCATGTTTCAAACTGTGAGAAATATATAAAAAAAATTATTTATTCAAATACGAGTACAAAATTACTTGAACAACTGAATAAAACACTTGTTCCGCTAACAACACGTTGGCTTCGACTCAAAATGAGTTTCATACTCTTAACGCCACAGTGAGAACATTCATGTTAGCATAAAACAACAAGTGAATAAAATTGAATGTTTAAAACGAACGGTTGCGTAAACAAGTTTTTTTTTTGCTTTTGAAACGATTAGATCATAAAAAAATCAATGTGCATAATTGAGCCGTTTATTTTGAAAGTGGCATAAGTCATTTTTTTTGTTGATTGCATATTTTTTGCAAATGAAAAGATGCCGTTCCATTTTATTTAGTGTTGCTATTAACTAGATTTTTTTGAAAAAGTGACTTATGGCACTTTCAAAATAAACGGCTCAATTAAATATACCCGAAAATTAAGCACTTGCTGCAGCTCACTGTTTTAAAGAGTTAGACGCAATCGACTACGTTATTATTTTCTTCATTTGAAATTATGTTAAATATTAATGTAAAGTTATTAATGTTCTATCACCAATCTTATAAATAATAATCAGAGTATGAAAAAAGATAAAACTGAAGCTAATCGAACATATTACAAAATCGATGCAACCATTAAAAAAATTAAATAAAATGCTCTTTAGCGGAAAGAATAGCACAATTAAAATAAAAGTGATAGCAATGCGAAGCAATTGTTCCTTTTTCTTTATACATACACAAAAAAAACTGTGGGTAGATCTAACCAATTTCGCTGGTTAAAATTGCACCAACCAATGAAAATAGTTAAAACAACCAATAAAAATTGATTGTAAAGTAATATTTTACAAAAATTATGGTAACAGCACAATTTCTGTGGTTAAGCTAGAAGGAAAACTGTAAAACATACCATGGACAATGGTTTCATTACAGTTATAATTATGCCACACAATTGAATTGATATTTTTAATACGCTAAATTAAATTTCTTACTTACTCAATTTAAATTTCAAATTAATTTTTGCCCACTCTTGGTATTGAACATAGAACTCACATGATAGTATCACATCGTCTTAGGGCCAATTTTTGACTTTATATTTAAGTTATAATTATTTTTAAGTTGTAATTAAATACCAAATGGACTGTATATTTAAAAAAAAGTACTTAATTAATAATTAAATGAACAACCTTGTTTTTTTTAAATAATAATCAAGATATACGAATTTCCATATGTTTTTGACTGCTTATTCTTCTTATATAAAATAAAGCCAATAAAATGTTTGTGGCTGCTGGCAAATTGCATAAAATTTTGTCTTGTTTTGTCGCTATTAACCTTTTAATCATATTGAAAGTTGCTTTTATTCTTTTAAAACATTTCAGAAGTTCTTAATTATTCTTATTTTTAGCTTAAATAATAATATATATTTTTTGGATGTTTCTTTAGTTGTTCTAGTCAGCTGTTCTTTAGGGAAATTTGTGGGAAATTTTTTATTTTACGTAGTGCTACCATATTTTCATAGTAATTAAATAAGAATTTTAATTACTCACTGCAAAAATGGAATATTATTTCAATACAACATAAATTTAAATAAAAATTAACTAATCTGGTACTTAAATATGACGTCGAAAACTGGAAATAAGACAACTCAGCCACACCAGAATATTAAAATCGACAAATAACATTGTGTATTGGGGCCGACTACTTGTCGTCATTTTCATATACATAACAGGACTGTTAATGAGGTACACTAAAAAAAGCGTAACAAAGTATAATTTCTGTCAATTGTAACATGTTGTTGTCGTTGCTATTTTTGTTGTTGAAATCGAAAATAAAATAAAAAACGGCTGATCTGAACAGTTTTATGTTTATTTTTTTTCAGCATTTTTAATACACTTGGAATTTTGAAAAAAAGGGGCTGTGCACATATTACGTGCGGGCGGAGGGGGATTAAATATTTGTTACGGATTGGAAATTTTGCACTGAAAAATTAGTAAAAAGCGTTACGAAGGGGGGGGGGGGGTATAAAATCTCTGAAAACAGAGTTACGTAATATGTGCACAGCCCCTAAATTCCAAAAACAATTTAAATAAGTACTTCAATCAGTGCATTGACATGGTTACTTTAACCCATATAAATATTGTGACACTGAAAATTGCAACAACAAATTACAGTTCATTAACAACTGAAATTGGTTGGAATAACCAATAATATTTTTTGTATATAGTGCATTGTGCACTCCAAAGTGTGTGCGAATGCCATCTCTGATAATAATTTCCCAGCAATATTTTAGATTTTTCCCATTCCTCACACTATTAATTACATTGTCTAGCGGAAAAAATGAATTTGAAAAAAGTAAGTTAGGAGAAAGAAGAGGGAGAGAGAGTGTAAAAAATTGTTGCGAGTTTTCTTCGAACTCTTTCTAATTAAAAATATTTGTTAAAAGTTTTTTCTAAATATTTTTATTTAGCCATTTATTAGATGTATTTTACATGAGAAATATATTCCGAATTTGTTAAGTTAATCCTACTTTTAGTACTCCTAAATCCTTGCCTCATTGCCACGCGTTGACTTTTATGATTTTTCACTTGTTGTTTGCGAATAGTATAAGTGTTTAGGCATTTGTTTACTTCATTAGCTGGATAAATTTATTTTGGAGTTCACGCCAGGTTTTTCCAAAAATTTATTTTTTCTTAAATATTTTCTTAAGCACGTATTACGCTTAATTTGTTGCTACTTCTCGTCATTTTTATTTATCTGAACATGTACTCAAGGTTACATTTTTTTTTGTCGTGAATACCAGTTAGATACGGACACGTGCCATTTGATAAAAATACAATTTCGTGACAACATGTTGACATCAGTATTTGTGTGAAAATGCTCAGTTTTTTCTTCGATTTTGTTCTTCTTTTTATTTTCTTGGCATCTCAAATGAAAAAAGTACAAGGAAAGGGGTGTTTTCGCAAAATATTTAAATACTGAAGACAATGTAGAGGCAACATCTCTAGCAGAATTTTTTTCTTAAAAATTAATTAACGCAAACATTTTCAGTCACATGAATGAAATATTTGTAAAATATATAAGGCAAAATTCTCTAATACATGAACATTAATGCATGCATATATAACTATTGTTATCCTGTTACGATAATATTTGCTCTCTACTGTTTATTCAAATAATAATTCAGTTAATGTGTTTGCTGATAATGAAAAACACGTACATCGGTAACATATTTTCTGTAAAACATGAAATGCTAAATACTTGTTTTGTTGCAGTACATCATCCATACTAATTTATTAAGCCAACAAAAATATTTTGTCCAGGAATAATAAAAAAAAAACTTTTAAAAGCAAACAAAAGTAGAAAGACAGAACATGATTGCAAGAATATTTTCCTAGGCGTATGATTAATATTAAGAATGAATAAAATTAAAATATTTGATCAACAGTACAAATGTTCTATTTAATGTTTTAATAAATATGAATAAAATATAAAATTTATGCAAACAAGTAATCCAGAATTTATGTTTGTAAAATATTATTATCGGCGCATCAAGGTTGATTTTGATTGTCCATACTCAGACAATTTCGGCGCAGATTGTGGCATTTTGAAAAATTGTTTGATTTCACACTATCGGCACATGAATTGCGACGAAAATTGGTACATTTTTTTTTAGCTTAAGAGTTGGTGGTATTCACAGTTTGGGGCAAATGGTGTTGCGAAAGTGTTCCGGACATGCTGTGTGTTTTCTTCCAAAATCTTATTAAAAAGTTATTTTACAAAACCATTTGCACTAAACAGTGAATACCGCTAATGCAAAAAAAAAGTCGGCAATCAAACAAAATTATTTTTTGCACTTAAAATTTTAAATTCCCTAGTACAAATATATCTTCAAATATTAATTTCTTTGTTATGGGTTAGTTAATCTATATGCTGCATTTCATTGGTTGCTAAACAACAACTCATTAGTAGATATTAACACACCATACCTCAAACTCATTTACTTATACACAAACACTACCAAGTCTTAATAGAGAAATACAACTAGAATAATTTGTTATAATAAATCTTTAAATATTTCTACCGTCCTCATTTATCAGGTTTTCCAATAAGAGTGATATGATTTCTTTAAAAAAAAAACACACTTATTGTTACGGAAATTCAAAAGTTTTTATATAATGTGAAGTACAATCGATATAATTAAGTTCTAAATAAAACGTCATTCAAATGGCCTGCACGACTTCTTCTGCAGGAACGAATTCGATGAATCCAATTTTCGAGCACTTTTTCCACTAAATCAAGTCGTATGTCATGAATGGCACTTTAAATATTGACTTGTAAAGCTTAAAGAGAGTCTGGTTTATTTCGAAAGACCAAATACTTCAAATAAACCCACAAGAAATAGTCTAATGGTGTTAAATCAGAATTTCTCGGAGGCCATTCAATATCACAATTTCTTGAAATAATCGAATCTGCAAACTTTTCTCGCAATAATTTAATTGTTGCATTTGCTGTGTGGCACGTAGCCACGTCATGTTGGAACCAAATGTTTTCAAGAACAATTTTATACGCATCCCAATCCAAATACTTTCTCAAAATCCGCCGGCTTGTGGTTTGAGAAAATCACAATTTTTGAGAACGTCTTGGAATCGACAAATTGCGGTCTTCAGCAACACTTGCCTAACCGGCAGCAATACGAGTATTTGCATTACTTGGAGCGGTTCATTGTCTTATTGGCACTTGAACATTATGTAAAGAAAATGTAAGCTCAAAATTTTCAACAATTCGACGAATGGCGAGCACACTTGGACGATTATAGCGACCATATTATGGCAAAAGCGCATGAAAAGTTTCAATTGGAGAACGATTATTTTGATAATAAAACTGAATAATTTGTAAACGTTGTTCTTGCGTATATCTCTTCATGATGAAATTGTAAACACTACTGAATACAATGAAAAACAAATAACAGATGACATATTACAAATGGCCGAAACGTCACTTCGAAATCATATCATCCCTATTGGAAAATATTTTATATTCTTCTTTTTTTGACATACAATCATGTAATTAATACACGATTTATTAAATTTTTAAATTTTATTATCTTAAACTTAATCAATATTAAAATTAAATCTAATTTATTTAAAAAAAAGCTAAAAAAGCCTCCACTAAATTGTGGGCAAATGGTGTTCACTTCGTGGGTATAATGTGGAGTTTTTATTTAGTGGCTGCAACTTTACATATTCTTGATTGTGGTGGTGATGATGATTGGATGGCAATAACGGAAGGGAAGTATTCGAAGTCTTAAAAGAAAAAGAAAGGAGAAAATTTCAGTTAAAAACACTACGCCAGCTTGATCATAAATCTTCAATTTACTTTAGATTTATCACGGCCAGCTATTGCTGCTGCTGCTGCAGCAGCTTGTGCGGCTGCTTGTGATGTTTGTAATAATGATTGTTGTGCTTGTTGCTGTTGTTGTAAATGTTGTTGTTGCAACATATGCTGTTGCAACAATTGCTGCTGCTGTCGATGATTAGCTGCTTCAAAGCTATTAAGACTTTCCAGTTCACGTTGTTTGGCAATATAGTCATCAAAGTAGGAGTGTTTGATAAGTTTTTCACAAGACCAACGTTTGGCTGGATCTTTGTCCAAACATTTCTGCAAATATAAAGAAATGGTAAAATTGATGGTTTTACAAACTTCTATAAACACGTCAACTAAGAATTATGGAAAGACTGAAGTTACGTTCACTTTTATTAAATATTTGTCAAAAAAAAAAAAAAAAAAACGTAACCACTAGTTTTGTTTTAAGGATAGTGACATATATAGCTTGGTTTTTATCTTACAAAATAAAATTAATAATTCTACAAAAAAGCATTTTTATTAATATTTTAAAAAATAAGAACGCATAATTACAAAAATATTAAAATTAAAGGAAATAAATTATTAATTTCTTTCTTGGTTACGTTTTTTAAACAAATATTTGATAAATGTGAACGGTAGCTGAAGAAAATAAATTTTCCTTGGAACATTTATAATGAAGACGTAAACCTGTTTTTGACTTTTATTTTCTTTCTTAAAAATATATGCATGATCGACTATTCTATGAGTAAACTATAAGTAGATTATGACTAAACTATGGATTGGCTATGAGTAGACTATGACTAGACTAGGATTTTAAATTTAATGAAATCAATTAAAAAAAAAATTAATTGTTATTAAAAAATATTAAGAATCTCTAATAAAAAAAAAAAAAATATAAGAAACGACTAGACTACGATTTTGTTATGACTAGACAATACTTAGACTATGACTAGACTATGGCTAGAATATGACTGGACTATGACTAGGATATGACTAGATTATGATTACTTATTGACCAGATTATGCCTAGCCTATGACTAGGACATGACTAGACTATCATTACTTAATGACTAGAATATTACCAGGTTATGATTACTTATTTTCTACGTTATGACTCGAATATGATTACACAATGACTGGACTATGACTAAACAATGACTAGATAATGACTAGAAAATGACTAGACTATAAATAGAAGTTGATTAATCTATGACTAGATTATGACTACGGTAAGTGTAAAATGCGTCTTCGTAGACAATAATTAGACTGTAATTCGATTTTAAGTACATAATGATAAAATACTAGATATACCCGGTGCGCTTCACTACCCCCTCGTTATAAAATAAAATTCCTATTGTGAAAATTTAATGATGATCGGTCCAGTAGTTAAGACTATATTACGATTTCTAATTTTTCTAAAAAGGGGGTGGTCCCACCAACTTTTTTCCTAAGACGTATTCCAAATTATGCCAATATCATATGTACCAAATATCATGGACGTAGGTCAAAAAATGCCCAAAATATGGCGATTTAAATTTTTGGGCTATATGGGCGGTGCCACGCCTCTTTGTCCAATCAAAACTTCAAAAAGCCTATGTCACCCTCCTGAATATTCTGAAGATTCCCTGAAAATTTCATCAAAATCGGCCCAGCCGTTTTGGAGTCCATACGTTACATACATACGCACATCCTGTTTTATATACATATGTAGATATATAGATTTGTCAAAAAAAAAAAAAAAAAAAACGTAACCCTAGTGGTTTTGTTTTAAGGATAGTGACATTCAACTTGGTGTTTATCTTACAAAATAAAATTAATTATTCTACAAAGAAGTATTTTTATTAATATTTTAAAAAATAAGAACGCATAATTACAAAAATATTAAAATTAAAGGAAATAAATTATTAATTTCTTTCTTGGTTACGTTTTTTCGACAAATATTTGATAAATCTGAAGGGTAGCTGAAGAAAATTATAAGTTCTTTGGAATATTTATACTGAAGTCGTAAACCTGTTTTTGACTTTTATTTCCTTTCTTCAAAATATAGATCTATTCTATGAGTAAACTATAAGTAAATTATGACTAAACTATGAATTGGCTATGAGAAGACTATGACTAGACTAGGATTTTAAAGTAAATTAAATCAAGTTAAAAAAAAAATATATATATACTTATATGGAAGTATGTAGTTATCTTTGTAAGCTATTTCTGGAACTAACAGCAAAATAGCACCTCTTATATAAAATTTGACGTTGTTTTTTAAGTTACAAAAAACTAGCAAAATCTTCATAATCTATTTCAACTGAATCTTTACACTAATTAAAAAAAGTTATTTTTTCGAAATATATTAAGACCGATATCTCTTTAATCGCTTCACCGATTTTGATCAAAATTCGAAGTTATCAATGTTTAGAGCTTTGTTCGAAAATTCTCGACAACGGTATCTTTCGAACGAATTAATTGATTTTTATTAAACATTTTGCATTCGATGTTCTTTTTTTAGCTTAAGAGTTGATCAGATTTTAGATTTGATCGTTAAAAATTGATTTAGAAAAATAAATTACTTTGAAAAAATTCGAAAATTCTTAATATCTGTTCATCATCTCTTTTCACACATAGCTGAGATCAGTTGCTTTAGAATGGTCCGGTTTGATTCTTAAGTTTGGGGACTTACACACAGATTATAATATACGAGTAGGATTCATTTTGATGGGTAAAAATGAGAAAAATTGGTACTTTTTATTTTCTTTACCAATTTTTAATAGATTAATATTCTATGCACTTTCCGGGGGATAAAATGGGAAAAAACTTGGAACTTTTGGTACTCTTCGCTTTTGGTACTTTCAGTTTATTCGATAAATTTGGTATATAGAGATCTTATGCCTTCATTCTTAGCAGGTAAAAAAAAAGTTAATAATAAATTAAAGTTAATGTTATTAAAAAATATTAAGAATCTTTAATAAAAAGTAAATCAAAATAACAAGAAACAACTAGACTACGGTTTTACTATGACTAGAATATGACTCGACTATGGCTAGACTATGAATAGACTGCAGCGGTTTTCGTGATAAGTGTAGAGATACCTGTTGACCTATTGGCACGTGAGCGAAAGGAGGCATGGGACTCTAGGGGCGAGCACTTCAGTATTAGCCCTGCAGAGCGGAGGTCCCGAACTATCCAGCGATGGCAAGAGAGATGGACTGCAGAAACGAGTGGTAGATGGACGGCGAAGCTCATCCCCAATATAGAAAGGTGGACGCAAAGAGAATTTGGGGAAGAAAATTACTTTCTGACCCAATTCATCTTAGGTCATGGGTACTTCCAGAAATATCTGTACCGCATGGGTAAGACAGGCGAACCCGGTTGCATCTATTGCAGGGAGACGCAAGACGATGCCGAACACAAGTTTTTCGACTGCCTAAATGGCACGTGGAAGAAACACATTGAGGGATCAGATCGGCGAGTTTAACCCTGAGAACATTGTCAACAAAATGCTCCAATGTGAGAACAAATGGAGCGCTGTGAGCACCTACGTAGAATACGTTCTACGGATGAAAAAGAGAGATCTTGATACATCGCGGTAAAGCGAGCTCCCATGAATTGAGGAAGAAGAACCTGCAGAATAAGGCTGGCTACAAAATACGGACCCAGACGTGCGCGAATAGAGAACTGTCCTTTTTGTAGGACGTTGTTTCTAGGCCTTCCCGAAGTAATATAGACAGCAGTTCCGGGAAGGCAGTCTACCCAGAAAAAGAGGAGGAGGGATTGTTTTAGTGGAAACACCACTCGACGCAGCTGACGGTCACTGTAAGTGCGAAAGCATTTTAAACCCTACCTCACCCGTAGAAAAAAAAAATAATAACTAGACTATGATTACTTAATGACTAAAATATGACCAGATTATGATTACTTATTGACCACATCATGCCTAGACTTTGACTATGATATGACTAGACTATGGTTACTTATTGACTATATTATGACTAGAGAATGAATAATTAAAGCCTAAAATATGACCAGATTATGATTACTTATTGTCCAGATTATGAGTAGACTATGACTAGGATATGACTAGACTATGATTACGCAATGACTAGACTATGAATAGAGTGTGATTAAGCTATGACTAGATTATGACTACGGTAAGTGTAAAATGCGTCTTCGTAGAAAATGACTAGACTGTAATTCGATTTTAAGTACATAATAAGGATGTTTTAACTACAATATGAAATTTTCTATAAATTTTCTTTTAAACTGTACTAGAGAAATATATGTACTTGCATAAATATTCCGTTTCAGTTTTGTTGCATTTTAAAAAATTTTTCATATTACCTTTAAAAAATCTATTGTCAATGGATTTTGTAAAGATTTTGCTGGCATTTTTTCTTCTAACGGATCTAAGTTGGGTGGTACGGGTAATGTGATGCCCTGCGTATAGAAAAAAAAATGATGCTTTATAAATCTTCTATTTGCTTTTTAGCAGCATGATGGCTTTAACAAAAAAATGCTTTAGTTGCAACATCTGAAGCAGTAAATAACATACCTTAAAGTATTCGTTTTGACCAAAAATCTGTATGTGTCTGGGCAGAAGGTCACCTAAGGTTTTACGTATCAAATACAATTGATCCACATCACTGCGCCCAGGCCATAATGCTTCACCACGTACCAGTTCGGCAAATAGACAACCAATGGCCCATACATCTACGGGGGTACCATATTGTGTATCACCCACCAGAAGCTCTGGAGCACGATACCAACGTGTAGCAACATAGTCTGTATAGTTTTCACCAGGACCTGTATGATGCATAAGAAAAATGTAACATTTTAACAGATACTCGTATGTATATAAGAGTACAAATATTACGTGCGCATGTATGTATTTGTGTTTGCGTTAGAATGTAAAATGATTTTTAGCAGTTCTTTTTTTGTTACTAAGAAACGTGATGTTTTTATCATTGAAAAATATTGTATGTTGTATTTGAGTATGTTGTAGTTGGTTAGAGATGTTCTACTACTCACTTAACATACGAGCAAAACCAAAATCACACAATTTTACTTGGCCCTGTGCTGTCAACAATATATTTTCGGGTTTTATGTCACGATGCAAGCAACCTTGTTTGTGGCAATATGCTACTCCTAGTAATGTTTGATAGACAATTTGTTTCGTTAAATGCTCCGGACAGCCCTGAGGATGACGCTCTAATTCATGCAACACAGTTAGTTCGCAAAATTCAAATACCAAATGTAAACGTCGTTTTCGGCGAAATACTTCAAGCAATGAAACCAAGTTTGGATGTTTTAGATTCTGAATGGGGAGAACAATAAAAAAGGATAACATACATATGTACATACATATGTGTATGAGTTAACAAAAAAAAAATATAAAACGATATTTTATTTTTAATTTCAACAGAGAAATTTGCAATTTCAATACAATTTTTTTGTAAGTTTGTTACTTGAAAATTCTTTGTTTTATCATACCTTAAGCAAACGAATTTCTCTTAAAGCTATTTTTCTTATGGCAGGATCATCTTCGGACTCTACAAATCGCTTAACAGCAACCAATTGACCTGTCTCACGATCGCGACATTTGTAAACTACACCATAAGATCCTTCACCTAAACGGCTTAATTTTTCATAACGATCCATTTTACTGCTACCCTGGGGCCTAAAAAAGAAACGAACGAAAAAAGGTAGTACGTGAAGATTCTGCTTTAAAAAGGCATGCATATTTGTATTTGAAATATCTTAAGAATATATAGAAAAATACACAGAAAGAAAATGAATTTTTTTACCTTAAACTCAATTGAACTCTTACCAAATTGGCACGTTTCATGACTGGTTATTTATTTTGGACAAGTTGTGATAAAATTGTATTTACAAATGTGTATGATTTATTATTTTTTATTTTTTTTTTTGATAAATTTACATTCAATATGATTTATGGTTGGTGTCTTTTTCTGGCGTATAAAATTTTTTTGCAAGATATTTACACAACATATTTTCCATAAGTTAAGTCAAGTGTATGTATGTAGATGGTGCTTTTTTTTTAAACTGTTGGTATGATTCAACAATGTTGCAGATATAAAACAAGCGAATTTATTTTTGATTTTCTTTTATAGTAAAAATGTAAAGAAGATGTGAAAGAAACAAAATTTTAGTACAATATTTGAAATATATTAATAAGATTTTTGATTAAATTTAAAAAACAAAATCTGGATAAAATAAAATTCAAATGTATTGAAATGTGCACATAAAACAAGTAACCTGGCAATTATAAAAGAGCAAAATATAAATAAGCAATAAATATTTACAAAAAATTATGTTAGAAAATGTGCTGATGCCAGACGGCGTCGTTTATCAGTTAAATAATGTACGGGCAAGTCATACATCCCGATCGGAATGTTTTCATTTACGCAATTGTACTCCAATAATTTTTGATTTAAAGTCTTCAAATTCGATTAATTTTGTATTTAGCAAAGCTCATATTAAGCTTTATGCTTAACATGCAAAGCTTATTTTTCTGACGTTCCTCTAAAATTATGCATGCTTTTTTTTTATTTTTAGAAGAAAAATTTGTTGTCAATACCATCTTGAATTTTAAAAATAGTTTGATTACAAAAAAAAAAAAAAATTTGGCTTGGCTTGGGAATTGAAACTACTTGCGATGTAAATTGAGTTCTATAAATGGCTGATAATAAGAGATTTCTTTAAAATATTAACTGTAAGTAACAATCCACACAAAAACATATATGTGAAAATAAGGCCACGTTCTTATCCAAAAAGTTTCGGCCGTAAAAAGTACTGAGATCAAAATAAGGACCAAGTTCTTGTTAGGTACAATTCCATCTCATTTCTAAGCAACCTGTAAGCTTGGCAAAATTTGTTTGCCTTTCTAATATGGGAAAGAATTCTTGGAAAAATATTGCCAAGCTTATAGGTTGCCTAGAAATGAGATGGATATGTACCTAACAAGAACTTGGTCCTTATTTTGATCTCAGTACTTTTTGCGGCCGAAACTTTTTGGATAGAACTTGGCCTTATTTTCACATTTATGTGTTTGTGTGGATCTCACTTCTTTTTTCTAAGTTGTTTTTGTATAAATATTTATATATATTGCTTATCTGGGCCTACCTGTGTAGAAAATTTCAGTTTTATAGCTATACTAGTAGTGCCCTATACAAAAAAGGGGCATGATTGTCCCCCCAGATGAAAAAAGCCGGTTTAAAAATCATTTTCGTTAATTTCTCATCACTACCTGTCTGTGTACCAAATTTCAGCTTTCTAGCTATACTGGAAGTGCCCCATACAAAGAAGGGGAACCCTAGTCCCCCCGGGTGGAAAGTGCCCGTTTTCAGATTTTTCTGGTTATTTTCTTACCAAGACCTACTGGAAGTGCCCAATAATATTGATGAGTCAGTGAGTCAGTGAATATGTACTAAAATATGGACTTTTCACACCTTAATATCGCGGGAAGCTTTTATGATAGAACTTTCAAATTTAACCTGTGAGGTTACATCTGTGGGGAGACCTTATGTTTCAAGTTTCATTATATTATGATCAGGGGGAGCAAAGTTATGAGGGGGGTAAAAACAGCTCGAATGGTTTCGTGTAAATATACACTGTGTGGCCGAACTTGCCCTGGCGCACTACCGTGCGCCTAGATAAGTAACATTTAACATAAAGTACAATATAGTCAACGTTTAGTTAAAAAATGTTCGCAGTTATAATTTAGCCAGTGGCTAGTCCGATAGTATTTAGTTTTTTGTTAGGGTAGTCAGCTAATAGTAGTAAAGTAGCAGTTTATTTATATTCGGATCATATTGTTGTGTGCTATTGATACTTTAGTCATGATCTAATCACAGTCTTTTGATAGTCTAGGAATATTTATTACTAATAGTTATTTACTTAACAATTCATACTTTATCCTCTACGTACAGTCTGGTCAAAGTCTAGCTATATTCTAGTCGTAGTCTACTCATAGTAAAGTCATAATTTAATAATAGTCTAGCCAAAGTACAACCTTTGTCTAATCATAGTCGAGATATTATTATATGGTCATATTTAAGTCAAATTAGTATCATAGTATAGTTATGGAGGAGTTATACAGTAGTCATACTCTACACATATTATATTTATAGTCGGGTTATATTGTATTCATGCTGGCGTCATTGTCTAGTCGTAATCAAGTTATACTCTAACCATAGTATAGTCAAAGTATAATCATAGTGTAATCGTAATCGAGTAATAGTGCTGTCATACTCTAGTCATAATCTAGTGGAAGTATAATTATTGTGTAGGCATACTCTAGTCATATTATAAATTATAGTCATAATCTTGTGATTGAATAGTGGTAGTTTAGTCATATAACCTGACTCTTCTCTAGTCATAGTGTGGACTATTCATAAGCGGTTGATAAAGTTAAAGTGCATAGGTTAGGTTAGGTTAGCAGGCTGCTGGTAAGGGGAAGATTAGATTCCAGCTCACTTGGGTCCTGATGTGATCCCGTTGTGTTGCCTGTAGTGAAGGATATCACTAGTGAAAGGGAGATTAGAGGAGTCTAAAGCCGAGTAGGTAAAAAGAGGGACAGAGGAGACAGAGAAAACAAAGAAAACAGGTGGAAAAAGTCGAAGCAATGGGTGAGACTTACAGTGAAACGGGCAAGATGTCAAAACCGCTATTGGGCGAACCCTCCACTGCTCCTGATAAAGGAGCTAAGGCTACGGAGTTCCGCAACTGAAAGCTCGGAGAGGGTACTGACGGATCTACTGCCTAGAAAGCGAAGGCGGTGATCCTCCATAGCTGGGCAGAGGCATAGAATGTGTGCGATGCTTTCTTCTTCTTCCTCGTCATAACAGCTGGAGCAGTATTCATTATAAGGTAGACCTATGCGTCTGGCATGGGTACCGAAGGTGCAGTGTCGTGTGATTGTGGCCACAAGATTGCTCAATTGCGTTTTGGGGAATTTAAACAGATTTTTGGTTCTGTTGACGTCTAGGCGAGGCCACAACGTCCTTGCTGTGGTGCAGGTTGGCTCATTAAACCATCTAGTTTGTGTCATCTGCATAAGAGCCCCATCAATTCGCTTCCAGCAGGGCAAGAGCGGAAGACCACAGAAGTTGTCAATATCAACAGCCTCTAGCTCTGTGCCTCTCCTGGCCAGATTGTCAGCGGTGAAGTTGCCTATGTTTTCCCCGTGTCCCCTTATCCATATAAGGGTAACACTTGAATGATTAGCCACTGTATTAAGTGACTTCCTATATTCCAGAGTAAGAGGGGATGTTGTATACACATCCGAGAGTGCAATTATTGCCGGTTTGCTGTCGGTTATGATTTGAATAACTCTGTTCGTTATCCGATAGTACCGTAGCCAATTTGTTGCCTTTTTGATGGCGAATATTTCAGCTTTTAAGATGCTACATTCGTCATTCGAGCCTGAAGGAAAACTTGATCCCGAATTCCTCAATGTAGACACTCTCGCCAACCCTAGAGCCCGATTCGGAGCCATCAGTGAACACTCGTAGGGCCCCATGCGGAGTAGGGGGGAGGTCCTCCGATAAACAGTATTTAAATACTCTATTAAAGGAGCGTTTTGGAATGCAATAGTCAATGAGATCAGGGATAAATCCAGCATGACCCTATGGTCGATGTTTCCATGCGTCAGCTGTACTTAGTCGTACAGCAGTGCGTAGTGCTAGCTTTCTAGCCAACAGATCAGCCGGAAGCCAGCCGAGCATAGCGAAAAAAGCCTTTGTAGGCGTAGTTCTAAGGGCACCAGTTATCATGATTGCCATTAAACTAAGAGTTTTCTCAATTCGCTTTCGGTTAGTTGCCAAGTCTAGTGCTTTCCACCAGATTGCTATACCGTAGTAAAGTGCATAAAGTGCATAACGGCTTTCCCGTACAAAATCTTTACTCTAAAGTCACAATAATTTTAATAACCATTTCTGGTGATTATTTAGTCATGGTCTAGTCATAGTCTAATTATAGTCGCAGCTTAGTCATACTCTAATCATGGCATATTTGTATTGAAGTCGTTGTCTAGTCGTGCTATGATCGCGTTTGACCTAAAGCTTATACTCATCATAGTCTAGTGATATAATAGTCGCTGCGTTTCATCGTATGCCAATCATGAAAAATGTATTTAATGCACTGTGATGAAACAAAATTATAAAAAAAAATGAAAGCTATTTGAAAATACATATACAGATAAGGTTTTTTTTCCTTCAGATATATTTTGTTATAAAACCAACATAATCTGTTGTAAGAAAGTATGTGTGTATGTAGAGCTTCCTTTTACTTTTTATTTTCACCAACTTTTTTATTTATTTCTTTACACTCTTATTTTTCTCAAATTAGTTTTTCCATTGTTTTACTAAATATTCATTTTAATTATTTTATTTTTCGCATTCACCAATAATATTATGGAAACTTTTATGCTAATTGTAACACAATCTAGTTGAAATTAACAATAATAACTGCATGATAGTTTGTTTTAATTGCTGAATTGTTCTATCTGTCCCTTTTTGACAGTTTGTTCTTAATAATATGTATGACGAAATGTTTGCCGTAGAAACATTAACCAAAACTTTGTGTAACTAGTTTACAATAGAGTCGTCATATCCTGTAACCAAAGTTTTCTCTTTTGAGAAAGACATGAAATGACATTTTAATATTCTTTGATGCAAAACTATTCATTCAAACAAAAAAAAAAAAAAAAAAAACAAAAAAACTGAGACAAGAAAACAAGGAGAGTCATAAAAAATATCCGAGAAAACAATTTGTAGTTCTTATATATATTTACATACATACATACATACAAACAAAAAAGGGACAAATGTCATAGCAATCAAAGCTGCCACAACATAAAAACCGCAACAACAAACCAAAAGAAGTAATAAAAACAACAAGAGCAAAAGCAATTAAACACATACATGTACAAAAAAATAAAAAAAAATAATTAAACACAAACAAGTCCGTTACATTTATAGAACGAGTTAATACTTAAATATCCCTAAAGTTGTGGTCAGAAAAAGAGCGAAAGAGAGAGATTTAGTATGCGTTTTAGTGATAAATATGGGCATTTTCGCCGAAATGTGAACTTACGTGTCCAATTTTGTTAAAATTTTAACCTCTTTCAATAAATTTACGACTTGTATGTGTAAAGCGCCACCAGAACACACAAAAAAATAGAAAACAAAGAGTAGATTTTTTTGCGGAAATACCCATATACAGCTTAAAGAATACAAAATAGAGTTTGTTAGGTTGGGATTAACTATTCAAATATTTGCTTTATGTGACTTTAGTGTTAATATGGTGACTGCTGCCACACCTAGAAAGATTTTCACTGCTTTAAATATTAAATAACCTCGTTTGGGAGATTTCAGTTTATAAATTCCGAAAATTATGGGCAATTAAATAGACAAGAATAGGATTAAGCAAACACTTTTGCAAACATTTAATATGAAAAATTTTGTTAAAATTGAGAAAAAAAGTGTTTCCTCTCCTTTTTTACACCGACCTAAAATAAAGGGGATTCGTGCATTTTTTCTTTTTTTTAATGATTGTGACCGCATACTCTATAATGTTTGGAGCGATTTTTATTTTAAGCGATTATAGCTCCTTATAATATGTAACTCCTTCACATTAACCGATTTTTAAATAATTTTTTTCTTTAAATGGCGTGTTAATCTCAACAAAATATTGATTATCGCATAAGTATACCATTTATGAGCCGATTTTAAAAAAACGTGTTTGCTTGCCGTTTGATTTTGAAAATTCTTTTATTATTTGACCAGGTTTGCTTGCAGTTTGGTCCCATAAATTATTTCTGGCAAGTTTCCCCTCTTCCGGCATATTGGCTATCGCATAAATCATACAGTTGTGGATGGATGGATTTATTGTTTACCTCCCCATATTTATGGACGAATTTTCAAAATACTTTTATTACTCGACCAGGTTTGCATGCTGTTTGGTAATTTAATTTTTTGTCTTAAAAGGCAGGGACGAACGTTGCCCCTTCCCCGACATATTGATTTTCGACTAGCTCCTCCATTTGTGTACCGTTTTTTAAAATTTCTTTATTAATTGAACAAGTTTGTTTGCAATTTGGTCTCGAAATTTTTATTGGGGAAAATTGGCCCCTTTCCGACTTATTGATTTTCGCATAGTGCCTCAATTCGAGGATTTTCAAACCCCTTTTTTATTTTTTGTTGTTTTTAGGGCCAGCACTTCGGGGGATGACTCCTACGTATACAATATATTCTGTCGGAACTAGGAAAATAGGTTTTGGGAAGGAGAATAAAGGGAGTAGTGTTTGTGGACATTCGATTTGAACCCTGACACACTGAAAGTGGCAGGAAAGACCTCTGCGGGGAGTTTATTCCACATACGAATAGATCGGCTAAAGTACGAATTCTCTCTGTAATGCGTGGTGCGATTCACTGACAATTCGACCACAAAGGGATGTGCTCTTGATGAAGATCGTGTTGTACGTGAAAAGTGACGGATTTCGGGAACAAGTTCCCTGATTTCATTAGAACAGTTCGGCTAAAGTACGAATTCTCTCTGTAATGCGTTCTGTGGTCAATGGCATATCGACCACAAACGTATGTGCTCTTAATGAAAAGGGTTTTGAGCGTGAAAAGTGATGGGTTTCGATGTTCCCTGCTTTCATTAGAACATATTCCGTTGTAGTAGCGATAGAACAGTGAAACACACCCAATATTGCGTTGATGCTCCATTGAGTCAATAGAGTTGGCTACCCTACTGTCACCGATAAGCTTCTTCGCCCTATCTTGTACGCGATCGAGTAACTTCAAAATGGACTTTGAAGCACCGGCCCATACATGGGAGTTGTAATCCATTTTACGTCGAATATAGGCTGTACAAATATTAAGGAGATCAGATGGAGTGAAGTATGTCCTACACCGTCTTAAAAAACCGAGGCATCTGAATGCTTCTTTTGAGACATGAAAAATGTGATCATTCCATCGAACATCGCAATGAATTTTCATGCCTGGAACATTAAGAGCTTCTGATTGCTCATTATTCCTTCCATATTTACCGATGGAGCAGCATGTCCGGTTACATGTCTGTGCATGAGCATACCACATTAGGTCTTTCGTGCATTAAATTGACCAAATTTTAAATTATCAGGAGATCACGGTTAACTGTATCATTTATGTTCTGCAGCATTGACTGGATAACCGATAGGCTTGGCCTCTTACTGAATACATAGGAAACACAGAAAGTTTCTCAGTTTTTCTTGTGTATAAAAATTATTTTAATTAAAAATTTCTTTAAACCAATTAATAATAGATTTAAATAATTGTAGTGTTTTAGTCAGTCAGATTATTAAGTTAAGTTAATGCATTTGCTTTTTTTTTCTTCTTACATAAATTACAAACTGCTTCGAATTTTACATAAATGTTAAATTTATAAAATATTTCATATATTCATTTACATAATTGTTGTTTTTATTCTCTAGAATTGGTGTCATTCGTATACTTTTTCTAATTTATTATTTTTCCTTATATTTTTTCAATAGTAAATAACTTAAGCTTAAGAGCTGGTATCAAATATTATCAACTATGTGGTGGACATGTTAGTTAGAAAAAAAACAAAAACCAGAACAACAAAAACAAAAGTTAAACCTTTGAAAATTACTAGTGACTTCAGTCTCTTGGGGATTATATTGAAATATTTAAAATTCTAAACAGCAAAAAGTTTATGGAAATTTTGAGCAACATTCTTTAGAATTTCTGAATAGTATTTTGCATAAATCTACAAAATAAAGCAAAATGTAATTAAGCAAAAAAAAAAAAAAAAAAAAAAAAAAATATATACATATCGCACTTGATCAACAAGAGGGTATTAACTCAAAATTATAAAATTTTCAGTAGAGACAAAAAACATTTTTTTTAAAAATACTCTTCTATCACAAAGAGAGATACAACTGTGTTTTTTTTTTTTTTTGGTGAAAGAGTGGAGGAAACGGTGTAAAATTTTTACAGTGGGTAGATATGACCACTGTACATAAATTTCTTGCAAAAAACGAAATTTTAAAAATTTTGAGTTAATAGCCTCTTGTTGACCAAGTGCGATATGTAAAATCATGTTTGTTTTGAAGAGAAAAATGTTTACAAAACTGTAAAAACTAAACAAGTTTTTCTTATAAAATTTTGGGTACAGCATGGGTTTCCGTTTTAAAATATCAATTTAAATAATAAAGGCAGTAATCAGACCCATATAAAGTTAATTATTTACCAACTGCAGCTCGTTGGAAATTTTTCGACAACCATTCTTTGCATTAAATAAATATTTAAACAGAAAAAAGCAAAAACAAGAATTAATTAACAAAAATTTTTAATTAAATTTAAAAATTAATTAGTTCTCAAGCAATTACGAAAAAACGTAGTATTAACTTCACAGAATTTAGTGCAACATATTTTGAATGTTTTCAATTGCATAAAATCGCATATGTATTAATTAAAAATTTAATTGAAATATTCAAAAATCAATTAACTTCCTTTAAAAATGTGAAGAAAGCCCAAGTTCAACTTACGTTTACTTTATTTATAAGAAATTGGGATATGAAAATTTTTCATTTATTAAGAAGTTTTGATTTCAATTCTATTGTTAAGTGCTGGCTTACACACGTTAAGTTTCCTTGATCAAGTTTTAATTCAGCTGAGAGAAAAACAGAGCAATTTTTATTGCTTTCTTTGTTTTTTCTCCCAGCTGAATTAATAAAACTTGATCAAGGAAACTTGACGTGTGTAAACCCGCACTAACTATATTTTAAATTAATTCCTGAATCAGTTAAAATGTTATTTTAACATAAAAACGGTTAATTGGAAAAAATAGGCAATAATTTGTTCTGAACAGTAACTTTTTATTTAAACACACACTTTAATTGAAAACGATCGGCATGATTCGATTAAATTATTTTTTGCCATTGATATTTTTCATTTTCTTACCTTTTCAGACCAAAGAACTTTGAAAATTCAAACATTTTCATTGGAACACAAAAAAAATTTAAAACTCAACAATTATTATTTGCAATTTAAAGTTAAATTTATTTCTTAATCGTTTCGCAACAAATAGTTATTAAACTTATTATTTTCTATTATACTTTTTATTTTCTTCTGAAACTTATAAGCTATTTTACTCAGTCCTTATTGTTATAAACGCAATACAACAACAAATAGAAAATGTTAAGAGAAAAACTATTGAAAAAATAAAAGCAACCAACACCATGCACTAGAAGTTAACAACTAAATAGAACTGATGGTTTGCTAAAGTCCAGCGTTTAAGAACTTAAACCAAACAAACGAACAAACAAACAAACAAGCAAGCAAATCAACTTGGAAAGTTACAAACAAACACACTTAGAATCTAACCAACTTACAAAGTTGAAAAGCATTAATGTAGAAACACACGCATATACACTAGTTCCCACAAAAACACATGTAAATGGAATACAAGAGTCCTTGTTGAAATAAAAGTAAAACGTTAAATAGGAGGGCTGGTAAAATGAAATCAAATAAAAATGAAAGAGTAAAGAAACATTACAAACCACTTGTAAAACACTAAAAAGGTTAGAAATTGAACTATAAGGCTCCTTAAACGATTTCTGTATTAAGTATACAAGGACTTTAATGAAAATTTAATGTTAAAAATACGGTAAGTTTTTTTTTGAAGAAATTTAAAATTATTCTTTTGCAATTTTTATGCAATAAAATGAAACTACTTCTATTTCAAGAAGGATGTATGTCTGTTAGTTCTTGTGATTAATACATGGCCAAAAGAGTTAGTGAGTTTTTTTTTCTTACATAATTCTTTCTTAGCTTAACTCTTTTCGCTTTTATTTATAACATTCAGACACGCATTTTTTTAATTTCTGTTTTCATTCGATAATTCGATTATAATCTTTTCCAGTGTACAGTTCTGCTCTCTTTCTCTCTCTCACTTCTTTTAAAAATTTCATGTGGTTAAAACATTTCTAAACATTTTCAAAAGATTTTTATTTTTCACCTTTTGGCTTATAGCTTTGTGGCCTTTTGTTTCCTTAGAAATTAATACAGTTAGTCACAATAATTTTTGCAAAAAGAGAAACCCTCCTCACAAATTTCCAATTTACACATTACTATGAGTTTGTGTTGATTATTAGTAATTTCCAAGCAGTGATGGGCAATTTCGTACTAACTAAAATTGTGTCAACATGTAAAAATAGAATAAAAATTAATTAAATTACTTCTCGTATTCTATTTCATTTGAAAACTTGATTTAATAGTTGATGTTCTTTCCCAATTATTATCCACTTTACATAAATTGTAAAAATGGACAAATGAATGCTGATGAGTAGTGTAGCGGCCTTGAAATCGGTATACTGATGCGTTCTGCTAAACTGATTGGATATAATAATGTTTCTTAGAGTCTCTTTCACCAATTCTATTTAAATATCAATTCATATTTAAACGTAGTTATTCATTTTCACCAACATATTCTCTTTACACATTAAAAGCTGTTTAAATAGGCAGCAATCTCCATTTAAATACTGATTTTGCATCTCTCTCAGAACAGCTGTCTCTAGCGACACATACATACATAAAAAAAAAAAATGTTTATATGAAATAACAAAGGGCTACCATACTTTCTGGTGTTTTATTATAGAAGTTGGTGAAAATGGAATTTTTTTAAACAGAATTTAAATAGAGATCTTTAATTAAATTAAACTGTGTTTAAATTTGTTTGGTGAAAGAGACTCTTAGTAATTTGAATTTTTTATTAATTCAATAAAACTGAACTTGTGCCTGATAATATAAGGTTTTCCAATAGGGATGATATGATTTTCGGCAATTTGTAATATGTCATGATCGGTCATTTGTTTTTCATTGTATTCAGTAGTGTTTAAAAATTCATCATGGAGAGATATATATGCAAGAACAACGTTACTGATGATTTTGCCTTGGAACAATTTAAAACGATAACGTTTTTTTTAAAAAAAAAAAAAACATCTTCTCCGATGAGGCTCACTTTCATCTGAGTGGTGCGGTAAATAACCAAAACTGTCGATTCTAGTGCGAAGATAATCCACAAATTATTCATGAAAAACCATTACATTCACCTAAATTGACAGTTTGGTGTGGTCTCTGGGCTGGTGGAATCATCGGTCTGTACTTCTTTCGAAATGAAGCTGGTAACACTGTTACTGTCAGGGGAGAGCATTATAGCTCGATGATAACCAACTTCTTATGACCGAAATTGGAAGAACTTGATCTAGACAACATTTGGTTCCAACAGGACGGGGCTACGGGCCACACAGCAAATGCAACAATTGAATTATTGCGAGAAAAGTTTGGAGATTCGATTATTTCAAGAAATTGTGATATTGAATGGCCTTCAAAAAGTCAATGGCCTTTTACAAGTCAATATTGAACGTGTCATTCATGACATACGACTTGATTTAGTGGAAAAAGTTCTCAAAAATGGGGTTCATCTAATTCGTTCCTGCAGAAGAAGTCGTTTGAATGACGTTTTATTTAGAACTTAATTGTATCGATTGTACTTCACATTAAATAAAAAACTTTTGAATTTCCTTAACAATAAGTGGGTTTTTTTTAAAGAAATCATATCACTCTTATTGGAAAACCTTTTATAAATTTGCATATGTACATTAATATAAGTTCAAATAATAATTACGTTTATTCGTAATAATATAAAAATGTATATAAATTGTTTTGCCAGCAATTTTTTTACATACTGTATGCACGTATACATAAGAGTTTATTGTTAAATATTAATCTAAATAGTTTTTACCAGCGGATTTTGACCTTTGCGGTAGAGTTGCTTTTTCTCTTTCTCCACCCATTTCACAAATATGTTGAAATTTCTTAAAGCTTTTTTATGTGTGTTTTTTTTCATTTCAAAGCACGTGTTAAACTTGTGCCGTGGCGTTGACAGGTCATAGTTTGTGGCAAAAAAAAAAAAAAAAAGATTAAAAAAAAAGAAAGGTGAGACAGAAAGGAAAATTTATAAAAATACTGAACTGCTTTTTAATTTTCCATAATAAATATGAAATATAATATCTTATATATTTTGTAGTTAAAAATATAATTTTCTACACCTAAAAATATTCAAAAAGATTTATAAAATGCGCTGCCTAAAAATATGCTTTATTATGAAGAAAATGTTTCTTATTTTGAAAAAAAAAAAAATCAATAATTCTCTTCCACTTATTTTGATTCTCTTTTAATTTGTGTTCTCCCCCAGTCGAGAAAAACTTTTATGATTCGCCTACTAAAAGATTTGCACGCCATTTACATGAAGCTTTTTGAAGGCACACAATTGTTTTTATTATTTTTTATTAGGTGATTTGCATAATTTCTTCTCGTCAAGCATTTAAAGCATTTATATGTTTAAAAGTAATAAAATATATATACGAGTATTTCTTTTAATGGCGATATATAGCTGCTGCCCTTTTTTTGTACTTGAGGGTGCTTTTGATATTTGATAGCAATAAAGATGAATGCTTTGGTTTTATTTGAAAAGTGCAATTTGCGTGAGTGTTTTAATTTAAGCATGGCAAAAGAAATCAAAATAAATTTGTTTGAGAAAGAACATTTACTTAGATTTATGACTATTTTAAGGATACTAATATTACAGATAATAAAGAGATATTAACAAATTTTAAAAGACTGACTTATAGCAAATAAATAAGAAATTATCTTAACACGTTATATACACATTACGAGTATTATAGAGACTTTCAATTGAAGGCACAAAATACATAAATAATTCCAAAAATTACAATCAAATTAGGAGAGCTCATATTTAAGACGACAAAGCACTTTGCGGCAGAATCCATATACATAAGTATCACAGAAATACTCCAAAGGTGTAATTCATAAACGACTCATAAAGTTAAAGTGCACATAAAAACCTGTTTTCCCATACAAAATTCTTACAATAACGCCCTCAATAACTTTATGAATCGTTTATGAAGTACACATTAAAGTAAATTAAAATTACTAAAAACTTTGAACTTTTATATTTTACTAGCATACCCGCCCGGTACTTCGTTACCTGTAATTTTTAAAGTAAAAAATAAATAACATATTTTTCATGTATTTAGATCGAGTATATCTGGGGCCATGCTTAAAAATGTCCCTTTTTGGGCCGTATTTTCCCCTTTTTAGCTTCTTAAAGCGCTAATTTCTAAGAATCCCTATTTCGGTTCGAATCTGCCTCCCAAAAGGACCCCACATTCCAAATTTCATATTCCTGGGACCATTTTTAAAAATATTCCCTTTTGGGACGCTTTTACCCCTTTTTACCCCCCTTAAAGTGCGAATTTCTAAAAACTTATATTTTGGTTCGTGTTTACGTCCTGAAAGGAACCTACATTACAAATTTCATATTCCTGGGACCATTTTTAAAAATATTCCATTTTTGGACGCTTTTTACCCCCCTTAAAGTGCGAATTTCTAAAAACTTATATTTTGGTTCGTGTTTACGTCCTGAAAGGAACCTACATTCCAAATTTCATATTCCTGGGACCATTTTTAAAAATATTCCATTTTTGGACGCTTTTTACCCTCTTAAGTGCGAATTTCTAAAAATTTATATTTTGGTTCGAGTCTACGTCCTGAAAGGATCCTACATTCCAAATTTCATATTCCTGGGACCATGTTTCAAAATGTCCCTTTTTGGGCCGTATTTATCCCTTTTTACCCCCTTTAAATGCGAATTTCCAAAAATACCTATCTTGGTTCGAGTCTGCGTCGTTAAAGGAACCTACGTTCCAAATTTAATATTCCTGGGACCTTTTTTAAAGATTTTTTTCATAAATGTCATTTTTCGGCCGTTTTTGCCCCCTAAAAATTCGAATTTCCAAAAATCCCGTCTTAGTGGATCTACACGCTGTAAAAGGAACTTACATGCCAAATTTCAAGTTTCTAGGTTCAGCGGTTTGGGCTGGGCGATGATGAATGAGTCAGTCAGTCACTCACACAACTCTTTTTTATATCGTCAGCTAAAACGCAAACGGCCCTATCTAACATTTTTGAAATTTTACAGGAGAAGCAAAATAGTGTTTTCAACCAAAAGTATAGTTTCAATCAGCATGATTTTTACCAGTATTATTAAAAATGATGTGAAAAATTGATTTCTGTCAGAATAACATCAAATTTTGTGATATTTGAATGCCTATGTTAGTTAGGTCCTTTTGTACCTTAATTTTTTGAAACCAAGGGCCCTATCTACACTTTAATACAAAATAGTTTTATCATTTATTTTAATTATAAACATTTTTATTATATATTAATTTATTTTAATATTGCATCACAAAAAGTGAATTAAAATAATTCATTAAAATTAAACAAAAAAAGGTTTCATTTAAAAAGTATCAAGAATTGAAAAATGAATTTAGAAAATATGAAATTATTTTCAAAGGGTATCCTATCATAGAAAAAATGACAATCTTTTGGTAGTGACATTTTCCAAAATGAATCCAAAATCTCTTTACGAATAACTTCCGAAAAATAAGAACAATATCGAATCGCACTTTTTCCGCAAAACTTTCACTTACATGCCTCCTTCATTTCTTTAGGTTTACGAAAAATTTTTACGTTTCCTTTAGCAAAACCTTGATATTCTTTTCCCTTCATGCGGTTTTGCTGACTGCGGTGTCTCCATCAGAAACAACCAAAAACCCGATTTTAGATTTTGTGTTAGAAAGGCCCGTTTTCGTTTTAGCTGACGATACATAGATTAGTTTCCTATTCCTTTAAAAATTAGAATTTTGCAATTTTACCATACTGTGTGTAATCTTAGGTTCGTTTTATGTCCTCCAGCAGTAAATTGGGATTTGTTTTGGAATTACGTTATAAAACAATTTGCTTCTCTGTATCAATGAAGGCCAACATATTGGCATTAGTTTAATGTGTTCTGTAACTAATCTTATCATTGGCGTAAACGCGAAGGACAAATATATCGCTCATTTACTAATACAATGTCATAACTCAATATATATAATTTTGCAGTTAATCACACAGAATTGTTCGCCATTACATGCTTTATATTGTGTGTAAGTTTGATCTTTATGTCTCTTCTACCTTCTACTTTCCACGTTTTAAGAGAATAAGTCAGACATTTTTCTATATGGTGAGAGCGAATAAAAACTTCAATTGCGATATTTCAATTCGAGAATATCGGAATGGATTTTTTTGAGTTATGACGTTCTATTAGTAAATGAGCGATAGGCATTTAAGACAGCCATAATCTAAAAGCAGCATACAATGATTGTAATTATGGTTCGAGTAAAACATTGTATTGCAAACATAATATGATTAAAACTAATCATAGCATGTTTGTGTAAAATAAAAGAAGGGTTCTAAATAATCATATCTATGTTTATTTTGAAATTAAACATAACATTTAGAATTCCATTTTATATCCGCTTTATAGCCTGCACCAGCAATGGCTGCAAATTGTTAATTTCAAACATAATATTTCTATTTTCTTTTCTTTTTTTAAATCTTAAAGATATTCGAAAAAACGTTTTCGGGCATAGTAAAAATATTTCTATCGAATTTAAAACTATATTTTGAAGGAAATAAAAATATATTATTATATTTTTTATGGTGCAAAGCTTTACTTGTCCTAAATTTTGATTTTTTTTTTTCAGAAAATCTAAGCGTATGTCCAAATTTTAGAAATTTTGTAAAAATTCTTAGTACTAACTACATTATAAAAAAGTTATAGTTGCAATTTTTAAAATTCATAATGAAAATATTTTTCCAAGTCCTTTAACATAAAAATATTATTTATAATTGACGATTTCGGCAATTGCCGCATGTTGGGTACATCAACTTAGGAATAAATTATGTCCCTGAACCTATAAGTTTCAACATTGAAACAACCATAGCAGAAATTGAAAGTAACATCAGAGATTTTCAACAAGAAGAAAAAGAAGAAATTAGGAGAGAAATTTTTCCACTTCTAAAAAAACAACAACACCAAGAAAAATGTAGCTTCAAGAAACGAGATGAAATTTCAACAATAAGAAAGCTGAAAAAAAGGGACCTATACTACATGAAAGCTGACAAAGGTAACTCAATGGTCATAGCTGATAAACAACAATACCAAATGGACATCAAGAAGATAGTAGAAGGAGACGGTTTTCAAGAAATTAAATTAAAGAATCCTCTTTTGAAGATGAGTAAGGATGTAAATTTAAGTCTTAAGAACTGTGAAGAAATTTTAGGTTTACCAAAGTTTCGTTTAATTGACACAAACCCAAAAATACCTTGTATATATGCCTTATATAAAACCCATAAAACAGGAATGCGACCAATTATTGCTAACACCAACAGCCCAACAACTAAAATAGCCAAATATTTAGTAAATGTTTTTGCATCATTAAAGCAACCAAATGGATTTTATGTTAAAAATAGTTATGAAATATCTGAAGAATTAAAATGTCTAGAAATAATGGACGATGAAAAGCTGATATCTTTAGACGTAACTGCTTTATACCCGAACGTACCAATCCCTGAAGCAATTCATTTATTAGAAATCTGGTTAAAAAAGCAAGAATCACTTGATGAAAATAAGAGACAATACCTAGTGAAGTTGACTAAATTATGTATGGAACAGAACATATTCCAATTCAGACATAAATACTATCGTCAAACATTTGGAACATCAATGGGAAACCCACTCTCTTGTTTTATTGCAAATTTGTTCATGGCCCATTTAGAGTGGCAACTGAAAGACATTGATTACTTTCCCAAATATTGGCGAAGATATGTCGATGACGTTTTAGTCATAATAAAAAAAGATAAAATAGAGAGACTTTTTCAAAGAATAAACAACATATATAGAACAATCAAGTTCACTATTGAGAAAGAAAAGAACAATAGACTTCCTTTTCTTGATCTTTTATTAACGAGAAAAGAACACAAAATTGAAATCTCAGTATATAGAAAACCATCATCAACAGAAAGATATATTCCAGCCAATTCTAACACATCATACCAACACAAAATAGCTGCTTTTAATAGTATGACATATAGACTTTGTAAACTACCACTTAACGCTTCAAATTTCATTTCTGAAGTTAAGACCATCAAAAGATTAGCAAAAATCAATGGCTACAAAGAATCTATTGTTGATCAGTTGATTAGAAAACATAGCCGTAAGATAAATTTAGAATCAAAAACAACGCTATTGAAAGAGAACAAAAATGAAAACATAAAATATAGAAAGTTCTCATACTGTGGTAAGCTTTCATATAAACTTAATAACATATTCAAAAAAACACAATGTTACAACGGCTTTTAATAATGATAGAAAACTCAAAAACTTACTTGGAAATACAAAAGATAAAATTGAATATAAAGATAAACCAGGGATTTATTCAATTAGCTGCAAAAATTGTAATGAGATCTATATAGGACAAACCAAACGATCAATTGGTATAAGGTTTAAAGAACATACTAAATCCTTTGAGAAGAATCAGACAAATTCCTCTGTAGCTAAACACATGATCAACAATAACCACTCTTTTGATGAATCAAATCTAAAATTAATCAAATATGTTCAAAATCCACAACATTTGGATGCCTATGAAAGCATAGAAATAAAAAAACAAAAACCAATGATGAATTCCGACAACGGGCCATTACTATCAACCTTAATTAAATTATGTTGAAGAAGACCAACTATAACACCAATCCCGTAATTTCGACCAGTTATAAAACTGTTTTAGAAATTATATTTATATTTTTTGTAAAAGTTTTGTATTTTCTGTCTGTATTTTGTATTTTTTGTTAATGAAGTTTTATTAATTTTTTAATCATTGATATTTAATTATACATACATAAATGTAAAATAAAAATTTTTTAAGTTTGCCGCTTGAAGATGGGAATAAAGTAATTTCCCGAAAAGCTTCCGGAAAAACCTGTGTTGTTATTGAGGTGGGTCATTAATTGTGGATTAAATTTTACATTATATAAAATAACTCTTAGTAATTTGAATTTTCATTAATTCAATAAAACTGAACTTGAGCCTGATAATATTACTTTTCATATGTTCTTATGAATGGTTAAATAAAAAGTCAACAGTTGATTTCTGGATAAATGTATAAAAATGCATTAAATGAAAATCCATTCAGTGCATGAAAAAGCTTCCTCGGCAATGGAGCTCTCAGTTTTGCTATTCAGGGTTTTTAGTGGAATGAATCTTATAAAAATAAAAATTAGAAATTCCATTTCCCGCCGCTGTTATAAATCGATTTCCGTTTAGCATTGTTACAAACTAAAATGCTTAAGTCAAAAATTAATGAACAACAGATTAATAATAATCTACGTGTTAGTTTTAATTGGAATACGCGTTAAGTTATCTAAATATATGTTGATTTACGAAATGTTATTGATAATAAAATAATAAATAGTATATATATTATTGTTGTAGTAGCAATAACCGTACTGTGGCGTGACCTTGACTTATCATTTTTGTTATCTCTTCTATAGTTCCAGTTCCAGTTAGCTCGATTAATACATTAAAAGGATTGTAAACATATTGAAACGCAATAAAAGGATTCTTTTGACACGTGTTTTTCTATAAAAACACATACACTTTTAGCTAATTAATTACATATAAGTACATATGGCTGAACAACAGTTGTAGCGAAGGGGGATGCACTTTGGTATAAAGAAAAATATAGTGTTAATTAAGTCATTACGATTTATTGTATTTCTTTAAAGCTTATTTTAATATGAGTATAAAATTATGCTCGAAAACTATCATTCGCATGACATTGAAATTTATATGTATTCAGTGCAGTGTTTTTAATAGAAATCAATTTTCAAGTTTCTGACAACAACGAGTGAAAAGTTTAAAATCGATTGCAAAATTTGTAGCGAACAGATAAACTGGCAGAGCGACAACTAAAAAAAAAAACAAGTTAATTATAAAGTAGTGCACCAACGTTCTCTATGCAGAGAGTTCGTATAAGTGTGTGTGTGTGTCAATACACATAACACAAATTGCTGTTGTTGTTTTCCTCGTTTCGTTATAAATAATAAAGTATTGTTGCATACTTTAAGGCATGATTGATGTGTACACAATATACATACAAGTACATTATTGTAAACTATAATAATAATTTTTATTTTCACTTTTTTGTGATTTATTTTTTAAATTTGTTTTATGACTTTTATTTTTATATTTGATGTTATTTTTAATGTGCGTTATAATAAAAGTTCAAGGTTAATTTAGCGCATTCTTTATGTTTGCTATAACTTGTATTTTTTTTAGCAATTATTGAAGCCATGAAAAACTAAAGCAAACAAAGAAAGAAATTATTTTAAAAATAATTGCTAGAGTTTTTGCTTTGCAGCAAAAAACTTTTATTGATGAAAAACTTTTTTAAAGGTCATAAATTAAACTTTATTTAGATTTATTTATTTATTCGCACTCAATTGAAAGTTTTTTTTTTTTTTTTCAACAAAGAAAATATTTAAAAAATGCACTATAAATTACCTTCTTCCTGCTTTGATAAATGGTAGCTTTTGAAGAAATTGTTTTAAAAATGAATTCATGTCATGTGTCATTTATTCTAACTTCAAACAAATTTGAATTTTTTATTAACAAAATTAAAAGCTCTATTGTTTTATTGTAAAATTCTAACCGTTTGCGTTTGATGTCAAATTTTACTTGTAACTGATTGTAAATATTAACGACTACTAATATTATTTCCTTACTTCATAGATTCAGTTATTCCTGATGTCATGTTTTTTGTATTTTATTCGTATGTGTTTTTAATTTGATGTCTTTTTCACTTTTGTTTATTTTGTCTAAAATATTGTTATTTTTTGTACATTTACTTACAATAATTATGGTTAACATACACATACATACGTATATATATATATATATATATATATATATATATATATATATATATATATATATATATATATATATATATATATATATATTATAAACTTATACATATCTAATGGCTGATGTATATTATGAAATAGAAATTATATAATAGTTGAGAAAACACTAGTGCCTGATTCTAGATGACCTCATTAATGAATATCTAATATTTTGTTTAAGTTTATTGACTTAAAAAAGTTTAATAGAATATGTAGCACTTAAAAAATGTCAACGACATTTCACTAATATTGATTATTTCTTAAAAATTTTCATGACCAAAGAAATTTTTAATTTTCAGGCTTAAGTTCGTTTTCTCTAAATTTAATTTTGTTATAAATTAAATTATTATTTAAATTAGAAAGAAAAATCTAGCGGCTCTTAATACTTGAACAGACAAAGAAAAAAGTAGACTGCGCGGAGGGTTGAACTGACATCGATGTTTCGAGATTAACCACAGTCTCATCATCAGAGTTGTCCACCGCTTAGACCTCACTGCCACCACGGCAGCTGCAATCACATTAGTTAAAGATCCTCTATCATTAATTGAATCTGCTGAATTACATGTAAAATTTTTACACTACAGCTTTTATAATTTTTACTCAACACCAGATTAGATTCTAAAAATAAACAAAAACGTGCAATAGCAGAGCTGTAAAGGAATTAAGCTTTCTAAATTTTTAATATTTATCTTATGTATCCTATCCTTTTACCTTAGTTCTGTCACAATGTATTGCATACATACAGGGAACATCTCCTGAGTATTGGTCCTACAAAAAAACTATACGCTGAAAAAGTACTCTTTATAACATCTATTAAAAACGTATAGTTGTAAACACCTTTTAAAATCATTATCAATTGTATAAAGTATTTTTGGTAAAAAGTACGAGTAGCTTTTGAATATTGCAGCTTAAATAGATTGTAATTTAGGTACTAAAGCACCTTTAAGCAAAGTATAAGGTGTTTTTAGAGAGTGTCACAACTTTTAGTTGGCAACACTGCTTTATTTCAGCACCCATTTAACAGCTGATAGTTGCATTCTGCTTAGTTTGCTTTGAAATTTAATTATGAATCACCTTACACCAGAGCAACGCGTGGAAATTGTTGAAATTTTTAATTAAAATAATTGTTCTATTCGTAAAACTCATCGTGCAGTGGACGCTACCATTGATTTACTCAAAGAAACTTTTGATGAAAAAATAATTTCACGTAATGATCCAATTAATTGCCCACCAAGATCGTGTGATTTAACCCCATTAGATTATTTTATTTGGGGTCATTTTAAGTCACTTGTCTACGTCGATAAACCACAAACAATTGAACACCTGGAAAACAACATTCGAAGAGTTATCGGCGAAGTACGGCTGCAAATGCTGCGAAAAGTTGTTAATAACACTGTGATAGTTTTTGACCCGAAAAAAAATGAACTTCGATGAATCCTTTTCGAACTATTAGGGGGGAGTCCCCTGAGTGCGAAAGTGCATTTGGAAGTGTCAGATTGGAAATCGGTATATATCCAATGTTCATGGATATATACCGATTTCTCAAAAACTGGAGCCAATCTGACACTTCCAAATGCACTTTCGCACTCAGGGGACTCCCCCCTAATAGTTCGAAAAGGATTCATCGAAGTTCATTTTTTCGACAATCACAGTGTAATTGCTGTTCAAGCTTGCGCCTTCTACGCGCCAGCCGCAGCAGATATCATATTTAAACATTAATTTCATAAAATTTTCTTTCCAATAATGCCCGTTTCATTGATATTAAAAATATATTTCCTTGTTTTATTACGATTTAAACTTGTGTCACTATATAAAAAACACCCCTATAAATAAAAAAAAAATCCGTTAAATAAAGTAAATTTTAAAAAATGTACCTTGAAAGCGAAAACTTTTCTGTGTAATCAAACCAACTTATAAATTAAAGAAGTACTTTTTTTTTAAATTTTCTACTAAAAATGTAGTTTTTTAACACAAACAATTTTTAAAAAAAGTTTATGTAAAAATTAAGAAAAAATTGGTGCTCGAAAGGTACGATTCAAAAAAATACCTGTTAAAAAAACTTTAATTTAAAACATATTTGAAAAATAGTGCCTTTTAAAAATAGTACCTTTAAACAAAACTGGTAGTGCAAATTGTTCCTTTAAAACATTGGTGCCCAGGCCCTATGCTCTTCATGCTCATTTGTTTTCGTAATACTCTCAGCTATAGGCTGTGTGTTTTAATATACTCATATATCTTTCAGCAACATCAATGAGAAATACACAAACAACTTTGTCTTATTAGTTTCTTTTGTCGTTCTTCGCTGTATACTCGCAAGAGCAAAGCAACAACACTTTCGTATGCTTTGCTGGTAAACATTGACGACAGCGATCATCAATGTACATTTTGTTTTTGTTTAACGTGTGATATGAAATAAATATATGAAATATATTTTTTGTGTTTTCTTTGCATGTATTTGTTTTTACAACAAAAAAATTTTGAATAAAAATTTGTTTTTCTTTAAATATATTGGTGTTTGCTCTTCCATAAGGAACTTGCGGGCAGCGCGGCTTTAAAATATTGTTTTACAGTTTACAGTTCTACAAATTGGTTTAAGGACAGTCTAAAGTACCTAAGTACCTTTTAAAAAGGCACAATTCAAAACGAATTCCATTAAAAAAAAACACTTGTTAAAAAGAAAAACTTTAAAAAATTAAAATTTTCTTTGTAATCAAACCTTTTAAAAAATTACAAAATGGAAGTGGAAATCATTTTTGCTGCTTAAATTGCATACTTTTAGGGGCATATCATTAAGTATTTGCCATATGCTTTGCAGCTTTAAAAAAAAAGCTTAATAAGCACACATGCTTTTGAGAAAAGTTATAGAAAGTTCTATAACCACAAAATTAAAGTATTAAATAAACTAAAACCGAAGACTGTAGACCGAAAACTATCGAAATTAAATTACCACATTAAAAGCATTCCGATCAGAGTGTGTGACACGCCCTTATACGAGTATATCAGTTAGGCCATAATTAGGCTTTTAAAATATCTAATAACAAACTGCCATTTAATAAAATTGCTAGGTTTTTTTTTTTAACGAACTATTGTTACCAAAAGCAGTATGTATCATTGAAACTTAATGATATTTTTCATTATTTTATTTAGTTTTATATAAAACTTTCCCAATTACCGAAATATTTAACAATTACCACAAAATAATTAATTGCATTTTAGCTTTCAATTTATATGCATTTTATTTGTTTATTGGTTTCAAAAATGCCTCAGTCTTTTTTAATATTTCCTGTTTGTTTTCTCAAATTTTTTTTTCAAATATGATGAAAAAAAGGATTTGGTTAAAATTACAAATAGCCAGCCACAACAGGCAAAACCACAATAAAGGGCTTTCCAATTTTTTTTTTTTGTATTATTAAAATATTTTTGCAATATCAGTATAATAAAGTGGAGGCCTTTTGTTGTATTAATGTTGTGAAATTTTTACTGACTACAAACACTCCAGTGTACGAGTACATACACAAATACACTTTGTATACACATTTATAAACAGCGATTATTTCCAGTGAAGTGAATCCATTATTAGTATATTTTTTTTCGGGTGTCAACTCTGCTGGTTAATGGCAAAATCGATAGTGTCAAGTACACGATTTTCTTTAAAATATTTGATTTTTTGTTGTTGGTATGATTTTTAATATTCAAAATTGCATTATAAAAATTATGAAACACCGCTATTTTTACGTTCTTTGGGTGGAAAAAAAAAAGGATCCCTTGAACTATGCAATAGTTTTTTTTGTTGTTGCCCGTAACCAGTTGTTTAGTAAATTTCTTTACTTACTGTGGTGTCTTTTTGCACAAGTTTCCTCTAAAACTGAATTGCAGTTACAAAAAAAAAAAAACATTTTTTTAAAACTTGTGTTGTAGGTTTTTTTTTTGCAGCTCCATTTTTATTTTTATACTTTTTTACTATTATTCGTTTTCTAACGTTATCAAGATGATCATTAATAATGCCTTTGAGGCATGACTGTCATTATTACAGTCATAAATTTCTATTTTTTTTCATATATATGGATTTGCTATTTGCCGTGCAATGAATGGGGAATTTTTTTTAAATAAAATTAGTTTGCTAAATTGCTTTATTATATTCGTAGTAGTCTTTTTGTTTATCTTCTCAAATAGTCTGATGGCGTAAAAAATTTTCTATTTATTTTTGCATTTGTACAGGAAATGCAAGATGGATTATTGAAAGTTTTAAGCGAGTGCATAATTGGCTTGTAATTATTTAGCTTCGCAAGTACTTTAATTAAATATTTAATAATACAGTCAAATCCCGATAATTTGTACCCCGATAAATCGTAATTCCCGATAATTTGTAATAAACTGTTGGTCCCCTGAAAAAATCTCGTTAATTCGTAAAATTTCCATGCATTTTGTTCCCCTCGCTAATTCGTAATTTTTTTTTTAATAAAATCTTCTTTACCCTTTATAAATCGTAATTGTTTGCTAACTACCATTTATAATTCGTTATAGTTCGTAATAAAAACAACAGAAACATGGAAAGAATGATTTTTTGTTTACCGCTATTTTTTTTGTGTGGGTTTTTGCTTTTGCTTGTGTGTGTTTATTCTCTTAAGATCAGTTTGTTACATGAATAATAAAGAAAAATGTCAAAGCGCACGCATAAAACTCTGTCGGTGTTACAAAAACAACAAATATTTGCAGCCATTGACAATGGAGAGAAAAATAGACGTTGCTAAGCGATCAACTCTTACTTCAATCCTTCAAAAACAATTGTTTTTTATGTTTTTTTTTAAATAAATTGAAAAACCCCGTTAATTCGTATTTATTTAATTTTAACCCCGTTAAATCGAAATCCCGCTAAATCGAAAAGCCCTATAATTCGTAAGAAATTGCCGGTTCCTTGCGATTACGAATTATCGAGATTTGACTGTATATAAATTCTCTTGGCTATCATTTCTTTTACAAATCACTTGCTTTTATCTGCCCAAGGTTAAAGTTTTACATTTGAAAAGAACATTCAACGAGTTGAGTTTTTTATATTATTTGACTTGCTGCGTACAAAAAATAAGTTTCGATTTTTGTAATATTGAAATATTTTCATAACCATACAACAGAGCAAAGTATATTAATATCAAGTACATACATGCATCTCGGCAACATCATAAAAAATAAAAAAAACAACAGGCTTTCTTCTTGTGTATAATAAATTTTCAGTTGTCAAAAGTAGCTCAGTACCACAAACTCTTTTGATTTTTTTTGTTAAAACATTCAAGAGTTTTTTATTAATGATCCTAGTCCTAGTGAAAACAGTGAAATAAAAAATTGATTTCCTTAAAATCACCAAGGAATTCACTCAAACTTAAATTCAATTAATGTTTTTAGTGATGTGTATGTATGCGTAAATTTTTATTTCACATTTTGTGTAAAATTAATCAATTAATCTTTTTGTAAATCATTTTGAATTAAAAAAACAAAATTTTAATCATTCTTTTACAGCTCTGCTCAGCAGAAATTAAAGAAAATTGTGTAGAAAGAAAAATGAAAACATTTTGACAATAGTCAATGAAAATATGTATAAAAAACACGATCACCTGTGCTCTTGCATCCACTTGTATAAATATACTACACTACTACTACACACACTACTATACCCACACTCACACTTATATTCATGTGTAATTTTGTCATAGTGGGCTTTCCTTTTGTAAGTAAAGTGTTATTGGTAACACAACAGAATTCAAGGGTAATTAAATACATACAAGGGGCGGTTTTTACAGTCGTTACTGTATACACCCGCTAATGTTGTAAGTGTAACTACACACCGCCCTCATCTGCACAGAAAAAAATTAAAATCTATTCAATTAATTTTGTTGTTTAAGTTCAAAAACCACGACGAAAACTTTTTATTCTCATACTACAGTTCGCAATTTCAATTGTTGAAAATATCAAACAATTCCTAGAAAATAAAACTTATTTGTTGTCAGTTAAGGTACGTCGTTCTATCGTAGTCTGACCATAAAATATTTATTAGAGGCAAACAGCAAAACAGCTAATTAATGGCAAACAAAATTATTTGCTGACAAACAAAAATGTGTCTACTGCGAACAACGTGTGACCACTAAATGGCAAATATTTTGATTTATTTTGGGAAAACAATTCTTAGATCTTACAAAAGTTTTTGTAAGAACAAACAGAGCCAAATAAAAATAACAGATATTTTATCTTTAGGCAAAATGCTTCAATAAAAGATTTTTACGGCTGATTTTTTTTTGGTAGCTTTGTTGGACGAGAAAATTACAAACACAGAAACTTCCATACAAATTAATCAGAAATCGCAAAACTATTAAATAAAAAATAAATGTAAAAAAATGCGAAAAAGCGCATTTCGCAAAAAAACAAAAACTGATTCATCACTTGTGTTGAAATGTTTAAATCGGTGTTGGCTCATAATTGACAATGAAATGTGGAATGAGGGTGAAAGTAATAGATTTTTTGAAATTTGCAAAAAATATTTTGTTAAATTACTTTTTGGTTGC